>ML682018.1:7985482-8316946 GCA_007922195.1 Podocnemis expansa | reverse complement strand
AAATAACCTCTGTTGTTTCGAAATAAGGACTGTGTGTGGACATACCCTATATGAAGCAGAACTAGAGATTGTGTAAAAGATTGACCAATTCAAAATTTAAGATTAGACTCAAAAGGCATTTTGAGACGTACGGTCAGTTAGTGCTTTACTGGCAGAATGAAGAAATGCAGAATATCAAGAATATCAATTGCACGCTGAATTGTTCAAACTCTAAAATATCCATTAATGGTGTGTTTTGTTTTTTGGACAGAAGAAGAGACACTAGAATTATAAATGTGTACATGTATTCCTTAAGTGTTAAACTTGTATTAGAAAGTTTTAAAGAGGCTGCAATATCCCTGAATGTTGTTGTATTAATATTTAACATATCCAGTTTCTTTTGTTCTGAAAACTAAAATCATAGCTCACAATAAAATTTTCAGTTTTGCAAGTGCATGTGGAGTGCACCCTAAGTCCAACATGTAAAGGTATTAAAGTGTCATTGAGAATTAGCCATCTAAATACTGTTAAAAATCTGTTTCTTAATTTTTAAAGACACAGATGATGAGTTAGTTTAGGTTTTACAACTATGGCAAGATACCACCCTCAGTTCTACTAGGTTATGGCTCCCACTGCTGATGAAAAAGGCTGGGAAAAAATCTGCTACCCCACAATAAGTATTTTAGCTTTCCTCATGAATGCTTGTAGTCTTGGTGCATTTGAGGTGGGCCTTGATTTGGTCCATGAAATGCCCCTATATCCATAAGGGGGGGATGAGACAGTAAATATCCATCAGGCAGACTCCAGAGAGTACCTTTTGCTTGCTTCTCCACTGGAGTTGTTGGCTTGGTCATGTTGCTCTGGGGTCAGCAAAGTATCAACCTGTCTGTCAGGTTGGTACTGGGATTTTACTCCTGCTGTCCCTCTCCTGGGGACAAGCACTATCTCCGAGTTTTGGGGAAATTTTTTTCATCCTGCTCCAATAAGCCTTCAGGCTGCTTGCGTCTCTCCACTCACAGAAGAGGCAGGGTTTTGTAAACCTAGAATAACTCTTAATTGGGCCCAGGTACTTCTAACTGATCTGCAATAACCTCCCCTCTGCCTGCAGGGAAAAGAGACTTCAACAATCCAGGGTTCACACATCTGACCTGGTACACCCTTTTGTAACCATTTGGCCTGACATTACCACACAACACCTGTCATTACCCCATCTGTCTCTGCCACTTCCAAGGCTTGGTCTGCACCTAAAATTTGTGTTGGTATAGCTATGTCAGTCAGAGAAAGGGATAGTAGGAGGCAAAATTTAAATGCAGGGGAGACATATGACTCCATGTGCCCTCACACACATTGCCTCTCCCCTGACCAGTATACAACAGCCCACTCTCCTCCCAACAGCAAGATGCACCTAAGTTAGGAAAGAAGGCATCAATCTAAGTAGCTAATGTTGCTCAGAAAGGTGGTTTCTACACCATCAGAAAAACTCCTTCTGTCAGCATACACTGTATCAGCATTAGGAGGCTGTCCTGACATAATTATGCCAAGATAGGCTTCCTAGTGTAGACATAACCTGGCTCAATACAGACAGTTTTTGAATGCATCAAAAAAGTTGTCAAATAAAGCTAGAGGTTTTGGTAACTGGATAGGAAATACTGGAACTTTTACTACCTGATGAAGTATGGAAACATTTTAAGATTGTGGAATAGAATATTCACTGGATGGGTCTATTAAAATCAACAAAGTTAAACAGTTAACAATATTAATTTTTAAACTGTCCTCCTTAGATTTCAAATACTAACACCCAATTGAAATGAACACAGCTCTTCACACCTCTCAGTGCTGTTGTTTCGAGGCATCTACCAATTCAGGAAGACAACAATGCTTCAGTTCAACTCAGTGTTCCTCTCCACACATATATTATAACTCCTTTTCTATTAAAACTTTAAATTCTGCAATAAATAACAGAATCCGAGGAAGATTCTCCAGCTGCTGAATAAGCAGGGACTCTGATCATAACTCACTAGTGGACACAGGAGCATATTTAAAACATCTGAAGAGCACAGAATTTGTGTCAGACTAAAAATTAGTTAATTGGTTAGATGTAAATTGAGGTATTGCAGAAAATCCTAGCCTGGGATTGAAATTGTCCAGCTCAAGGGGAACTTAGAGACAGCTGTGCCTGAAGTCAATAAGAATGTGCTTCCTTTTCACAAAACCAGAACTCACGTGGTACAAATTTAATGAGAAAACGAGAACTGCCAGTGAGAAGAACTGGCTACAAAGAAGATAATATTCCAAAAAAGTTACTTTGGTGTAGACATTTCCAAGGTGAGGAAAACTCCTTAAGGTAGTCCTGCATCTCAGGAGACATAAACAGCAAGATAGATAACTAAATGAAATAACATCTAAAGCAGGGAAAAGGAAAAATGTAAGCTACAAGTCAATACTAATACTAATTCTTACAGTAAAAGAGGGGCAAAATGCCAATTTAATTGAAAAAGAAAACAAGGTGAAGTTACGAGTGAAAGAGAAATAAGGGCAAGATTTGGTGAGAAGGAAGAAGCGGTAGAGGGAAAAGAAAAAACAGACGCAAAAGAAAGAAATGAAGATAGGAAGAAATGGTTGATGACTAAAGAATAAGCTGAATAAGAGACCCAATAACTGCTGTAGAAAGCTTGGAGTTCTACACTCATGTCTTTCTCATTCCCACTACTGTACGCTCCTGCCCCTCATCAGAATCCATGTCCTGGATTCTCAGCATCTCTGTGTGCTTCTGGGGTTTTTTTTTCCCCTTAAGTTCCTTTCCCTTTTGCTTTTAACTTATGTAAGCAGTCATTAACTAAAAATAGCATTCATTTTTGCCAGAAAACTATATATATTGATGTGTTTGAACTCGTAGTGCATGGACTATTGGAAAGAAAGAAAGAAAGAAAGAAAGAAAGAAAGAAAAGTTCATTTTGAAAGATCTGAGTAGATTGTCTCATGTATTTAACATTCTAGGTAAGCATAAAAATAGTGACCATTTAAAGAAAAAAATATTATACTTGATATAGAACATTTATATTAATTGCCTAATCCCATTAAGTTTTTAATCTTATAAGTAATATTTTACCTCTCTTTTGACGCAAAAAGCCAGTTACTTTGTGTATTCTATTTACTAACACAAATAAATAATCCACAACTGTAGTTGTAACTCTAGAGATTTTGTATTTGTAGATCTTGCAGTCAGTATTCCAAAATCACAAAATGCATTTTATTACTTCAAAGTGTGTACACTGTACAAATAGGAGGCACAATTCTTTAAAAGCAGAAATTGAAATTATTCATTCATTAAAAAAAATCCAAAATAATTGTTTGAACACTCAGATAAGCAAATTGCTGTTGGCAGTTCTGTCTTGTTCTATCTATCACAAATGGCATTCTCTCATTCTTTGAAGCATGAAAATTATTCCAAGTAAAGTAAGCTAAATGGACATGCTGAAACCCTTTAGAAAGGGCCACACACTTGCCACATTAATAGATGATATTTAACATCACTCAGTGTTCTGAATACCAGAATCATTTTGATATTTCATCACACTTCTTTAGTAGCAAAGAGGTAGCAGGTTATAAAAGAATGCAAGGAGACACTGGAGAAGCTCTTTTGGTTTTGTGGTTGGACTGCAGCCAAATGACATTTATAGTTCCATGAATGAAAAGCAGAACAAATTCCAGCTGTGAACATGTGCTCTGTGGTATTTAAGCAGGCCCATATTTGCTATCTGCATAGTAGACAAAATTCCACTTACTTACTCTTGCCATGTCAAACTTTTTGTGTGAGTATGCAGAGTGCATAGATTTGCAGTTTCATTCCTTTTGTAAGAAAAAAAACAAAACAAAAACTTTACAAGGATAAGCCAAGTTTTGTGAAGTACATACGCATAACTTATTTTATAGTCAACACAGCCCTTCCCAGTTTAAAAGAAGTTTTCATTTGCAGTCAGTCACTTAAAGCATAAATAGAAACTGGCAACACAACTATGACTACTCCTCTTAAAACCTCGTAAACCTGCTCTTCAAAGCAATGTATGAATAATGTGAACTAAATAATTCATGGGATTGCAGATGCCAGTACAAATAGCTTCTTCCTTTTTAAGGTTTCAGTTTGTAGAGCTGTGATCAAAAGCCTTCATCCGTCACGATAGTGCCATTTGTACTCACTCCAAACAAACCATATTTACATGTGAATGTTCTTCATTGAAATGAGATATATAATATGCCAGGCAAGGCCCAACTAAAAGGCATTTTACGCCATTTAAATTCAGTCAAATTAAAGGCTGAATGCAGCCTAAAAGGTCTACTCTCAGAACAGTAATTTGACACATCATAAATAAGGACTATTTTTTTGTTACAGTAGTCTCTGCACTTGTCTGAAAATTATACACAGCATACTAACAATGCACTGCCTCTTGGGGAATAATAAACTATAAGAAAGGCCTTGTATGTGAAGTAATGAAGTAAACAGAAACACAGTTCTTAATATACTGTCAGAAGTTCAAAGGTTTAATTTATTTTGATATGCTTACATGGAGTATCTAAGCTACGTACTGTAGCCAGGCAAAATGTCTGCTACTGAGCAAGAAAAGAACCTTCAAATAAACTTTCGAGAAAGCAGATACTAGTGTAATACATGCATTTTTTGCCTCCTTAGTTCTCTTAGTAAAATACATTTGAAATGGGGGCTTCCGTCCTTTTATTACTGTGGTATAAAGATTGTCAGAAACCATAGTGTTTTAGGCCATTCTTAAGATCATCTAGACTGGCCTTCCATATAGCACAGGCTATTGACACCACCCACAACCCTCACACTAATCTGACAAACTGAAGCCGAAGTGTTGCTATCCATAGGTCTTTTAAATTATAGATTTAATGTTAATATTAAAGTTACTAGAATGTTCAAGGTTAAGGAATGAAGACCTCAAAGTCAAGAAATGCAAAATTCAGAATGAAAACTCAACCCCCAATCAAAATATGAAGTATCTTTACATCATCATAAATGTAATTAATACAGTATATAATATTCCTGACCCATATTTCACTACCAAAGTGAGGGACAGGCTTCCACATTGGTATTGCAATATCTCTATGAAATTTATAAAAACATTGCAAACTTGAAGACAATTGGTTCATTATTTTTAAAGCTACGGGCATACACAGGTAGCAAGATTAAATATTTCTATTTGATCCATAGTAGATTAGAGCATTATAGATCAGCTGTCTCTCTTCCTCGGTTGTAGAGCCTTGTATCAGAATTTTGTGATATATCAATGCTACATTATTAATAATAAACTAGCATCTCTCTTAAAGCCAATGCAATATGGTACAAACACTGATTTTTGGCTATTGCATAGTCAAGGCTGCTGGTCATGTATTAACATCCCGTTCCCTTCCAAATTTCCAAGCCCAGCCTCTCGCACTGCACAAAAACTGGCCCCCATACTGGGTGTGAGGTTGACTATTGTTCCTGCATGCCCTCTTATATCATCACTTGAGGAAATCAGTAAATTGAGTGTCAAATTCACTTTACTCAAGTGGACTGTATATGGGTGCAGCCTGCCCCAGAGGAAAATACCTGCATTTGTCAGTCAGGGAAACAGACAGTGAAATGAAGAAAATCGTTTTAGGAATATAATGGGCATATATGATGTAGGCACAGTCCTAGTCACAAGGAGACCTGGATTCTATATCCTGCTCTGCTATGGAGTTGCTGGGTGATTTAAACTAGACGCTTTCTTTCTGTTCTTCACCTTCTCCATCTGTGCCAACCTGGAATACTCCAAATGAGTCTTTTGATACGTTTGCACTTCTATAGAAAAGAGATGGGCCAGTGGTTGACACACATTTTTCAAGGATGCCCTTTAGTATCTCAATCCCCCCTTTCTGGGTTTAGGAGCAGCTAAGTCATTCAATACTGAGAAGCATGCATATATAAACCATAAAGCAAGCCTCAGGGTCAAATTTAGCTCTGCCATACACAGTAATTCCAGCTGACTTCACTGGAGAAGAACTCAGTAATAAGAGGGCTGCATTTGGTCCTCCATAGCACCCAAAGCCGTAAGCACTTGCAGCTAAGGGAATCATGACACAGGATACAATACCACTAGACACACTAAAACCATTCATCAGTCTGCACCTCTTAATATATCTCACACACAATAGCCAGTATTCAGATAGTCACTAAGAACCCAAGGTTGGGGTTATGCAGAAGGCCCAGTCACTTTTAAACATGCTCTAAAACCAGACCCCTGTTTTCTCTCAATACATTGAGAGGATTTTGCTCTTCTTCCTCTGAAAGGACTATACAGAAATAATAAGCTTCATTTTATATTGGACTGCAAAACAGCATCTAAATCACCTGGTGGAAGTCACTGACTAAGTACCTAAAATCGGAATTTGTTAAATTTACAATAACATTTAAACTGTAAAGTAAGCCTTGGGGCCAAATTGAGCTCTGCCATAAGCAGGCACAACTCTGACTGATTTCACTGGAGAAATATTCAGTTATAAATAGATTTAAATTTGTTAAATAAACCAGTCTTTGGCAGCAGTAGTCTCTTCCAGGGGCACACAAAGAATATCTTCCTTATTTCAGTTTATTCAACCAGTTCAGTTCAAAACCAGTTCATACAAACTTCAGAAACTACGTAGGAGCAGAAAAAGCAGGAAAAGTAGGTTTCCTCTTCCAATTCATAAATAAAAACTAGGGTGTGAGAGAATGTGAACTACTAGCTCTAAAATCTTGTAGGACAAATTGGAGGCTCAGAAAAACTGACTTATGAGGAAAAGTTAAAAAGCAGAGGTCCCTAAACTGTGGGTTACTTTTGGAGGACATGGTGGGGCCTGGGCCAGCCTTGTTCTGCCCCCATCTCTGCTTCAGCCCTGCCCAGCGATTAAAGTAAGGGGGAACACACTGGAACATATTTCCAGGGCCCCTTATTTTTAGGCAGTCAGACTTCCAGGCCCCCTAAAAATAGAGGAACACACCGGAACACACAGTTCTAGGGCCCCCTAAAAGATAGCTACAGCAGCTGCAACACGGAGTTCTGGTGCACTCTACCTTAAGGCCTGCTCCTCCTTAAACCCAGCCAGCAGAGAACAGTGGCAGGCTGGGACTTTGTAAACCTCCTTCCCTGCAGAGGGGGAGCAGCTTGTGACTGGGAAGCAGCTCCCAGCTAGTCAGGCAGCATGCAAACAGCTGAGGTAAGGCCTCCACTAGGCCTGGGGGAGCCCTGTGGTGGGGCTGAGGGAAGGGCTTTCGGGGGAGTGGGACAAGGAATTGCTGGAGGACAGGGAATGCTGCTAGGAGTTGTGTGGGGGCACAGTATGTGTGTGTACAGCTAGTCCTCACTTAGTGACCTACTCGTTTAGTGACCCCTCAGAGTTATGACCAGCTCTCTGATGAGTTGGTATTATGGCGATGTACGAGAACTCTCATCAACTCTCTCAGATTACCTATATTTACAGTACACTATGCAAACTAAGTTCAGTACATTAGAGCTTAAAACATTTAAAATATATATTAAAAATGTTATAAATGATGCAAAGGTGACATTAAAACTATCTACCGATGGTTGAAAAACCCACTACCAGTAAAGTACATTATGCCTGAAATACCGGTAAGGGCTGCTCCTCGTTTAGTGACCAATTCGTTTATCAACCAGGTTTCAGGAACGGAACCCGGTCACTAAGTGAGGACTACCTGTATGTGTGTGTGTTAGTGTATCTGGGGGTGTTTACCTCTGTGTGTGTGTGTGTGTGTGTGTGAGCGCGCGCAGTGGGTGGTGGCTGGGAGTGGGTGTGTGAGTGTGAGTGTGAGTGGGTATATGGTGGTGGTCTGTGTGTATGTGTACCTGGGTGTGTGTGTGTGTAGCTGGGGCTGGGTGAGAGTGGATGTGCACCTGGGGGTGGGTGGGGCAAAGCAATAACTGATGCATGTGATACTCAGAAGTGGTTTCAAATGCCTACCTGGGCTGAGGGGCAGGTGTTTTTGGGCCCAGACCTGGGTGAGGGGGGCCCTACAAATTTAAGAGGGTTCCAGGGCCCCCCATATTATATTTTAACCCCCTGTACCTGTCCCTCCGCAGAAGTCTGAGTCCCACTCCTGGCTGCATCCAAGCACCTCTCCTGCCTTCATCTTATGTCATGTTCCTGGCTGGCCTTGTCTCATAGCTGCAACCTGGACCTCAGCCCTGACCTTGGTCTTGGCTTGTGCCCCCAGACCCTGTTCCTGGCCCATGCTCCTGGCTCTGAGCTCCACAGCCCCAGCCCTGCTTAGTGGCATCTTCAACCCCCACCTTGGTCCCAGCCACAGTTTATGCCCTGACCCTGTTCGTTCATATCAGAGGCTTTGAATCTGCTTCTACTTGCAGCCACTGGGGAGCACTGACCAGGCAAGAGGGTAGGGGCAACCACCACCAGAAGTTTGAGGACCACTGGTGTAAAGAAACTGGTCATGTTTAGTCTTGAAAAGAGAATACTGGGGGGACTACATAACAGATATGTTAAGTGAGGCTATAAAGAAGAGTAGGATCTACTGTTACCCAAGTTAATAGAAGGTAAGAAAAGTAGTACTAGGTTTGATCTACAGCAAGAGCTATTTGTGTTCGATGTTAGAAAAACTTTTTAACTGTACCAAGTAGTTAAATGTTGAAGTAGGCTTCTAAGAGAGATTGTGGAAGTCCTATAATCGGAACAAAAAACAACAACAAGCTGGCCATATTCCCTTTCAGGGATGGTCAAGGGGTATTCTTGGTCCTGCCTCAGCTCTAAACTCGACTTGATGACTTCTCAAGATCCCTTCCAGCATTACCTTTCTATGATTCTGTGGTGATTGTAAACAGTCAGTTCTATGCATTAACTGTTCTTAACACTTTATGTGTCTAAAAACAAAACAAAAGAAAACATCTTAGTTAGCTGTTAAGGTAATTTTCAAGCACCATTTAGAGGAATGAGCTGTCCTTTTATGGGGAACTAAAAGAAAGCCAATTGATTTAAATGATGTGGCAAGGCAATTCAGTAAAGCAATTTCCTTGCCAGTCTTTAGCTGTGGGAAGCCTTATTCTTCTATTTGACACAGTCTTGGAGATGAGGGAAATCAGATGCTCAGGATATATCTACACTAGAGGCTTAAGTCGACTTAACCAAGCTTAAGTTGACTTAAGGAACTCCAGGGCCACATCTGGAGTCGACTTAAGCACTCTCACCCTTCAAGTCGACTTAAGTCGACTTAAGCACTCTCATCCTTCAAGTCAACTTTGTTAAGTCAACTTAAACTGTGCCATGGAAGTTGATTTAATAGTGTTGACTTAAGACAGGAGAGCCATTTAAGTCAACTTTATAAAGTCAACTTAAGCTCGGGGACCCATTTAAAGTGAACTTTATTAAGTCGACTTTAAATGGGCCCCCTGGCTTAAGTCAACTTTATAGAGTCAACAAACAAATGGGGACTCAAAGTCAAGTTAATTCAACTTAATAACTTTATTATCTGAGCCCTCTAGTGTAGACATAGCTTCAGTGTTACTATCCCATGTTGAAGGACGCTCCACTTAATTGCAGAATCCAGTATAGCTCACTGTAAGAAATTTAGATTTTATTTCACAGAAAGCATCACCCACATTAGGGATGGCTTCATGGACCAGTAGAAACAAAAAGCTGAGCATAGAGCCAGAAACACAATGCCCTCCTTACAAGAATTTGATTCATTCACACACACAGTAGTTATAGAACAACAGAAGGCTATAATGACCATCAGCTGTGTCTCTGACCCTGGCTTTTCCTTGCAGTTAAGAGATAACAGAGAACAGTTTGACTCCTACTGGCAGAAACTTCAACTGGAAGAGACCTCTGATCACCTACCACAGATCATGGAATCTAAAGAAATCATGCACTCTTAGTGAACTTGTAAAGTAGAGGCCCACTTTTGTACTTTAGGCTAGTTAATTGAAAAGTGAGGAAAGAGCAGTCTCTGACACGATGTGTCACTTACGAAGATCCCCCTCAGTCCAGCGTCAGGCCAAGGCTCTCTACAGAGATAGCACTTGTTGCTCTGCTGAATGGCCTTCTACTGTTCTTAGATGGCTTACGTGCATCTTCTCAAACTAAACCTATCCAGTTTTAATGGTAACCACAATACAACATAGCCCAACAACAGACTTTTTGAAATCAATCAGTCAGATGTGTATTACCTGTTTTGCTTTAAGGCGCCTAAGTTTAATTAGTAAAATATTTGTAGCCAAAACTTGCAATATTTTATAATAACTTACACTATATGCTGCATTTATATTTATTCAGATATTTTGAAATGTATGTTTTTGATATTTCAGCATGTCACTAGTTTTTAAAGAGAGACACATTCATATGTAAATAATAATAATTGTAAACAAGTCAATAATGGGAAAAAGATTAACATGCTAGAGAAAGTTAGACAATTCTGATGCAAAGGTGCACACTTCATAAGAGAAGAATAGGGAATAGCTTGTGGTAGACTGATACAACATGTCATGGAGAATGTGAATGTTAATGAAAAAATCTAAGGGATGATGGTAGTGCAACATATATTGTAAGATGACACTGATGAGGGCAGATGTGGAAAAATGATTATCAACTTCAGACCCCTGGAGCAACATGAATGAAATCACATCCTTGTGTTCTGGGAAATAAAACAGGCAACTTGGCTAGAAATAAACAGAGGTTTTAATTATCTAAATGTAAATTGGGAGCAACCCATGACAATTCAGAAGTAGGGTTATTATAGAACACAATGCAGTGTTAATTCAGAAATCAGTTTGTTCAAAAACATCAACAGCTGGCTTTAATAATAGACACAATGAATCAGAAATGAATGAAAGCCTGTGACAGAAGATTATTGAGCAATTCTAATCATATTATTACATTTGTGACTGAAGAAAATGACAAGGAATCTATACACCAAAAAATATTTATATAAAGGAAAACAATCCTTTAAAAAATGATCTGTGGCCAAATCCTGATAAGAAAGCAAATGTGTACAGCACTGGGTTTCTAATTCAGCCAATGGATGTTCAGTCACATTCAAGAAGGCCAAAGGCTGAATCTGTTAAATAAAAAGTCTTCAAAGTAACAAGTCTTCTCTCAAGTACTGGAGAAACTTGAAGCAAGACTAATCATCTTTTGAATGTACAATTATTTTAGTCTTCTAAAATCATTAATTACATAAGGCCATATTCTGATACTCTTCTTTAATTCTGTAATGTCTTACTCCATGAATTGTCTCCTTGATTTCAGACTCCTCCTGGAGTATGGTAGTTACATTCCAAGGCTAAGGAAGGCATGATAATTAAACCTAGCCATCATTGACAGAGTAAATGATGTAGATGATGTTGCAATAACAGACTGGGTTTTAGTTCTTGGGTTTCACTTAGAGAATTGAAAAGATACAACTTTGGACAATGTATTATCTTTTTACTATACAAATAAGCTTACTTACAATGTGAACCATTTAAATTTATGTGCCTGATCTTACAAAATTTCAGGAGGGGAGAGTCAAGTTTTTAAGCTTTTTTTTTCCCCTCTCCTTGTGAATTTTTTGGGGCTGGAAAAAAATCAAAACAGCCCTTTGAAGAGATATATGACTCTTAATAGGTACAAAGTCCTTCTTGATTAAAAATTGTTTCTTTTACCTAGCAATTTTTCTGACTATTATTACTCTTAAATATTGAAATAGAAAATTTTCTTTTTGGATTATAATTTAGCTTATGATTATTATTTTACTTTTATTGATAAGTACTACAATATGTATGAATGGAGCTGTATAAATCAATGAATAATAATCATGTAAATCTCAAGGAGAACATTTCTCCCTATATTAACAAGCATTGTCCAACACAGTGGGCAAACTCTGAAACATAGAGGAACTTTGGGGGGGGGGCAAGTGGTGATGCCACAGAGCTCATGCCAGCCCTCTTGAGGAATGGGGAGGGAGTACCACCTCCATGCTCTTATGCACCTCAGCAAGCTTTCCAACCTTTTGGTCAGTATGCCATGCCAACTTCTACTCCCAGAAGTCTCTGTACCCAGTGCTGGCTCCACTCCTACAGACTGTTGCATCTGCCTTCCTCCACCACAAAAACTCAAGGAGGGAAGGTCAGATGAAAAGATGTTCCAGCCCAGCGGGCTGCAAGGTATAAGCAGCTCAGGGCTGAGGAAGCTTTGGCTGTGAAATAATGTGGAGGGGGGAAGGCATGGACAGACTCCATATATGGTAAGGGGAGGACAACTGTAAATGATTGTGCACCACTGGCCTAAAGGACCTGGTTAACAAGTGACCATAGCATCATCCTCAAATAGTACCAAAGACATTTATGAAACTCCTTGACACAGAAGAGTCATGAAAAAGGATGATCTAGTAATTAAAACCTTGAAGGCATACCCTACTCTATCATAATACTCTGTGATGTTGGGAAGTCATTTAGCCTCTGTGTGCCTCAATTCCCCATCTGTAAAATGGGGATAATATCATTTTTCTACTCCACAAAGGCACTGTGAGGAAAAATCTGTTGAAGATTATGAAGCGCTTTGAGGTTTAGTGATTAAATGTACTATTAAAAAGCAATAAAAGAGGTCCTCAGCACAGAGAAAAAATGTCCATAGTTATTTCTCCAACAAATGGAGTGGATATGATGAAAAACATTTCCTCTTTTTTCTAAGCTAGGCAGAAGGAGGTCCTCCAATTCTCCCTTTATTTCTGAACTTCCTCAAGGGTTCTGCTTTGGGTAAAACCACCTTATCAAATGAGAAGAGTTCTCCTTTTAAACTCTTCAAATGTGTTTTCAGATGCCCAAAGGGTGTCAATACAGAGTATGGCATTCTTCTTCCTAAAGTATTGTGAAAACGCATTCCTTCATTAAACAAAAGATGGAATTTGTCTACAGTGCTAGAAACGTGGAGGCCTTATTATTTTCTCACTTACAATAGTATAAACAGCACTAATTTCAATGAAATTATTGTGGTAACACAAGAGAGAACAGAACCAATCCCAAAAAGAAAAGAGCAAGCCCCAAAGAGAGGGGGATAATCTCTGTAGTACTAAGAAAACATAGTTGCTGAAATTGTTGATGCAGACAACTTCAAGGTTATGATGACTCTTTTTTTACATTGCACTTGTGCTATCTTCCTGTGTGCGCACGCGCACGCACATTATTATTTCAATAAATTACAATTTATGGTGTTTCTTCAAGGGGGAATTGAACATCTTGTGGGGTCAGCAGTTTGTCTCCCAAAGAATGCTGAGAACACAGGTACTATATGCAAAATAGTATTTAAAACTTGTTTTTAATTAGGTGCCCTCCATTTCTCAAGAAAAAATGCTGATAATTAAAAAAGAATAGGCTGAAAAAATAACAGAGAAATAATGCTAACCAAATATATTACTTGCATTAAAATACTTCCATCAGATCCACATGTAGTTGTCACCAAAAATGGTTTAAGTGTGAACTTTTTGGATTGAAATATTTGACTGAAAATATGCATGTTTTCTAATAGAACAAACATTTATTTGAATCCTGATTCTTGTATTCTGATTGTCTTATTTTAGAATTCAAAAGGTCTATATTTAGATCAAAGAATACTTATTCTGTGAAATATGTTAACCAAAGTCCAAAAGTATTACACAGTCCTTTCTATAAGTGAAATGAATTAAATGCTTAAAAATAAATACTCAACGCTACTTTTCAAACAGATGTTCTACTCGAAAAAGAAGATGGATATCCTTAGTTTGCTACTTACTCACACTATATAGACCTATTAATGAAAAGGTGGCATCTTCTTACTCAACAAATCTGTTCCCTGTATGATTCAGTCTCTTCTATCTTCTTCCTTCAGCAAAAAAAAAGTTGTTGCTACTTTTTCTTGGTCTGATTAATGTCAGTGAGAATCTTTCCATGGACTTAAATAGGATAAGAAACCTACTCCTGCAGAACCAAAAAAGAGGAAGCTGTATTCTTTTCTAGCTTTCACTGTGTTAGTAAAACAGTTACCTAAGTTTCATATGCAAAATCTTTACTATCACCAATGATATGCAAGCCAGAAAGAATTCAGCTAAGTTTTCTTCTTTGAATTTTAATAAGGTTGAAAACAAAGGGCTTGATCCAAAGCCCACTGAAGTCAATGGAAAGATGTATCAATTTTATCAAACACTTCAGCTAAATAAGAAATACAAAGGCAAAGTCTAGCCACCACTAGTACTGTATAAATTCAAGACACTCTCTGGAACACTTACTGAACAAATGGATGGATTACAATATGAAATAAATACATTATTTTTATCTGTGGTACATATTGCCCTGCTGCATAACTGCTTATGCTTTTTGAAGCATAAGTTGTACTGACTGTCCACAGAAAACACACTGTTGTTATAGTTTTTCAGAAGAATCATTTCCAAGAACAAATGAACTAATAAAGGAAAATGACTTTGTGACTATATTACAAACTTAATTAAAATGAATTATTTTATTGCCTTTTATTTTTCCCTGTACTATCCTACTTTTTACAATATGTGTAAGTGAATAAAATGGGTTGGAATGTTCTTATTTAAAATGGAATGGTAACAGCTATTGAAAGGAAGTTTGGCTATAGTAAGACATATGATCTATATACTTTATAACTGAGCCATGAAAACTCATGCCAGTTCAACACTAAGAGGGAACTCGCACACCATGATCTTATGTAATTGTTTCAAAGACCTGATTTAACAGGGCAAAGAGAAAATGGCAACTGTGAAACCTGATAGTCAATATACAGGCCATACTGATAGAGCAAGCAGATGCCCCAGGCAACTATTGGCCATAAGGAAAAAAATGTTAGAGGATGTGTGTGTCATGGCAGGTACAGAAAAAAAAAAAAAAGATGCCTGCTTCTATCAGGCATCTTAAGCAATGCCACACTGTTAACTACAGGAATGCTAAAAGCACCATGGTTATTCAAAAGCAACCCACTTCTCCAAACAAGAGAGAGTTACCAGTGCCTGATGAATAACATAACCTTACTTCAAGGAGTACCTCCCAAATTTTCAAGCCTTCATCCTACAATCCAGCCTTGGATTGGCATCAGTTAAATTTACAGTAAGTGTCTGTATGGGTGAATGATGCTTTAAAACAGTGTTTCTCAACTGCTGTGTCGCAACGCAAAAGTGTGTTACAGCACAGTGGCAAGTGCGTCACCACGGGCTAAGCCCCCCATGTGACTGGTGAGCTGCAGCAGGGAGCTGCTGGCTGTTAACACTTGTAGCCTTTCTGTGTGACTCAGACAGGCTGCTGACTCATCCAGCCAGCGCTTGCCTAGGAGCTGAAGTTGCAGGGTTTTTAAATCTGATGCCCTGCTTGCCAAGCCCAGGGCAGGAGAGCAGGTTTCTCTAGCAGCTGTGAGTGTGGGGTCTCTGGGCAGGAAGGGGGCCAGAGAGTCAGCAGGGCCAGCGTGGAGGGGCTGCAGGGGCAGAGGAGCAGGTGAGAGGGGTTGTTCGGGTGAACAAACTCTGGGATTGCAGGCTGCTAGGGGGGGTACCCGGGAGAGATTGAGGGGGACTGTCAGGGAGATGAAGGGGGAAGAGATGGGGGACTGCAGAGGGGTGGCAGAAGAGACTTGGACTGCAGGGGGAGGGGAAGAGATGGGAGGCTGCCATGGGGACAAGGGGGAAGGAGACAGGAGGCTGTTGGGGGGAGAGAGCCTTGGTGAATCACAAACAGCTGGGAATGCTCCCTGCCACATCATGACCCCAGAAAGGTTGAGAGCAAATTCAAGTGTAACAGAACAGGGTATTAGTCACTGAATATATCTAAAAGGTATAAAACATCAGATACTAAAAAGGATTTGTAATGTAGGGAAAATGTTAGCATTTTGGAAGCTGGAAATGTTAATGCAATCCCTATTTCAGGCACATACAGATTGGTGGGAGGAAAGAGGAAGGAAGAGGAGGAGAAGAGAGAAAAAACAAGTATTCCTGATAATCCCAGGTAGTGCAGGAGCATCATCTTCAACTAAGGACCACAGCTACTGAGGGGATAATTAAGGATGGAGGAGTAAAACAGTAACAAGGAGAATCCAACACTGGAACAGATTACTTTGAGAAGCGGCAAATTTTCTATTACTTGAAGACTTTAAATCAAGATTGGTTATCTTTCTAAAAGATATGGTGAAATTAAACTACAAACTACTGGTCTATATCCAAATCATTGAGTGAAATTTATGACCTATGTTATAAAAATGGTCAAACTAGATGACCATAATCAGGGCCATCCTTGCAAGGCTGGGGGCGAGAGCGGTGATTGCCCCTGGCCTCATGGTTCCACTGGCCTGTTGCTGTCCTGCCATTAGCAGGGCAGCACAGGGCCCACACCACGGCCCCCCCAGGGCCGTACTGTCTCCCACACCCTCCCCGCTGCCTTTAGCATGGAGCCAAAGACAGCGGAAGGCGGGAGCACAGAACCAGCCTTTACTCTGGGCCAGCTTGCCCTAACCCCCGGACGGGTAACAGCTGGCCCTGGGGGTGGGGAGGGCCAGCCCAGAGGCAGGTTGCAAGAGCAGAGCCCAGCCCATGGACCAGCCCTCTCCACCCCACCATAGTGGCTGGATCAGGGGAGGAGCAGTAATGCAGGGACAGCATTTGGGCTGGACCACCTTGCCCCCCCAGAGCATCAGGGGCTGCAGGGACCCCTGCAGGCCAGTTGCCTTGGGCCCCACACTGCCTTATGGATGGCCCTGAGCACAATGGCACCTTCTGGTCTTAAAAACACAAACTTGCATAACTATAGAGAGGGTCTAAACCAATAACTCCTGAAAAAGCAGATAATTCTTAAACTGCTGTTCTGAAAGTGGATATACTGGAATCGGTGAACATATTTTTCTTCTTTTGACAAATTCCTTCTTAAGAAATCATTATCAAAAAGAGAACAAGGGAAAAAGCCTGTTAGTCGTTAAGTGCTTAACTGATAGAAAAGGAATGGATATAGCAGTGAACGGAGAAAATTGGCAAAATTTGCACGACATGAAACAAAGGAGAAGGAAGTAATAATCTCTAAAACCTCACATGCTAACAGTTCATGAATACCAATAGCAGATACATTCTTAATTGCATAAATGTAAGCTTTTTATTAGCCAGAAAAAAAGACAAATATTAGAACTTTGCCTAAACTTCCCTCCCTCTCCTGCACTCTTTTCTTTTTTATACTGTCTCTGGAATGTTCTGCAACTAAAATGCCACAGGACCCTTCCCTTCTCTTTGTCCATTCCAGAAATCTTTGAAAACTGGTCTTTTCTCCACAACCTTACACCTGTAACATGATCACCCTGGTCTAACCCAATTTCTACTTACATATTATTAATTTATATTTTAATATTTAATGTAGTGCAATACAATATTCTCCTAACACCTATGGTGTGTAAATGCTGCAGGGCATGGCTTATGTTTGTTGCCATGCACACTGATCTATGCCTTGGACAGAGACCACTAAGATATTTATGGATTCCTAAAGCATCTTGGACCATGGATGGTCCCCTTAACTGGCCACAGCAAGGTACTCAGAATCAAGGGCTGAACCTGAAACATGACATGTAGCGAGCATTGTAAGGGGCTCCAGTGCAGAAGCTGTCCTCGATATCTGTCACTAGCAGTATCAGGCAGGGGCATGGGATTTAAGCATTGTCCAAAAGAACAGAAACCCTTAAGAGCTTCCTTTGCCTGGGGTTAAAGTGTCATATATACCTTTTTAGTGCTTTTCTATTAGCATGAAACACACAGTACAATACCTTAACTTCCAGGATTCTTAAAAGGCCTCAGAGGGGTTATTACTTAAATTAAATTGCTTATTCAATATGAACAGTAATTTTAAAAAGGGGAAAACAAATAGAATGATAAACCAGTTGCATTAAAAAAGCAGAAACAATACTCAAATTGAATCACATACAATAATTAACATGCCTTCACCTGGAAAAATTTATACAAGACAAATAGATCATGAAAGAGTGAAATAAATATTTATATATAGGCTACAGATAAATTTACATGAGATATGAAAGAGTAAGATTAATAAATCTGGACTACTGAAATTTAAAATAGAGTTTGACTGAGGGAGGGTTAATAAAATAATGAAAGGTAAAGTCACATTTTTCTAAATCTTTATTTGTATAAGCTCTTTCCATAAAAGGATAGCTTGTTCCATTAAATGATGGTGCAAAAAGAAAAACAGAAAAAAGGTACATGTTTAGGCAGTGTCTAATCACTTTAGTGCCATCACTGCTGCAAAAGTTCACTGAGAAAAATATTCAGGCTGCATTTACAAAAAGGCTGGATAATTTTCTGATGATAAATAACACTGGCAGATTTGTAAACTAAGACAAGGATGTAAGAGTAATTAAATCTCATGCTCCAGGGTGTGAGCAGAATCTCTCCTCTCTATGTACAGCATCAATGGTTATTAATACATGTTAATATAATGCCATAATTGCATACTCCTAGGTGAATTATGATTTCTGATCTTCTATAACTATTTGCCACTGGTAGAGGCAAAATTCTAGGCTAAAGGAGCTCAGAGTTTGATCTGACACTGGTACTGTGTTTCCATGCACTGTGCTATGGTAAAGTCAGAAAAATAAATATAGAACTGTATCACTCTCTTGAATTATATAATGGCATACTTTCTTTTGTTTAGGTTAACTCCTGGAGACCATACAATCATGAGTGCTAGCAGCGTAGTAATGATAAGTCATTTGTGGTGCATAAGAAGTGCCATGATAAATTGTTTAATACCAGAAGAAGCTCAGTAAATGAATTTTACATATAACATCACCATCTTCCTGAAATTAACTCAACACTACACCTCAGATAGGACTATTCATTACACTTTGAAAGGGGAATCAAGGATGCAGAGTGAGGTATTCAGTAAGAAGCATTTGTAAACTTAGAAATGTACAAGTAACAGACTGTCTTATGTTTCTGTTGATTTCTTAAATGTATATTTAAAAATTTATTAATATAAATTTAGCATATGAAATATATTCACATGGTGGTCTCTCTCTTCCTATTGTATTCTTCCTCTGTTTTATCCAGAGTTTCAAATCCAAAGAACTAGAAAATATTAAAATGTAAGTCACAGAAAGCTGTCAAGAAGAGCAGTAGAATTCCAGAGAGAATAAGCTGCACATAAATCAGTGGAAAGTAATTAAAACACAAGCCTTATATTAAGGTCTGATCCCTCATTTCACTGTGCTGAGTTTCATTACCAGAACATGGATGCAAGTGGTAATTTTCAAAATCCAATATAAAAAGAGATATTGCAGCGATTTTTGGTAAAAGGAAGGTCAATGAAAGCATAGGTGTTCACCATACTTTATATAGTAGTTTCATTATATGCTATGAGGTAATAGTATGCAACTCTTCAAGGATACATATTCATTAAGGCTGGGATTTTCAAAGAAATAGAATTTAAGCTTTTAACTCCCTTACATTCATTCCTTTGAAAATCCTAGCCTAAAATAATAAATATTCTGGAATTTTTACATGCATAACTAATAAAATATTAACACATTATTGGGCGAAATAAATAGTTTTACATTATTACTTGAATTTAGTAAGGCTCAAAATTATATTTTGTAAAATAATTTGCTAAATTTCAAGTGTTGTTACTAAAGGAAAAAAGTAAGATAGATGATAAAATACCCATGACTTCACTCATGGCATACAGCCCTGTTATGACAACATTTTTTGCTATAACATTCCAGCTGAACAGATAAGGCAGAAATAGCTGGAACCAAGAGTATTTGACCCAGGCCTGGATCAAAATGACTAAGGTATATATGGATTCCTGAAAAATCTTGCACCATGGATTGTTCTTCCAGCATGCAAAAGCAAAGTATTCAGAACCAGAGAGCAAAAGCTGAGATGACAGATGTACACGGCCCTGGAGGGGTTGCCAGTGCAGAAACTGTCCTAGAAATCTATTATTGATGGAGTCATGCAAGGCATGGTACTCATGGTTCTGCTGCATCTCCCCAAGGGAAAGAAGCATATTCTTAAGAAATAGAATTCTTCAAGAGTTTCCTCTGTTCCGAAATTCCAAAACTCTTCAAGGCAAGGTCTGTTTTTCTCTAGCACAGGCATCTCCACAATTTCTAGCACATTAGATTAGTGATAATTTTTAGGGACTTTGGGCACCACTAGAGTACAGATAAATAAAAGGCCTTCTTCATGGGCCTGACACCAAGATCAATGCAATACTGTATGACAGAATTAATTAACCTTCAATCCTGGAATTAAAGGAATAGGATCAATAAGTTGAAGAGCCATTGGAGATGGTTTAGAACAGCTCTCATCCCCACCGTTTGCCTTTTGAGGTGACGACATAGAGGCCCTATGTACTGAGTCTTCCTTGGATACTGAAAACTCTGACAACAATGGATTAAGACCCTGACCTTAAGGATATTAAGTCCACTATATGCTCTGTATCTAAGACCTGTGTTGCCACATCCCAGAGGACAAGTTCTCTCAAGCAACATGCACTGTTGGTGAAGTCCAGTGTAAGAAGCAGCGTTTGGTTTGTGACTGATTCAGAAACACAAGAGGCACTGATTAAGCTTGTCTGTCATATATATCATATGAAGGATGTGGCTTGAATCTGATGAATTTAGTTTCTGCCATCCCAGATTAAATAGAGTCTTAGATGCACAGGCCCAATGGTGTGAAAACATAGCAAAAGTGCCAAAAAGCTGTCTATATTAGTTTGACAACATACATGAAAGTAAAATAGAGGAAAGTTTTCTCTACAAAAACAATTGACACAGATCGTAATGCACTTTGAGAATTCCTGTTTGCAGCTGATGGTGTTCAAAAGGAATTGAGTGATAGCTGTGGCTGTATCCTTCTTATATATTTTCAGACAGAGGGAACAAAGAGAAAGACAGGGTGTGAGCAAAGCCTCATATGACTCTTATCATTGAAGATGTGCAAGTTACCTAGAGTTAGGATCCATAAATATAGGATCCATAGATCTGGGTCCTCACGTCCTGTGAATCAATACAGGCACCCTTCTAAAAGTAAGTTTACTTTAGAAAAGTTCTGAACTGTGAGTCTCATCATGATGAACAATTCCTACAATGTGGGTTTCTATGAACAGTTTCATGAATGATAAACAAATAGACTCAAGTTAGATACACAATGTTTCTGCCCCACCAAGCAGGGTCAGATGGGTGATGCCCATCCTGAGAGATACCTTGCCCATGCTAGACTACTTTTTCAAGTTTGATGCACAGGAGTGGCTTTAATGGTCAAATTAACAATATTTAGGAGATAATTTAATGAAACATCAATATGCAAATATTGATATAAACAAATAT
Organism: Podocnemis expansa; assembly: GCA_007922195.1. Lineage (NCBI taxonomy): Eukaryota > Metazoa > Chordata > Testudines > Podocnemididae > Podocnemis > Podocnemis expansa. The sequence goes on along the minus strand of ML682018.1, from coordinate 8,295,574 downwards.
CAAAACTGACATTAGGAAAACAAAATCATTAACAAAGGAAGTTTTCTGAAAGGATTCCCTCACATGGAACTGCTAGAGATAATGACTCCACCTACTCAGATTGGATGTAGTCATCTGCAATCTGGAAAGAACCCTGGCTATGTCTACACTAGGGGCTTAAATTGACTTAAGCAAAGTCAAGGCCATTTTTATAATTTATTAAGTTGATTTAAGCGCTTTTAAATGCACCATTTCTAGGGCGACCTAGCAGCTGCCAGTGTGGCTGTGGGCAGTCCACTGGCATTTTGAATGTGGCCTCTCTAAGCTGACATAGAGTAGACCTTGTTAAGTCAACTTAACAGAGCCCTCTAGTGTAGACATAGCCACTGTCTTGTTCTTCTAGTTCAAGTAGTGCTGGAACTATTAAGATCCCTTATCTCAATAACCATATATAATTTTTAATGATTTTCTAACCAGAGAATGGGGTTAAACCATATTTTCCTTCCAGAAGAATTCTGGTTGTGTGACTGATGTTTAAAAATACTGGCAGTGATAAGGAATACCAGGCACATTTATTTATTAATGCCACCTAGAAATCCTTCCTCCTAGTATTCAGAAGTCTAGACCATAGGAGCATAGTAAAACATCATACGCAATTTAATTCTGGTTTTGTCTTCATTTTATTCTTTTAAATATTTTTTTTAAATGGCACTTTTTACAAATGCTCCCTGTGAAAACTGGAATGCACATTGCAAATGTATATAATCTCTTAGCTCTAGTGGTGCAAATAGAATAATTTCAGGAATGACCTCAGGAAGAGCCCATGAAAATGAATACTAAGCTTCTGTTATATTGCAGGCACATCCTGTAAAACAAAGGCTAGCAAACAGAAAACAGATCACTGGACTGCATTGTGGGAGCCAGTTCAAAACAGTACTTTCAAACCTGCTGTTTTAAAAGGCCCATCTTAAGGAAGGTTCTACTTCATGAGAAATAGACTAAAATGTTGCCTCAGCAAAGTATAGTGAGGATCAAAATTTACTTTGTGCTGACTAAAAACAATGTAGTGATAACAATTTGATTTTTCTGAGGAATCTGGAAATATTCCTTCAGGCAATGCTAACAGGAAATAAGTGCATTTGTACTAGGAAAGCCAAGCACTGTATACAGACACAATGATTCTTAGTGGACTTGATTCACTCCTATGTTAATCCAGTCCTACACCAAGAGATAATTCCATTAAAGTCAATATAATAACCAATGTTCCCTCTAATGACTCGTAGACTGTGCGCAAACAATTTCTTTGTGTGCACAAAAAACATTACTTTGTGAGCACCATTATTAGCACTATTGAATTTTTTTGTGTGCACTTTATTTTCTTGTGTGCGCAGGTTTCATGACCTTTGTGTGCGCACACATGCGCACAGCTTAGAGGGAACAGTGATAATAACAAGAACAAAAATTTGGAACACAGTGGCTGTTCAGGTTGACACTTAATAGAAGTCTGTTTAGTATGCATGCAGTGGAATGTTTCTATATTATATGTAATATGGACTGTCCAAGGTTGTATATTATTGCTTTATGTTTTTCATGTCAGTACATTAGCTATAAGAAGGCAGCCTGCTTTAATTCTTATGGCAAACTGTCACTAACCAAGGAACAGAGTATCTAATGTTTCTTCAGTTGCCTTTCTTCCCCCCTCCTAAGTGAGGATTATATTTTTTTACCGTTCTGTTCATTCATGTCATATTTTTCTAATAAATAGCATCCAAGTTGCTGACCTTCAGGGTTCCAAACTGTATACTGCTCTTTATGTCATACCTTAGGTTACAGATTCTGAGGTTGTGTTTTTCTTTCCATGTAATTGCAACAAAAAATAATATGTTACAATTTCAAAGGAATTTATGAGAGCAAGTACAACAGGATCAATATTTTATGTTTGAGGTTATTAAATTTCCAGTAAGGGTCCTATTCATCAAAAAGACTTACACAACTAGTCATTTCATTTTTAACCTGTTAAGACAGGGATTGTATTATATGAATAAGTCAGAAAATCAAAGAAAAAATATAATTATTGACAGAATGGTCCCAGGGAAACTAACATTTATATGGATTAGACATATGTAATATATTGGAACTCTACACAAAAGTCCTCTGACCTAAACAATAAACAGGAGATGCATCTATAAATAACATTCTTCAAATGCATACTTAGTAATCATTTTGTTGCTTCCCCTTCATGTCTACCCCACAGCAAACTGTTTCTGTTGAAGAGAGTTTGCCGGACTATCAGAAGGTGTAGGTTAGCACAGCTGTACCGTGGCAAATCGAGCTATGACAATTTAAGTGAACTGATGATCTTGCCCAACAGCTACAGAAACATACTAATTAAAGACTGAAAAGAAATGGTTTTCCTAGGAAGTTAACATTTTAGAGTTTGAGACAGAGTTTCTGTTCCATCTCAGGACAAAACTGACACTTTGGAAGTTTTTCAAACAAACTGAGAAAAATCTAAATAGTATAGTGATTAATGGATGTGCATTGAATGTTGGAGACCTGGGTTCATATCCCTGCTCTGTGTGATTAAGATGGTGTTTCTTGATCTCTCTTGTTAGAACTGGTCTAATTTATACAAATAAATATTCACTGAACCAGAGAGAAAAAAACACAGACTGACTCTGTAACCCAGCGATTACGGCACTTACCCAAAGGTGCGAGAGTCAGGGTCAAGGACCCGTTGCAATTAATATTTGTAAAATGGGGAACAACTTCAACAAGAAGGATTGAAAGAGACCTCACACTCTGCCTCCCTTTCCACTGCCTATACCACAGAACAGCAAATTGCTTGATATTAGGACATTCACCCTGGATGCAGGATATGAGGGTTCTAACTTTGCTCCAAATCACCTACAGGGGAGACTTAAATCTAGGTCTCCCCACATAAGGTGAATGCACTAACCACCAGGCTCCCCAACGCTATTCTCATGTAGAGTCTGTGTCTCTGAACAGTAAGGAGGTGGAACTGGGGAAGGGGGAGGTGGAGAAGGAGAGTGAGAAACAATGAGCAGTATCAATTAAGGAAGGGCTTCACCAGTAGCACAGGATTGTGACAAAAGTAGAATAATAATCTATGACATTCAACAAATGAGAGAATAAAATGCAAAATTCAGGTTTCCAAATTGAGTGAATAATTCTAGGAAGTGCTTCAAGGTTACTGTAATTCTCTCCCTGGTCTACACTGTGACTTGATTTCAGCAACAATGGAAGTGAGATAGGCAAAGGTATTTAAAATGCCTTGCCTATTTTCTTCCAACCACCGCAGGATCTCCACAGCATTGATTTGACAGGCAATGCCTTCCCATCAAATCAGCACTATGCTTCTTGTCGCGTACATGTTAGCCAATCAGTCTCCAGCTAATTCTTGAGTTCAGTTGAGTGCATCTTTATGGGTACTGTGCCAAACTTGCATAATTGATGCTACACTGTGGCTGCTGCTATTGACATTGTAGCCTTGCCCTCTATATGTATGTTTTTAAAAAATATTGACAAACTGTCATCAATGGGGACTGAAATCTTCCCCTTGTTCATAGAACAGTTGTAACAGAGGAAACTGCAGTAATTTTCAATATGCTGCTTGCCAATATACCTCAACCATCACTTGGAGCAACAACATCTGGGGAGGAGAGGGCACCATAATGACCATCCATTCATATTTGTCCAGTCTGCTTAGGCTCACAACCATCTTATGATGGTGATTTTGAGACAAGGACCTTAGTTAACACAGAGATAGAGGAAGTACACCAATATTCTTGAAATTTCTGAGAATCAGGTAAAAATACTGAAACATAAAAGAACAGACGGGTGTGCCCAGTTTTTCTAAGCCAGTTTGGACATCCTCATTGGGCTAATACAGCGTATCCTAATGGTTAAGCATAACTAATATATGCTTCTGATAAGTCAGATAGTTTCTGCTATGTGGCATCTTTAGGAGTATCAAATATTTTTAAAATTCTGACATAAATTTGCCAGCACCCTTATTAAACTGCCATTAATTACTCTTCACACTTCCTTTCCTCCCCAATTGTTGCACACTGCACCATCTTCTGGCTGAAGAACAGCAACCAAAATCAGGGAGAAAACAACGGAGGAAAGTGGACTTGTCTAATAAATTTCTCTATTTCTGCATAACAGCAGAGAACACCAAACCTGGGCATGGTTATAATAGCTATTCTTAAAATTGTGTGTGTCTCTCTCTAGGACCATTGACACTTAGACATCTGACTACCTTAGGTATGTCTACTCTGCAGTTAAACAGCCATGTCTGGCCTGTGCCAACTGACTCAGGTTTCTGAGATTTGGGATTTGGGGCTGTTTAACTGCAGTGTAATATTAAGATTTTTTCATCTCATACAGTCCTAGGGTGTGTTCACACAGCAGTCTTATTTTGAAACAACAGAGGTTGTTTCGAAATAAGAAAGGCCATGTTCACATTATGCACTGTTGTTTCAAAACAACTTAAACCCCACGTGGGGACGAAACAACGTCATTTCGAAATGACTGTTTCGAAACAATGCCGTCTGAACATGTTGTTTCAAAACAACGGTGACTTGTTTTGAAATAACTGTTGTCTGAACTTGCTATTTCGATTCCTGCTTTTTTCCTTAATTCGAATTAACAAACTGTTAATTTGAATTAACTTATTTTGAAATAAGGCGTTATTTCGATACAACTTGTATCAAAATAACCCCGTGTGTGTGAACATAGCCCTAGAGCCTAGGCTCCAGCCAAAGCCTGAATAGCTAAACCGCAATTAAAATCAGACACACTCTCAGGCTCTTCTGAAAAATCCAGCCCAGAACTTAACTATTCTCTATCAGTTGTCTCTTCTCACTTACTATTCTCTATCAGTTATCTATTCATCTCATGGAAAAGGGAAGCTGCCTCTGGCCCCTCTGAAGTTAATGAACCTAATGAAAGCCATCAACAGGTACACTTATGATCAGAAATAAGAATAAATTATAGAACATTCTTTGTAGAGCTGGTCAAAAAAAGTTTTCAGCTAAAGCATTTTCCATCATAAAAAGCAGTTTCATCAAAACCAACTTGTTACAAGAACATGTTGATTTTGACAAAAAAAAAAAAAAGAGAGAGAAGATGAATCAGTTTGACTCATTTTGCTTTTGTAATGTCAACATTTTTCCTTTCAATGAGGAACATTGTTTTGATTAATTTAAATGTTTTCACTGTATTAAGATATTAATTTTCATATATAATAGTCTACATTGTATTTCAATGCTTCATCCTTACCAAAATGAAACATTTTTACCTCATTGAAACGAAATGTTTTGACATTATTGAAACTGAACAATTTAATGTTATTAAAATGAAACATGTTAATGGTTCTGAATAAAAGATTTTTGGAGTTTTCATTCCAGAGGAAATTTCAAAGTTCCAGTTTATCGATACAATCCAGAACCAAAACAAAATTTCAAAATGTTGTTACTTGATATGGAATGTAAATTCCATTTTTCAAACAACTCTAATTGTAAGTTACATTAACATGGTTATATTACCCCACTTCACATAAACCCATAGAAATTCAGATCAAAAGATTAAGATTGGGTGAATGTCTACAAAGATGGGTATACCAATTATAAGCCTCATGGCTACTTAGAAGCAACTAGCAACATAAAGGTCCAATCATATACTCAACTGGTGACCTTAATTCTCTCCAGCACACAGTAGGTTGAAAGGTTTAAAAAATGTATTACTGTGAATAAGAAGAGTGAATTACAGTGTGGTAAATGCAAGAAATGAATACTGTTATGAGAAATATACAACCTTGTGTAGATGGACATTTTCTTATAGTTTGGATGAACCCCAGCAAACTAAGCCAGTCAGCAATGCCCAAAAGTTATCAAACAGCATTCCCCTTCTTCCAACTGCTTTACCAGTTTGTCACTTACCCCTTGTTACTGTATATTCATTTCTGTTATGGAGAAATGGTTACACTTACTCCGAATTCTAACTTTATCATTTAATCTTTCTGTTGATCTGTAAATATAATATTTCTTGTGAGCTTTGCTAGACGTGTCCATTTGATCTGCATAGGAAATGAAGTGATTTTTTTCCTTTAGTCATGCCTCAGAAAAGCAGATTTATAGATACTTGAAGTCAGTTATGTTTCATGGAAGAAAGGACACAGATTGCCCACTGTGGATTTTGCACAGGTTTTCTCTTTTTAAATGCTGTGTGCACTACAGAATACAAGCATTTTGTGATACAGTGCAATCTCCACGAATTAATTGAATTGCCTGTAAGTTAGCATGTCCCGAAACAAGTAGAATGTGAATACTTATGTATTATTCTGTAGACTGGACAAAGAAAAAAACAAACAAACAAACAAACAGACAAAAAGAGATTATACATGTGACCTTTAAAATGCCTTGCAAAATAAAAGGGAAATCAGCATGAATATTTTACATTTGATTAATACGTCTTTGGTAACTGCTCTAACACATACATGACGGAGCTTTCTAAAACATCATTTTTTAAAAGTCTGAATACCATCCAGAGAAGATTACATATTTAGTGCAATCCACTATATCTCTAATGTATCATTAAATTTCACTACCGCAGTAAAGGTGGAAGATTCTCTGTCCTTACTTGCAGCACTTACCTTGCAAGATTAAATGGAAAATGCTAACCTAAATATACTTGCAGTAAGTGACATTCTACTTTGTGTTCTTCCATTAGCTTATTTCCCAGTTTAATCAGAGTGAACAATGCACCAATTCTGACACCTACATGAATGCACAGACTGTAGCATCAGTGCATAGTTAATCTTCCCTTGCATGTACGTCACAATTAATAAATTTGCATCGATAGCATACTTTTATGAAAATCATCAGTTCAAGCATGAATATCATTAAATTATTCACACATAGTTTTGTGTAAAAAAAGAAAAATACAATGAACAGTTATTTAGTTTTCTGTAGTTAACTCATTGCTATCTTGGATAAGTTATCACAAACTGAGAACATATTGTATTCTATGGACTTACCAATTTATGTAAAAAGACATTCATTTATTGAATCAAGACATTCAAATAGAATTTTGGTCAAAAAACTATGCATAGCATACATCTATGTGTACATAAACCTACAAATAGCCATAGTGCTCAATGCTCAACCCATCTATATCTATCTATCTATTTTTTTTTTTCATAAAACCCAGCTGAACACAATCGAGACTTCTGAATTTTAGTTTAGGCACAGAGAGATCTGTAAACAGACTAATAAATCTAGCAAATTAGGACTTGGGGGTAAGGTTATGATATTGTGACTGAGTGGTAGAAATAAAAGCCCCAACTGGCAGTTTTACCATCACAAAAAAGGTACCAAACACACATACTCATCTGTCAGGGGAAAGAGGTTAAGGGAATGTGGAGCTAGTAGTTGCAGATTGACTGAGAAAGAGAATGACAATTAATTCCCATTTCTCCAAAAAGGTATGAGGTATTACAGAATACCACTGAAGAAAACAGAAAGGTTAAAGGGATGCTTCCATCCGAGAAAACAATACGGGAAGATTTACAAAATTGATAACAGAATAAAAAAGTCAACAATCTTTATTAAGCCAGTTATTGGAATAAAGGAGAACACAGAAACCTCTACACAAAAGTCATGTACATGATGAAAAAGAGAATTAATTTGGTATTTCCTATCAAGAAGCTGCACTCTCCATCATTTCATTATATTTTCTTTGTGAAAGAGTCAGAATTTCAATTTCAAGAGAAAAAATGCAGCAAGCATTAAAAATAATACATATAGTTGATTTTATATATTATTTGTAGGATGCAGGTTCCAGTTTATTACAAAAGATCTTCCCATAGGAAAGGAACATCAATTGTATACAACATGAGGCCTCATTAGGAATTTGTAGTTGGCAGTTGGAGGCTCAAGAAAAGCACCTCCCACAGACAGTAACACAGGCATATTGCAACTGTAACCAAGTTCCTCTGTGCCTGACAGACACTATGAGCCTTTGGGACCCAGACCAGGAGCCCAACAAACAGTAGTCTGAAGATGGTTTGGAATGCCCTGGTGTGTGAGTTGAGCCCAGGCAGACATGTTTTGAGGGAATTACAAGCCTAGATTGTCAGCTGAAAGCCTCAGAAAGCCTGTACATGAATGAAATTGCTCAACCTGTGATAAGATCCCAGACAGGGACAGATCTGTGGGAGAGAGCTGACTACAAGATGTGAGGTTATAACAGACAGAAGAGAAGTGGCCTAGGAGTTGCTTTCTGCAGAACAAAGGGAACTTCATTTTGTCTGTTTTATTCAGCTTGACACTGTCCAGGAACCCTTGATTCCCCAAGGGGACAGAGAACTCCCAGATTCGCTGCCCTGGGTAGACTGACTACCAGCTGTGTCTGGGAAGACTCCCCTACACCAGGAACTGGAGAAGGTCAAGGACTGAAGAGGCCAGGCACCTGCTTCAGCTTTAATGTCCTAGATGTCATAAGGGCTATTAGTTTATCCATCTAAGCACTAGATGGAGGCACACAGCACAAGGAACCCAAGCGCATCCTGAGGGGAATAACCAACCCATGAGAAAGGAGCAATGAATAGGGGTCATGGTGAGAGATGGAAGGAGGAGGCTAGGGATGCATCAGGAAGGGGCTACAAGTTCTTTGCATGGGAAAAGACATGTTTAATCTCCTAAAGATGCAAAATGCTAGGAACTTATTGATCCAAAGAGAATGATAAATCAATCATAAAAATTCTTTGCCTTTCATTTGTCATATTGTACAACATGTATAGACAATCTGACGATCAGTACCCATAGGAGATATAACCAGGTTGACAAGTTTGATGTTATCTTTTCACAGGAAATACTTTTTCTCACATACTGTAGGAAGATAATATCAGCTCACACCCAAGAGAGTAAGTCACAGTCACAAGCCATGGAATCACTAAACTGCAGAGAATTCCGTTCTGCAGAATGGCCTAGGATTCTGAGTGAAAAATTAGATAACACATTTTGGCCCCTATATTCAGTTCTGGCAGAAATAAAGGATCTCAGGGAATGAAGTGGTACAAGGGTGATACAAGAAGTATGAAGTTTGTTGTACTGTTTCTTCCCCTGATAGCCTCCGATACCTTAAACTGGTTGCTTTTAGAACTGCTCTCATCTATGCCCAGATACATGACGCTGTTTCACCAGTTGGAAACTAGAGGAATCCAGAAGTCCTCTGACCATGCATGAATGAAATGTCCCTTATATCAGGAAGTAGGAGGAACTGGTGGCATATAGCAGAGGATTCTTTCAGTATAGGGGAATCCTTCGCTGTCCAGCTATAGCAGCTTTATTACCCTTTAAACCACCAGAACAATTGAAAAAGATTGAGCATGTGGGCCAAAGTAAAGTATCTCAACCTTAGTTTCTCTGATTTTCAAAAATGCTGAGCATTCAGAGATACGTTTAACACAACATGAGTTGTTGGGTGCTCATTACTTCTGGTGGAAAAAAGAAACACCTTTTAAATCTCTTCTATAAATTCTATATGGGCTTTTTGAGGGGGACATGATGACATTGCTCTGAAAAAAAGTACCTTAATATAGGACAAACGATTGATCATGATACTAAATAGGATCAAGGAACATGGTTAGGTAAACTAAAAATGTTTAGCTATACAAAAATGAGATGCCCAAAACTCCAATTTCTATATATGCATGTGACTGGATAGCGTAGTAGTTAAGAGCGCCGTAGTGGTTAAGAGCGACGCCCTTTGATACGGGAGACCAGGGTTCAAATCCTGGTGGGTACCTATCTACCTTCCCAGTGGGGGTCTTTGGGAAAAAGACCCCTTAACACATCACCTGCCTACCTCAAATATGAGAGTGACACGAACTAGGAGAGTCATGCCAGCTCGGACATCGCCCGGATTAACAAGATCCTCGCCAGATGTTGGGGAACCAGGACAATCTGATGATAAGTGGGCTACTGGAACAAACCAAGCAGGGATGAGACAAGAGAACTGGGAACTGATGGAATGCTACTACAACAGCAGACCTAATGAGAGGGGATACATGAAATGTATGAGGGAACTATGGATGGACAAAAGACCTACATCCACACTAACTAAGAAACAGCTAGTTACCCAATGCTTCAACATAGTAAAGAGGCAGCTGATCTCACAACTTGAAATAGACCAACTCCACATTACCTCCCAGGCTCAAGAAGAAAACCCAGAAGAACAACTAGACGTGCAGCCAACACCTGAAGCTGGAACTTCACTGCCACCCCCTCCATTACAGAGCACAGTAGCTGATAGGAGGCATAAGATCATGGATAAACTAGCTACGGTCAACCCTTGAGACTGATTGCCAAGGCTTGTGGGAGAAGTACCATCAGCTAGTATACTAGAAGATGCCAATAGAGCCCTAATGACAATTCCTACTACCACCATAACTCAAACTAATGAACTGGTATATGCTACAGCCTCTGTAATCCTGGAGATGCTTGGCTACACAATTAAAAAGAACAGCAGTACATACCCCCCCTGGAAAATGAGGTTGGGAGGATAAGATCAAGGCAACTGGGAGACAACTTAGCCAGCTGGTGGAACTACAGAAGGGTGTAGAGATTAAGGATAAGACTCGGCTGCTGAAAAAATACAAGGGTCTGACTCCATCTGAAGCCCTAGAGACTGCTAAGCAAAGGCTCACAGCACTGGCCACCAGGCTAAGGAGATACACTAGAGAAGCAGAGGCCAAAAAGATAAATGCCCTGTTCTCCAAAGAACCATCCAAGGTGTACTCCCAACTGCAGTGCAACAACACAATAACAGCAGAGCCACCAACAGCAGAAACTGAACAGTAATGGAAGACCATATGGGAGAAAGAGAAGACTCATAACACCAGTGCAAAGTGGCTGCAGGACTTGAGAACAGACCACAGCAATCTCCCAGAACAGGAACCAGTCACCATCACAGTGGCAGACATCCAACAGCGGGTCAAGAACATGAAGAGCTGGACAGCACCTGGCCCGGACATGATCCACACCTACTGGCTAAAGAAACTAACAGCAGTGCATGAACGCCTAGCAGCACAGATGAACCAGCTGCTAGCAGCAGGCTCCCACCCAGACTGGCTAACACAAGGAAGGACAGTGCTGACCATGAAAGACCCCCACAAGAAAACAGCACCATCCAACTACCGGCCAATAACCTGCCTCCCCACAACATGGAAAGTCCTATCAGGCATCATAGCCGCCAAGCTACAGGACCACGTGTGCCAGTACAAGAGCACAGCTCAGAAGGGCATTGGGAACAACACCAGAGGCTCAAAACACCAGTTGCTCATAGATAGAGCAGTCGCCCAAGACTCAAGATCTAGACAGACCAATCTGAGCACAGCCTGGATTGACTACAGGAAAGCCTACGACTCAGTGCCGCACACATGGATCTGTGAATGTCTGGCGCTATACAAAGTCAACAGGACACTAAGGACCTTCCTGAAGAACTCAATGGGACTGTGGAAGACAACACTGGAAGTCAACTCAAGACAGCTCGCACAAGTGGCCATTAAGTGCGGCATATACCAAGGTGATGCGCTCCCCGCTGCTGTTCTGCATTGGCTTGAACCCCCTCAGCCAGATAATCACAAGGACTGGATATGGATGCAAGTTCAAGAGTGGAACTACCATCAGCCACCTCCTCTACATGGATGACATCAAGCTGTATGCTAAGAATGAACGAGACATCGACTCGCTAATCCACCTGACACGGATCTACAGTGAGGATATTGGGATGTCATTTGGACTGGAGAAGTGTGGCCGGATGGTAGTAAAGAGAGGAAAGGTAGTCAAGACTGATGGGGTGGAACTACCAGCAGGCCACATAGCAGACATACAGACCAGCTACAAGTACCTTGGCATCCCACAGTCACATGGGAACCCCGATGAGGAGGCAAGGAAGACAGCAACATCCAAGTACCACCAGAGGATAAGACAGGTCCTGAAGAGCCAGCTCAATGGGAAGAGCAAGATCCACGCCATCAACAGGTACGCCCTGCCAGTCATCAGATACCCTGCCGGTATAGTGAGCTGGCCAAAGGAGGACATGGAGGCTGCCGATGTGAAGACCCAGAAGCTCCTCACAATGTACGGAGGTTTCCACCCCAAGTCCAACACCCAGAGACTGTACACCAGCCGGAAAGAAGGTGGGCGGGGTTTGGTGTGTGTCAAAGCCACTGTCCTGGATGAAACCCAGAGCATCCAGGAGTACATCAGTAAGATGGCACCCAAAGATGAGCTGCTGAGAGAATGCCTGAGGCAGCAGCAGACATGGGAGGAAGATCAAGCAGAAGTAGTGCCATGGCAAGACAAGACCCTGCATGGAATGTACCATCGACAGATAGCTGAGGTGGCTGACATTGGGAAATCCTACCAGTGGCTGGAAAAGGCTGGACTAAAAGACAGCACTGAGGCACTGATCAGAGCAGCACGAGAACAGGCACTGAGCACCAGATCCATTGAAGCAGGGGTCTACCACACTAGACAGGACCCAAGGTGCAGACTGTGCAGAGAGGCCTCAGAGACAGTCCAACACATAGTGGCAGGATGCAAGATGCAGGCAGGAACAGCATACACTGAACGGCATAACCAAGTAGCTGGCATTGTGTACAGGAACATCTGCACAGTGTATGGGCTAGACCCTCCCAAGTCCAGATGGGAGATTCCACAGAAGGTCGTGGAGAATAACAGGGCTAAGATTCTGTGGGACTTTCAGATCCAGACAGAGAGGCAGGTACTGGCCAATCAACCAGACATCATCGTAATAGACAAGGACCAGAAGACAGCGGTGGTGATAGATGTAGCAGTGCCAAGTGACAGTAACATCAGGAAGAAGGAGTATGAGAAGCTGGAGGAGTATCAGGGCCTGAAAGAGGAACTAGAGCAGATGTGGAAAGTGAAGGCCAAAGTGGTCCCAGTGGTGGTAGGAGCACTCGGGGCTGTGACTCCTAAGCTGGGAGAGTGGCTCCAACAGATCCCAGGAACAACATCAGAGCTCTCTGTCCAGAAGAGTGCAGTGCTAGGAACAGCTAAGATACTGCGCAGAACCCTCAAACTCCCAGGCCTCTGGTAGAGGACCCGAGGTTGAGGATGACACATACCACCCATAAGGGGGTGAGAGAGGAATTTTTTTATATACACACACGTATATATGATGGCTCAAATGGAGTGTGTAGCCATAGTGAGTATCATGAAACTGCATCATCTTCTCAGGAAGAAACGTGAGATGACCTACAATCTTATACAATTGAACGGACAGTACAGCATGAAGAGTTGAATTTAATGTCACAAAGGGGAAACATGCCCAGTAATAAAATAAGACCAAATAAACAACTTGCTTGAAAAGAGGTTTCCATAGTTGAAAAACTGCCCAAAAAGAAGCCTCTCACATGGTGTTTGTAATGCAGATCAGAAATCAATAAATCTTTTGTGATTGTAAAGCATCAGTTCTGAAAAGTAAACTGACAAGAAGTTTACTAAAAAGTTTGTAACAATAAGTTTACAAGGAAAGCAAATTTTAACCATGCTGAAATTGGTATGAAAAATAATCAAATAGAAATAAAGAGCACCAAGTAAACCAACAGCTAACTGAACTTAATTTTTTTCACAATTATGATAGCATAATACAATCTCCATAAGGGTGTAGGGGTCTGATAACTCAGTTTTTAAAACGGATAATAGAGGAAGCTAACCTTGTGTTTTGACAGTGGCACAATGTGCCAAGCCAAGAGCTATCAGATCAATAGAAAGAGATATGATACAGCTTGCATTTCAAAGATTTTGTGACACAGAAATAACACCCCTGCTGTCCTTCTTGCCAATCAATGGAAAAAGAAAAAGAGAAAGAATGAACTTCAATGGCTGTACCTGAATTGTATTTGGCAGTAGCCAAACTGCTAAGTATAACATGAATAGTACTTAACTGTAGTAGATGAATTCCTCCTCATTAGTGTTTCTTCACTACTGTGAAACAAACAAACAAGAAGTCCTGTGCACTTAAAGACTAATAAATATATTTTTTGCATGGGGTTATTTTATCACACACACATGTGCGCGCACACACATTACTGCTTATTTGAATCATTTCCCTGATTACCATTACTTTGCTGTATCAAATCCAAGCTACCTGCTGCCACATTCAAGGCCCTGCATAACCCCCCCCCCAACTTGTTTATAGTTTAGTTCTCATCTCTTCATACATCCCACTAGATCCAGTCTTGTTGCTTCCATTCTCCTCTTTTTGTCCTCTTCCATGTCACCCCTTGTGTTTGGAACAGCCTTCCTCTTCTTTCAAATACCTCATTAAAATTGACTTCTGAGAGAGTTTCCAACAATCATTTAAATTATTCTCTCCAGGAATAATTGTCATCTGCCCCAAAAAATCATTTCTTATCTTCACATTCACTGATGACTTCCTACTCACCAGGGACTGTAATTTTTTTAGTTGTTTTCCCAGTATAATTCACAAGCCAAAACAGCAAATAGTTCTTTATTTTTCTGTTTATCAAATGGTAGGGACACCTATGGTACAAGTCCCACATAGTAACTGAAACATTTGCAGAAAGATTTAATCACATATAAAACACGATCCTTTTACAATTACTCAAAAGTATTTTAAATGTTTTCAGCTACTGTTCACAAGAAGGACTCTTAAGCATCCTGTAAATAATTGAATTCTTTTTCTGAAGAAAACCTCTGATTCCAAAGGGATTTTAATTGTATGCTAAAGTATTTCACAAGTATTTGCACAGGATTACAACAGGATTTAAAAAGGATTGTAATATTATGGGATGCTATGATTTGTCTGAGGTTTTCTCATCAGTAAACTGACTAGTTATTTTAGGACTTAAATTACTTGAAAATCTTACTACAAAATTATTTAGAAAGAACTCCTGAGGATATCACTGTCATTAGGATGCCAGTGAGCCAGTAGATAATGAACAGTTTTTAATGTTTTTACAGGGAAAGTGAAAATAGATAAAGAAAAAAAGGTGTGGGCTGCCAATTATACCAATATTTATTCAGAATCATGAGCCTAATCATACTGCAAAGAGACAAAAAAAGTCATCACTAAATATAAGATGAATGTTGTTTAAAAAATTCCTGCTCTTCACATCAGCGGACCTTCCTCTAATAGCAATGCCAGAGGGATGACTTAGTATCTATAAGGAAAGTTCACTGTTGTCCACATCATAAGATAGGTATTCTGACATCAGTCAAACTGAAGAGCAGAAAGATTCTCCGTGGCAGGAAGCCAGGTACGCAATGAACTTTAAACAGGTATGCCAGCCTGATAAATGTTAAACAGAGAGCAAAGGATTTTAAATCTAGTTTAGGGCTGAATCTGCTATTTGCATCTGAAAATTGATTCCCTCATTGTGTGCACAGAAAACTATAAATCTTTGTTGATTTGTTTTTCTCTGCTTCTGTAGTCAGTAGTCCATACTGATTTGCCCAGATCAGGGGCTAGGTGTCACACTGCCACAACATATCGTTTGGCCACACAGATGCAAAAAACATGACTACCTTTATGTATGTGAGCAGTCCCACTGAAATCCAAATAAATCAGCATGTCTTAATATTATTTTTTTAATTGTCAGATTTTGAAATTATAGTGGATTGTGAAGGCTTTCAGAATCAATGTTTGTAGCCTATGAAAGCTTTACAGTCCATTTAAGGTGAGTACATTTTCAACAAGAAAAACTTTCGCGGTAACCTTTTTATGTTTACAAAATATTGAAGTGTTTGAATTGACCTTGTGACTCACCCTCCTCTGCATCAATATGTATACCTAACGTACTGCAGTTCCCATTTCATGCATCTGATGCTGTGGGATTATGCACATGAAAACTTATGAAATAAATACATTTGTTAGTCTTTAAAAGTGGCACAGGAATCATTGTTTGTTTTGCTCAAAAAGCTATGCATTTTAGTTCCTTTCATTTCCTGATTTAGAAAAGCTCTCCCTGGAGAGCAGAGCAGATCAAAGAAACTCCAAGCTCTGCCTTTTTCCCTAGATTTCCTCATCTCTGTGGTTCTGTCAATCACAGAGGGAAGGAAGCAATGGACAGTGGTACCACGAGATATCAACCCTTTGTCCTACAAGCCCTGGCACAACAGACTGTTTTGTCGTTTAAAACCACTTTGCAGCTAATTACAAAAATATTTTTTTAATGGATTAAATGAAAAGCTAACATTTCAGGCACCAAAAAAGAATGGTTGAGACACCAGGATATCACATGCAAAATATAGACTTCGCTGATACAGCCTTGATCAGGACTGGATTTACCCTTACCTGTCCCTACGAACAGCATCTTCAGCCCTTCTCCTCCCCTCCCTACAGTTGACAGTTTTTTGTAAGGTGGATGAAGAGAGACTGGGTGCCAGCTCTGCCAGCTCCAGGAGAAGGGAATGTGCTCATCTCTGGGATCTGGCTTCCAGCCTGACTAGGTGATGGGACCTGATGGAGAAGAAGAGGGGCAGTGTTGTGGGGCCCCAGGAGAGAGGAGTAGTAGTGCCTAGCAAAAGAGGCCACAGTTCCAGGACATATGTGGGGCTCATGGGCATAAGCCTTATTGGCCCAGACAGTAATCTGCCATTGTTTAGGTTCTAGTAGAATGCTAGCACCTTTACACATGTGCCTATTATGCCTAAATGAAAATCCAGCCTTGGTCATGATACATTATCATTTTAAGCCTGAAAACAACACTGAGGCAATGGAAAGGAAGGGACAAACTAATGACAAAAAGGTTGAAAATCTCAAAGTTGGGTCCCCTGATAGTAGGGCAGTGAGCACTGAGACAGATTTGATAGGATAAAATAGTCTATAAAATGATTCATGGGTATTATCTTAAAAATGGGCTACGCCTTCAAATTAGTTTTTGATCAGCTGGTGAATCAATAGGAGAAAGCCAAATTGATAAAATATGCTAATATTGGCATATTTATGCCAATAAATACTTCAATACTGGTAAACTGATAATAAGATTTTCCATTATTCATAATTTCAATACCTTTTTTGAAGCTGCAGAAAACATATACACAGCAATAATAGAGCTTGAATGTAACAGTGATCAAACATTAAAGAGCATGCATATTTTAAGGAATAGGAATTCAATATATAGTGGTGTTTAAAATATCTAGTCTATTTTAGAACTTTCATAAATTACCTTCTAGTGTAGAAGGTGAAGCAATAAAATAACTATCACAATAAATTGGTATAAATGTGTGAAGTGGTTTTTGAACAATATTTTGGACAAATCAATGCAAATCACACAATGAAATTTTATTAAAAATCCTATAACTGTCACACTCTGAAGTACTTACAGCTCACAGATTATAAGAATCATGCACACAGTAAATTTATTCATGATTTGGGCTTTCTCTGCTTAAATTATGTCTTTTTAAATATCTCATGTGTTCAGATCTCCATCTGGTGAAACTGGGTTAAATATATGAGGAAAAATGTCTCCAAGGTATAAAAGTGTCTGTGCCTATTTTTTTCTGCCCTATTGTTTGCATTTTTCTTGGTTCTATTGGGTCACATCATCACAAACATTTGTCATGTGCAGGCAACATCCATATCATGTTCCTACCTAATGACAACAAGAAGGATTTTTCAGAGCTTGCAGACCCAGCCTACTGTGCTGCTACTAGAGTTAATGGTCATACTAACTTCAAAGGGAGCAGAGTTGTGCCAACATGGGCGGCTTCTGAAAATACCACTCTACCTTCATACCTAGTTTGTCTGTCTGTTTTGTTTTTTTTTTTCCAAGTCTATTTAAAAGAATGAAAGGGTGTTGGGACACTCAGACAACTGGTAACTGGACCAAATTTTAAAACATTTGCTCAGAGGTATTATAATAAAGTACTTTGTTCTTATTAGTACAATGTGCATCTTAAAATGGCATGTTATAAAATTAATCAGAAACTTAATATTGAAATGGGAAAGGGAGAGGTGACATTTTCTTATCACACATAACAAATAGTTATTTAGAGCCTACCTTTCTTACATTTAGAATTTTAACTATTGTGAACTATCTTGTTTTCAAGCCCAGTTTTTGCAGTTTACAGATATAAAACTAATAAGGAGGAACATGAACATCTTCTCATGCCTTCTCACTCTTTTTGGTCCCCCCCCTTGCCTCCTAGTACAATCATGCTTTACTTTCCCCCACATTTAAGAAAAACAAAACAAAACAAAAAAACCCTGGATTCCACTTGTTATCCAACTGTCACTTCATCTCCTTTTATCTCTAAAATCACTGAACATTCTGTTCACAATTGCTGACTAAAGTTCCTCTCCTCCAATTCCATCCTAAAAATTCCCCAGACTAGTTGATGCCTCTTGTACTCTACTGAAGCTTCTATAAACATAAAAAAAAAAAAAACCCAACAACAACAACAACAAAAAAACACACATAAGAATGGCCATACTGGGTCAGAGCAATGGTTCATCTAGTCGAGTCCCAGATAGTCTGACCGAGTTCAATGGCAGAGGCTTCAGAGAAAAATGAACAGATGAGGACAGTTACTTGAGTGACCCATCCCTTGTCATCCACTTCCAGCATCTGGCAGTCAGCACAGGCTTAGGTACCCCCAAGAGTGTGGGGCTGTGTCACTGACTATCTTAGCTAATAGCCATAGATGAACTTACTCTTCATGAATTTAACTCTTTTTTGACCCCCACTATACTTTTGGCCTTCATAACACCCCCCCCCCCCGTCAATGAATTCTACAGGTTGATGGTGTGTTGTGTGAAGAAACGCTTCCTTTTCTATCTTGTAAACTCCTGCCTATTTATTTTATTGGGTGACTCCTCATTATTTTGTTATGTGAAGGGGCAAATAACACTTCTTCATTCACTTTCCTCAGACCATTAATGACTTTATAGGCTTCTATTTTAACCCCCAGTCTCATCTCTTTTCCAAGATGTACAGTGCCAGCCTTTTAAATTTGTCTTTAGGGGGAAGCTGTTCCATACCCCTAATTATTTTTGTTTCCTTTCTCTCTACTTTTCCCAGTTCTATTATCTTTTTGAGATGAGGCATGACAACCACATGCAGGATGCAGATTTACTACTACACTACAAGAAGCGCGTGGATTTACTAAGGATTTATATAGCGGCATTGTATTATTTTCTGTTTTATTAATCATTCCTTTCCTAATGCTTTCTAACATTGTTAGCTTTTTTGATTGCTGCTGAACTTGAAGCAGATGTTTTCAAAGAACTATTTAAGTGACTGCAATCTCCTTCTTGAATTCTAACAGCTAATTTAGCCCCCATTATTTTGTATGCATCATTGGGATTCTGTATCCCAATGTGTGGTACACCTCTGATAGCAGCACACTTGTCAACATTAAATTTCACCTGCTATTTTTTGGCCCAGTCACCCAGTTTTGTGAGATCTCTTTGTAACTCTTCACCATCTGCTTTGGACTTAATTACTTGAGTCATTTTGTCACACTGTCATTCATCCTCTCTTCCAGATCATTTATGACTATATTGAACAGTACTTGTCCCAGTACAGATCCTCAGAACACCTACCATTTACCTTCCTCCACCGAAAACTGCCCATTTATTCCTAACTTTGTTTCTTATCTGTTAGCCAGTTATGAATCCATTACTGCATCTTCCCACTTAGCCAATGACGTCTTTCTTTGCCTAAAAGCTGGTGAGGGACCTTGTTCAGGCCTTTCTGAAAGTCTGAAAACACTATCTGTAAAACATCCTTGCCCATTTGTTGCCCCCCTCAAAGAATTCTTATAGTTTCATGAGGTAATGATTCTCTCACATTCACTGTTCTCCAAAAATTCACGTACACCTCTGTATCTGACAGTTTTGTTCTTTACCATAGTTTTGGTCAATTTGAGACATATTGAAATGAGGTTTACCAGCCTGTAATTGCCACAATTGCCTCTGTAGTCTGTTTTAACAATCGGCTTATGTTAAGCTATCCTCCAACATCTGTTACAGAAGTTGATTTAAGTTATATGTTACATACTACACTTACGTTCTGCAGTTCCATATTTGAGCTCCCTTATAACTCTTGGATGAATGTCATCTGTTTTTGGTGGTCTATTACTGTTCATTTTATCTACCCCCCCCCCAACTCCTCTATTAACACCTCAATCTCAGACAATTCCTCACGTCTATTACATAAAAAGAATTGCTCATATGTGGGGATCTGCAAGCAAGACTGATGGAAAGAACTGCATCATAACATTGTCTACAAGTAAGACTGATAAAGAATTCATCTACCCTCTGTGCAGTGGCCTTGTTTTTCTTGAGTATGCCTTTAGCATGTTGATGATCCAGCAGCTCCACTGCTTGTTTTGCAGGCTTATTGCTTCTAATGTCCTTAAAAATATTGGCTATGGTTTTGCTGTCACCAAAGTATGACCCCCTTCTAGTCAAAACTGAGAACCAGTTGGCCCATCCTCTCCTTCTGCAATGATGCTTCTCCTCTTTAAATCTTGCCCTCGCTTGGCTTACTGTCCGCCCCCCCCCCGGCTCTCTTCCTACATCTCTAATCATGCTTTCAGCATGCCTTCTTGAATAACCTTCTCATCCCCTGCCCCTGTGCTGCAGGGGTTCCACAGGGCTCTGGTCTTGACCCATTTCTCTTTGGATTTTGTCTCTTGGTAATCTTATCACTAAACACAAATTTAATTAAATCTGTGTGAATGACTCACAGGTCATCTTTGCCTCAAATCTGTTTCTTTCTGTTTCAACTAAAATCTCAGCCTATTTCTCAGAAATCTTTTCATGAATATCTAGCTACCAGCTGAATGACAATATAGCTAAAACTGAGTGCCTGATCTCTCCCTGCTACTGCCTTTCTTGACCACTGTGGACAACACCACTATCCTGTCACTTATTGAGGCACATAACCTGGGCATCGTCTTCAATGCATACCTCTCTTTCTGCATAATATCTAAGATATGGCCTTTCCTATTCTTCCACATATCCAAAACTCTCCTCATCTGCTGAGTTCATTACTACACATTCTTTTCTTTGGCCTTTGCAAATGCGAACTTGCCCCTTTCAGTTTCATTTAGAATGCTGGTGCAAAGATCAGTTTCCTAGATGACATCCTTTGCTTTAATTATTTCAGTCTGTTTTAAAATCTTTTTCGCAAGCTCCCCCTTCTGTATGACATTAAATATAAGCAACTTCTTTTTCCCCCCCATTTTATGGCTCTTCATGACCAATCTCAATCTCAATCCTACCTATGATGTTTCATTTTGTATCAAGATGTCGACTCCTGCCTCTGATCAGTTCACTACGCCAGCCTACATCAATCACCTAATAAATTTACTACCAAGATGCTTTAGGCTTTTTTTCATGCTGCCCCTCACACCTAGGAGGAGCTTCCCATGAACATCCACAAAACAAACTCATTATCTGCCTTCAAATCCGTTCTTAAAATTCTCCTTTTGTGTGATGTCTGTGAAAAGCATAACAATTAGGCTGGTATGCTCAGACCAACACTTACCATGCTGACTAATACTGTCTCGATGGCTGTGTCTACATTGCTTAGCATTTTCGGGGGAAAAAAAAAACAACCTTTTTTGAAAAAAAAAATTCAAAATATATTCAAAATAATTATCTTGAAATAACTTTTTTCAAAAATGCTATTTCGGGAGAACGGTCCAAGGACTGCTCCTTGTCCCAAAAAACCACAGCTTTTTTCTTTCTCTGAAACCGTAGGTCTACAACGGCTTTCGTTTTTTTTTTCTTTTAAAAAAGAAGGGCAATGGAAAAGATAGGCAGGCTTGTTCAAAAAAAGCCTTTGCCATGTCTGACAATGGCTTTTTTCAAAAAAAGCTATCTTGAAAAAAGGCTTTTTATTTCAAAAAGGTGTTGGGTTTAGCTTTTTCAAAAAAAGTGTGCCGGTATCTCAAAATATTGGAGCACTTTTTCGGCAACACTAAACCTCATTACATTTAGGGAAAAAAGCCTTTTTCAAAAGAGCTTTTTTTAAAAAAAAACATCGCTGGATGCGGCAAAGGCTTTTTTCAAAAAAGCCTACCTATCTTTTCCATTGCCTTTCTTTTTTTCCGAAACAGAAAGTCCGGTGCAGACCTTCACTTTTGAAAGAAAAGAAAAAAAAGTTGCAGTATTTCAGGACAAGGAGCAGTATCCAGATTGTCTTCCCGAAATACCATTTTTGAAAAAAGTTCTTTCAAGATAATTATTTTGAATATATTTCAAAATATTTTTTTCAAAAAAAAGGTTTTTTTTGAAAATGCTAAGCAGTGTAGACATAGCCATTGGCTCCTTATATTCTGCCGTTTGCCTGTGTCCATCTGCCTTCTTTTGTATTGTACTGAAGCTGTAAGTTCTTTGTGGTGGGCACTGTCTTCTTGTTCTGTGTTATACAGTGTGTAGCACCAAGTGGGTCCTGGTCCATTAGTTTAACTTTCAGGCACTACGATAGCACAAATAGTAATCACATTAATACAATTCTCAACCTAATTGCATAATTAGGCTAATAGTGTGTTCAGACCAAAGCTTTAGTCTAGCAAGGAACACAGTTAAGGTCTAGTCTAGACTTGATGTGGAACATGTTTATAGAGCAGCCATATAATCAGGTTCCCTGATAGGATTTGCAAAAGAAAAAATAGACATGAGTCTGACATCAGAAATCACAGTAATAAAAAACCAATAGGGGAACACTTCACTCTCCCTACAAAAGCTCAGGTGATTAAAAAAAAATAGTCTTTAAAAGTGTCACAGGACTCCTTGCTTGTTTTCTTGATATGATGGCAACTGTAATGTAGAAACAACCCTTAGTCAATATGATTGCTGTCTGTATAAAGATTCCCTCCATGTTTTTATTATAAAATTATTGCTGAATTTTCATAATAAGGACTTTGGAAATAGATACTTTTCCACCCAACTGGAAAAATCTTTCTAAATTAAGTAATTTTTATTTTTAGGCCTCTTGCAGTCATTTAGATAAATTGCTTCATAAGAAATGGTGAATTTATCCATAGGAATGTCACATAATCTTGAAATTAATAGTCCCCTGAAGAATACTTGTCATTTACAAACAAAACACACACAAAATTCCCAAGCCACTATGCTAATCACTGGCGGAAAGCAGAGAGAGTATCATAAAGGTGAGTACAGATAGCATCCTGAAACAAGTACTCCCATGGATAACTCATCCCTGTCCTTTTTCTGATTTGATGAAAACAGTTGATTAGTCATGTACAAATGTTTATTCTAGATCATGGACACTGCAGCCGATAAATATACATCTAGCTCAAGAATTATATAAAATTACATTTTGAGAAGCATAAAGACTATGAATATAGTCTTATCAAGGATTAATTTTAAATTATTATTAAAATATCAATTTATAAAATTATGCTGATAAGACAATAAAATGAACTGGAAGTTATTTTTTAAAAAAATAAATTTTCAATTTCTTTAACTAGGCTACTCTTACATGCCACAAAACTTTAAAATGCTAAACACAGGTGCAGAGGGCTTAAATCATACTCATCTTTTTAAATACTATCCTTTACTGTAGACCAATGTTTTCCATTCCAACCAGCTCACTATTGCACTTTCAAAAGTAACCCTTGCACCTTTTCACTTTGCTGTGTGTTTGTCACTAGAATTCATAACTAAATACATCATGTCTTTTTTTCCACCTGTGGTGGCTTATATTCTTTATGATGTTGGAGATAATTGTTTTGGCCTTAGGCAAAGACTGTGCTTGCTGCTTAGAAAGATGGCTACACAGCATCGTTTTAGAAAAGTCAAATAAGTAACAATGAACTAGTTGCAGAACTTTAAATTTCTTTATCTTACCAGTTAAGGAAGAAATGTTCTTGTCATGTTAAAAAAATAAAAAAAAAGTTACTTAAAAAAGAGTCAAGCGACAATAGTAGAACCTCAGTATTCACTGTAATGAGAAGCCTGATAAACAGCAGTTTGAAATAACAAGTTTCTATAATGAATAAGGTAGTTAGAGTGTGATCACCCTTGCATTTCAACTATCAAATTTGATGCCTTTAAAAGAATAATAAGGAAAATGGAATCCAAGTGCTGAAAACTGTGCAAAGTTCATCCTCTGCAGTATCCACATTCATTTCTTCACACAGCAACAAATACATCTGACTGTTACTATTAGTTAAAAGTCTATAAACCAAATGCCACGTGTGTTTATGCTCAAGTGGATGAGGTCTAAAAAGCCTTGTTCATCAGAATAACAATAATGTAATTTATTGCCACAGTGTTCCAGATGCTTGATACAATAGACTCAGGCTCCTTTCAACTAAGGCAAAGAAACAGGTCATAAGAGTATATTTTTGTTGGCAGCCAGGGAATAAAACCAATAGATTCCTGATATATTATTTAATTATTTATACTGAAACAAGTTACATTTTTATCTCCCAAAAGGAAACTTCTCTGAAGACTGATGTTTTCGGAGGTAGTCCTGTAAGATATATAATTATCTGATGGGCAAGATCAACAATTTTTAACAACTTGGTGGCCATTTTCCTAATTAAAAGGAAAACCTGCAGTAAATGAATCTTTACAATAATTTAGTCAATCTTACTGTTCATCAGGAAACAAGATGAAGATACACATTCAGAAACCATATATTAAATGAGTGAATCAAAACAAATAAAACATGTGTTCATAAAAAGAGAAATAGAAAAGTGTTTTAGCTCCTAATTATTTCTATTTCCTTCCCAACAGTTGTGCTGACATTTTGAAACCTATATCTATATGCATTTTAAAGCATTTCTAACTAGTGCTTCTAACAATCTCTCTTGAGGAAATATATGTTTCTTATAGGATTGTGGTTTCAGTGGTACTATTCTAGTTAATCAAACAAGAAGTCCAGTGACACTTTTGAAGACTAGGGCTATGTCCACACATGGATGCTTATTTCGAACTAAGTTAATTCATAATAAAATTGTTATTTCAAATTAACTTAAATTGAAATAAGCAAAAAACTCAAACTGAAATAGCACGTCCAGACACAGGATTTGCTATTTTGAATCAGGAGAGGGGCAGCATGGGAGGTGTGGCAACATGGCCTCCTGGCAGGGCCATGTTGCCAGCCAATATATAGGAGGAGGAAGGCATCCTGGGAAGGAGAAGGGCAAAGTGTTACATCAAAATAATGGTTATTTCAAAATAACACATCTGAAGCGTTATTTCAAAACAACCATTTCAAAATAATGGCTATTTTGATTTCAGGCTAAGTTTTATTATTTCAAAATAAGGTCTGTTATTTCGAAATGACGGGGCTCATCATTTCAAAATTACAAAACCTCGTCTGGACATGACACCATTTAAATAAAAACAATGGTCATTGTTCTGATTTAAAAGCCTCGTGTGGACATAGCCTAAGAACTTTATTTATTGCATGACCTTTCGTAGGAGAAAATCCCACTTAATCTGATGCTTTGAAGATGAGGAACTTACCAATGAGTTGTTTCATGAAGCTGATGTATTTCCACTTCAAGCAGCTGCATTCGGTGCATTGCATGATGACAAGTTCCAAAGGGTTAGTTCTGTTAGTTCAGCAAAATGACTAGCAGGGAAATGAGTAGTCATAATTACAGAAGGTCAAGAAAGACCCAGTACATCTCCACAGCTGAATATCCCAACCCCCTCTTTATGTTTGAGGATAGGCTATTTACTGATAATTTGTATAGGTTTTGTCCAGTGTTGCCAATTACCAAAGCACAGTTCCGATGGAGTGGCAGGTTGTTTTTTGCTGAAGGAAGGAAGGACGGAAGAAAGGAAGGCACAGAGCCATTCATATTAATGACAACTGCATGGGAAAGAATACTTTGTGGGAATTGAGAAATACTGAGTACAGTATTCACTATTTTTACTATATGTTTAAACTGACGTTATCACTATAGAACATCTGTAATTTCTTAAAGATCCTGCAGTGTCTTTCCTTTTTCAGGAAAGCAGAAATAAGCTGTGATTTATTCATGCCCAGGAAAAATCCCAAAATGCCCTCTTGTAAATACACAGTAGCTTATTCTTTTCAGTTTTAGTAAAGTGGTTTATGGAAACTGCAGGAAAAATTCCACCTCTCCTGGACTTACAAATAAACAGCTCACTCAGTTACTGCCTGCAGAAATCGTTTAGATTTGGGTGCTGAAGACCTTAGTGGCTCTTTGTCATTATTTTATATGAAAAATCTGTTCGAAGAACATAGATGTGAAATTCTAGCAGTAAATTTGGAGCACTGAGCAACCTCTGTCACACACATACAAGAAATCCTAGCTAGAAGTTTCAGTTTATCCAGGGGTTACTGACAAACCCGAAAGCAAAAAATCTGTAACAGCAATATGACTTAACCATACTAGCTGCTTCAGAATACCTTGCATGTTTGATAACTCAAAGCTCACCATATTGATTTCTACACAATTCAGTGGGAAAGTAGTTTCTTGATTGGACTCCTGGAAATACGTAAGTTAATGTCTCCAGACATTACAAGTCAGAAAAATATAAGAGTCTTGCCTTGGGGAATCTGTAAAACAAGTTAAGATTCCACTGGAACAAAAATTCAAAATGCATTCAGAAGAGTACTGAATTCTCAAGACTCATTTAACAGCAAATGCAGCATTATAAAAGCATTATTTTCTCAGTGAAATACATTTAAAACTGTCCTAATGTGCTTGGTCCTCTCCACACCATCTTTGATTACACTCTGGTATCATGCCTCTTTCTGGAGAGATGGGGGAGAGAGAGACAGAAAGAATACAATGAACATGTGGACCAGCCTTCCCTATGGGGATATCTGATCTTATTCAGCAGCAAAGACTATCCATCCATGGTGTTATTTTTAAACCTTGAAGACTGAGGAACCTGATTGATCTTAAACAGTCTCAAAGAATGAAAGAAAAAAAAGAAAAGAAAAACCCTTCCCTTGCCCCCTTACTGTGCCCATTATAAGCCACAGGGATCAACCTGCCCCCTGCTGACCTACTCCACAGTATGAAAACACTAATCAAACAAGATTGTGGAATGAACAAAGTATTATAGTCTGATTCCTACATTTACTATATGACATATTGTGATCTAAGGGAGAACAAGAGGTTTCAAATCAAGACTAGAAGTGCTACTTTAAAACATGTCTTTTTACAGGTTAAAATTTGTTTCTGTTTGAGCACCAGAGCCACCAGTTTAATGAGTCCCTTTAATCTGGACCAGTGATATTCTTACTATATAGCACATGTTGTCTTTCAACTATTAGAGCCACAGACATTATGAGATCCTTTAAATATTGAAACAACTGCCGCCCCCCCCCCCCAGTCCAGCAAGGCTTCAGACACTTCTGTAGATCCATTTAGTTGTGTCGGAATGAGAAAGTAGTTTCCAGGACTAAATTTCCATATACTAATTTTTATATAATTCTGCATCCCCCAGGGTCAATAGATTATAAATGTTCCCTCTGGATTGCACTACTGAATGTGGGAAGCAGGAGCAGGACAGGGAAAGTAAAGCTGTGTCTACACTAGCAATTAGTTCAGACTAAGCAAGCATAGACCAAACTAATTTGAAACATCTACACTAGGCTTTTTCTAAGTCAAACTAAAAAGCTTTTTAGTTCAAACTCAGCAAAGCTTAGTTTGAACTACTTAGTTCTGCTGGTTAGTCTGAACTAACTGCTTAGTTCAAACTAATTTGCATTTTTAGTCAAACTAGCCCAATGCAGACATGCTAGTTTGAACTAAATAAGTTCTAGCTAGCGGTTAGTTCAAACTAAGCAAAGTTTTTTTTTTTGTTCAAACTAACTTTTTTTTTTAAGTATATATTGCCACTGGGGGGGCGGGCTCCATCACACATGAGTAATATAGTCACCTCAAACTCATATACATCTATCTCACAATTGTAATTTTTTTGTCCCAGCAATGTGGGGGGGGGGGGGAAAGAACTAGCTCAACATAAAAATATATACCCCTTTTTGTGTTACCACTAAAAACACGAGAGAGGAAACTAAATGGATTTTAGCATAAAAAGTTATGGTACATTTTGAGTTATGGCATATTGTTTGCTTTAATTTGCCACAAATGAGAAAATACTTAGATGAACTTATCAAATTGCATTCTTACATCTGCTCAGAACTATACAAATGAAAGAGAAGGATTATGTTTAATGCACAATAGAACATATGATTTGATAGAAGGTTTAATCAGCTGAGGTCAAAGGAAGCAAAACACAAGGTTGACCTTGAATGAAGTTGGAAGACACAATTCTGAGAAGTTTAAGAAACCTAATTTTCCATTTTCTGACTAAAGGAAAAAGACTTGCAAGGGACTACTGAAGATGGAAGTTCATTCCGTGAGCTGCCTTGGCTACATCTCTCATAACTATATTAATCTGCTGATGTTTTTGCGTTGCAAATACCAGAGGAAAAAAGTGGTTTTGGAATCACTAAAACAGGGGTTGGCAACCCCTGGCATGTGTGCCTATTCACAGTGGCACTCAGGGCTCCTGGTGCTGTGGCTGTTCCCTCCTGCTGGCCTCACCTTCAGTGTAGCCTGGGACTGCAAAAACCACATGTGCATGGCTGCTGTCCCCGATGGCCTTACCCCTACTGAGGGTCAGGGAGATGGAGCTAGCATGGGGGCTGGCAAAGTTTGACAACCCCTGCACTAGAAATACACATATCCCGAAAGGTCTATACAATTAGAAAACAAGCAGAAGAAAAGATTTTCATTGTCACATCAGAGTGTTCCCCACACTCAAACTAAAACTATTTTTTCTCTTTGTAGTAAAGGTTTGTGTATTCCCTACCCCTGGACTGCAAGAATCAATGGAGAAAAGACTTGGTAGGTTCTCTCCAGTGAGAGTTTGTTTGTTTGTTTATTTTAATAGCAAAAGTAATAGCAATAAAGGTTTGAATCTTAAAACTTCATTTTTATTAGATAATAGGCTTATGTCACATAGGTTCAATCCAATTTTTCCATAACCTGATGAGAGATTTTTCCCTTTTATCCCTACTGACATAGCATAATCTATTTTTCCGCCTTTTTTGGAGTACATTGGTTACTAGGGAAACAAAAATATAATTGGTCTGAGTAGAGGTGTATTCACTCACAAGTTCAATATTATAAAATAAATAGAAATTTATAAATTGTTTTGTGAAACAAAACAGTTTATGAAACTGTCTTTCTGAAAAAGTATGTCCTATAAACAAAGCATCATGGCATATATTAGACAGACCAGTTTATTCTGTTTTACCTCTTTTTTAAATCATTAATGGTCTCTAAACATTTTCCTTGGGCTGACATTTCAAGAATACTGTAAGGCACAAAGGATCAGATCAAACAGATGCCAAGACTGAGTTGATAAAACAAAAGTCTGAAACATTGTCATTTCAAATTATAAGGAAGGAGCCCTGTTAGCTTTAAAGACTAACAAATTTATTTCTTTCATGAGCTCTCTTGAGAGAAAATCCCACTTCATCAGACACTTTGAAGATGAGGAAACTTACAGAATGGGAGGAAAATAAATGCAGAAGAGTGTTAAGTTCCTCATCTCCAAAGTGTCTGATGAAGTGGGATTTTCCCCCAAGAAAGCTCATGAGACAATTAAATTTGTTGGTCTTTAAGTGCCACAGAACTCCTTCCTTATGTTGCTGAACTAGACTAACACAGCTGCCCATTTGTAATTTAAAATTATGTTAAGTCCCCCTGCCACCACCATACCACCTTTTTAACCTTTTACAGTAGGAGCAAGATCAGAAATGCCTCTAGTAGATAGCAGCTGCTGAGAAATAGAATAAGAATGGTCATTTGAATATTTCAGTTGGTGTTTAGCTGCTTGAAAGGATCTGATTTCAAGTTTTGAAAGACTCCTAAAGAGTGTGATATTTCAAATTGAGCTAAAATACATTAAAATAGCTGGGGAAACAATTTTCAAATATGCTTTCCTTTTCATTTTGTATTTTATATTTCATTCGGACAAAATTTTTGTTGAAAAAGTCATGGGCTAATGAGTTCTGGCCTGAGCACTTACACAGGCATCTGTAAATATCTCTCTCTTTAGAAAGAGAGAGCTCACAAAGAATGGCAATCACAAATATAAACAAGTTAATTCAGAGGAAACAGTTTCTTAGTGACATCTATCAAAGATATAATAAACGCAGAACATATGTTAATAAAAATAAAACATATAATCTGTACATACAAAGAATGAAGCACGGAATAATATTTAGTGAAAGTGCAACAAAATCCATGTGGTTGACATATAAATCTCCAGAGAAAGTATTAACCTGAGGTTGGCTGGGCCTTGTTACTCAGGTTGAACGACATTTTATTTAACCTAAAAGCATCAGTACTAGAGAACAGCAATGAAAAATAAAATTACACAACCTCTCATTATATAGTTTCTGTGGAGAATGATTTGCACAGAAGGCTGATGATAAAAAAAAAACTTAGTGGGACGCTGGACTTCTCTCAATTTCTGAATCTGCTTTACATGAACACCAAGAAACCTTTTTTTTTCCCTTTTTTAACTCTCAGATCTACCTCATGAAATCACTACTAAAGTTAGAATAAGGACAGATGAAATGTTGCTATGCCTCTTTGACTTTCGTGGAATTACTCCACGAAGAGCAGAGCTTTGAATTAACATCCAACATCATTTTAGCTTTAACATGGTAGTTCAGTCACTCAACCTTGCTATTTACTGATTCTAGAAACTGCATTTGCTTCTGCCAGAAAATAACCTTCAATTAAAGGCACTTAAGGGTGCAAACACTCCTCAAACAGCTCTCATTATTTCAGCCAAGACCAAGTTAATACACCATGATACAACTGATTTTTTTTGGGGGGGGGGTTAAATGCATCATTTCCCTTTAAAAAAACCTACCCTCCAGAGGACTATGTGGAAATTGGTGTTCCCTTCAACTCATGAAAAATCAGCAATGACTGCCAGGTAAACTCTGAGTAAAATGTATAGTACATTAAACACTGGTAAGTCTTTTTAAAAACAAGCAAATGGATTTATATTCTTATTTTGACAATAGATGAAAAATATTCTGTTTAAACTCATAGTTTTCAAATAATCTCCTTTTCTATTATCCAGAAAATCAAAGAAGAACACCATAGTATCAAATTTGCATACGAGTTCCTGTTCTGCAGTTTCACGATGAACGCTGGTTTGGAATTTTTTTTGCTGGAGTACTGTAACTGTCATGCATGTCTGTTACAGAATGTACAGGGGAGCTGAAGTGCTCCACTACCAGTTTTTGAATGTTGTTATTCTTGATGTCTGATTTGTGTCCATTTATTCTTTTGTGCAGAGTTTGACACCATCGCATTAGGTCTGAATAGGGACTTGGAATAGCTAACTCACTATCAAAGGTAATTTCCCCTCTTTTAACATTCTTGCCTTCTCATCTATTATTCTTTAAAACCAACATCCACACTGTTTGAATCAAAACAACTTGTTTGCTTTGCTGAAATAGACAGACTGCTCCTCTGGAACTGTTTACATTGGCCTTGTGACTTACCCTTCTCAGCATGTACATATACATACAATATTACAGTTGCCATTTCAGGCATCTGATGAAGTGGGATAATACTCCTGAAAGCTCATGTGATAAGTAAATGTGCTGGTCTTTAAAAATGCCACAGGACTCCTCCTTTGTTTGCTGAAATAGACTAACATGGCTACTCCTCTGGAATGTCTTACCATCCAAAAGAAATCCAAACATTGCTTCAGGTGTAACACTCAGCTTTAAATATACCCTTTTTAATGATAAGAGAGGGACAGGTGTATTTTGGCATTGTGTACCCATTGTGGTAAATGGAATACAATAGCAGACAGGATAGAAGTTGTGTCACATCAGAATGAGTGAGATCTTTAAAAACAAATAGAAAAATAGTATAAAAGAGTTACATTTGAAAGCAGTTTTTCAGTTGAATCCAGCTAACAACCTCTTCCCTGCTCCTTGAAATCATCCCTTTTCTACACTATAAATGAAAAATTAAGGTCTCACTGACACAGGGGATTCACTCACTCCTAATCCAATTTACATCTGTCAGTCATTCAACCTTCCATTGTTCTATAAGGGAAATACACTATTTAATGTAAACTGTTGGATGTCACACATTGTTCATGAAATATGTAATAAAGGTAGCTAAAGGAGAGTACAATACAGTAAACCACAGTTCTAGAGGTTCTCTGAAGTGAATCCAGATGAAACTTCTGATCTACTTGGTATTACAAAATCTGTTGATTGTTTAGCATTGTAGGAGTAAGGAAGTGACAATTTTGGTAGTTTCTGTTTTGAATTATGTTGTGTAGCAACTAACATAAGTAGGATTTCTTTTAATAAGAAGTAATATTATACTATATGTCACTGCTGTGTTCTATAAAAAATCCTTGAATAAGAAAAATGTATATTCTTCATTCTTTTTACATTACCACATTTATTTTTTATTAAAACACAAAAAGTCCAACGAAGTAAAGTAAGATTTGGTGGGCATTGTATGTTTGATGGGGTGGCAGTGAATAAAGAAACATGGGGAACTGTCCAACCACCTTTTCCCCCAGCCCCTTCTTATTCTAGGTAGGAGACTTACCCAAATAACATTCCTACACAATCATAGATGCCGAGCTGGTTGCAGCTGCCTGAAGAGACGTGAAGGATTCTTGCCACTATCACTTCAGAAATCAATATCAGATGTGCCTGTACGGTACTCACCATATCTGGGAACCAAAGTGGGGAGAACTGTATTCGAGCAAGTGTCCATCATGTTCTGTTCCATATAATCTTAAGGATAGCTATGACTACAAGTTGCAATAGCCTCAGGATTGCTCTAGCAGTAACAACAGTAGTAACAATTCATACTGGCTGTGCCACCAGACCAGCATGCTCTGGCTAAGACTTTTCACACTCTGGGACAACCTCAGAACACCTTCTATAGTAGGGGTAAACCTCAAAAGAGTCTTCTGAGTAAAAGAAATTTTCACGTGGAAGCAGATGTTATTGAGTGTGGGGGGAACAGGTGACCATGTTTGCTGTTGGCAGATATTAAGTATGGTACTCACACATATAAGAATGGCCATAGCGGGTCAGACCAATGGTTTATCTAGCCCAGTTTCTTATCATCCAACAGTGGCCTGTGCCAGAGGCTTCAGAGGGAATGACCTGAACAGGACAATCATCTAGTGATCCATCCCATCACCCAAACCCAGCTTCTGCCAATCAGAGGTTTGGGGACATCCAGAGCATAAGGTTGTATCTCTGACAACCTTGGTAAATAGCTACTGGTGGATCTATCGTCATGTACTCATCGTTGATTTTTTTAAACAGTTATAGTTTTGGGCTTCACAATATCCCCTGGAAATGAGTTTTATAGGTTGTCTGTGCATTGTGTGAAGAAGTTTGTCCATTTGTACCTTTTAAATCAGCTGCCTAATAATTTCATTAGTGGATTCTTCATTCTTGTGTTATGTGAAGGGGTATAAAATCTCTTTATTTTCTCCACATTAGTTAAAATTTATAGACCTCCTTTAAAACCCCACTCAGTTGTCTCTTTTCCAAGATGAACAGTTCTAGTCTTTTTAATCTCTCCTCAGATGGAAGCTGTTCCATACGCTTAATCATTTCTGTTGCTCTTCTCTGTGCTTTTTTCAATTATAGTATCTTTTTTTGAGACAAGCCCAACAGAATGGCGTACAGCATACTCTGTGTGGGCATACTATCAATTTATACAGTGGCATTATAATATTTTCTGTCTTTGTATCTATGCCTTTTCTGATGGTTCCTAACAATCCCTTAGATTTTAGATTGCCACTGCACACTGAGCAGATTTCAGAGAACTATTCATAAGGACACCAAGATCTCTTATTTAGTGGTAACAGTAATTTACATGCCGTCCTTTTGTGCATGTAGTTTGCATTCTGTTTTTCCAATATGCAGTACACTGTGGTTTTGAATATTGATTTCCGTTTGCCATTTTGTTGCCCAGTTGTCCAGTTTTTTGAGATCTCTTTTTAACTCTTTGCAGTCTGCTTTTGAATTCTCTTGATTAATTCTGTATGCCTGCAAACTTTGCCAGCTCACTGTCCATCCACTTTTCCAACCCATTTATGACTATATTGAATGACACTGATCACAACACAGGTCTTTGGAGGAACCAGCTCTCCAGGGTGAAAACGGATAACATAATCCTAGCTTTTGTTTCCTATCTTCTAGCCAGTTACTGTTGTATGAATAGGATCTTTCCTCTTATCTCATGATCACTTACTTTGCTTAAGAACCTTTGGTGAGGGAAATTTTCAAAGGATTTCTGAAAGTCAAAGTATGTTACATGTACTGCTTCACACTTTTCAACATATGTGTTAACCTTCTGAAAGAATATCAGTAGATTTATGAGGTATGATTTCCCTTTACAAAAGCCTTTTTTAAATTGCTCCTATGTGTCACATAATTCTGTTCTTTTCTATAGTTCCAACCAATTTTCCTGGTAGTGAAATTAGGCTTATGGGCTTGTAATGCCCCAAATCAGCGCTGAAGCCTTTTTAAAAAACTGGCATTACATTAAGGTACCCTTCCTTAATCTGTTACAGCGGGTGATTTAAGTGATAAGTTATATACCATCTTCAGACATTCAGAAATAACTAGAAAGGCAGGCAAAAGAGCCAATGATTGTGGAGATACCATAAACCATGACTGTAGATGTTTGGGCCAATAAATGTAAAACATCCCTATAGCCAATCGATTGAGAAAATTAAACCAGTTTAATAAAACATACATCTTAGAATAGTCAGCTGATTAACATACGCATAACTAATATTAGCAAAAATACAGTTTTCCCTATAACAAAAAGAATGCAACAATTTACAGCAGTGTATGGAATTTCAATGCACATTTTGGCTGAGGTTTAAACTTGAATAGTAATAGTCATAGCAATTTCTGTGAATAATTGTTCACTAAACTATATGATGTTCAGAGCTACACTCCAACTTTTAGAGGGGTGGCCATATTAGTCTGTAAATAGCAAAAGCAATGAGAGTCTTGTGGCACCTTAAAGACAGATAAATTGCTTTCGGCACAAGCTTTCACTGGCTGCAACTCACTGTCAGATGCATCTGATGAAGTGGTTTGGAGCCCACAGAAACTTATGCCTGAAGAAATTTGTTAGTCTTTAAGGTTCCATAGGACTTCTGTTGTTTTTAATCCAACTTTTAATACTTCTGAGTGACCAAAGTCAAATATTTTTCTAGCAGTGTCACCTTTAAGATTCAGCATCACTGTAATTTGTGTCCTAATCTCTGAACAGTTTAAAGGATTTGTAGTCTCTCAGTAATATTTCATCTGGCATAATTAGAGGTGTTTTAATGTGTTAAACCTTATCACTTCTCCTTTAATGTCTCTTCTGTTTTTGCATTCCAACATTGTTCTTGTTCTCCAGAAAAAAAAGAACATACTTTTAAGTGCAAATCAAAACTACTGCATAA
Source organism: Podocnemis expansa (assembly GCA_007922195.1). NCBI lineage: Eukaryota > Metazoa > Chordata > Testudines > Podocnemididae > Podocnemis > Podocnemis expansa. The sequence continues at coordinate 8,260,039 of ML682018.1, read as the reverse complement.
ATGAAGGAAATAATTACATGATTCAGTTGCTCAGATACAAGAGGACAATTAGAACATCCAAAAATAGTTTCAGCTCCATGATTACGTCAATAATAACTATTTATTTGATGGACCACTACACTCACATAATGTGTACACTGTTAAGATAATGGTAAGACATTGACAGGAAAAACTGTCATATCAACAACCCTAACTTAACAGGAGGAGATTGAAAAGTTAATTAGAATTTTCTAACAGGTATTGTCTTCATCAATTACCTTAATTTTAGTAGTAAAATATGGTATGTAATTTCAGCTAAAATTTGGATAAAAACAATGTCTAAAAGAACTGAAGGAAAAATAAACTTTCTGAGTGTTCAGAAAGTACAGCAACAAGTAAAGTGGAACAAAAGCATAATCCATTCTGATGCAACATATTAAGCTTTGCAATTTCTTAAGTTAGTCTATATGTTTATGCTACACAAATACTGGAAAGTTGGTGATGCCATTAATAGTCATATTAAGGTATTTTTTTATAAACAGTTAAATAATTTGTAAGAGCCAGACTTTGTCACCTTTAAATTCGCGCTGAGCAATAATAGCTTACTCCATGAGTGGTCCTGCTTAAAACAATGCGAATGAAATAGCATTCCTAAGTAAGCTCCAGATTGTTTGAATATCAGAACATCTCAACTCAGAAGCACAAGTGACTAAAAACACATTGCCCCACCACAAGTACGGTAACGAAGAACACATTGGCTCTCCGCATAACACAGTCCAACTCAATGTTGCTGACCTGATCTGCAAACTCGACCTTTCATGGGCCCTGGATACTTCAGAGATATTTTCTTCCTCCATGACTTCCCAGGATAGCTGCTTATGCTACACTGGAGTTATGTTTTTGTTACCCAATGGCATGAAGCTTGGAACTGCAGAAGACAGAATCTTCACGCAAGTTAGGTCAGAAATAGAGAGATCACTGAAAGGAGGAAAACAAGCAGCCCCTAATAACAGTATGTTAAGAGTCACATGTAAACCCCACTGTGATGTTTTGTGATTTAACCCAAACAAATAAGTGGTTGGGTCACTGCTTGCCCTGCTACCTTGGTGTTTTTTGGACTTCACAGCTTTGATTCAGATTCCCAAAACCAGAAGCCTGTTTACAGCACAACCACCTCCCTCTGATTCCCAAGCTAGGTTATGCCTTACCATATGAAAACAATGCTCCCCCCCCACCCAGTACCAAGTCTTCCCAAAACTGTCTCCCCTGCTGTATTCAGTCCCTCTGATTGTATCACTCACAAAACCTTATTGGGCTCACTGCTCCATCAGAATGATAGTACATAGCCTAATCTGCTAATTTAGTCAAGGGCTATGTTCACACAGGGAGGGCTTGTTTCGAAAACAGTGTCCTCGAAATAAGGGAGCAAAATAGCATGTCCACAGTGTCAACATGCTAGTTCGCTTGGGGAGGGGATTGCAGGCACCCGCAGGGTGCAGTGCAGAGGGGCGGTGCACCCCATGGGTGCCTGCACAGGGTATCCCCGGCTCCACCCCCGGCAGGAGAAGCTGCGCCAGGGAATCCCAGGGCCGGCGCTCACTCCGGCCCCTGCAGCAGCGGGCTCCAGCTGGGCACCCGGGACCCGCTGCCAGGTTTGGGGGCAGACCTGGCTTTAAACCCCTGGGTGAGGCACCCTGCTGCAGGGTACAGCACAGTGCAGCCCTGTGCAGGCACCCGCAGGGTGCAGCACAGCCCCGCGCCACACCCTGCGGGTGCCTGCTGTCCCCTCCACTGGCCAGTGGACACCCCTCAGCACCCTGGCCAGGGTGCTGAGGGTTCCCTGGCCAGGGTGCTGAGGGCGCACATGTTCTGAAACATGTTCCGAAACAACATGTCCGCACAGTGCTGTTTCGAAACCACTGGTTTCGAAACAACCCTGTTTCGAAAAAAAAAAGTGGTTTAAGCTGTTCTGAAAGAACTGCGGCCATTTTGAAACAAGCACTTTGCTTGTTTCAAAATGGCTGTGCGTCATGTGTCCATGGCATTTCTTATTTCGAAACAACCTCATTGTTTCGAAATAAGAATGCTGTGTGAACACACCCAAGGACTCTTTGTTCTCTATCTTCAAGCATCTGACAAAGTGGCATTTTCTCCTACAAAAGCTCATGAGATAAATAAATTTGTTAGTCTTTAAATGTGCCACTACAATCCCTGTTTGATTTGCTGAACTAGACTGATGTAGTTACCTCTTCGGAAGTTCTACTAACAAAGAACAGAGGATTTCAAGTAAGAGTGAAGAGAGATGAGAAGTTATAAGAACATACTCTTTCTAGTAACTAAAATTTAACTTGATCAATTTTTAGTCTTGGTCTAATAAGGTCTCTCATCTGTATTCAGTTTCCAGAGGCATTCCACTACCTTGCATAAAAGGTTCTAGTCTTCTCAAATGAACAAGAACTCTGGCCCCTTGAGTCTATCCATTAATGCATGCCAACATGGCTTTCTGTCCTTGCTTATATCTTCAAAAGGTCATTGTTCTTGATAGTCTCCTAGTACTTCACATCTACTGTGAGAGCGTTAAATGGCCTTCCTCCACATTAGCTCCCCTGATAGCTCTGTCTCCCCTTCATTCCCTCTCCTAGAGGCACATTTAAGGAGGTGGAACCAGATTCCTTTGTCTAGAGTCAATAACTTAAGCCTTGCTTGATTAACATGTTTTAAGAACATATTTCTAGCACATTAAATTTTTTTTTCATATATACCAGGGGTGGCCAAACTTATGGAACTCAAGAGCCGCACAAGTCGATTATGAAACCTTCAAGAACCGCACTGAAGCATATAGCCACCTATTTTTACGTGCTCCAAAATTACTAAGCTTAAAATTCTTTGCACACTTTAATTTTATCGTAAAAATCAGGCAAATGCTGATCTACTAGTGTCACATTCTAATAGTAATTTAAGATTACCATGAAACTAGGCCTATACAGTAAAAATGTAGCTGTTGCTAGATGTAGAACATTACAAGCTTGTGGCAAGTTTTTTTTTTCTTTTCTAAATCTGGTCAGTAACTTGTCAATGCAGCAGGTAAAAGCTCTCTGAGATGCTGATCTCTAAGTATTGCACAATGTTTTGAATTTAATTGTGGAATATGATGCTTCACAGCAGTAAGTTGTGCTAAAAATTGAAAACAATCTATGTTCAGTTTTATACTTTTCTCCTTTGTATTTTCATTTCTTAGTATTCTACATCATGTTTAGGACTTGTAAAACATGATTTTATTTTAACAATGAGTAAGTTGCATTAGAGCCTATGAGAAAATCTAAACATGCTATGGCTTCTCTCACCATGTCACGCTTCTCTCCCCCAACCCCTGTTGCCGCTTCCCTGCCATCTCTTACCACGCTGCTGCTTCTCTGCTCTCCCCAACCATGCCGCACTTCTGCCTCCCACCTCATCCCAGCATCTACCATGCCCCTGCTTCCCTGCAAATATTTCTGTCAGTAAACTTGTTCAATAAAATACTCATGGACAGTGAAGACAAAAAGTCTGAGGACTCAGACACAATTAATTTAAAAATGAGATTAATAGTAAGGGAAAACACTGCTCTCATCTTAATCTTGTGAAGAGATGCACACAGGGACACCTTTTCAACTGGTCAGAATCACGACAGATCAATGAGAATTTATGGGGGCAGAAAGTGCAAGATCAGAGCCTGTTTCAGTAAGTGCTTTGGAGTCCATGCACAGAAGATACTATGGAAAAAATCCCATTGAGTTTATTCAGTTTGGGGTCAGGCCTTGTATAAATTCTAAATATCATTATTTGGTTTTTATAATACAAAGTAAAATCTTTATTGGTGAGACTTTTTTTTTCTTTTCAGAAAATTTGCAACACAATTTTTCCGTCCTCAGCCCTTCACAACAATTACTCTTGTCTAGTGGGCTCAGATACCCATAGAGTTATTCATGAAGACTGCACTGAAATATAAATAGATTTTTGACTATACAACAACAAAAAAAAAGATTAATACATGTTGAATGCTATTTAATCAGTGGAAGTATAGTGCTGCTATTGAACTTTGCAGTGAATGTAAATTATCTTGGTAATCAACTTAGTTATATTAATCAAAATTTTCTTGTAAAACAAATGTACTAGCAGTTCCTTCTGCAAACAGATGATGTACCTATGTCTCAGGCACACTTGTTCAATGGATTTAAGGAATATTTTTTCTAAAGCCAGTTTTCAGTCATGGTGGTCAATCCTAAGTCTAAATCATTTTGCATGCTGAAAATGAACCATGATCCATAATAAGTACTTGTAACATTCATTAATTAGAGGGGTTTTTTAAAGAACCTTTTGACAGTGGTCAGTGGTTTTGGATGTAACATTTGTGTCAATTTTCAGTCATTTCTGATGATTCTTATTTAATTCTCAAAATAGAAATACAAGAGAAATAAGTTTGCATTGTATTACAATATCTGGAAATGCCAGGTGATTTTAAAAAAAGAAAATTAATTTACAATTGCTTTTCAAGTTTAAATTGCTAATTATCATCCCTTATCTGTAGTTCATTGTAGACATGATCATTATATGTTGCCAGTTTTAAAAATATTGACCCAGAAAACAATACCAAAAAAATCACGCATTGATGTCATTAAAGACTGTATCATAATGCACACAGACAAGGAGGGTAGAATTAATTGTGGGGGTGAACTGGAGAATCTGGCAGATCCTTGCTCTGAGGGCTTCTCTTCCACCTCACTGACTACTTGCTTCTCCCTGCTGGCTCCTCTCACAGGGCTGCCCTTCCACTCCCCTCTCGGCTTTTACCAGGTTGCTTTTTTCTGCCCAGGAGGCTCTCTCAATGCTGCCCCTCCCCACCCTGCCTTTCCCTTCCCCACTCTGACCAGGCTGCTGTTTCCTTCAGCTCTCACAGCCCCGTTCCTCCGCTGCCGGCTCTTACCCTGCTGCTGCCGCCTCTCTGCTGGCCCCGACCCCTGCAGATTTCTTGCCCCTGGCTCCTGCCCTGCTGCCCTTCCCTCCTGCGCTCTCCCGGGAGCCGCATTTTTCTTTAAAGAGCCGTATGCGGCTCATGAGCCGCAGTTTGGCCACATCTGATATATACCTGTACGTAGGCTACATACTAATATTACCAATCTGTAAGTTGCCAGTTAATATTTAATACTGTATATGATGCCTTTTAGATACTACGGCAAAACATCTCTTACACCTTGCTTCCCTTAGCATTTAGCCCTTGGGCACAGGTGTAAATCGGAGCTACTTCAGAGTGTTTTATTTGTCATTCTAGTACACTTTTCAATACTTACAAACTGGGGTAGGCCCTAGTAGTCCTCTTAAGCAAACAATCCCAAACTCACAATACAAAAAGTACCGCCTTTTTCTGTCCCCCTTCCAGGATACCACCTTACTCTGCTGGCTCCTTGTCACCAGTCCTTCTTCAAATAGCAGTTAACATGGGTGTTTCTGCTGAAGAGATGAGGGCAGCTCTCACCCAAGACAAGCCTTTAATCCCCGCTGCTAATAACCATGCTGCAGTTTGTGTCTCACCTCATCTCTCCCTGTATGACTAGAGCAGCGGTTAAAACAGCCTCAGACTCTTTAACCTGATATAACCTCTTTTCAGCTCATAGGGAACAGGGCCCTCACCATTCTACGCATCACCCATCTGCCTTCCACAACTCTCCTACAGCTGTCAGTTCTGCCTTTATCATAATTTTGAATTTGCAGTATTAAGTCAGAACTTCAGCCCAAGATTAAGTGTTCCACTGGAAATTCTCAAAGCGGGACCAGCTTTGGATTTTAAGTACTAGTTCAGCTTGGATCTATATATAACAAAAATGCTGCTCCCAAACATAATAAAGGGAAATATCAAGAGGTAGTCAACATTTCATTTCCTATTTAGACCTTTGCTTTTCAGAATTTCCACCTTTAAGACAGTAAGTCAAGGAAACGTACACTCCCTGCTCTACTTCCTAATACGTTAAGCTCTGTTACTTAAATGAAAATAATCCTAATTGCATGTACTACCTACTCTGAAATGTAGAGCACAAAGAAATTGGAGAAAAGCAAAACTGTTTAATGCTGACAACTTTTTTCTCCATCTATTGTGATAAATAAAAACATAATGTTACCAAAGATAGTTATGAAATAGAAATATTCCCTAGCTTTCTCAATGTTATCTGTCATATCAATTCACTTACTTTCTGAACCAGAGCCAATAAACCTACTGCTGGTGAGCTTAACTGACTAAGAATCAATCAGAAACTACTCAGGCACTTCACACTTCCTCAACATGCTAGCATTAGTCATAAAAGATAAATTATATTTGTTTTTGTCTCTAAGCATGGGTACAAATATGCACCAGAGATCATGGATAAACATTTTTTTAAAAAATAATGAAAATGTCAAACCAAAAGAAAAGTAGTTTTAAATGGCATACCTTTAAAAAGTATTTTTAAAAGAAAATAATTGTAATGATTATTCCTCACTATGAATGCAGTCATTAAAAGGATGTTTGAATCAAAATTACCTTAGCGCACTGAAGTAATTCCAGACCTTATATGCACTTCAGACAAAAATCATTAATTAGCCTAACTTTAATAGAAAATCAGTTTTAAAAATCTCTGTAGTAACAGATATGACCAAGTAAAGTAATTTACACAAATAAACTACTACTTTTACAGTCTGAACATTCATTTACCAAGAGTACAAATGTGGAGAATTTCACCTGGGATGTTCCTATAGGAATCTTACCTCTGACACATGAAACAATTGCAAACTGTTTCAATTTATATATGTCTGATATTACATACATTGTCTGTTCTGCAAAATATCTGATGACTGCCAAGTTAAGGGAAGTGGTCTTGTTGCAGTCACAAGTCGCCTTCCTCAGAATACACTAGCCAACGGTCTACAGAGCACATTTTGAAAGAAACAGCACAGTATTCCATGATGTGGCTATGGTTATAAGCCAGCTTGCTTTATGTGAACATGATGGCTTTTGACACTAACAAAAAGCCAGGCTCACTTTACTCCCCCATAAAAGCAAGACTTCTCACTAAGGAAGGAACACAAGCTAAAGTACAGTTCTCCAAACCTAAAATGTAAGCTTTGATAAAATAAAACAATGCACAATGCTATAGCCTGAGAGTACTCTTGCAATGATTAATGATGCCCCTTAGAGAAAGAAAAAGTTTATGGTTTAAATAATTTATCTGAAGAACAGATCAAGTACTATATCACAGCCTTGTAGCAATATTTAATCACTGTATTTTTGAGACTAGAACAAACGAATGGCCATACTAGGTCAGACCAATGGCCCATCTATCTCAGTATCCTGTTTTCGGACAGAGGCTGATGTCAGGTGCTTTAGAGGAAATGAACAGAACAGTTAACCATGAAGTGATCTATCCCCCCTGTCGTCCACTCCCATCTTCTGGCCATCATAGGCAGAATGCATATGGTTGCATGCCTGACTATGCTGGCTAATGGCCATAGATAGACCTAACCTCCATGAACCCACCTCATTCTATTTTTGAAGCCAGTTATACTTTTGGCTTTCACAATATCTCTTAATGACAAGTTCCACAGGTTGACTGTGGGTTGCATGGTGATACATGATTCTTATGCTATGTAAAGGAATAAATAACACTTCCCTATTACTTTGTTCAGACCATTCACATTTATAGACCACTATTATATACCCTCTCTTATTCATCTTTTTTCCAAAACGAGAAGTCCCAGAGTTTTTAATATTTCCTTGTATGGAAATTGGTCCATGCCCACAATCATTTTTGTGGCCTTCCTTGTACCTGTTCCAATTCTCATTTTGGAGATGGGGTAAGCAGAACTGTACATAATATTTAAGGTGTGGGCATACTGTGGATTTAAACTGTATTGTTTTCTGTCTTATCACCTGTCACTTTCCTCATGGATCCTAACATTCTGTTAGCTTTTTTGAATGGTGCTGCACGTTGAGTGAATGTTTTCAGAGAACTATTCACAATGACTCAAAGATTTTTTTTCTTGAATAACAACTATTTAGATCACATCATTTTGTATCTATAGTTGGGATTCTGTTCTCCAGTGTGCAGTACCTTGCATTTATCAACACTGAATTACATCTGCCATTTTGTTATCCTTTAAGTGCCACAGGACTCCTTATTTGGAATACCTTTCTAACCCTTTGCAGTCTGCTATTGATTTAACTATCATGAGGAATTTTGTATGTTCTGCATATGTTGCCACTTCAAAATTTACCATTTTTCCAGGAACAGGGCATGGTAAAAAAGCCCAACTAAATAAAAGACCTAAACCCAGAATAATGTCCTTTAGGTAAAGGTCATTGGACTGAATGCTCAAATGAAGACCAAACAAGGGGACTTATTTTGCCTTCAGACATATGCACAATTAGAACTCTGTTTTCTGTAAATGTTATTCATAATGGGCTCTACAAACTGTATACCGAGCTTGGGTGGAGAGCAGGGGAAAGGATCCAAGTACAAACAATGCATTAGAATGTCTTTTTAAAATATATATATCTATATAGATATATAGATATAGATATAGATATATTATTACAGTGGGAACAGAACATTGTTATGTGCAGCATCAATTACAGCTGAAGTCAACATCTTGAGGAAACTCTCCATATAGTAGCAAGTATGCATTTGTTAGCATAAGACTTAAGTTTTACAGCTAAGAAAAGAAGACTCCATGAAACAAACAATCCACACACATTTCTTAAAACTGTATAGTAAGAGCTGTAATGCTACTAAGTATAGGAAACAAAAATATTAAAGGAAGAAGTAAAATCCAATTTCTTATATATAAATTTGCTTCTTTGCTTGTGGACAAGAACCTGATCTCAGGTGAACTGCTCATAGTTTCAGGCTAGAAGGGACCATCATACCATCTTGTTTGGCATCGCCTTATAACAGGCCATTACATTTCACTCAAACTCTTATATTGATTTAAACCAATATATGTCAGTCTCCAGGAAACAAAACTGGGTGATGCAGGCAGAAACCAGGAGAGACCCAGGTACAACCAAAACCTGAAGCCACTGCAACAGTAGATAATTGATTAGGTGATACATAACTGGGTGATCTCAGCAGGTAACCCAGATCAGATTCTGCAGACCAAGGAGAGAAAAAAGAAAACAAGGTCTTGTTTATCTGACACAGACCAAATCCTTCCTGACCTGAGACCTGATGATTAGTTTGACCAGGAGCACCTGAAGATGACACCAGGCAGATTAATAGATAAGATTCTCTGTACACCACTTTAGCTCAGTGACTGAAAAGTGCACTGATCCAGTAAAACAACTGAGCAACTGAGCACACTGTTATGTACCATACTGAATAGAGCCCTAACAGAGAAGGGGAAAAACAGTAATTGCAGCATTTTCAAATGGTTAAACAAAAAATCCTGTCTCTAACAGATCAAGGCACCTGCAAGTTTCAAAACTTAATACCCCTCACAGAAAGAACCCTGACATCAATTCCCTTTTGTTTATGTAAAAACATTCTAACTGAAGCATCGCTGCTGATCTCAACTGTGGAAAAAGGGTACAGATAACACAGGTGATCTCCTCAGTAATCTTGTCTCAAACTATTTGAGCCTTAATAGGTTAAAGCCTATACTTTCAATTCCACCTGCAAGCTTATTGAGAGCCAGTAAAAGTTCTGAATCGCTGATTTAGTGTAGTCCCAATGTGCAATTCCAGTTAATAAACATTTTTAGCATTAGCTGCAGCTTATGAACAGATCTAGTGTGCAGTCCATTACAACAATATAATCACAAGGTGACAAATACAGATGATTATGAAAAAAATCCACACTTCAGGGAAAAATGCTCTGCTTGGCACACACAGACAGAAACTAACACAACATATTTTGTATTAGATTGACATAGACAGCCAGGAATTTATGAAATAATAGTGCTGCTGACTTGAATGCCACCTTTCTTCTGCAGAATTCAGAATGTTTTGCAAACACAAATTAAGACTAACGTCGCCCTTGTGCAAAATGAATGAGTCTATTCTACAAACAGTACCCGTACAGAAATGCTAAAACTGATGACAAAGGTCAAAGAGCCAGCAGGTGGCAGAAATGGAAATAGAACTCAGCTACCCTGAGTTGACAAGGCCTTTCAACTTTAAACCCTGCCAAGGCTGTGTGACAGCATATGAATCAATAAAATCATTTCCTTTTGTGCAAAATCAAATGCATAACCTTTACATTTAAATAATTCCATAACAAGACTCAAGTGCTTTTATGAATACGGAATAGCACTGGGAATGGAAAATCAGGTAGAATGGGTCACACATATACCAAACTGCACTCTCAGAACAGCTACTCATAAAACATTTACTTTAAACATGGAAAAAAATGGGACAAATTAGTTTATACTGAATCATCATCAGGGAAATAATAGCGTTAAATATTCAAGTGGGCAAAGCCTTTAAGAAACTACTTTTCCCCTGCTGCAGCACGCCAGACTATATATGTGGTACACACATTTTCCCTCCCCCATCATTTAAACTGCATAAACTATAATTTTAGTAAATCAAGCAAAGAGCTAATCAAGTTTTGATTTGCTAATTACTTCTCAATTTGATTAGAGCTGGCAGCTAATCATCTCTGCAAATGTAAAGTCAATCTTTCACTTTCACTTGCAATTCAGGGCCTTAGTGAAAAGAAAGGGGGATACAGTACACAGGTTTCTTTTAATATAGAAATATTTGAATGTATTTCACCAATTTTAACAATAAATCCAATTTTTATTATTGTCTGAATAATGAGCACACTAGGAAATTCTATGTCACTAGACAAACAAGACATTTGACAGACTTTTTGAAGCAGTTAGCATTACATTTAAAGGGTACACATTCTATATTAAAGAAATAAAATTCAGACTTCCAGCTTGATTCATGTGGAGGAAGGCAAACAGAAAAGGACTTATGTGCAACAAACAGTTTAAGCAATCAATACTGAAACTATTTGTCCAATTAAATTGAATCCTTTAAAACCTTTTTAGAATAAGATAACTATTTTGGACAGTACGTAGATGGACAAATATACATCACTAATATACAAAGGAACACATTAACTTCTCAATCTCATTTGGTTTTAATATTGGTAAAAATGTTGATTGAAGTAAGAAACAGAAACACTAATTAAGCCTAGGACTGTTCCAGCTTCAGGTAAATAGTGATTGGAAAGAGAGAGATCTTATCTTCTAACTTTTTTTTCCTCATGTTTCAGCCAGCAGTAGTTAACCATACTAAGATGTCTTACTATCTATAGCCTCCTGCATCTGAATAGTAGGAACAAATTCCTTATTTATCAGGAACACAGCTGGCTCTGGTTGTAGTCACTTGGCAACACAATGACCTTGACTGGTTTTATAAGCCTTCACTAAATAACCATGCTCCCTAATTGGACAGAAGAGCCTGCAGCTCACCATTTAAAACTTGCAACAACAGTAACACAGCAGCTGCTCAATGCTTTCTATGCTTGCAGCTGCCAGAGCTGTTTCCTGTGCCACTCCTTGGTCCAAACTGTGCTACTCCTGCTCCAGATCCATTCTCAACCTTCCTCCACACTAGTGTTGCCAATTTTGGTTAGATGTATTCTGGTTCTTCTGTGAGCCGCACTTTTTCACTCAAGAGCCATATGCAGATTCTGAGCCACAGTTTGGCCACGCCTGGGCTAGTTCTTCCTTCTGGCTCTACTCTGACACTAAGTCTGACTCTTTGACCACATAATTGAACCATCAACACCCTGGTGTGTGACACTACGTATAGATCTGCTGATTTTCTAGTCTCCCTGGACGCTTAGAACCTGAAGCAGCTGAATCTGTTTATAACTGTCCAGAGCAGCCATCCACAGAACCCAAGGAGAGTTGATGCTGCTGTAAATATCATAACAGACACCATAGTGCATTCACATATTTAACAGGTATAGTACTTCAGAGAACATGGCCATCTTCTTCTTTCCTTCTGGCCCATTCTTGATGGAACCCCAATACAGAGACATTTGCAACACTTTGAAAGTGGGTGTAGCAAGAAGAAATTCTTCATAAGCAGGCCAAAATGCTATCCCAACTTGCCAGTGGACCGAACGCCCTAGCAAAAGTTCTGCTAATGCATCTATGTTGTTCACATTGGTGTAATAAAAGGCAGTCTGATATCAAACAATAAATTTAAAGTATGTTAAATAATTCACTAAGCAGAGCTCTCTCTCCTCAAAATACCCTTTTCTTATCAAAATATAAAGAAAAAGCTTCAGAGTGGAATGGTTAAAGCTCAAGTTTACTGGAAAAACTTTGAAAGATCAATTTTCCACTGGAAATGAAGTTCTGTTGACATTTAAATGTGTTGTGAAATCATGTTGATTTTACAGAAATTTCATTTAGAGCAAAAAGGTTCACAGAATGCCTAAACACCTCATTTTAATGTTTCTGGAACAAAGTGTTTCAATTTTTCCATTAAAATTGTTTGTTTGATATTCTATATTAAAAAAGAATATAAAACAGAAGTGAAAACTCAAATGTTCAGATAAAGCTGAAATTCTCCTCATACCAACTCCCTGACATTTTTTAGTGAGAGATTTTTGAAATTCCCGGGTTTTATTCCAAATAGGAATGAAAAGAAATGTTGAATTTTCAAAATCTTCCACAAAATGGAGTTTCTCTTCTCCACCTAGTTATGGTAATAACTACATAGCCTTAAAAATATTTGGTTTTAAGAGGCACATATATACACTGAAGTCTACTATACCATATATAATCAGTTCATTATATTGGCACTTTCTAATAAATCAAGATTAATCCTCCTTCTTACTCTACAGAGAAACCAGGCAAAACTGTCATGTACCTGGGAAATGTTTTCATAGACGTCAAGAAGTTCCACTTGAAACAAATAAATAAATTACATGACCTAGAGTTTGATGTCATTGAAGCCCCATCTTCTACAATGTAATACTGACTCTGTTCTCAAACCCATTAATCTAAAATGTAGAAAACTCTCTCCTCCACAAGAAGCCTAAAAACAGTGACTAAAGGAACTCATATCTCATCTGACATTATGTTCCTTCCTACATTCCCAAACTAACCTGGTTAACAATATATAAACAAAATCCTAAAGAAATAAAATTTGGGAGAAGAAACAAATAAAACTGTAAAACTGTATGAGAAGTCTAAAAAGAGCATTGTAAAATGCTCACCTCAAGTCATTTGAGGTTTTATTTTCCTGCTTATTACATAATGACACAAGAGAGTTCCTATAGACAACACAGTTAGACAGCGCTCTGGTTTCAAACTTAATGGGATTGCTACATTGACTATATAGAGAGATTTTCCCAGTTCCATACTGCCCTGTTGCCTTGCCTATTAAAACTAACAGTATTTACTTCTTTGCAGTCCATCCTCCAGAGGGTGTGTTAAATCTCAAGTTCAGAACTCAAACGTCTTGGAAGTGTTCCAAAATATCTACAGAAGCACAAAATGAAGGGATTTAAGGAAGCAATACATTAACACCTCAGGGGTCTTTGACTGAACTGTTATCATAGGCCTACTGTAAACTCAGCTGTTTGTTATTTCTGCAGTTATCTGAGAAGTTGAAACGCACACAGGAAATGACTTGACCATTTTAATAAAAACCACCTGAGACAGCAATATTTTATTTATTTATTTATTTATTTATTGCCAACACAGGTCTGCTGCTCAAGTCTTGGGTTTATAAAGGGATTTTTCTCATTCTGCATGATATATTATTCTGTGTGCAGCATCACAGCTGATTTGTTGCTATCAAAGCCCCATATCACACACCATTCACACGTTTTTGTAAGTTTTATAATAAAATGAATGATAAAAGCTGATAACGGTTCAAATTTTTAAAGTCTTTAAAAGATACTGATGAGATACGTAATTTCATTAATGTTAATAAACAAAACTAAAAATGTTCTTGTAGGAAATGTCATCAGTTTTGCTTGGCTAGATACAAGGGAGCCTGCACTACAACTTGCATTAAAAATGTCATATACTAAGCACTCTCTAAGGCTATGTCTACACTTACAAGTTATTTTGAATTAAGGTGGCTTAATTTGAAATAACTTACTCCCTGGCCAAGGACACATTTTATTATATTGAATTAAGCAGTTTCTTAATTCAAAAGAAGGACCCCTCCAATTCAATATACTAAAACCTCCATTTACTTTGAAGTATCTTTTACTTTGAAGTTATTAGTCTGAATTAAGCCATTTTAAGCCACAGAATAAGCTGAATTTGAACTAATTTCCTTATTCTTTTGCCTTCCTTCCCCTATTTTGAATTAGAGAGTCTAATGAAGACTCTCTACTTTGAAATAATAAAACTCACTTAATAACCTAGAAGTAATGCTAATTCAAAGTAATAACTTTGATTTAAATTCAAAGCAGTTATTTCGAATTAACTATTTCAAATCAATTCTGTGAGTGCAGACATAGCCTAAGATTCCTTTCACAATACTGTTTGACATAGCTGAATTTTGCCATTTAGTTTTTAAGAATTCTCCTCTAGTTCAGAAAAATGAAGGTGTCATGACAACAAAGACTTAAAAAATATGTCCAAACAGTGAAACCTCATCAATAGATACAATGTAGGGTATACTAGAATGTTTTCTTTCTTCTTTATAGTCTGCCAAGCAAGCTGAGCAAGAAACTTGTTACTTTCCTTGGGAAACTGGTATTCTTTGAAAACACTTTTTATTGAAGAAAAATTAAGTTACTTCACTTTTTCTTTCTACTTACTTTGCTGAAAAGTGTCTGTGTCACTTTGCCTAAGGAGTCTCAGAAAAGCAACATTTGTCTAATTTAGTGGAAATCTGAGACCAAACTGAACCTAAGGATCAGAATGTTGACATACTTATTTTGTGAAAAAGAAGAAAGACAGATTACATTAAGACAATGTATGAGCTTCATATCCTGCATCTTAAATCACACAAATTTCATCCATGAACTTAAATTTATGAATTCTACTGTCATTTCATTACCTTCAAATACACATTCAATTAGCAATATAATTTGTTCCACAAATTCTATAGTATTTAAATTTATTCACTGCATAAACAAGTACAATGACAGTTAACCAGTGCTAGCAAAATTATTGTTAATCTTACTGTGCACTTTCCTGCTTTGGCTATCTGAAGTTCAAATTCAAATCAAATCATAGGGCTGGAAGGGACCTCATGAGATCATCGAGTCCAACCCCCTGGGAATTGAACCCAGGACCTTCTGCATGTTAAGCAGCGGTGTGAATATATTTATTAATTTGTTCTGGATACCTCGGTTTTAAAGTTCAGATTTCTGATGTTTGTGAAAGTTGATTTCCTGCATGGCTCTTTTTTAATTGACAGACTTCAAAGAATTGGAAAACACATCTTCATTATTCATATATGACTGCCCCGTTGAGCTCTCTCTTTTTCTCTGGCATGAAACAAAAAATAATTTTCAAACTTTGAAAAGGTTTTTGTTGTTTTCCAACCACCAGCCCTGAACACAATCCTGATGGCTAAGGGTTTGAAAAGGTTCTGTGTCTTTGAGGTTCAATACAAATCTGTACAAACAATGTGAGGAATCTGGCAATTTCATGAATGAAGAGCACAATCTTATAGCCTCATCTTTAGCATTTCCACTTGCTCTTTTCCCTCCACGTTTTCATCAGGGTTGTGGTGAAGGTTGTTTCTGGAAGCTTCTCTGAACTTCTGTGGCATGAATGTTGAAGTAAGGAATTATATGACACATTCCAGTTCTTACTTGACCTGGAAACTGTCCTTGTTACTAAAGAGGAGATAGTTAGACTTGCTGTCTGTAGAAAATAAGCACCTTTACTGACCATCACACCTTCTCAATATGAATTATACTTCTGACTTCTCCAGGAAATGTTCATACCAACCTCATTTTGTAGATGTGGTCAACAAAAATACTCACACAAGTAAGTTTTGGTGGCACCTAACTTACAGTCAAGTGACTAGATCACTTGTCTGGGATGTGGGAGACCCAGATACAATTCCCCAGTCAGCAGACAAGAGAGACCCCTCTTTGATAAAGGCAGCAGAACTGAACTTGGGTCTTCAACTCTTAGGAGAGTACGCTATAGCAGTGAGCTATGTGATATTCTGATATGGGGCACTCTCAGTCTTTCCTAATGAAGCTGCTGCACTCCGGAGAAACAAGAAGAGAGGTTGGTGCAAAGGTAAAAAAAACAACAAGGAGTTGTGTGGCACTTTAAGACTAACAGATTTTTTTTTTGCATGAGCTTTTGTGGGAGAAGATCCCACTTCCTCAGATGCTTCGAAGATGGGTGAACTTACAGAAAGGAATGAAACTAAATGCAAGGGGGTGTAAAATATAAGATCAGGTCATACAGTAACAGCAAATCAGAGCAGTTTACAGGCTCAAACCGTGGGAAGCCTGAAGTCAAATTACCCTTTGTAATGGGAAAAGAATCCATAGTCTCGATTAAGTCCTGCTTTCACGGAATTTAGCTTGCATATTAATTTGAGTTCAGCTATTTCTCTGTGAAGTCTTGATGTCCCAGGTACACCTCTAACGACAGTCGTTAACAAATCCGTCATCGAGTGATTAGGAAGATGGAAGTGCTCAGCAACTGGTTTCTTTGTTCTTTGATTTCTGATATCAGCTCTGTGCTCATTCAGTCTCTTACGGAGCGATCGTCCTGTTTGTCCAATATAAGGTGTAGGGGCATTTCTTGCACATGATGGCATAGACCACATTAGTAGATGAGCAGGTAAATGAGCCTTTGATGGAGTAGCAGGTTTGATTAGGACCTATGATGGTGTCTGTTGTGCAGATATGTGGGCAGGCTTGGCAGCATGGTTTTTTGCAGGGGTGTGTGCCTGCGTCAATGTTCCTGTTGTTAGATCTGTAGTTGCTGGTGAGTATTTGTTTAAGATTAGGGGGCTGCCTATAAGCAAGAAGTGGTCTGTCTCCTAATGCTTGAGAGAAAGAGGGATCATCTTTTAGAATAGGCTGTAGGTCCTTAATGATCTTTTGCAGAGGTCTGACTTGAGGATTGTATGTGGTGACTAGTGGTGTTCTGTTGCTTTCTTTCTTGGGTCTCTCCTGTAGTAGATGACTTCAGGGAACCCGTCTAGCTCTGTCAATTTGTTTTCTTACTTCCCCAGGTGGGTACTGTAGTTTCAAGAATGTTTGATAGAGATCCTCAAGATGTCTGTCTCTGTCTGAGGGATCAGAGCAGATGCGGTTATATCTTAGGGCTTGGCTATAGACAATGGATTGTGTGGTGTGTTTAGGATGGAAGCTCGAAGGATGTAGGTAGCTATACCGATCAGTAGGTTTTTGGTATAAGGTGGTGGTGATGTGTCTATCCCTGATTTGTACTGTAGTGTCAAGAAAGTGGATCTCCTGTGTGGTGTGTTCCAGGTTCAATTTGATGGTGATCTTCTCCCATGAAAGCTCATGCAAAAAATAAATCTGTTAGTCTTAAAGTGCCACACAACTCCTTGTTGTTTTTTTTTTTACTGGACTAGACTAACACAGCTATCCTTGGTGCAAAGGTACTGGACTTTAGTGAGTGTCCTAATCCTCTCACCCCCAATGAATATACATATTTATACATAGACAAACTCATTGCATTTGCATGACAGAAAAAGAGTAACTAGTTCAGCATCTAGGCCTTCCACCTGGCATATGGGGAAAATATGCTCAGTTTCACTACTCCAATGCTTCTTTAATCATTTATCCACAGTGAACAGCTTCAAGAGGAGAGATTGAGGGAGACTCTCCTCAGAAAACCCCATAGTTCACTGCTTACAGAGCTCTCCTGAGTTGTGGTGATCCCTGTTCAAACCCTCTCTCCCCCTCTTGCAGAAAGGGAGGAAGTGAACCTCAATCTCCCACATCCCAAGCAAGTGTTCTAACCACTTTGCTAAAAGTTATAAATTGGGCACCACCACCTCCTTTGGCTGGTTTGTGTGGAGCAAGAGAAGTACCATGAAGCTTTTAGGCATCTAACTCTGCCCAGCATAGCCTACATAGGCTACATACCTTTGTGGATCACACTGTTGTTCCTATGCCTAAACATTTTTAGGTGCCTAAACATCGGGTACTGGGATGTTTAATATTTCCTAACTAATTTCAAGGTGATTATGTGGCTAGGGGTGAGGCACTGTTGGGGGTTGGACAATGATGTTGGTGTTGAAATGTCCCTCCTCTTTTCTTACCTCCTCAGCCACTCACTAAGCTGAAACCAGCATTCTGTGCTCAACACCTACATGTTGGCCTGCTGCTGCAGGGGGTAAGATTAGAGTTATTAACCACCCATGCATTGACATGTTCAATATATAGAACACAGAGTGCATCAATTCCAATGTGACAATCTTTACTGTCATGGTCACTACTTTTATAAGAATATAACAAATTTTGCACAAAATCTGCCTTGCAAGATATCATTTGAAAACTCAATCTGTTGAATATTGTTGTCCTGAGAAAATGGATGTACCAACACTGTATGAAAAGTTATTAGAGTCTACCATTTACTGTTGTTTATAATGTACTCCAATATTAAGATAAACAGACACAAACCAGTTTTTCAGAACAAAGACTCTGCCAACTCCAGAAAGGTATCAACAGTCAAGTGTGCTATGTCTTACGTAAACAGCGATTCACCAGAAACAGTATGGTCTGAATAAGAAATTTGCATTGAATCACAGGAACATTTCAAACCTCATGCCCACAAGGGACTATGTGTTACTATGATTAAGCAAGTATGTTTTTGGAACAAGAAGCAGAGTTATAATGAAAAAGGAAGACACTTGACTTAAACTCTCCCCCTCCCATGTCTCTGCTCATGACATCAGTGAATCTCAAAAGAAAAGAATTAAGGGCGGGTGATCACAGGTTGCAAGGAGACCCAACCTGTGAAATTTAGAGCAGCTTTTAGGCCACTTAGCTTGTTAAATCAGTAATTAGTATGCATATTATTATTTTATTTTCTTCTGTAACCAATCCTGACTTTTATGCACAAATAGTTTAATCACTTAAAAGTCACCTTTCTGTATTTAATAAATATAGTTACTGTTTTGTCTTAATCAGTGTGTTGGATTAAAGTGTTTGGGAGAAGCAAGACGGGTGACTATGTCATTTTCCTTTGTTGAAATGACAGTCATTGTTCAGTAGTGTGCTCGACAGTGTAAGACACACATTTCTGGGGAACAAGGTTTGGACTAGAGACTTGCTGTTGTTACTTTATATGTAATTCATGAATAGCTGGTCATAGCATTCATGTGTTCAGGTAAGGGTGATTTTACAGGCTAAGGGCTGAGTATGAACTGACCAGAAGTGGCTGTTTTTATACAGCAAAGCAGTGTAAAATGCACTCAGGCTAGAACGGAGGGGACACAGCTATTCAGCGGTCCATATTCTATCCTGGGGAATGTCATACTTTCTACTTCCCCTCAAACCAACATAATAAACACTAAAGAAACAAACTGGAGTGGCTAGCCTAAGGAGAAGGAGGAGTATTGATGTTGCAGAAGATAATTACCTCAGAACTTAGGAACTTTTCCCTTTAAACAGAAAATTCCCTCACACTCCAGAGCCTTGGTTAGTCCACTCAGCATTGCAATGTCTAAATCTCTTTGTAGATCCCATCCAGTTTTTTCCCCTCAGGCAGATGGATTAACCTGGTTTCTCAAAAACCACTTCATTTTTGTGTTGGAAAACATTTCAGGGTCTAAATTTTCTTATTATTCATCAACAGCAATTTCAGAATATTGGGAGTCATCCTAAGTGAATCAATCCTCTTTGTTGGGGCAAATATAGCAGAGGTACCACAAGAAATGAAGAAGTTGAAGAAGCTGGAAAAAAACAGTCTTTAACTGAACTGACTCCAACTGTGCCATTTCCATTTCTATTGATTGACTGTTCCATCCAGGGCAGAGTGAACCCACCATAGCAGTAGCACAAACCTTGCTAAGGAACAGGTTGTGAAAATCATAGCAACTGAGCTGTAATTTTTATCCATCTTCCTACTGACAAGATACAGTCCTCAAAAATGGAAAGTCTCCAATGCCACTGTGCTGTCAAAGAGAATCTTGAAGGTGGCAGGCAGACACAGCTGTGAAATGTAAAGCACAGCTGTTTAACTTCTGGTTTTGTATCAGAGGCATGACATAGTGTTCCAAGAGAGGGTGAAGGCACATTCTGCCCCCGCTCACTATTTCTTATGCTCTTCTACCACTTGCTTCAAAAGAAAAACTATGTATCTACATTAAAAACACACAAACAAACAAACAAAAAACCAATGAATGATAGCTGCCTGTGAGTTTCCTGTGTGTATTTTCAGGGTAGATTTTTCTTTCACCTGTCTTGGGGACTCTAGCAAGGACTCAAGGGTAAGAGTAGTAAAACTACTTTACTGAAAATCCTTCTGTGGCATCTGATATAAATAGCTGACTTTCTTCATCACATTAATGCCTAACCCTTGAAGCAAAGGACCCAGAATGAGCTATGTAGACCCTGATTAAGCAGCAACTTTCTCTGTATGACTACACCATATCAAAGATACAGCTATTCTGCGTTGGTGACTTCCATATCTATGGACTTGGTCATTCCATTCAGATCTCAAAACTGTGTATAAGCAGGGCCAAATTAAAGTAACTGAGGCACACTATCTCCCCTCACACCCTTGCATGGTAGTGGAAAAGGGTAAGGCAGCAGCATGAGGCCCTCTTCTTTTCCTCCCAGGTTCCTTATCCACCTAGACAGACCAGATGTGGTAGGGATGGAGACAGTATTTACCACAGGAAATGGGATGCAACAAACTAGAACAGCTGCACTCTTCTCCTGCCACACACATTTTTCTCTGTTGTGGGTGTCAGGTGAAGGGCACTGAAAAAACCTTATACAATAGTGTAGCTTGGCATTAAGACCTCATAGAGATGAAAAAGACAAGTCAGTTCCTCTCAGAGCTTTGGTCTCAGGCTGGTTGTAGACTCAGGCAAACACCTCTACATCAGTTACACTCAGAAGCTCAAAAGTTTTATCTGTAACCATGAGGGATAGCTAGGACCATAGGCACAAGCTGGGGCTTAAAGCATAGGCACAATAGTGCTACAGTGCCTTTGCCTCAATTCTGCCCTGCTTATTGTCAGGTGATGACTTGGATAACACTATCACACTGTATTCATGACATATGGGTGAGGAATAGCTTGTGTCTTGATGCTCTTATGGCTGATCATCAGTCTTTCCTCCTCTATACCCTAGATATTAACCAAAGATAGAGCTTTGCTTATTGTATTTCAGGGCCCATCTAAGACTGTGGTAGGAATCCCCATGATGCTCTAGGAGAAGGCACAGGGAATGGAAGAGCAGATGACTGAACACTAGCTCTCCTTCTGTCTTTGGACGTGTTGCATGAAGAAAAACCTTTTAACTTTCAAAATAGACATGAAAAGAAAAAAAAAGAGTCTTGATCATTTAGACAATGAAGGCAGCCATTACAGGGAGCACAAGATATTGTTGGGCCTCAAGGGAAGAGAATCTTCACAAAGTAGTCTCTTAGCATATGAGAAATCCTGAAAGAAAGCTGGACATTCACACACACACATAAAATTCTTTTGCAGCTCTTAGGACTTGCTATCTCAGATTCTAATCCAGGGGTATCAAACACATAGCCCGTGGGCCACATGTGACCCCAACACCATTTCCTGCAGTGACATTATTGTCACCAATATCTGAAATGTCATTATATGGAAAGGTTTCAGTGGTGCAGCCCTCAGTACTAGTCGTTATGCAATCCTGTACTAATCCTCATGCAGCCCTTGTGGTGATTTGAGTTTGAGACCACTGTTCTAATCCAATGGTCTCCTCTTAAAACCTCTAGCTAGCACATTAAATCTACCATAGCACCCCCAAAAATCCTACAAAGAAACAGAAATAAAGCATAAGTAAGTAAAAGATATAAGTATCATTAAAATTAAAATTATAATTCTAGCTATATTTTCATGCAGCATGGTTGACACAAAGTTGATGATCTGGAGAGAATGTGGTTTGTAAGAACACTAATTAGATTGGATTGGATTGGATTAGACATACAGGTAAGGGCTAGGTAGATCAAAGTTCAAGTTTTCTCCTTAAACTGCATGGTACTTTTTTTCTAACTGTGGTTACATTTTCCCCATTTCTTCAGCTCAGTTCCAAAAGCTTCATATGATTCGTAAGGTTAGATTCCTTTAAATTACATTAATGTTTATACAGAGCTTTGAAAATATAAAACACTACATTTCTGGTTTTAGACTTCATGTTTACAGAGGACAAATAAGGTGACTAAAACGGCATTTATCAAGTTATTTTGGAATCAACTAAAAACAGAAGAATTAGCAACATGACATAAGAAAAATTGAATATCTTGAATCTTTTTGTAGTTTACTAATCAAAATTCAAGAAATTTTATTGACATGTTAATCCCTATTTAGATTAATTAGTCAATAAAAATTCTTATACCTGATTAATATATAATGAAAAGCCTAAATAAAACTTCAAACAACTGTATAACTTGCAGAACAGCAGAGGCAGAATTATTATACAATTATATCTACCTTTTGTAAGTTACAAACTATTCCCTGGTAGGAATCCACTTCTTCATTCATTATGCTTCAATATAATTTGAGCAGCTAAGGTAAAGTGTGTCCCCAGCAGGAGGCTGCAAATGAATCCTGCTGATGCTTTTATTACTACCGTTTTATACAGCTTGCCCCAGCACTCAAAATAACTCCAGTGCTTAGGGGAAAGCGTTTGCACATGGTTTATATACTGAAACAGTGCAAAGATAATTACATTAACCAGGATTCAATGTGGAAATCTAGGAAGAATGGTGAATGTTAGTAAACTTTTCATCCCATAAAAGTCAGATGAGTTAGTGAATCATGAGACATGATGCAGACAATTTCAACAGGAAATAATTTAAGTAATTTTCAGAATTAAAAATTAAGAAGATCCACCCACTCATAAAGAAAACAAAGTGAAACAAAACTACCTTTCCCTCTGTTTAATCCTCAAGTGAAGTTATAAAAGATACAGATTTTAACCCTCTGCAACTGGGATTAGCAACTGAAGAAAACTTTCATGTTTACCCTGCACCATCCATGGCTGAAAAAGCAAAAGATGGTGGTTTAAAAAGAAACTAATTAGTGTTGGATAATGTTACAAATTTGTAAGCTTAAAATCCAACCCTGGAGGAAAGGTAAATTTCTGGGTGCTGATTGTGGACTCAAAAGATTGGGGTTCAGTTACAAATCCTGTCTCAGACTTCCCATGCAATTTTAGGCAAGTCAGTATCTCTGTGCTTTACCTCCCGACCTGGAGAATGGGAAGAATGGTGTACTCCAAATATAGACGATATTCAGAGAACTGGTGTAGGCCTTTCTGGAGCCCTAGCCATGGTTATCAGTATGAAGTGAAGTGTCTTTGTCAGAATAGTAATACTCTGAAACATACTAATAGGTATCAGACAATCAAGAATGCACATTCCTGTTCAGACAGGATGGCACAAGAACAGAGACCTCTTAAATAACTACATAAACACATTCTGGAAAGGATGGTACAAGAAAACAGACCCTTCATAAAGTTAAGGATCTGGTAACAGGATAATGAGTGAGGATATAATGTCCTAAGAATGAGGTACATACAATGTGGAAACAACATCTGAAATGTAATATGTAACTTGTTTTCATCAACATATAAAAGGAAAAGTCAGTGGAAGAGCAACTTTATATTGGCATATAGGGGACAGCATCACATCATGTTGATTGAGCTGCTACCTTCTCACAGGAGTACATATTTTAGTGTACCTACATATGCTGTGGACCAGTAAGCCTGCCTTGTTGACAATAAACCTGGCCAAACACCTTTGCACAAACTGAGCATGTGGTTTTTCTTTATGATTAAAATGTGGAGGTCTACTTTTAATCAACAAGCTGCAATATGGCTCTTGCTTCCAATAAGCTCTCTTATGGACACAAAGATCCTACTTAGATTAAGGCACTAATGTTAATAAGATTTATATACTAATCTGTAAGAAAAGAACCCCCCAACTATATGAGGATGAGGAAATTGAGACATGGATAGAAGAGGCCTGACATCCTTATGAATATTCTTGGGACCCATCAAACCCTATAATAGGCCTTTGAGATCTTCTTGACATGCCAGAGATAGGACCACCGCTTGTGAATCATCCTGTCTCATTGCTTATAAGGTTTCTGCAAAGGACAGTCTGATTATATGGATGCTCAGACACAATACGTTCTCACGATCTTATATCATCTCTGTCTACTTTGTTGGGTTGGAGCATTTGTGCTTTTGCTAATTGTGCTGATAAAACAAACAAAAGAACAGAACATGTTTCCTAAGTATAATTATCTGTATCATGCATATTTGAAACTTCACATTAACTCTAATACTACTAGGTCTGATTGCACGGTAGAGACCTGCCAAACTACAGAGTATTAATTAGCTTATCTAATTCATCAACATAATCAATATACAATCAACAGACTAGGCAACTGTCTTGTTCTGTCCAAGAGTCTCTGTTCTATTATCTTAACCTCCATATTACCTATATACTTTCTTGACCTACAGTATGAGCTATATGGCAGACAAGGAAGGGATTTGGGTAATTTGGAGATTCAGATCACAGGATTTTGGATAAATGGAATATAGTATATTTCCTTTTTCCTAACCTTGGTTTATCTTGATTGTAAACCTGTAGGACAGGGATGGTCTTTCATCATTGCAAGTACAGTGCATACAGTGTGGTACTGTATGTTGTATGTGTGCATAGGACAGTGCTTCTCAGATGGCACCTCTACATGTTACCATTATACAAGTAACAACCACCTTGACAAGACTGGAATCTCCTTTTTAACAAACTCAGTCAAACACTCTCTCCTAGGCATGAAATTCCTTGCATACAAATGGCATTTTTAGGCTCTAGGAGTCGAAGTGGGGTACTTAAGTGCTGAATTTTGTAAAACTAAGTTACACATGTTTGCACATTTGGTTTTCATTTCTCTTCTCCTCAGTGTTACAAGAACATGCTTGACATGATAGGATATTCAGAGAAACAGAGGAAAAACACAAAGTCAAAGTTTACTGCATCTCCTTTAACACATCACATGAACAGCATAAGTTTCAAGAGAAAACCTGCAAATCAATATTCTACTGCTTACAAACACTTCCCTGCACCAATGCACAATAGAGTTTCCTGTACAGAGCTGCTGTGTGTACACAGTGGATGACTCAACAGGAAAGTCTGTTACAGCTCCAAGACTTTATGGGGAAATTATACTATTTCACAGTTATACTCATCTCAAAGTAAGTGGGCCAAAATGAACTGTAATGGTAACGAAAAAGGCATCAGAATGGAAATTAATATCGAACATACAACATTTATTAACACAGAAGTGGAAAAAATTGCACAATGATGTTAATCAAAGTCCAGCTTCATTCCTTACCTCCCTTTGGAATCGATGGGAATCATGCTGCTAGGAATCCCTCACTGTTCTAAAGGACGGTTGGGGTTGGGGTGGATACTCAGAAACAATTCTGCTTCCCAGGACAATTGGTAAAGACTAATAACAGGTAAAGGAACTGATCTTGAACCTCTTACTCACTTGAGTAGCAACAGTGAGTTCAGTGGAACTATCTGAATTAGTAAATACTGCAGGATTGGGACTTTTTTATTTTTTTGGAGCCCTTAGACTCCAATCCAATAAAGTACTTCAGGGGGTGCTTCAATTTTAAGCAAGTGACCAGTCCACAGTGAATGAACTGCTGAATTGGGCCTCAAAAGTAGAAGAGTTTAAATATCTGCTACTCAGGCTACATTGATATTATTCTCAGGTTAATAAAGATTGTTTAAATAAGCTGAGAATGACACGAGAGATCGGTTTTTATCCCTAAAATTTGTGCAATAAATAAAAACAATACCATATGTTCCAGAATAAAGGTCTCCTCATTATTGTATTAGATAGAAATGTGGGGCTGCTCTCATGGAAGCTCTTTACTGGCAATTATTTTAAAATGCACCAAAATATTGACACCTATATTCTCATTCACATACAAAAAGCAGCATCTGTTCCTCCATATACATGAAAAGCTGCTATAAGGCAGTCCTGGATTTTTCTCTTTCTTGAGAAAAAGAAAATAATTACCCTTCATGGGTGAGATATTTGATTTATTCTACAGAGATTCATTTCATTTCATTGTAAATTAAACTGCTTAATTCAACTTTTTCAGTACCTGCTATTTGAGGGGACATCTGGGATTGCCTAGTGAAAGTTGCCAAAGCAGACAGATAGATCCTTCAACAAATTAAACACATTAAATACAGTGTTTATAATTATGTGCATAGGGTGAGCTGTCACTTTGATATTATTTGATCCCTAATTCTCTTTCGTCTCCCTTTTAACAGCAAGCATGTAATAGGCATGTAATTTCCAAGAAAAATATTCTGCAAGAATCTTTGCCTTTGCTATGTCTTTGAATCTTTGTTTTTCTCTTATGAGAGTCACGAAGCAATGTTATCAGAACAAATATATGGAAACAGAATCTAAAAGTGTTACTAATTATAGCTTTACAATTTTGATACTTACATTTTAATTTAAAAATAATAATGATTTTTCCTTGTGTAGACAGTGAAATTTTAGCCTAAATTGCCTATGAGAGTTGAACACCCTATAGAATGTCCCAAGATATTGACAGCTGAGTTATGTATTGGCTAAACTTGATGGAATTAAGTGTCACTTTATATTACTTTAAATAAAACTGATGAATAGATTAAATTTTTAAAAAAGTATTAAAATGACCAAGCTCTGTTTAAATTGACAAAGGAAAGAAAATATGAAGTTAAGGATGTTACTCTAGCATTAACTCACCCCACTATCCTAGATATTGCAAAACAAAAGCTTTACATTTTTAGTTATTTTGAAAAGTATTTATTTAGCCCCCCCCCCGCCCCGTTAGGTCTATGCAAAGTGATTCCAAAAAGTTAAAAACTTCAAATATTGACATATTACACTACTTCTCTAAAATCACATTTCTTAAGGGAATCCACCCTGCAGAACCATTAATATTATTGCCTTGCATCCTCTACCACAGCCTCCCATATGTTCTGTTTAACTCACTCAACCTAGGTGAACAGTTAAACCTCATTGCAGCCTGAATGCTACCAAATCAGGCTCTGAATCCCTAAGGATAGAAACTGATTCCAGAGTAAGAGAGGCCTCAGTGAGCATACCTTCACATTAATCCCTTGATTAATAAATAATAGAATTGTTAGTCTGAGTCTCTTGGATAATTGCAACGAAGACATTTAGGCTCAGATCTTTTAAAGATTTCTAGGTGTTGTTCCCACTCAAGGTTGCAACACCAAACTGTTTTAGGAGCCTAAATCACACTGACTATCAATGAGACTTAAGTGTCTAAGTCACTTTTGAAAATGAGAGTTGAGCATTGCAACACTGAATGGTGTAATGTCTAAATATCATTAAAAAAATCTGGGACTTAGAGATGATTGGAACTGCTCATCTTAAAAAGGAGACGCAAGAAAAACATTCAAAATAATAAATGATACAAAGAACATAAATCAGGCATTACCTAATTACCTTTTCTTATAATACAAGAGCAAGGAATATTTAAGGAAAACAAAGAGCACAACTTTACAATCATTAAAGTAAATAATTTTTTCCTTACAATTTACCTGTAACTGAAACTTATGGCCACAAGGCCAAGAGCTTGACAGGATTAAATTAAAAAAAAAAAAAAAAAATCAGAGACTTACAACAACATCATCTACAATAGCAATGATTAGAGAGAGAAAGAGAGAGATTGAGTGTGAGCCAACCAGGCAGGAATTTTGGAATGGATATAAACACCTGCTTCAGGAGTCAGAAGCAAACACATAATCAGGATTAAAATATATATTTTAATGACTGGGTTATCCTTATCAACCTAGTGAAGGACTTTTTGCAGCTTCTTCTGATACACCTGATCTGTCTACTGGGGGAAACAGGCTATTGGGCATTAATAACCCAGTCTGAGTTGAATATTATTTGAAATGCAACTTTGCAATAATTGAACAGCATAGAAGACAAGGATCATGTGCTGTCTGTATGAAACACAGGCCATTATATACCCAGCCCTAAGTCCCAATCAACTTACCGTATATAATTGGGTATAAGCCGATCCAGGCACAAGCTGACCCCCCAATTCTGAGCCCCAAAAAGAAGCTAAAATTGGTGACCCAGGTATAAGCTGCAGTCCCCTTTTGGCCTTGGCCCCTAACCCCCCACCCACTGCTGCTGGCTTCCTCTGGAGTTTCTGACAGCTTCCCTACCCCAAAATCTCTGCTGCTGCTTTTCCCTTGCCCCCCCCCGCTGTCCATTCCTCACTCCTGCTCTCCTGCTCTGCCCTTTCCTCACCCCCTGCTACCCCCTGCTCTTCCTTCTCCTCACTGCTACACCCCTGCTCACTTCTCAGTTTCCTGCTGCTGCTGCCCCCTGCACCGCCCTTTCCTCACTGTTGTCACTCCTGCTGCCCCCTGCTCACTTCCCATTTACCTCATTGTTGCCACTTGCTGCACCCTTCCCTCACTGCCACCCCCTACTCCGCTCTTCCCTCACTGCTACCTGCTGCCCCCCCACTCTGCCACTTCCCCACTGCTGCCCCCCTGCTCTGCCTCTTCCCTCACTGCTGGCCCCCTTCTCTGCCCTTTCCCCACTGCTGCCCCCTGGCTCTTCACTGCTGCCCCCCTGCTCCTCCTGCTGCCCCCTGGCTCTTCACTGCCGCCCCCCTACTCCCTTCTCAATTTGCTGCTGTTGCTCCCCTGTTCCCCAACACCCTTTCCCTGTCACCCCACAACCCCTGCTGCCACTCTTCCCAGCCTGCCAGGCACCCCCCCCCAATCCCCAGTCCCTGTCGCTGCTTCCCTTGGCTCCCCAAAAACCCTGGGTCCTCCTGCTGCTTTCCCGGACTCCCCAGCCCCCTGCCAATGCCCAAGCCCTGCCGCCCCTTCCCTGGCCTCCCTGAACCCTCCCAGCCATCCCATCACTTTCCCCAACTCCCTGACCCCTCCCCAACCCCCTAGTCCCTGCCACCGCTTCCCTGGCATCCTTGAATCCCCCCTCTCAATGTCCAGGCCGACCCCCCCCAGGCCCCCTTACTTGGCCACTCCAGATGCTTGGGTCCCCTCCTCACTCCAGCCCCAGCCACAGCCGACTGCCCAAAATGGCCGCCCAGCAATACTAGGGCTCCAGCTTGTCACATGGTCTGGGAAACTCCTGGGCTGGGGCTGTCTACCGTATTCTCTTGAGTATATGCCGAGCACCTATTTTCAAGCCAATTTTCAGGCACAAAATTTTTGGCTTATAGGCGATGATATACAGTAGGTAACAGAAAATCTAAAGATTCCACAGTCATGATTTTTTTTCAATTATTTTTCAATAAATTATGGATAACTCCACTGAGGTCAATCAAATTAAATGGGTTTATAAACTGCTTAGAGACAAGAATCAGACCCTTGATATGGATATTGTTGTTTCACATAAGCTTCTCAGTGATTATCCCCAATAAAGGGAATTCAAGAGGCAGAAATAGTTGAACAGATCTCCATATGAAGGGATGCCTTCTTCAGCAAGAATTTAATGTTAACAGTGATCTGACGTCTTGTCTCTTTCATTTGATTTAAAAAAGAAAAAGAAAAAAAAACAATGGCACCTATCATTTCCCCATGGGCTCCTATTACTCAGCAAGCACATGGATCAAATCCAAGGTTAGCAATCCATACATCCAATGACATCTCAAAGCTTTATTGAGCAGCACAAGTCAATATTCAGCCAGGAAAAAAACTTATTCTCCCCATCATCAGAGGCAGAATGCTCACTTAAGAGACAGGAGATTTTATCCACAAAATACCTTAAATGCCACCACTGTGAGTAGGAAAGGAGGAAAAACAACAACAACAACAACAACAACAACAACAAAACCCCCTCTCATTGGATAAAAAGGGATCAAATGGATCAGGTTAACTACTTGGAACATTTTTGTTAATTTGAGCTTCACAGATTCTACAATGACAGCAACAATTCTTTTCCCTAAAACTTCTCAACATGTAGATACCTCCTTATGCTTTTTTTTGATTTAACATAACATTTTCACCAGTGTTTTGGTTACCTTTCCTCCCATTTCACAAACTGCTGGTAGTCAAAATGATTCAGCAATATGTGAGGGGAAACAGAAGAAATCTGTGTTTTGAAGGTACACTATTGATGAGAAATGATAACAAAACAACCCAGATCATAAACCGAATGCTATCCTGGCAACATCTAAAACCCTTCAAATTGAGAAAAAATGGAAAGGAGCACAAACTTTGGCAAATCAAAAGCAAATCTGAAGAGCTGAAGAGCAACTACCAAAAGACACATAAGCTAAGTGTGGACAAAAAACAAAACCAGGCAAGTTGATTGAAACTGCCATAAAGAAGAGAATTATCAGACACATGAATACAATATGTTGGTGAGGAATCAACATTTTTTTATCAGGGGACATCACACCTCACACATCTATTAGAATTCTTTGACAAGGTCAACAAACATGCAGACAAGGGGATCCAGTTGATATATGGTACTTGGATTTCAGAGAGCTTTGGACACCAAAGGGCCTTAAGGAAAGTAAAGAGATAAGAAGAAAGTTTTTTTTTTTCCTCATGGATCAGTTACTGGTTAAAAGATAGGAAATGAAATATAGGAATAAATGATCTGTCTTCACAGTGGCAAGAGGTAAATCATCAGATCCCCAGGAATTCACACTGGGACTAGTGCTGCTTGACATGTTCATAAATGATCTAGAAAAGAGGGTAAACAGTTAGGAGGTGAAGTTTGGAGACAACCTAATATTATTCAAGATACATAAGAGACAAAGTGGGACAGGTAATATCTTTTACTGAACTGAGTGCTGTTAGTGAGAAGGACAAGTTTTTGAATCACATGAAGCTCTTCTTCAGGTCTGGGAAAGACACTCCAATTTCATAGCTAAATGAAGTTAGAATAGATTATGCACTATCAATAAAAGCAAAACAAATAGTTAGCATGTCTAAAGCAGAGTTTGCAATGAATCAGACCCAATGTGAACATTCTTATGTTTTATTAGTCTTTCAGGGTGAGCAGTGTAAACAGGTTCCCCATTCTACCAAGACAGTTAAATTGAAAGTTGACTGTGAAAAGTTAGAAAGGGTTCTCGCTAAACCATGTGACTAATCTGGAAAATGTTGTATGCAATGTATTTGTAGCTGTGCTAATCTCAGAATATCAGAGAGACCAAAGTGGGTGAGATGATATCTTTCATTTAAAAAACTTTCTGTTGATGTGAGAGAGAAATTGTCAAGTCACACTCACCTGTTCCTCAGATCTGGGAAAGGTACTCAGATAATCACAGCTAAATGCAAGGTGGAACAGTTGTTTACCATAAATAGTACACATCCTGTAGGACTTTTCAAGGTAGAATAGACCATCAACACCTCTGCAGATATGGGCAAGGAGCTTGGGGAGGTGAGTTATGTACTTTTGTAATAAGAGATAAATCCAGTGTCTCTGTTCAGTCCATGATGTTTATTTAGTGTCTGCAAATTCATAACTGTTAAACACTAAAACCAACTACTTCTGCTAAACAATCTATTTCAACTTGGATTCAGCTGTGATGTTCAGTGTACTTTTCCCAGACTTGCAGAAGAGCTCTGTGACTTGAAAGCTTGTTTTTCTCACTTTCAGAAGTTGGTCCAATAATGTGCCTTGAAGTTGGTCCAGTAATGGACCTTGGTTCTCTGGGAAACAAAATGGCAGATTAAATGTTGATAAAACCAATGTAATGCAAATTGGGAAACATAATCCCAACTACACATACAAAATTGTAGGTCCTAAATTAGCTTCTACCATTCAAGAAAGATCTTGGAGTGATACTAGATAGTCCTCTGAAAACATCTGCTCAATGTGCTGCAACAGCTCAAAAAGCTAACAGAATATTAGGGACCATTAGGAAAGGGAAAAATAATCAGATAGAAACATATCATAATGCCACTAGATAAAGTCATGGTGTGCCTTGAATACTGAATGCAGTTCTAGTCGTCCCATCTCAAAAAGAATGGAGCTGGAAAAAGTACAAAAATGGGAGACAAAAATTATTAGGGGGATGGAACTGCTTCCACATGAGGAGAGATTAAAAAGACAAGAGATTGGTCACAAAAAAGTTAACTAATGGGGGGGACGTGATGGAAGTCTATAAAATCATAACTGGTGTAGACAAATTGAATAGGGAAGTATTATTTACTCCTTCACATTATATAGGAAGCAGAGGTCACCCAAATTAATTTATGAGCCAAAGATTTAAAAGTAATATAAGGAAGTACTTTTTCACACAATCCAGAGGCAACCTGTGGAACTCATTGCCATGGGATATTGTGAAAGCCAAAGTATAACCGAATTTAAAAAAGAATTAGGTAAGTCAACAGAGAGTAGATCCATCCATTGCTATCTGCCAATGCAGTTTGGGATAAACCCCCATGTTTCAGCTGTTCCTATGCTTCCAACTGCCAGAAACTGGCTCTTGATGACCGCAGATAGATTGCTTTTCTATTTAGTTCCTCTGAATCATCTGGCATGGGCCACCATGAGAAGACAGGATATTGGGCTAAATGGACAATGGTCCATTTTATGTTCGTACATTCTAAAGTCTTACAGAATGAACAATCTAAACAGGTAAGTAAGTTCAACATGAAAGATATAGATCATTAGACTTAAAAGGGGAGTAGCACCTAACAAAAGCAAAAACTTCCTTTCCTGTTTTTCTCTTTCACTTATGACCAAACAACAAAATTCAGATCTTGACCAGGTAGCCAAATTGAATCAGTTTAATCAATGCCATAGTGTCTGTGAAATCTTGATGTAGTTCCCACAATTCTTCATCTACATTAAAATTGTCCTTGAAGATTTCAGTCTCTGATTTCAGGGACACAAGAAGAAATGCTCAAGCAATAGCTCTTCAAGGCAGCAGAAAAATCTTTGCACACATATAAATCCAATCTTCACTCTTTTGAATGTAAATATTAATTGTGCATACTCTATGAAATACAATATTGAGGAAGCCATCTGAAATGGAGCCAAATGCCATCATTATATTCCTACCACTTCTCTATATCTTTTCTCACTTCATATTGCTCAGTGTACATGAAAAGGGCTAAAACAATGAGCCTATTTGAATAAAAAACGGGTATACATGTCTCAGTCTTATCCAGTTACATTTTTGTTACAAATGTAAAATCCAGGGACACATTTTAAAATAAATAATGGATGAAAAGTGTTTTATTAGCCATTGATTTTGCATTCAACAATTGCTCAAGTGTCACGATAGAATTACTGAGAGCATCTGAGTGAATCGCCTCAAATAATCTACTCTGGGTATGTGAGTAAACACCCACATGTATTTTAGATTGCACTAAAGTAAAATAGACTAGATATTCTACATATGTCTGAGATCTTAGTTAAGAGTCCCTCATGCGTCTTTACAAAGAAAGTGGCCTGAAAAGACCCAAGAGTGAGACCCTAATCAGCATTTGCCAACCTTTCAATTCACCCTTAAATCCAATAACAAAACTGTTTCTAAAGGTAAATAGCTTTTTAAGTGAGCTGAGTTGTGCCTTACAGTAGATAGCTCTATTGATCTTTATAAACTGCAAACAAGATTAAAAAAATGTTTGAATGCTGATGGAGATGGGATGTGTTTCCAGGTGATCAGCACAGGTACTAAGGATATGCAAAAGCTTTTAATTCCAAAAGCTTTTCTTGGCTGTGTGGAACACAGATGGGCAAATCAAAACCTGAATACCTATGAAGAACATGGAATAACTGACAAATTTATAGCAAAAACAAGGGTACTGAGGGACTTTAAAGACTAAAAAATTTCTTTGGGCATAAACTTCTGACAAAGTTTTGGGCACTGCATCTGACAAAGTGGGTCAGAGCCCATATAAACTTAAGTCAACAGAAATTTGTTAGTTTGTAAGGTACAACAGAACTCATGTTGTTTTTGCTGTACACATACTAACACGGCTATCCCTCTGGAACAAATTCATAAAATAGTTGTAACATTTAAATTTAAAGTTATGACAGGCACACCGGAAAGTGTTTCAAGTACACCAGAATCTATATCACATATTTCAACCACAAAATACTTTTAAAATGGAAGATTATAATGGATATACCAACAGACCTATACCTAGAGTAGGCTACAATTATCTTCATGATTGAGTAAAGTGAATCCAGATTAACTCTTTCCATATATTCAAATACATGGAGATAATTCAGCACTGTAAAACAAATGGATTAAACAACTTTTTCTATTATTTGGGTGAAAAAAATGAAGATTTAAGTGAATTTATCTCTTTCTTTTCCTGCTTTTAAGTATATGCTTTTATTTTTCCAGACTAAAATAAGTATCAACACTGCAATGTACATTGGGATTTCTTCTGTGTTCCCCTATGACCACAGTTTGTTTACTTCCTGTCTTTTTGTTTACAGTACATGAAAAAGTACATCTTGTCAGCCTTAAATTGCACTCCAGCCACTACCTCCTTTTAGACTGCATGATGCTTGATGCTTCAGAAATAAAATAAAAACTACCTGAAGAGATGCCAGATTAGATTACCCTGTGTTCACTGTCAGAATGACAGGTAGATGGTGAGTGCTAGCAATAAGGAAGAGTTGATTGTTATAGACAGAAAAGCAATTAATTGGAAGACACCTATTTGGATCCTCTGAAGAAAGGAAAGTCTAAGTATGTGATTCTACAATATTATAAAAGTGGACCTCAGCCATCATGGACTCTGTTTACTGTCACCCGACACTGATAAGGCAGAATGTACAACAAATCTATTTAAAATTAATCCAAAGAAAATGATTTGTGAGTGATTTATTAGGAAAATAAAATATTTTCTATTTATAATCTCCTGGGTAGGTTTCTATGAGGAATTTAATCTCCCTTTCTTAATAATTTTTGTTACTTTTAAACAATAGTAGATTGATT
Source organism: Podocnemis expansa (assembly GCA_007922195.1). Taxonomy (NCBI): domain Eukaryota; kingdom Metazoa; phylum Chordata; order Testudines; family Podocnemididae; genus Podocnemis; species Podocnemis expansa. Next base: position 8,224,886 of record ML682018.1, on the reverse strand, counting down.
AATATTCTGATTTTTTTAAACCTGGTCATCACATTTTTCTTCATCATTATATATTATATTCTAACATCTTCCTTTTACTTAGTCACAAGAACAATTTGCAAGCTATATATTTTTTAAATAATCAACATAAGGGCAGATTCTACTTCACTGAATTAAGCAGGAACAGAACTTGAGGCTACTTACTCAAGCTATTCATTTTTTATGAACATACAACATACATCACCCGTACAAGAATACTAATATGGTTCTACTCTTCATCTTGAGCATCCGGTGGCTCTCATCAAAAAATCCTGATTCTTAATGCACACAGTTCTCTGGCGTGCAAATCTTAAAGATTTAAGCCTTCTTATGTTTCCTAGTTCCAGATTGTGCCTGGCAGAATAGTATAAGGGAGAAGGTGCAGAAGAATTACAGTTCATATGGCTCAAGCAAGTGCAACAGCTGCAACATCCCTTATTCACTAGGCAAAGAGCTTAAAGAAAAAAAAAAGTGGAAGAAATGGGATCATGTCTGCTTCTTCCTCATGCACCAGCAATCTCCAGTCCACAAACTGGGTATAATAACATGCATACAAATGCTGCACACATAGGAGCTCTGGGAAGCACTGGCATCCCAGTGCTCTCCCTGAGACTTACGTGGCACAGTCTACTTCTTAATTATTTGTATTTACAGCAATGAACTGTATTTACAGCAACTGTCATTTCACTATAATGTTATATCTTAGTATTAAAACTAACTGATGTTTTGCTTTCAGAGGCTTCACTAACCTGAATTATTGTAGCAACAATACCATACCTAATTTAAAGATCGCAGAAAAATAAGGTTAATTGCAGCTTAAGAGGATGGTTGGAGTGTGCCTGAGCCCTACTGTTGTGTAGACAGAGCACACTGTATTTCACTAATTGGGGAACAGCCCCTAGGCATCCATAACTTGAGATGCAACTCAATCCCCACCAACATCAGGAGACAAAAAGTCCTGAATTCTTCTACTTTCATATGGTGTGGCAGGTCCCAATGTAAGACAGGTCCTATATCTTTGTTATTTCACAGTACTAATAAAATATAATGTTACCTATTATATTACAGATTAGTAATTAATCATACAGTTACAGATGGGCTCAGCACTACTGTTAGTGCTTCACATGTGGAACTCCCAATAAACAAAATGGGATTTCATCACATGGGATCTTATTTGTCTAGGCACTGATCAATTCCGACACACCCTCAACTTTCATTGGCTTTAACTAGAGTTGAGAATACAGACTACCTCTCAGAAGATGTCCGAACCTTGAAGTAGTCCTGTAGAACTTGCAGCTGAAAGATTGGGTTCTCATCTGTTGTACTTAGAGGGAGACTGTGCCTGCATTGTACAGCTTTGAACTGAGAACAGTCAGCACTGGCAAACGCACAAGAGGAACGCTTTCAGAGTCTTCCAGCATGATGAGGGTAGAAAATTTACTTTCCCAGATGGGAGGCCCTTTTGAGCCATGCTGTGCGAGTGAAGTAGCATTTCTGAATTTTCAAAGGGGTAGCCGTGTTAGTCTAGTCCAGGGAAAAAACAAGGACTCATGTGGCGCTTAAAGACTAACAGATTCATTTTTCACATGAGCTTTCGTGGGAGATGATCCCACTTCATCAGATGCTTCAAAGATTTAACATGGTAGTTCTGGCATCTCTTTTTCCAGTTTGGCTAGTCAAGCTCATAGGTGACTGGCATACCATTAAATTACTTCACAAGGTCCTTGCCACCAGACTAGCAGCTTGGATTCCTTTTAAGGGCACAGAACAAGACTCGATCCCCCGGTTCAAAGACTTGGGGGCTTCACATAGTATCTATCAACATGTTGAATTTAAAGGCACTTGTCCTTAGGTTAGATATAGGGTTTTTACTTTATCCTGATGCTTGTAATAATAGTTTGACAGCTGTGGAAACCAAAGTCTTATTTTAACTGAAGGGGTACAGCAAAGGCAGTGTTATAACAGGTTTCTCCAGCAACAAGCTTCAAACCTGACTCAAAGGACCACCTGCAAGGATGAAAAAAATTATTCTCACCATGGTTATTTCATCCTTGCCCTCTCTCTGCTATGGTTCCAAACAAGGTACCAGTTAATACAAAATGAGCAAATGGTGGTGATAGAATGTGAATGCCTCTTGACAAGGAATTGGAGAGAAACGAATAACTAATTTCACAGTGACCACAAAAAGGATTCATATGGATTCAGTACTAACCAGTGCTAAGTTGGTGCTCCATTGCAGTAATAGGTACATGCAGATAAGTAACTTAGTTTATATTATATATAAGCATATCAATAATGGATTGGGATAACAATATTTTGCCAGTTTTCACACACTTCAGAGGAAGCTTCATTTTGTTTTGTGAAATTATATTCTGATGAAAAATGCAGACATTTTAGTATGAAGAGACTACAGTCTGCTTAGTGAAACTTCATATTTGTTACATGTAAGCAAAATCACACTGCCATGAAAATAATGTGTAATAAATACAGTTAAATTCCACTCGAACACATTATTCCTTTGATTACCTGTTCAATATTTGACTATTGTGTATTTTTTGTCCATAAGTATTGTCTTCTTTCTGCTCTAGTCTAATTACGACATTGATTTACACTTTAACATCCATTAATGCTTGCGGGAAATACCTCAGTATATTTGTCTCAGTCCAATTAGACTGGTATTTGGAGGCACATCATTTTGTTAATGTCTAAAATAATGTTCTTTGTTGGCCTCCTTTATTCACTTCTGTTTTCCCTCCAGTTTTTTAAGCAGAGTTTACCGTCCATGCTCATTCCCCCCACCCGACCCCCCCCCAAAAAACCATGGAGTCCTGTGGGACTCAGAGACTAACGAATTCACTTATTGCATGAGCTTTTGCGGGGAAAAAAACACTTTGTCAGATGCTTTGAAAATGGAGGAGCTTACAGAATGGGAGCGTAAGTCATGGGAACGGGTCACACTAACAGCAAATCAAAACAGTTGTAAAGATTCAAACACTGGGGAGCAGCATAGAGAGGAAGATGAGGTCAATTCACCTGGTGCAATGGAAGAAAAATGCAATGTCCCTTTTAAGTCCTGAGACAATGCAACTGAATTCAATTTCAGTAGCTTCTCTCTGAAGCCTTGATCTAGTATTCATCTGTCTGAGCACAGTTATTAGCAAATCATTAATGCAGTGATCACAAAGATTGAAATGCTGACTCACTGCTTTTAGACTACTGGGATTTCTGATGTCAGATTTATGCCCCTCCCTGGTTTGGCACAGAGATGGTTTCCCAGTAACCCATCATCATCATCTGCAATTTCCACATCTGACTACTTTACCACATACAGAAATACATCAGACAGGCAGGCAAGCATATCATTCTGCAGCTGAAGACAGTAGCACATGCTCCAAGAGTTCTTTACATAAGAGGGATCATGACCATCTGATTTGGAAGGTGACAGCACTTCTGTCCATTTTCTTGAGAGCCATAGAGAAAAATCATGAGTCCGGCATTAAGGGATGTCCTTTACTTATTTTGCACCAATATCTGAAGCAACCAAACCAGTTCAGCAACTCTAGGGCTATTCGTATTTGAGTGCAAGGGCATCACTGGTACAGGGCACAGGGGGCAGGAGCCCCCACTCGTAGCACCAATGTCCCAAGGTCCAGCCCCAAATACATCTGGGGATGTGGGAGTGAGCCTCTACAGCAGCAAGACCCCCATCCATCCTCAGCTAGGGATGCAGGGCCAAGCTGCCATGTCAGCAGGAGCTCTAGCCATCCCTGACCCTGGCTGGGGATCTGGGATTGGGCTGCCATGGTGGAGGCAGCCCCATATGTCCCCCACCCTGGACAGGGACCAGAGATCTGGCCACCACAGCCTGATCTGGCTCCAAGTCCGGACCTGTCTGGGGACAGCGACTTGGGGCCAGGGCGTTGGCAGCAGAAACCAGATTTGGCCTCCGTCCCTGACTAAGAAAATGGGGGGCTGGGCTTCAGGCCTGGTCCCAAAGAGCTTTTTGGGGCTAGTGACATCCCTTTTTGAATGTTCTATAATTTTTTAAAACACCACTTGATCTAGACTTACAGAATTAAAAAAAGAACAGTGTTAAAGATCAGTGCAATCTATTAAGTCTATTTTTGTCAGCCCTTTATTTTGTTAACTCACAAAGAGCAAATAATGCCATGCTAAAATAAAATGCAGACATTTTAATGATACATTTATAGAAGGCACTGGTATGGCAAACAAACCAAACCAAGAAGTTAGTCTCTAAACAAAAATTTAAAAAAAAAATGTGATTTTCATTTCTGAAACACCTTTGAGGCACATCATGAAGTGACTGAGTTTTCCAATTATACCTGGAAGTGCTAAATATCCGCTGGCTATTTTTCACCTTTTGATTTATTCAGAAAAGACCATGATAAATTGTAAAATGGTACATGAGTGAAAACTGGGTACGAAATTACAAAACACTCTTACAAGGATGAAAAAGCTTTCATAAACATCCCTTGTTCTGCTATATCTTTGGTTTGATGAAAGCCAGGGTGCTCATAGTTTTAAAAGTGGTTATTGTGCATATCTGTTAATGATCTGACATTCCATTTTAATGAACCAAAGGTTTAGCTGCATTAATCTCATTGAAGAAACTGTTTAACAAATCTGCATCTCCAAAGTAATAGACACTTCTGAAACAAGCTTAAAATGGGGTAACTGCCAGTCTGGGGGCAGAGCGGGGCACTGTGAGACATAGATAAACATTAGAAGGAAGCAAGAGGGCCGGTGTGAGAACTTGTGGGGTGAGAAAAGGGTGCACAGATATGTGCATGAGCAATGGTTGGAAAATGGAGAAAGAGGATGTACAGGTCAAGGTAGGAGTGAGCCTTAGGGGCAGGGGAATAGAAATGGCAGTAAGGAACATGTAAGTTAAGGACATAGAATCACACAGCATAACTGATACAATTCCTACCCCCTACTTCTCCACCCACAGGCACACAGAGATTGCTCACAAAAAATTAACTCTGACATTTTTCAGATGTCAGCCTTATAGCACCCTATTCACTAAACTCCTTTCTCAACCCCCCCCACCAAACTATTAAACCAACACCTACAGCAAAAATAGTTTTGAGAACGAATAATGCCATGAAGAGGATTTGCAGCAGGATAGGTTGAGAGTTAAGACTAGTCTTGTGCATCCTTACATTACACACCACAAAATATATATCTGTAATCTGATTTTGGAGTAATTGTTTGAATTATGCTCATTTCAAAATTAATCATTTGATACAATTGACTCTTGAATACTGTAGGTAGTTGGCAGCACTCAACTCACCTGATGGGCACCTCCTGCTGGTGGTACTGGGGAATGCTCAAGTGGTCCCCCACCTGGTGATCAGTGCTCCATCCTCTTGCCATGATGACTCCTCTCTGAGTCCAGTCCTGGGATCTTAGCCCTCTGGCTAAGCTCCTTTGTCCACCCCTTCTGTGGTACAGTCCAGCTCACCTTTGTCCTGACCACTAGATAAAAGAGTCAATGGCCAGTGAGCCTGTGCCACTCCTAGCACCCCTGAGCTGCTTTTCCCACAACCCCCAGCCACTCACTGCCAAAGTCCAGTCACCACATGCCTATGGCTCCTTGGTCCCAGACTACTGCTCCTGCCACAGTCTGCGCCACTCAGGATCCCCAGCTCCGGGTCAGCTCTGAGTGATTATCCTTTTCTACTGAAATTCTGAAATTTCCCATTTACCACAATGAACCTGTGAAAGTTGTCATTCTTTCCCTTTGGGTTACACAAGAAGCTTGCCAAAAGCTTTTCTTAAACATGTAAACAATAGAGCAAGGAAGATCACATTTGAAAGAAGAGTTGTGTAATAAGTAATTTATTTTAAATTAAGACCTATTTTTATTAAACTATCTAGGTTTAAATACTGTTTATGAAACAGAGATGTATGAGATATCCATTCTAGATATTTTCTTGTTTCCTACTTATTTAACTGAGACAATAGTCAGTCAAGTTAGTGACTACCTATAAAAACAGTGATTACCACACTCTACCAATAAAAAGCAAGGTTAAGTTCATTTATCATATGCATTATTTAGAATATCTGAATAACCTAAGTGTTATGAATTTGTGTGGTATTGCCTTCTCAACACAAAAGTGTTTTCCCATTTTCCACTAAAATGTTAAAACACTTATGTCAACAGTACTTCTCAGTTTATTGATTTTCCTTTTAAATACTGCAGTAGGATGACTGCTAAAAGCTGCACTGACGATTTCCAAATGCAATGTAAAAAAAAGTTACACATCGGTTTATATCAGCATTTGTACTATAAACCCCTTTGTGGGCTTTCTAACTTTAAGTGCCACACGGCTCCTTGTGTGTGTTGTGTCCCCCCCCCCCCAACCAAGCCATAAAGATTTACTAGAGGTTAGCTCTTGGAAAAAAGTGGCAGCCCAGGAGCACATTCTAGTGGTTTATTTGGGACACATTTCCTTTCAAGTTGTTTTAACTACTTTTCATTACAGGAATTATTTAGTATGAAGCATGAAAAAATGTGAGGGAAGTTTAAACACAGTAATGCATGATCAAGTTTCAGGCAATAAAATGAAGACCATAATCACTTCCTAACAAACATTAATGTGTTCCCTGATGGTTTGCAGTGGACAGTACGCAACTCAAACGTATTGGAAACTACCAAGATAATCTGAAATATTTAGAGAGGGAGAACACTTCTAAGCCAGAATCATCTAAGTATAGTAGTGTTATGAAGTGCATCTAACATATAATGATTAATGTTTTAACAGATTAAGGAAATAAATTAACCCCACCTTGATGTCATCAGTAATATAACTGCCTTCATCTTACGGTACTGAGAACCACAATCCTTTAGTATCACAGGCATGATTTAGCATGAGGCTATTTCTTTCCGCCATCAAAAAAAAATTGTATATGCAGTATATCTTCCTTTTCCAGGAACCTCCATCAAATTTCACCTCCTCTATATAATTGCTGACAGTTCTTTGTATTTCTTTATAGTTAACATGTCAGCCCAAGGCATTCATGCCTTTTATGTAAGCGACCCCTTAGGAATACTAGTTACAATGGCACCTGAAGTGAATGCTGGGTATAATAGACTTGTCTGTGTGCTTACATTTTTATCCATTAGAGCCAGACTTCACTTCAACATGGGAGAAGGGGATTTGAAAGAGTCTATATGTGGGGGATCAAAATGCATGAAATTGTGCTGCTGCAATTCAACTACCATTCAAAAGTTTCCCTGATAATTCTATCTAGACCTCAGTTCACTTTGTAGTTAGCATGCATGAGGGCTTGTTTTAATTTCTTGTTTGTATTTACTTTGTCTAGTTAATAGTTTAAGTAACAGGAGAGTTCTCAATTAAACAGCCACATAATGGCTGACAGCTGAATCTAAGATCCAGCAAGACAGGGCTGGCGAAACGTGGTAAGCCTGGTAAGCATTGCAGGGGGGCGCAGATGTTTGAGGGGCACCAAAATGGGGACCATGCCATTGCGCTGCGCTATGACATCACTCATGTGTGCTGGCGTCTGTTGCACTGCAGGGGGGCGCCAGAAATGCTAGCGTCATTCCTGCAGCAAGAAGAAAACCAATTGCTACTTTGCGTAAGGCTGTGTTTTCAAGCTGGGGACATAAAAGCATTCATTCTAACAACTTGGAAATTCAAAGTTAAGTTTTCTCTTTACTTGCAGCAGAAATACAAATGGCAATATGTGATGCTAGTGGTACTCTTCCCTGATACCAAATGTGAAGTACTTCTGGTATTTGGAATATTATCCTTCTGTGCACTTAAGTGCCTACAGGGTCCAGTACAGATTATTAGTACATTTCTTCTATAAGAGACATGGTAGTTCTAAGGGTGAGAATCTCGTTGTTTTCTCTGACGAAATACTCATTCACAATCTCGATCAAGGAAAGACAGGACTCATCTACATGGTTATAAGGAAGTATCTGGAATAAAATCCTCTTTTCCCCTTTGACAGTAGAGACCAGCTTTCTTGCAGTCTACTCCTTGCAATTTTTTTCCTGCTTATAAGGAGCTTGAGAATCTTTTGGGGGCGGGGGGGGGGAGAGGGAAGGCAGCAATTTGGAAGGCCTTTTTTTTTTCTTGTAGCCCAACTGAAACAATGTCCAGTGCTTAAGATCCACATGTGTGAGGGGACCAGAGGCCCTCAGCAGTAAAAATCCCTAAGGCACCCTCTCATAGGTAGCTCCTGAATGGCACCAAGAAGTGACTGTGTGACTACACAGTCTGTACCTCTTCAAAGGTCTCTGATAATTCCAGAAAGGGGGATTCAGACTCTTCAGCCTCTGTTGCTATTAAGGAGGCAATATTCAATCCACATAAAACCAAATCACAACCAAACATTCATTTTCTCTCTTGTGAGAGAGTTCTAGATGTACAGAATACAGAGCTAAGAGAACTCATGGTGAACTTTGCATTCTTCAGTGAGACCAAATGTGTTCTTTATGACGCGGGGTATATCCTCAAACATTCTGTGGAGCCCAGTACTTGAAGACAGCTAGACTTACAGGTCTTTGCCTTTCAGGTAGCATCTCTTGCCACAGTTTCAATGCATAAATGCACCTAATGTGAGGCCAAATCCATGCCTCCACCCTCATTAACAAGTTATGAAAGCTTCTGGCATTCATCCTGTACCTGTAAGAGGGCAAAGGAGTGTTCTAACATATAACCCATCCTTTGTATCATGAAGAGTTGAAAGACTACAAGATGAATGACTGAAGCTGCAGATTAGGGTACACTGTCAGTCTGCAGGAATCCTAGCAGCTAAGTCCAAGGTTCTGTGGCATGTTAACCCGCCTTTGCTATAGTCAGTGACACCTCATTCATCAGAGTCTTAGGCTATGCCTACACTGACAGTGGCACAATCTCTGCTGTCAGCCCGCTGTTCCAGGAGCACTTAGTAGCGAGTCTGATCTCACTGTTGCACTGCTGGAGGTCAGCACTGGAAATCCTGGCCCCCAGGAGACGAAGGGGAAAGCCAACCGCAAGGGATTTGCAGTTGGGTTTCTCCAGTGTGTCCCAGCAGCTTACGAAGTTGCCGGCATTTACGCAAGGCATTTTACCTGCCTTGCATAAATGCTGATTGACTGCTGCCAAGAAAAGCCTCAAGTGTAGGGCACAGTATGCATCTAGGACTTATAGCCAGAATACCTATGGATTGCAGTCCTTAAATTCCTGAGTTAACACTAACTCAAGTTAATCCTCCTTACCCAGCCTTCCAAGAAACTGGGAGACTTATAAGCTTATTGTTATTCTTAACACTAAGGGTATGGCCACACACACTTCTTATTTCGAAACAACAGAGGTTGTTTCGAAATAAGAAGTGCCATGGCCACCCGACGCACGGCCATTTCGAAACAAGCAAACCTGGGGGCGCAGCCCCGGCGCACGGCCCCGGTGCGCAGCTGGAGCCCGCGGCTGCCGGGGCCGGAGGGAGCGCCAGCCCGGGATTCCCCCGGCAGCACCGACGCACCTGCCCGGGGGTGGGGCAGGGCTGGGGCTGCCCTCGAGGCCCCGCCCCAGGATTCCCCTGCGGGGCCGACGCACCTGCCCGGGGGCGGGGCTCCCTCCGGCCCTGGCAGCAGCAGGCTCCAGCCGCGCGCCGGGGCCGCGCCCCCAGGTTTGGGGGCAGTGGGGGCTTTAAAGCCCCCCGGGTGAGGCGCCCTGTGGCGCCTCACCTGACGGGTGCCTTCAGCCCCTGCAGGCACCTGCCGGGTTAGGCGCCCAGCCGCGCCTTACCCTGCCGGTGCCTGCAATCCCCTCCCCTGTCAAAATAGCAGGTCCACACTGTGGACCTGCTATTTCAATGCCTTATTTTGAGGACAAAGTTTTTTGTCCTCGAAATAAGTTGTTTCGAAATAAAGAGTTATTTCGAAACAGCTTGTTTCGAAACCTCTTGTTTCAAAACAAGCCCTCCCCGTGTGAACATAGCCTAAGACATCTGTGATACAACATACTTTTATTTTGTTTTTAAATTAATATTTTGGAAATAAGCATCAATAGAAATAGTTACATGTGGCAGACAACAACCATGCAAGCCAAATTCACCCAGGGGGCCCAATTCACAGGTGACATGTAAGGATGTTTCTGGTCACCTTACTTAGGCTCTGACCCTCCTTTACTTACTTATGCCTACCACAGTACCAGTAGTTAAGGGTATTTCAACTGGTATGATTGCAATTGCATACCAAGAAACCATAGAAAAGCTAGAATTAAAGAGTGGCAATAACTAAATAAGTATTCTGAATGTCACTAAGGTACCAATGACATTTATTCATGTTAAAATTTATTACAAATCATTTGTGGAATACAGTGAGAGAAGTTGGAGAAGTACCACTACCATTACCCCCCGCAGCTCTAAAACAACTGCTCTGCATCTTCAAAGAACAGAATAAATCTAACAATGATCAAAAATGTTCAAAACCAATAACTTAAACATGTCTTTCGCTTCGCAATTCTGATCTCCATGATTCTAGCTATCGTATACTCCACAGCACTGTTCCCTCTAAGCTGTGCGCATGTGTGCGTGCACACAGGTCATGAAACCCGCACACACAACAAAATAAAGTGCGCACAAAAAATTCAATAGTGCTAATATTGGTGCCCACAAAGAAATTCTTTTGTGCACACAAAGAAATTTTTTGCGCTCACAGCCTACAAATAATTAGAGAGAACATTGCTCCACAAGCTTATTATTAAGGTCTTAACTTACTTTATTATCTCACCTGTTATGGGTCCTTCCTACCTCATATTATTTCCTATTGTAGTATTGTAAAATCTCAGTTACTTGGTACTGTAAGCTCAATCTCTTGATTTCCTAGTTTTATGTCATATTGTTCTAATTTCCATTTCATGATAGATCATTTCTAGTTCTGAATCAGCTTTCACAACATATCTGCCCATTTCCTTAATTATTATATCTTAGATATTAGCAGTTACTCTTACTGAACAAAACTAATAACCTTATTTGTGAGTGTTTTGAATCTTGAAAGACAAGCTTATCTTCACTTAACACCACGTACCTGCCCGGATCGTGAGTACACTGACCATATAATATTTATCAAGAATTGCTACATACTGTATCAACCTGCCCTTCCTCACCATACAAATCTCTTCCTTTTCAACAGTGGCTCTTCTGACTTTGTAAACCACAAGATTAGCTTTTAGTTTCCTTTCCCTCTGCCCAACACTGTCCTTCACCCCCATCCTTTAACAAGCTATTTGTTTTCATTTCACTTCAATATTCTTTTGCACTGTACACTCATCCAACTTTATATTCACAGGCTTTCTGCACATTAGAAAAGAATCAACATATTCCTTTACTCCTATTCCTCATATTCCTTTTAATCAATTTACTGTTTTTCATACAACAGGAGGATAATATTCTGACAAAGAACTATAAAACAGATTTTAGAGATACATATAATTTAAAATAATCTCATATGGGCACGGGCATGCAGAGGTCAAAGACTTCAACCTGTAGCAGCTGCCCTGAACTTTAATTTTTAATGGGCTTGGGATGTCAACAGTTCTTTCCACCAGAATCCCAAACTGTAGGCAGAGATAATCTCTGTCAGCCTGGTAGAATTTAAAAAAAGCGTAACCACTGCAATTAGTGCATCTTATAAGTCAGTTTAATTGAACCTTTCTAGCATTCAGCTAGCAGTACCTTCATAATAATACAATGCTGTCAACAAGAAATAACATGGAATAGTCAGCAGCAAGTTTAAACCGCACATTTTGTGATGGGGAGAAAGCAGTACGGTTGTAGAAGGCAAAATGCAAACTTGTAATGAACCTAAAAAATACCACCACATGCTAAATTGCCTAGCCCCGTTACTCTTAATTTAGTCTACCAAATGCTGCATTAGTCCAGATCCCATTTCAAGTGCTGCAGGCATTCACTAGTCACACATCTCCAAAATTACCTCTATTGAAATATTTCAAAATAATCTTTCAGATAAATAGTTTCTTCTTTTCTGTAAGAATGCATGAATTCTATCTTAAAAGCGAGGGCGGGCACACTATGCCCTGTTTACCACATCTGGGACCCTAGCACAGCTGGCTGATGCTCCCTCTTCTCCCCCCCCCCCTCAGCTCCACAAGGTGCTGTGCAGGAGGGGGAGAAATGCAGGAGGTTCTGAAAGGCAAAGAGCCTCCTGCACCCTTCCCCAGCTGTGAAGGGCCAGCTCAGTGCCTCCCCACCAGGACTGGGAACGGGGCACTGGCCAGGCTGGGTAGCTCTTCAGGGAAAAGCAGATCCAAAGTAAGGTGGGAGCTACCTCCTGGACCCTAGGGCTGGAAAGCTTTCATTTGTATGTGTGCTTGGCTGCCCAGCACACACAGAAACAAAGCCCAGTTGCAGCACAGCACTTAAGCCCGATGCAAGAAAGGAAGCTAACATGGGGCTGATTAGGGGTTAATGTGGGCTGGAATGGCCTGTAATGCTATTTCAAGGCTCACTATTTATAGGGGCGCAAAATTCCAGGACCCCTAAAAATAGGAAATGGTGATGGAGCGCAGCGTTCCTGTGCCCGCCATTTAAAAATAGCAGGCCCCATGATGCAGCATTCTAGTTCCATTTTCTATTTTTAGGGGCCTGAACGCTGAGTCCCTAAAATAGCACATCTCAGAATGGCATTCTGCCGCACGTTCTGGTGGGGGGTGGGCATGCGCCTGGCCAGCCTGTGATGTACAAACTGTGCAAAAGCCTCCAAGCACAGCCTGCATACCATGTATACTTGTGTATAAGCCAAGATTTTTGTGCCTGAAAATTGGCTTCAAAACAGGTGTTCAGCTTATTCACGGGTCAACATGGTAGACAGCCCCAGCCTAGGAGTTTCATTGGGCATGCTCCAGGCTGGAGCCCCAGAGTGGCCAGGGCAGCTGTCTTGGGCAGGGGGACTGGGCTGGGGTTGGAGTTAGGAGGGGAGCCTAGTATTTGGAGTGGCCAGGTAAGGGGGCCCTGGGGAGGGGTTCAGCCTGGGAGTGGGGGTGGGGCTCGGGGAGGTGAGGGAAGCAGCGACAGGGTCTGTAGGTTGGGTGGGTGTCTGGGAAGCGGGGAAAAGCAACAGCAGGGGTTGGAGGGTGATGGGGAAAGAGGTTGAAGGGGTGTTGGGGAACAGGGGAACAGCAGCCGGGAGCAGAGAAGGTGGTGGTGAGCAGGGGAACAGCATGGGGAATGGACAGAGCAAGGGAACAGTATGCGGAGTGGAGAGACCAGGGGTGGGGGACAGGGGAAAAGCAGTGGCAGAGGTTTCAGGGTTAGTGAGGGTGTTGGGAACTCCGGGGGAAGACAGCAGCACTGGGTGGGGGATTAGGAGCTGATGCCAAAAGTGGACCTTAGATAATCCATAGGTCACCCATTTTTGCCTCTTTTTCGGCTCAGAATTGGGGAGTTGGTGTATGTGCAGATCGGCTTATGCATGAGTATATACTGTAGTTTCCTGGCCCAGTGTGTTGCTGCCCCTGACTACTGGGGAGGGTATTGTGGTCAAGAGGTAGATTTTTGGGGTGGTTACTAGGGGCAGGGGGTGGATTTTGGGGGCTGGGGTTGAGTTTTGGGACAGGGTAATGGATATTGGGGGCAGTAGCTGTGGTGGGGTAAGACATTTGGAGAGCAGGAGCTGGGGTGGGGGCCTGGCATTTGGGGAACAGGAGCTGGTGTGCAGGGTAGGCAGGTGGGGGGGCTGGTATTTGGGGGGCAGAAGCTGGGGTGCAGGGGACAGCCCGGATGTGCAGGAGTGGGGCCAACTGGTGCAGGAGAGTTCCAGGACCGGGCAAATTATACTTTAACCCCTGGGTCTGATGATAATATGCTCCTGGGCAGCAGGGCTAGTGGTCAGACATTGAAGCAAGAACCCTTTCGCTTCAAGCGTCCAGCTCCTTCTTCCCCGGAAGGTGTGGACTAATAGGTAGCCTGGATTCCATGGAATGGGCTGCCTAGAAGTGTGTGTATGGGTGGTGGCAGGGAGAGTCTTCCCTCAGCCCTCCTGTTGTGGTTTCACAGCCTTTTGAAGTGGAAATCCATCAACTTTAGCCCTAAATTAGTGTGGGGGAGGGCACGGCTGGGAGGCTGTGATCCCTTCCTCCAGCCCCCTTCTACTGCTGAACATAGGCAACCACAACCAAGACTTCGAAGTTCTCTGACATACCCGGCTGGCTGCTTTACAACACAACACAGCAGTGCACTGTGAGAGTGAGTGAGGGACGATGGAGAGGAAGCTAGGGGGACTCCTGGGGCTTGGAGGGATGCAGGATGAGGACAGAATGGAACTTGCTTGGGGTGGGCTTTTGTGCCCAAGTCTCCTGCTGCAGCTGCAAAGACTGAGTCAATGAGGCTGAAAAACCTGCCTCTAGCCCTGAAGAAGTCAGTGAAGAAGGGCAAACCTGGGGGCTGCAACCCTACACCCCCATCCCTAACTCAGCTGTACTGCTACTACTTGAGGTATGCCTTGCAGTGGGAATGGCCACTTTTGCCTGGCAGGGAAGAGAGACAAGAGAGAAGCACCTCTGTATTCCCAACCCTCTCTCTGTCCTCTCATGTTGTGATACCTCCTCCCTCTCACAGGGGGCCCTGAAAGGCATGGGGAAGGCACAAAAGTGGACATGGCCCCTCTGCACCAGACACCCTTGCTACACTACTGCCTTCTATCACCCAGCCAGTCTCCAGCAGAGCCCTCCTCTACTCCGCTCTGGGCCAGCTCCCAGACCTGGGACCAGGAGGAGAGGGGTAGCTTGCACTGGGGTCAGAGCACTGCTGCTGCTCCACCTCCCTCCCAGCTCCAGTTGAAGCTAGGAGGCAGGCGTAGCAGTGGAGCACTCTGGCTCTGGCTACCACTGAAGCTGGAATGGAGGGGTAATGGAGCTCAGCTGAATCCCTTTTGCAAGGGAGGGGGCTGGCCACTCCCCCCTCCACACACACCCTTCCACCCACCCACCTATGCCCTGCTATGAGTGTTCATACATCACATGCGGCCATTAGGCCCCAAATTTTGCCCACCCCTTCCTAGAACTACATTGCTCAAACAGTGTTTGTGCAACTAAGAACACACACCTGGCATAATGAGGTTAATTTTTTGTAGAATGCAAAGCAAATCTTTGCACAGACCTTTATATGGTAATTGCTCGACAAACCAAAAACATGCCCATTTTTCTGGCATAGCACACTGTTTCTTTACTGCACCAGTTATGTGCAGACAATGTTCACTTTCAGCATACTCTTCATTGTTTTAATTGTCCCATTACAAGTCATTCAGCCGAGCTGTTGTTTGTTTGGGTAGGCTGAGGGATAATTAAATGAAGATCCTGGAAGGACAGCTTCATTGCCATGTCAATACATATATCTTAAATTGTGGTTTTGAGTTGATTAATTTAGGTTCCTAGTGAATGCTATGCACATGAAAAGTGCCAAATTAATAGATCTGGAGCCTGAAGTAATTCATTAATTTGCAGAACAGATGCAGATTTGGTACCAGCAGCACAATCTTCCTGCATTGTTCCACCACTAACCTTGTTCCCCACTAATCTATAGGGACCATCTCTTAATGTAAAAATCTTCAGTGCTTACCTATCAAAGTTTGTCAGTCCTATCCACAGAGGCCACCAAATGTAGTACCAATTAATTATAATTGTGATTCTGGTTTTTACAATACGGAACAATATCTACTAGGAACTGAATTAAAATAATCAATAATTATGGTTGTTTACCTTCAAATGTTAGGTGCATGATAAGCTTTTAAAATGGTGCTGTCGTTGACCTTTAAGATGCAGTCACTTTCAACTTAGTTGTATATTTGCTTGTACCATAGAACTACCAATTCAAAATTGCAGACATCTACCATAATGTCTCTAATATAACCAGTAACAGGATTACACACTGTAAACTGAAAAGCATTTTCAAAAACATTAAAATATTAGCTGTGTTCTTTATTTCATTGTGCTATTTAGAGTTTAAATGAATTATATCTTTAAAAATATTCTAAATTCAAACTGACTACTCAAACTGACAGGACAGCTTATGTTGATAAGGCAAAGCTTGAACAGCACTAAATAAAATTTTGTAAAATTTAAATTAGACTTGGGTTAGGTATATCTGTATTAGCATGAAAATGGATCTTCAAATTCATTTATGTATAAGAGATTGCAGATGAATCACCAAGACTTTGTAAAATGGAGAAGTTACAATATATTGCCTACTTCATAGGTAACTTTTCCTGTGACATTGGATTAGAACCTGGCTTTTAGTAAAACTGCTTTCCAGCATCAATTGATTAATTTAATGTATATACCTTTTATTGTTTATAAAATATGTCACATGTTCTTCCATCATAAATCCCAGAAAGTTCAAGGCCAGAAACTTCAAAAAGCCCAGCTAATGTAGTTGCATTCTGCTTACATGACCAAAGGCATACTGATTCATAGACTGTCTGAGCTTCAAAATAGGTTATGATTGATGTTTGAAGGCCAACGGCATTCAAGTAAGACTTATACAGTATTTGCATTACTCTGTTTAAACAAACAAAAACACTACTCTACCTTCTGCATTGAATTCATTCTCAGTGTTTCAGTACTAATGAACATTGGAAGCAGCCTCAAATCTCCACATATTTTAACAAAAATATTTGTTCGGTATTAGTTTAAACCTAGACATTTATGTTCTCCAAACAGCTGGCCAAATTATAAGAAACTTTTTCAGAACCAAAAGATTTAAGATTTCCCTAAATACATCAGTGCAGACCTGCATGCTACCAACAGTGTTGAAGGTAGATAAACAGGTAATTGAATTTGTCACAGAGAATTCTGAGGGTCCACCTCAACAGTATAATATTTTAACCAACTTTTTAAAAATTATAGAACATTTTAACTACAGGGTTTTTTTTTCTTTAATTAAACATCCTGGGTATCATTTAAGAAAAAGGTCATTTTGGAACTAAGAGGTTAGGCTCACTCAACAGAGAAGTTTCTGGGTCCCGCTACAGCTGTGACCTCAGTTTTTCTATTGTATGCTTCACTCATCCTACACGCCGAATGCTCTTTAATTTCATCCTTGGGTTGTGTACACATATCATTGGTATTTTTAGTACCACTTTGAGTAGAAAAAATATATATATTCCCTATGCCCTCATCTAGCTGAAATTACCATTTTAAGGCTGATTAAATAAGGATTAGTACCAATGTTCTACTTATTAGCCCGTGTCTTCAACTGGAACTGATGATGTAGTATTTGTCAATAACCAGTTCAGAGCCTTAAATTTCACAAAATAAAACCTTTGCAACAGAGTCCATCTGTCTGAAGATTCTGAAGCAAGTTTCTGTGTAGAGGAAAGCCATTTATTACATTATGATACAAGTTTAAAGTGGCAGGTATCACAGCTTTTTGATTACTGCTGAGACGATGACTTGCACATCCTCCCCTACAACCCTCTATCAGAATCCAGCAGTGATGGATTGATTTCCTTCTGCTTTACCATGATGATGGATTACCTCAACAGAATGTATAAGAATGGTAGAGTCTTGTCTGAAATTAACTAACATCACAACTAAATGATGCTGGAATTGATCTACAATGTGATTTGTGAATCATCGGCAAAATACCATTAAAACCTCTAAGCAGCATAAATGATGAGTCATCAGTCTGGGTGGTTTACACAATGACACAGTCCATACTCCTCTTGCAACCGTACACCCCTGCTTAGGAAGCCAGATCAGGTATTTTAAGGTTCTAGCCACAATAGATTGAGGTGAAAATTTACATCTAATTTTAAGCACCCACTTTTGAAAGTTTTGTCCTGAGTGTTTCCTGGTTATAAACTCAAGTGAAGTGATCTGCTTTTGCCTACCAAACAATATTCCTTTCTGGGTAAACCTGGAGTGATACTGACTCAAAATTTAGCCCTCCCAAAGTACATTAACTTGAACCTGAATTCAGTGATACTCTCTGAGACGAGGGTGTGGTATTAGCAGATTGGAGTGCAGGATTCAGGTTTAAAACCATGAAAAACATCTATTTATTTATTTATTTTTGCAGTAGTAGGAATGTTACTCTAGATGTTGGATGATATGCAGTAGTCACAATCAGGCTCTGATAGGAGTCTCCAGATACTACTATTATACAAATGTTAAATGCATCACCATCAGTACAGTAAGCTTAGGGGGTAGCATTTATGTCCATGTGAATAACTAGGATAAAGACTAGTACTAGCCTTCTGTTCCTCAAAGTGCTACTAAATAGAGATGTAGTTTATGAGCAAGAGATTTTTGTGAGGATCTTCTGAAGCAACTACATGCATATTCCCCTCGTCACTTGCGCCAAATTTTGTCAGTTTTCCTGGAAGCTCTGACATTCCCTCAAACGCAAAGACAACAGATAAAGACAAAATTCAGTTTAGATGTCAGATTTTGTTTTTTTAAAGCCACATCAACCAACCAACCAACCAACCATCATCTCTCACTAGAGAAAAGACTACTTAGACCTTACATTAGGGACATTGTTGAGTGAGTTAAAGAGAGTGCTTGGTACCCAAGAACTTAGTTTCCATTGCCAACTGCCTTGGCAGACTGAGCTTTTTCCTTCTGCATGCCAGTAAGTACAGTAATTAGATCAGACACAGGGGATTACTTTTAAGTGAGACTTTCTTATTGTTTGAGCAATTAATTTCATACTTACTTCATTGTTCGTACAAGTGAGAGCCTGACAGCCCCTACAGGGAAACAGGTATGGTGCTACCTAGTGTTCTAATGTTTCTCCACAACACTACACAGTACATTACATCCTTATGGGCACTTCAGTACTCTCCAACTAAACACTCTTGGCCTGAGCAGTGAAAATTCTCAAAGATGATCTTAAATATATCAGCTCCATATCTCTCTAAGCTGCAAAATGCTCTGCAGCCAGCCTAACAAGTGAAACATACAATCTATTTTTAAGTCTCACACTGAAGTGGCTCTATCCAAAAAATCTGGAATAAAGCGTATATATTCACTACTAGCACCTTTCAATGTTATTTCAGCAGGAGCAGAACTTTTTTTTTTTTTTTTGATCAACTTATCCTGCAAGACACCGGCCATTCAAGTCCTTAAAGAGAAACATAACCCAGTGAGGACAGAGTGGACCATGCACACATAAGGCAGTAAATATACAAACCCTTTCTAGATTATGTTGCATTATGATTCCTGTTCTAATTTATTGTAGCATTTTATAGTAGTTATCATGAAAATTAAGTTCTGTGGCAGTATTTTAACAGCAGATTTTATTTAACTCTCCAGCAGTCTCAGTGAAACCAGTTTATCTTTGCAGATACAGTTAATAAAACGAACAAACAAAGGAGTCCCATGGCACTTAAAGACTAACAAATGTATTTATTGTATGAGCTTTCATGGGAGAAAATCCCACTTCATCACATGTTTTGATGATGGGGGAACTTACAGAAAGGGAGGAAATAAATGCAGGGAAGTATAAAGTCATGGGAACAGGTCACACTGGAACAGCAAATCAAAACAGTTGTAAAATTCAAACACTGGGGAACAGCATACAGAGGGAGATGAGGTCAAATCAGCTCTTGTAAGGACAGACAAATGAAAATGCTCCCATTAAGTCCTGAAGCAATGCAACCAAATTTGCAAAGAAATTGAATTTCAGTAGCTTCTCTTTGAAGCCTTGATTTAGTATTCACCTGTGTGAGCAAAGCAATTAAATCATTAATGGAATGATCACAAAGATTGAAATGCTCACCCCCTGGTTTTAGAGCAGGGGTGGCCAAACTTATGGAACTCAAGAGCCACACAAGTTGATTATTAAACCTTCAAGAGCTGCACTGAGGCCTATAGCCATAAACTTTTACCTACTCCAAAATTACTAGTTTTAAAATTCATTGCACACTTTTAATTTTATCATAAAAAGAGCACAACTATTGATCCTACTAATGTCAGATTGTAATAATTACTTAAGGTTACCAAGAAAATTAGGCCTATACAGTAAATACTGAGCTGCTGCTCGATGTAGAGAACTGCAGGCTAGTGGAGGGTTTTTTAAAATCCTGACTATGCTTCACTTCTCCCTGCCATCTCCAACCATGCTGCACTTCTCCCCACCATCCCGACCCCCTCCTGAACTCCTAGGCTGGGGCTGCTTTTCTAAATTGATTTGCTGGTGTTCTTCCGGGAGCCACAATTTTTCACTAAAGAGCCACATGTGGTTCCCGAGCCGCAGTTTGGCCATGCCTGTTTTAGAGTGTTGTGATTTAGGATGTCAGGTTTTTGCCCATTTATTCTTTTGCACAGAGACTGTTTGTACAAAATATAAGGCAGAGGGGCATTTCTTCCAAATGATGACATAAATCACACTGGTGGATGAGCAAGTGAATGAGCCCTTGCTGGACTAGCTGGTTTTATTAGGTCCTATAATGGAGTCTGTTGTGCAGATGTGTGGGGGAAGTTGGTAGTGTAGTTTGTTTCAGGGATATTTGCCTGCTTTAATGGTTCTATTGTTAGGTCTGTAGCTGCTGGTAAGTATTTGTTTAAGGTTGGGGGCTGTCTCTTAGTGAGGAGATGTCTAAACGAAAATGGAACCAGCTTTCTAGAACATAAAATTAAGAAGGTTGTGGAACAGTTTTTAAACTAAGGGCTTGGGGAAAGCTGACTGCTTATATTTCCTTGAAGCTTTGCTAGGGGAATTGGCTGATGAGATAGCAGCACCGCTGGCCGTTATCTTTCAAAACTTATGGAGAATGGGGGAGGTGCCAGAGGATCGGAAAAAAACAACTATAGTGCCTATTTTCAAGAAAGGGAAAAAGGAGGATCCAGGGAATTATAGATCAGTCAGCCTCACCTCAATCCCTGGAAAAATTATGGAGCAGATTCTCAAAGAATCCATCCTCAAACACTTAGAGGAAAATAAAGTGATCAGGAACAGTCAGCACGGGTTTACCAAGGGTAAATCATGCCTGACCAATCTCATCTTCTTCTGTGATCAGATGACTGGTTTTCTGGATGCAGGAAGAACCGTTGATGTGATATACCTTGATTTTAGCAAGGCTTTTGATACAGTTTCCCACAGCATTCTCATTGGCAAATTAAGGAAGTATGGGTTGGATAGGTGGACTATAAGGTGGATAGAAAACTGGGTAGATCAACGGTTTCAGCGTCTAGGAATCAATGGTTCCATGTCTAGCTGGCAACCAGTCACGAGTGGTGTGCCCCAGGGGTTGGTCCTGGGGCCGGTTCTGTTCAACATTTTCATCAATGATCTGGATGATGGAATAGACTGCATTCTCAGTAAGTTTGCGGATGACACCAACCTGGGGGAACCAGTAGACACGTTGAAGGGCAAGGACAGGATTCAGGGAGACCTAAACAAATTGGAACAGTCGGCCAATAGAAATCTTCTGAGGTTCAGTAAGGACAAGTGTAAAATCCTGCACGTGGGATGAAAAAACCCCATGCACCACTACAGGCTGGGAAACATTCATCTAAGTAGCAGCGGTGTAGAAAAGGGCCTGGGGGTCATGGTGGATGGGAAGCTAGATATGAGTCAGCAGTGTGCTCTTGCTGCCAAAAAGGCCAATGGCATACTGGGCTGCATCAAAAGAAGTATTTCCAGCAGATCAAGGGATGTGATCATTCCCCTCTATTCTGCACTGGTGAGGCCACATCTAGAATACTGTGTTCAGTTTTGGGCTCCCCACTACAAAAAGGACAGGGACATGCTAGAGAGAGTTCAGAGGAGGGCAACTAAAATGATTAAAGGGCTAGAGCACAAGCCCTATGAGGAAAGACTGAAAGCATTAGGCTTATTTAGTCTGCAGAAGAGAAGATTGAGGGGGGATTTGATAGCAACTTTCAACTACTTGAAGGGATGCTCTAAGGAAGATGGAGCTTGACTGTTCTCGGTAATAACAGAGGACAGAACGAGGATCTCAAGTTGCAGTTAGGGAGGTCGAGGCTGGATATTAGAAAAAACTTTTTTACTAGGAGAATGGTGAAGCCTTGGAATGAGCTGCCAAGGGAGGTGGTGAAATCTCCATCTTTGGAGGTGTTTAAGGCCTGGCTGGACACAACCATGACTGGGATGGTTTAGTGGGAGTGGTCCTGCCTCTGGCAGGGGGTTGGACTAGATGACCTATGAGGTCCCTTCCAACCCTATGATTCTATGAATGCTGAGCACAGCAGCACCTAAAATGGTCGCTAGTGCCTTGAGACTTTGGAGCACATATTACAAATATATGTTGGAGGGAAAAGCAACCCAGGGAAAGAGTCAGATATGTCTTATGGCATGTAGAGTGTGGATCTTCTGGAGACTTTCACTGTAGAATATTTAAAAATAAAAACAAAAACAAACAAACCAACAAAACCACCACTAAATATCCAGGGCACATCAACCTGACACCTATATTGTGGAAGATTAGTAAAGAAACTCCATAAAAGAAAGCCTTACCTTTTCTCCCTAACTTGCTGTATTTTCATAACTAAGCATAAACTAATTGTACAACAATGTGCATGGAGAAATTTACCAATGTAATGTGTTACATAATGCTTTTAATTTGTCTATGTGTAAATTAGAACAATTGTGAAGCACACAGACATGATAAAAATTTTCTTTCCTTACATATGCAGTGTGGGTGTGCGGTGGGGGTGAGAGGGGGACTGGTAGAATCAACCCCCCTCCTTGCTAGACAGTTATCCAGGCTCTCAGCTCAACTTTTATTAATCTCAGTTCACTGGAAAGTTCTCAGAGAGTGAAACAGTTATTGAATTGTCTGTTACTTAACCTCATTTTCATTTTTGGATACTGTCTACCAAATTGTACAAGACATTAATTGTATCATCTGATATGGCCTAATGCGGCACAATAGCATAAAGATATAGAAAAAGGAAAGAAAATCGCTGTGGGGACTGAAAACCAGTTTTCGATCTCCCTAATATGGAAGGGAGGATGAACAGTCTCATTAACCAGGCACTACCTTACATGCAGTCTGCTGCAGGGCAAAATGAAAGTCTACACTTAGTTTCATGAGCTGGTCAAGTGCACACTAGGAAAATTTGTTCAGGTGCAGAGGGCTGCTCTTGAAAGGCTAAAGCATGTTTAGTTAAAAAAAATATGTGCATCAGTTTAAACAGAAACATTAAATAGGAGGCTAAGAAGCATGAGCAATTCAAGAACTAATGACTTCTCAAACCGTTCTCGCCAACTAATTAAAAATATTCCATCTAATATAGAAAAAGTGAAAGTTGATCATTTGGCTCTTCCACAGAGAATGAGCTAAGCCAGTATGAGTTCCACAAGGTGTTGCAATCTGTGGAAACCAGAAGTGCTCAGCATCTTGCACAAGTCCTAACTGATCTATTTAGCATAAGCACGCCCTTATTCACACTGAACAGCTACACACTCCATAAGCAGTGCCATTCAAATCAAAGGGATTTCTCATAGGACAAACTGATATTTAGTGTGAATAACATTAGCAGAATCTAACCCTTAAAAAGAAGAAAATATTTTCAAAAGATTCAGAAAATAAGTTTTAATACTGAAAGACAACTTTTACTGCAATGGGTGAAATTTGGCACTATAAAGAAGGCCCTATATGCTATAGTGGTGTCTTTGATCTTCTGAGATGATTCTGTAGAGAATTTAACCCTACAAAAGCAACAACAGCTAACAAACTGCTTAACAAAACTAGCATTTAAGGATTAATTAATTATAAATCCTGTTGAGCTAAATGGTTTACATGCAATTATTTCCAAGGTTAAAAGGAGTATATGAAAAGAAATTCACTTAGGGTGAGAAAGAACTACAGTGTAGCTACATAGTGTCCCTCTTTCTAGGTGCACCAATGCGAGTGGTGGGTAGGGCCAAGAGGGTGATTGGCTAGGGACCAGCAATTTTAAAGGAGGCCTGGTGATTTTAAAAGGGGCCTGGGCCATGGGTATCAGGGCAAAAGCTTCCCTTTGGAGAGGATAGCTTCCCATCTCATCTCTTGCCACCCCCCCATGGTCCTCCCCCACTCCACCCCAGGCCCTGCCCCACACACTGAAGTGTCCCTCCCCACCAGCCCATCTCTACACTGGGCCCCCTCCTAACTTCCACATGCACCTCTCCCTGCTTGGCCTCCCTGCAGCTGCGTCTCTCCTCCCTGTTTAGTTTTTCACATCCCCCCCACTTGCCATACACATCCCTCCTCTCCCTCCCCACTCACCCCCCCATAGCTACTTGCCGCTTCTTTCCTCCTTCCTCCTCACTCATGCCCTCTAGCCACTCACCACCCGGGGGAAGGGAGAATGTGGAACAGAGGAGGGGACTCAGCAATAGGAGAAGAGCAACAGTGGCAAATGCGCCGAGCAGGGGGAGGTGGAGCTCTGCTGTGGAGTGGGGGCAAGGACAGACTGTGGGCAGGGCTGTGGGAAGGGGTGGGGTGAGACCTTTTTCTCCTGGCACCCAGAATTCCTGTCCGCATGTCTGCCTCTTACAATCCCCGCAGCCCTTCTTTGCAACTAGACTGCACTGTGTAACACAATGTCCTAAGTTATAAATAATTTTCAAATATATAAATTGGTAAACTAGCAAAATAAACCTGGATTCCACAATCAAACCTTACCATCATACACAGAAACACAAATGGATTACTTGAGTGAAGAACCAAAAGATTTGCCACAAGATGTGCCATTCAAGAACTTGAAGTGATTATCATTAAAAATTAGAATTTGCCACAATTATCAGACACAGTGATATTGAAGAAACCCCAGTGTTACAAATACAGAAAAGTGGTACTTGTGTTATGGCTGTTGACAAATGTTACTTTCTTAATAACAAACACTGCTGTACTGTGAAAGAAAAGATTTCAGATTTGTGATACATGGGATCCCAGAAGATTGTTCACACGACATCTTCACATGCATGTAATTGCCTTTGATGTAACTGGACCAGACTAAGAAAACATGTTAAAGAAGGTACGAAAAATAATGTCATGTATACAGGGGAACTATAAAATTGAGTAAAAACAACTGAGATCTATTTTGCTTAATTCAAACCAGTTGTAGGATACAATAAGAAAATAAATTTCATTGCATGCCGCCATGCCTTTTGGGATGTCTTTATGAACAGAAACTGGGTCTTTTCCCAGCAAATGATTAAGCTCTTTCATACCAACACACATGGACACAAAAACATTCTTTAAGCTGTGCACTACTGGACTCTTATTTTCTTACATATATAGCCACCAGAAGCTGTGCACCTTAAAGTTCACTGACTGTATAAACACAGAGGACAAAATGGCAATGTCTGGTACACATGCCGCACATCAGAGGTTAGAATCTGGTCTTACCTCAGGGATATATTTTAAGGGATGTTATTCTTTTCTAATTTTTATTTATTTATTTGTATGTGAGAATGTAAAAAAACCTTTAGATTTAAAAAAAAAAAAAAGCTTAGCTCATTGTACCTTTTTATCTATGTATGCTTTCCTCACTTCTGTTGGACTATTTATTTCACATATCTTTCTATCCTTAGAAGCTCAGCTTGATGCCTTTTTGAGCCCATGAATGCTGCATGCTTCAATAACCTTTCCAGTAATTTATTTTGTATGTTTATTACTCTCTATATAAAACATTACACTTGAGATCTCTTTGAGGTTATATTTTTTTAATCTTCTCTAATCCAAATCTTTCCTCTTCTCTTCCTTACAAATCTAAAGATTTCACCTGAATGTCAGCCATCCTCTTCACAAGTTAAAACACTTTTAAGTGGCTGTAAAATCTTTCTTTTCTAGTAACCCACCTCCTAATATATTTTGTTCATAAATTAAATCTTTAAAGCCTGGTATTATTTTTTGTTGTTCTCCTGTAAACAAGAGAAATTATATCCACCCTACAATTTGGTATTGGCTAGTTCAACTTGGGGTTCAGTCTACTCAGAGCTTCACATAAATTAAGGCATATATCTCTTGATTTCAAGTAATGGAACTCATTTTAGCTTTCACAATGCTATATTCTCTACAACTATGTACTAGTCTTACATCTTGCCTGTGCAGAAAAAGCCTTCTCTCCCCTACCTCCCTTTTTCAACTGCAGTTATTTTCCTTTAGGTAACAATATCAGGAAGGAAGGATAAAGAGAGTTCACAGCATGCCCATTACTTCTACACCAGTCGTGAGAACCTCTCTCTCAAAAGTTAATTTTGTCCCACAGGAAGACTGTGTTCCTCTCTCTTCTCTATAATATTTTTCAACATCTACACAAAAGTCTTTGTGTCCCATCCATGTGGTCTTTCCTTGATATTAACTGTAGTCTCTCTACTTAATTCACTGTATCAAAATATTATTACATTGAGAGGTTAATTTGTCTGAACTATCTCAGGTTAATTAACTGGGCTTTACTTTGATGACACTTTGTTAAAAGGCCCAGCTGACCCAGCCAAAGGGTGAATCTACATCTACGTTAGCACAAGGTTTAGCACAACAGGTTTCTGATTACAATTGAGGGATACTAGCACCATGATAATGTAAGTATGAAATTACAAAAAGACTAACTCCAACACAGAAAGGCACTATGTCAAAAGAACAGTAAGGATGCAAAGTGAAGCACTAAAACTGAAGTTGCCTGTGCAGCCTAAAACATACACTGAGATTGTCTTTAACTGCATAATCACATACTGTCTTTTCCCTCAATGGGACTCCTGCTTAATATTTACTGAATATTTCTTCTTATCCTCCACATTCAATGTGTGTTCCAGGTCTTATTAGTGCACATCAGCCAAACACTTCACTAAATAAAAAAATGGTAAATTTCCTCATGGGATTTTCTATGGTTCTCTCACAAGAGTAGTTGTATGCATCCCAAACAAATGACTCTTCACAACACTTGTATGAGATTACTTAGTGTTTATTCTTGCCCTTCTTTTACAGCTGTGGAAATAAGGCACAGAAAAATTAAGACCAAAATTATCTGCTAAGCTGAGGTGTCTGATTTTTCAGGGTACTTAGCATTTTTATAGCACTTTATAAGTTCAAGAGACAGTTCCAACATGAGAAGTTGTGGTTGTGAGCTCTCAGCATTCTTGCAAAACTTGCCCCAGTGTCTCACATTGGGTATTCTTATAACGAGGAACACATAGTTGGTGCCTGGCCCCTTATAACATATGAAAAATGTGGCAAAAGCAGAAACTAAATGTAGTTTGCTTGGGTGGTAATGAACTTCACCTGTGAGACCACTAGTTTTCTTCCTCCACTCCCATCTCACTCACCACACAAAGTCAAACCTCTTCAAAAAAATCAAGCAAAACTGCCTGTGAAGGAGTTCACTCACTATTGAGATGCTTCATGATTGCTGCTCCTGCCTTTCCCCCTGTGCTCCCTATCAACAGTCACTTCAGCAGGGGTCTGCACAACTGGAGGTACGCACCCTCCAACAATTATCAGGGGGACAAATATTCTCTATGCCCGATACACTGATGGTGGTGGGAAGAGCAAGCTCTTGCTGCTACCAGAATGGGAGAACAGGTAAGGAAAGAGCAAGCTCCTCCTAGGAGCAGGAGAAGGAGTAGAGAATGTAACATGCAGAAGTTTTTGGGATATAAACATTTGTAACAGGAAAAACAAGGTTACTGTGTGCCACACACTCACAGACAAAGCACTAGTGTAGATTAGGGACTGTCACTATACATAGAAGCATATGGCAACTAAGCAGAGACGATATCAGAAGGCACTGAATTTTAGATGGAAAGCATGGGGGATTCTGGCTGCTCTGCCAGCAGCCCCCATCTCTCCACTGCAGCTAGATGGAAGGAGTACAACAAAGAAACTGCCTCCTTGTTGGTCTCACATACTCCTAGCTGCAGCTGGGAAACTGCATGCATCCTGTAGCTTTGTGCACTCCACCTGAGTCCCTAGGCAGTGGCTCCCTTCCGCAGTCAGGGGAATGGAAGATCAGTCCTTCCCTCCCTCTGACTCCAGCAGGGACTCAGACAGAACTCTTTGTTATTTGTTGGAATGAGGGGAAGGGACCACTGTACACTGGGTTACTTACCAGTAATTGTCCTTCTTCGAGATGGGCTGCTTGGATTCATTCAGTAGCAGGTGTCTACATACCACAGCGGACGATTGGCTGGAAACTTTCTTTAGCTTTAGCCTATCAGAACAGTGCTGGTGGCCAACGACCCCTGGCCACAGCCCTGCCCCTCCTCAGTTCCTACTAGTCGCTAACTGAGTAGCGGTGATGGCGGGAGGGATCTGAATGAATCCGAGCAGCTCATCTCGAAGAAGGATAGTTACTGGTAAGTAATCCTCCATTCTTCTTCGAGTGCTGCTCAGATTCATTCAGTATCAGGTGACTGATAGCCATCCTGTGGAAGGTGGGTGGAGTTAGAGCCTTATCCGCTGTCAGCACGGCCACCCACAAATGGCACAGCACCCCCAAAACTGAGTGCAGAAGCAGTTGGCCACCAGACAAATGCCTATGGACACGCCACTATGTGCAAGATCTTTGAGAGAAGATGTGCATGAGAGTGCTGAGGGGTCATTTGCCACTCTGTGAGGAGACTAAAATTCCAAGAGGGCAATCCCCGGTTCATTTCCAGGGAACCGCTATATCACAGTACCAAGAAGCATCCTTGTCACCAGCAAGACCATCTAAATAAGACGGTTGCCCTTCCCTAGCAGAATTGACTCTTGAACAAGGCAGTCATGATTCAGAGCAACAGGCTCCTACAGCTGCAGGTGATAAGCAAGGGTGGGGTAACTGCCACCCTTGCTGCCCTGATCTCAAAGGGAGGTAAATTGGGTTAGGTTACTAACCAAGACCGGGCCAGGGAACACGTTGCCCTTGACCAACCGGGGGATAGGCAAAAGTCCTTTCCCCATTGACATACTAGGAATAGACACCACAGGCAGGATTGATAAGGGCGCCCTAAACTAAAGCGTCTTGCCTCCTTATGAAAGATAATGTAGGAAGAAAATAATGAGGAAGAAGCAGGTGGGGACCCCCACCCCTCCATCCACTGGAGCATGGGAATGGAGGGCCTGGGAGGGAGGGCCCTGGAATAAGGCCTATGCACTGGGCAGGCCCATCTATGGGGACCAAAGTGTCAAAGACACTCTGTCAAGGAGGTCGTTGGGAGGAAGGAAGCGGGGATCCCTGGAGGGCCTCTCTCTAGAGGTGACCCTTCCATGGGTTATAGTAGGAAAAGGGGAACCTTGAGGTACACCCATCATAGCATCAGGAGGGACACTAAACAGTGGCAGTCACAAACGTTAAATGACCAGGAAGTGAAAACAGAGAAACTGGAGGAAAGGTGATTGAATTTCTATGTTAGGTCACCCCTGACCAAAGGGACAGGGGAATGACCTGAGACAGGGACGGTGAGAAAACACTGTGGGGTTCTGGGAGGGGCTTATGCAATCTCATGACTAGGTGCGCATTTCTCTCCCTTGCCCCCATACTCTACTCTCCTGATACATGGGCTTGTGAAGGGAGAGGTGTGCTAAATAGAGGGAATCTGATCATCTCTATAGACAGGTCAGGTCCCTCCCAAGAGTATTGCCCCCCAAGCTCCAGAATCAGAGTGTTTGGGGGTGGGGCATGTGGCTTGCATGATATTCTCACTTCTCCTCTTGCCTGATATTCTCACTCTGACTTCTATGGAGAGGCAGTCAACCTTCTTATCATGGCTGGTTGACTCATCTCTAGCGGCGGGAGTAGGTGCTGGGTCCCAGCTGCAACAGGCCAACCACAACAGAACTTGCATAGATCCTGATGAGGAGAGATGATGATGACTTAGCCAAGATGCAAGGTGGACATGGTCTATTATGCCTACTTTGAGAATGGAAGGGTGTTATTGGTGCACCTCCCCACATATTGGAAGAGGTAAGGCTTGGGCAGGTCCAGGGTGGAAGAAGGGAAGAGAGAGACCCCAGGGAGAGGGAAGGAAGGTATAAGGCAACCCCTAGTTGGGGGAAGAACAAGGGGAAGCCACTGTGAGGGGATGTTATTAAAGCGTCACCCATAAGGCATCATGCTTTCCAGTCTGCTAAAGGTTTTGCAATCCCTTGGGTGTCAGAGTCCTGCAGGGGAACTAACTGTGAGCTAAGGACCACGTGTCCTCCAGTGGGCTCACTCAGGTGTATTAATACCAATGGGATTAAGAGTTCTACCTCCTACTATTTCCCCTCATCATGATTCTAGGGAGGAGGGGGATGCCATTGAAAGGTTAAGGCGGCTCCTAGATGGCTGTCTGGGGTTTTTGATGGAACGCATCCCTTGCCTGGTTGGAGGGAGGCATCAGAGCAGAGGGGTTTCCAGTAGAGGGCTAAATGTGAGGTTTGCCCATGGGTGGATGGACCAATGAGATGTGGTGAATGTCCTTGAGAAAGAGGGGTGTGAGCTGAAGAGGCAAAAAAAACCCTATGGTGGAGCTCAAGGATGACTCAAGCAACAGGCCTAATACAAGTCTGAAGACCATGGCCCTGAGAATAAAAGGGGGACTGCCTGGAGAGGTGAGGAGTGAAAAGGTAGAGGACAAGCGGGTATGAGCTTGCCCTCTTACCTACCATCTAGGAGGTGGCATATGCCATGCCACAGTAATTTCCCCCAAGATCTGTTGTAGGCCAACAGGAATAAGAAATCCTCTTGAAGCCAGCGAAGCGGAAGCGTGCCCATCCCAGGGTGCCCGACTGGGCAAGGGGTTGGATGAGGTGTCAGGGGGAAGGAGGGGCCACTGGGTATGAGGATGGGAAGTGGGCATTCTCCCCTGTGTATCCTAGCGGGCTGTAGACCTGGGTAAGGGCCGCACAGCAGGTGCTGTGGTGGGGGGGGGCATCATGTGTCCCCTTCTCATACCTCCATCACCCCTGGATTTCCACCAAGGCTCCAAGGGCACATGCAACTAGGACCAAGTGCATGTGAGGAGAGTTTTCTGGTTGCCAGGCCCTTACTCGGCCTGAAGGATATAGTAAGGGAAGAGGGAGATGCATCATTACCAGAGATGAGGAAGAGATGAAGCTGATTGTGAGGGGGCGTTTAACGTAATTGATTTAGGGTGCCAACCTGAAGTTCAAGGGTTGGGTTTGATGGAGAGAGCACCATATTGGACCATATTGGAGTTGATCATCTTCAATGGGAGAAAAAGGGGGCCATCAAACGCACTTCAAGGCCCCTAAAGAGTAGCCATTTTGTTTGTGAGTAGGGGAGACTACCATGAGAGCCCTCACCTCAGGCGTTTGTGGGGTCGCGGTGGGCTGAATGAATGTTGAAGCACCTGGGGAATAACTATACCCAGGGTTCTGAGGGCTGACCTAGGGTCACAGTTGCCGCATATCATGGAGTCAGTGGCCAGGGCACAGAGAGACCATCCCTCAAAAGGGAAGGTCTAATGTGGACTGCTATAAGTCCCATTAGAGGTCACTCGGTGCACAACCACGGCTGTAGCAATGCCACAGCTGGCCATATCTGAGGCATCCCCCGCCACTGTAAAGGCTTCGTGTGAGGCCAAGGTGCCTTCCCCAATGAAAGCATCCTAATCCTCCAAGTGTTCTTATGGGAGGAAGCTGCTAAAACCCTTCATAGCATTACACAGATCTAGGGAATATCTGTTAAATTAGGCCTAATGGTTAGCAATTCTCAGCTGAAAGGCTGCAGTTGAATAGGCCTTTGGCCCAGGAGCTCAAGGCCCCTGGACCCCTGGGAGCCTGAGGGTAAACCAGGGTGACTCAGGCCACTGTATCCCAGTGATGTCAAGGACATGAGCATGAAGAGAAATCGTAATGGCGACTGGAAAGGATGCAAACTCCAAGTCAAATAAGTGGTCTTGGATCGCCTTGAGGGGTGCAACCCTGACCCCCAGGTAGGCAGTGACCCGGTGAAGGGGCTGAAGTATAGTAGGGTCTTCCCTGTAAGTCCCTGACCCTGGGTTCATGACTCTAGCCATGGGAAGGGACAACCCCTGTACCAGGGTGTCCTCTCCCAGGGCTGTGGTAGTGAGTTGGAACTCCCCTTCCAAGGACTCAGTGGGAGGTAATCAGCTTTGAGTGTGGTACTGAGAAGAACCCAGTGCTGGGGACCCTTCAGCAGGGGGCCAGGCCCAAGGCATGCACTCTTGGACCTTCTTGCGGTGCCGAGGCAAGGTGTCAACGCCATAGGGGGTGGAGCCCTCAGTTCCGCAGTGACGCAGAGTGCTGGGTAAGGTAAAAGGAAGGTGGACTTACCATTTGCTTAGATGGCCTGGTGGCGATTTCAGGAACTGAAGAGCCTCCACCACCTTAAAGTCCTCCGGTGTGGATGGCACCTTGATAGGCTCTAGTCCTCACCTCCCTGATGGGTGAGCCAGGGCAGCACCAGCACTTCAGTGTCGAAGTTGATGTCGAGTGCACTTACCTGTGCTCTGCTGGGGAGTAGCGGTGAGAGGGCCTAGGTGCCGACTGGTCTGAGGCGCCGCCGCCAACACATGGTACTCAGATGCTCTGGCCCTTTTCTTTGGAGAGGAGGTACCAGGGATAAGGTCACACGGCACTGAGATGGTGCTGAGCCAAATGCCAATCACGGCTGTTTATTCACAGCTGGAGAGTGGCATTGAGAGGGCTCCAGTGCCCATCCAGCATGCGGTGCCGAGTTAGGGGCCAATCACAGCTTTTTCTGCATAGCTGGAGAGCGGCATTGAGAGGGCTGCCATGCCAGCCTAGCACCTGGTGCTGAGTTAGAGGCTGACTGCAGCTTTCATTCATAGCTGGAGAACAGCGCCAAGAGGGCTATGGTGCCAACTGACCATAAAGTGCCAAGTTAGAGGCCAGCCGCAGCTTCTATTCATAGCCAGAGGGCGGTGTCCAACCAGCATGTGTTGCTCCATCAGAGGCCGATCACGGCTTTTATTCATAGCCAGAGAGTGGCAACAAGAGGGCGCTGGTGCCAGTCGAGTTAGAGGCCAATCATAGCTTTCATTCATAGCCAGAGAGCAGCACTGAGAGGGCTCTGGTGCCAACTGAGCACGTGGTGCTGAGTTAGAGTCCGAACACGGCTTTTATTCATAGCCGGAGAGTGGTGTACATCCAGCTGGCGGTACTGCATCGGAGGCTGATTGTGGCTTTTATTCATAGTTGGAGAGTGACAACGAGAGGGTGCCGGTGCCGACTGGGCATGTGGTGCTGAGTTAGAGGCTGATCACGGCTTTCATTCATCATCAGAGAGTGGTCCTGAGAGGGCTTCTGTGCCACCTCAGCACTGGGTGCCAGTGAACCCTTGGGTGTGACAGATGTACCTGATGTCAGCTGCAGGGCCCATTCCTCAGCAACATTATGCAGCCTTCGCTCCCTGTCTTCCTGAGTCCTTCATTTAAAGATCTACAAAGGAGAATAATCCACCCGGTGAAGCTCATCCAGACCTTTAAGATACCTCCTGTGGGAGCTATCCCTAGGGTTCAAGTTTCTGTTGGAAGGACACGGTAGGAGCGCTGGCAATGTCTGCAAATAGTTCTTCCAGTGAAAATGCTTGTAAAACATGGAGGATAGACAGGCCCTTGTAAAAGCAAGGAAGAGGCTGTTCCGTAACCGTCGCTGAGGGCAGAAAAGAGAAAACTGGGGAGAGGCAGGGCTGCGACCATATGTATAGCCACAGGGTGGCCAGGGGACATTGGCTGCCAGCCCTGTTTTGACAGGGTAAGGCTAAAGTAAGTTTCTGGCCAATTGTGCACTGCGGCATGTAGACACCTGATACTGAATGTATCTGAAGTTGGTGCTTGAAGAAGAACTCCCTTTTCTCTGGCTCAAGTAGGGACCCCAGACCCTATGGACCCAGGCAGAATGCTTTGCCACACCCCCACCTACATCCAGGGGAGGGGAGTGCTGATTTCCTGTCCTCCTTGCAGTAGCAAGGAGCCCACATTGGTCTTATAGCGCTGTTGCATCATCTTTCGCCTGGGTCCTTAAGCAGCAGCTCCCTTCTGCAGCAAGCAGGGAAGGAGTGGCTGGCCACTCTGAAAACCCCTACAGGCAACAAGTCAGGGACCACTGCATTGCAATATACTGCTCTTTTGGGAGGACCTAGGATTTCTATGTGTATCCAGAGATCAAAGGCTGGACGCCACTGAGGGATGCTTTGAAAGGATTCAGGTAGAGAGGTGCAGCTGTTGTCAACCAATAAAGTAAAGACAGGACTGGTATAGCCCAGAGGAATGTGCCTGAGGGCCTGAAAGGTTGGTTGTATTAGGTAGCTCACACCCAGCTAAAACTGACAAAACTCCCTTATGCTGGAGACAGCTGGTAACAAGGTGATTTACAGCCCTGGGTGCCATGAGAAGGTATTTAATTGTTACATTTGTGTGTTCTACATATGGTGTAGTCTTCAGAATGAAGATTTAAATTGTCAGTCTGACAGACAATTGTACTCTATTATTGAGTCTCCTGTATTATTTTCATTAAAACATTACATGATGGCGTACGCCTGTAGATGAAATTTAAAACTCCCAGAAGCAAGTCTATGCTGGCTATTGCTCCCTCTAACACAAACTAATCCTTCTGGAGTTTCTTTTTAAATTAGATTTTGGTATGGCAAATCATCTACTGCCTGATCCTGAGAGATGCTGAGCATCTACACCTATGACTTCTACAGGAATTCTCAGGATGATGCTTATATTTCTCAATCAACAGTCCTTGGAAAAGTAAATTTTTCTATACTGTGGGAAATGTGCATATACAGTCTTGGCTAACTGAAGAAATGGTCTTTGCTGGATAAAAATACATTTTGATATTCCTGTTATTTTAATGACACACATTAATTTCAACATTGAATCTAACAGTTTTTAATACTATTGTATAAGCAGCCTTTTAAACGATGTTACTGAGAAGAAATCTTTTTTTTTTTTTTAATTTTTGTACCCATATGTACTATTTCCTGGATTAATTGCCTGTATTTTTTCCATTATTGATTTTATTTATTGTGTAGAAAAAATTAATTAAGCTTGATTTCAAAGTTGGAGAGCCATAGAGATTGACTAATAATCAAGTTTCCAAAGATAATAAAAAATAACAACAATAAAAGAGAATTTAGTTTCACTGACCACTTTCAATTGTTGACTCATCTGCTCACATTAGTTTTAGGTCTTGTCTGCCATGTAGTCAGCACAAAATGAATATGTTTAGATAAGACATACAACATGTATATTATAACCCTTGGTAGCCTTGTTTTTCCCATTACAAATGCTTATATCCCAAGAACTTTCACTCATCAGGGTAAAGATACTTCATGTCACATACATTATAGACTATCAGGAACAGTGAAACATAGAACATAACAGCTCACACTAAAATTTTATGTTCTTTACAATATGAAAGTTAGGACATAAAGCATTCTCCATATACATATAATTAATTCATGTAAAATATTATATTTATGTAATATATATAAAATATTAAGCCTTTATAGTAGATGTTCAATTGCTTCTAATGATTATAAATACCACAATATGCTTCTCAGACAAAAATGGCATTTGTGACTCAGCAGAGTCACATTATGCTGGGAAGCTTTGGAACAATGTCAGCTCAAATAAATATTCTAAGTCAGTCTGTGAAATTCTGAACCCATCGAAGTCAATGCTACTTTTTCTATTTACTTCGAGGGGACCAAGATTTTGCTCGGTGCCTCAATGGACCAAGGTTTTTACCCAATATTTAGGGGTCCCTGGTGGTCAGATTCCAATTGAGGAACCTGGAAAGAAGTAGATGTACTAGATAGTTAAATCCAAACACCTTGGAGTAAAGAACGGCAATACAACCATAAAAATGATCCATGAGTTCACTGTCCAAAAAGGTAGGGCCCAGTCAAAGACCATTCACCAGCTCCCTTGCTGGTTTGTAACCATTAATATTCCTGTGCATTCCCATGTGCTGTCTGATAATAAAAAAATTGCTTAATAAGAAATAATGCAATGACCCATGCATTTATATCGGCTTACAAAATGCCTTTCCAGGTCATGCATGAAATATAAATAACAGACAAATCAGGAACAAAATCCAAAATACGAAATGATCCCAATGGGCTCTCTCTCAACCCAATATTACCCAGTTGTCCAAATTTCCCAGAGAAAGCCTTGGAGAAAAGAGGAGTTGTGCTGCCAACAATTTTGGGATTTGGTAGACATATGAAGAGAAAATTCCAGAGTTAATGAAACCTTCATTTGGCTCTCCAAACTGAACACAAAGAGATGAATAACTTCAATTATTCACCTGATCTCAGCTGACATGGTATCACACTTGAGAGCAGAGATCACTGAAGCATCTGGGACCCAACTTATTTAGAGTATTCAAGGTTAAAATCACATCCTAAGCAGCATCTAAAAAATGAACTGGAAGTCAGTGTATACACTGGAGCAGAGGTGGCATCTTTGAAAAGCCAAGCAGCCATCTTCTTTTAGACTTAAGCATGTAG
The DNA here is from genome assembly GCA_007922195.1 of Podocnemis expansa. Classification (NCBI taxonomy): domain Eukaryota; kingdom Metazoa; phylum Chordata; order Testudines; family Podocnemididae; genus Podocnemis; species Podocnemis expansa. Next base: position 8,188,428 of record ML682018.1, on the reverse strand, counting down.
GGAAGGGAAAATCTAGATTTTCTGTGGGTATCAGAAATTTCTGACATAGAAAGATTACAATATTTACACTTTTTTGTTGCAAACTTTTAAATGTTTCAGTGCTGTGGAACTCATCTGCAATGTACAAAATACAGTATTCTATTCCCTTTAGTTTAAACTTCTCACATTTTACCAATTCATTCCAGTGTCTTTGTCTCTAGGAAGAATATCATCTCCCTGTTAAAAGCTTAAATTTATGAATCAATGAAGAATTACACTTTAATATCTACTAACTAACATGACAAGGCAAGAAGTACGAAGTTGAAAAATTTTATGTAACGGTTTGCACAAACTGACAATATGAATACCCCTTTCTCCTCAAGAATCTCACCATCTCAAATTCAGAAATTCTAAGTCTCTTAAAATTTATTCCAAACAAGTGTTTAAAAAAATCATACCGATTCAAGCCAGCTGGTTAAATATGACTTGCCAGGGGAAAAAAACAAAAACATAAACAAAAGCAAAACCAAAAACAAACAAAAAACCCTAGACCAATGGCAAAGCCAAAGAATCCACTGAACATTTATAGAAGTATGACATGGAATAAGCAACAATGGAAATAAATCCATGTGATTTGTATGCTAGATGCTATCTGTAATAAAGAAAACACTTTGCTAATCAATTTGTTTTTCATCCTTCTATGAATCCAAAAGATGGGTGCCCAGTAGGCACAAGCAACATACATGGCTGTTTGTAGCACTGTGGTATTAGCCTTGGATTCATCACAGCTGCATCTATTTCTCTGTTAAAATGGCTCTCAAATTTCTAGTAGTATCTATTGGTATAATTATTTGGAAATAGCAAGAGATAGGACATGCATCAATTTTTGGAGAAATTGATTTTTTTTCAACTATTAGTATTTTGCACTGTTTTATCTGGTCATTCCAGAAATTTATAGATGTCATGATGTTCAGAACTTCCTGTTAATTTTTTATATTGTCTGACCCTGTCAAGCAGGCACTATATCGGCTAGCAAGCTTTGAATGTGTCTAAATTAGCATATACCCCAGCTCCTATCCTGTCTTGGCATCTTTTGATGCAGAATGAGTTAATATCTGCTCTTGGCTGAAAATATTATGTAATCTAAATTGGTGCGTGCCCTGAAAGAAGCATCTGCTAATCTTTGAATCAGTCTCTCCTTTTTAACATAGAGAAGTCATTAGAATCAGAAAATACCATTGTCTTTCGAAGGATATGTTTTTATGTTATTGAAAACACACATCATGCTATACCAAAAGGGATTAAAAGATCAATTTTGTAAAGAAATCTCTATTCTGCATAAAATCAGTATTTTTTAAAAATGGCTGTCTAAAAGCTGAATTGTTTCAGTTTTTGAAATAGTAAGAAGTAATTGAGGAGAAAAATCTTTGTATGGAAATGCTTTCTCATTTGATTCTCGATGTTATGCTGTCAAGGACAGATGCAGTCATTTGTGGTTAAACATTGATGACAAATGTGCTGGCATCACAGTTTAAACAAACCAGTCCACCACCAATATACTTTAGTGTTTAGCAAGAACAGTTCTACCCATCCTGTGAGATCGCTCCTCACTCTCACAGACCTCGGTGATGCCCAAAAGTCTTGAAAACTGAGACTTCTGAAAATCTACTATTTCAGGTGAGGAACATAGAATTAACAGTGAGATATATTTATTGAGTAAGACAAAGTAAATAACCTATTCTAACGTACAAACTACAAGAGTGTACACCAAAAAGAAAACTTACTAACTGATCTTATCAAGGTGGTGTAAACATTTTCCATTTAGGCCTTTGTCTTCTGATAATATGTGATGAACTTTAGTTTGTGGTACAGATTCCTTTGTCATCAAAACAGAAATATGGGCATAACAGAGCATATGATTCTATTTGGGAAAGAGTATTTGCAAATAGAAATAAAATACTTTCTTCTACAAAGTGTCATTTCCACTCTTCTATCATTGAAAAAAAACAATAAAATTGCTCTGTGATTAAGAAAAGTCTACTCTGCACATGCATGCACGCACACACGTGCACTTTCTCCCTCTCCCTGTCTTTAATATTTTGCAGCCCTGGCATCTTAGAATCCCCAGTGCAGTGAATTATATATTGTACTGAATATTAATTCCCACTAAGAAACCATTTTCTTGTTTCAGGATAAATGGAATTTTAAGGTTTCAAACAATTTACTTTTATAAACAAGGAATCCTGTGGCACTTTTAAAGACTAACAAATTTATCAGTAAGATTTTATGGGGAAAAAAATTCCCACTTCGTCAGTTCTCCATCTTCAAGTGTCTGACCAAGTGGGGTTTTGTCCCACAGCAGGTCATGCAATAAATAAATTTGATAGTCTTAAAACTGCTACCAGACTCCATGTTTGTTCTGCTGAACTTCAGTTATACAATCATATCTATAAACATATGACCCCAAGCAATATGGATACCTAGTAGAAATACAAAATATGCATGTCATGTGCACTACAGCAAAGAAAGCACAGCAACACTTTTCAGGTGACAGCTTTAACCACAGAAAGAGATAATGAATCAGAGGTCTAGAGCGATCTTAAATTTGATACTTCAATTCAAAAGCAAATACAATCTCATAATACAATCTTAAATCAACAAAAAAAAAAACAGAGAGAATTCAACAGTAGCAGCTAAAGTGGACTTACTAGTCTGTATATATTCAGAAGTGTTAAGTATTTTAATCAATATGGATGGGACAGTAAGGGCAAGAAACCTTGACTACCAGTTCACTTATTATTGATAGTTTCCTTTCAGGTTGTCAATATTTTTTAGGTCTAACAGACTAGGAAAATGATCACTGGTTGAGAGCAGTGGTCAGCAATGGATTATGTCCTTAATCCTGACTCTAACGATGTTGAAAATAGTTCATCTGGTTAATGTCTAAAGATTGTGACTCTAGTAACAGAGTTTTCCAGTGAGAGTTTTCTCTACATATCAAGTACACTGCAGAGCTATTGGTTTTAGAAGAAATCTCTATTACAAGGTCATTGGGTGTTTCAAATTACAATGGTTAAAATGGTTTTAGCACATATTTCATTACACCTTATATTTGTATTATACAAACCTATTGTCTGAGGAGGGAAATTGGTGTTATGTTGAGTAGTAATTTTTCAATTCCACTGTAGTAGCTTCTTAGATATGATTATAACAACATCATGTTGAGTAGGTTTGCCTTTCTGCATATCATTTTTCTTTCATCTTAAAAAAGACTAATTTCAATCAAACAAGAGTTCATTATATCAGTATTTTGCAACCAATGTGCTACAGAACACAGATGTGCCATCAGGCCTGAGCAGGTATGCCACAGAATTGTTTAAAATGCTACTTGAAAAGTTATGGACTGACATTAATTTCCATGATTTCATTTGGAGACTATATGGTGATGTTCCTCAAAACAATTAAAGGTATTAAGGTGCGCCACAGCAGAGAAAAGGTTGAAAAACAGTGCATTATATCACACTAACCTGATTTAACAAACTAAGACTAGTTTAAAAAAAAAATCAGGGCTGCAAACCAACTTGCAGTAGGATGGGCTCATTTCTGTATCAGCACCAGATGTGTATTTCTATGACACAAAAAGGTAAGAGAAAGGTGCTCCAGAAAACAGTGACTGTGTGTATATACAATTACCTGTAAATACACTGACTACCAGTGCCTGGTTCAGCTACAATAAAGTGTTTTCAAGTAATACTTCCTTCTCAATGATTTTTTTTTATAGGAAACAGAAAAGGCATTTTGTGAAGTGGATGCTAGATAACTAGACAGCATGTGGGGGGAATGGACTTTTAGCACAATTTAGGGGAAAACAACCCCGTTTTGATATAATATCAGCATTAATTTGTTCCTGCTACTTCTGTGGCTGGCATAGCTAATTTGGCAACTCTAAGTTTCCTTAAAAAGAAACAGGGAGTCTGGTGGCACTTTTAAAGACTAACAAATTTATTTATCACACAAGCTTCTATGGGAGAAAATCCCACTCTCTGATGCTTGAAGATGGGAACTTACAGAATGTAGGAAAATAAATGCAGGGAAGTGTAAGTCATAGGATCGGGTCAGACTGCTTAAACAAATCAAAATAGTTGTTTATACCTGGGAAAAGCATAAAGAGGAAGGTGAGGTCAGATCACCTTTTGTAGTAGAAAAAAAAAATTCATTGTCCCTATTTAAGTGGAAGGCAACAGCGTCAAATCTGCATATGAATTTCAATTCTGCAGTTTCTCTTTGAAGCTTTGATTTGTTATCCATTTGTTTGATCACAACTATTGACACACTATAAACTGAGTGAGCAGGGAGATTAAAGTGTTCACCTATTGGTTTTTGAAGGTTATTTCTGGTGTCAGATTTGTGTCTATTTATTCTTTTGTGCAGAAACTGCCACAGTTGCTTTAGGGTTACCTTCCTTTATATGCTTTTCCTCAGTGTTTGGAAATAATAATAATAATAGCAGCTTTAATTTGCTGTAAAAGTCTGACCTAATCCTTTGACTTACACTTCCCTGCATTTATTTTGCTCCAATTCTGTATATTCTCCATCTTCAAGAGTGTGACAAAGTATTATTTTCTCCCAGGAAAGCTCATGAGATAAATACATTTGTTAGTCTTTAAAAGTGCCACCAAACCCCCTATTTGTTTTGCTGGACTACACTGACACCTAACCCCAACCCCAACCACAACCCTTGCTGGACTGCACTGACACAGCTATCTCTTTGGAACTTCTCAATATTCAAGGGACTCTAAGTTTCCATGTGCTGCTATGTCTGGCCCTTTGCTGGAGTCAGCATGCATGGTGACACATGTTCTGTGCCTGGCAGGTCTCGGTTTAGAGGATACCATACTCTGGATACTATTTTTATGAACATCTGAGGTCTATTGTCTTGGCAACAAGTCTTGTTTGGCCTTCTATAACCAGTCAGAAAAATAAACACCTTAAAGCTCATTCTGTAGCTGCAGCTGGTGCAGATGTGGACTCAAATTATTATTGATACGGTATAATTTCTTTCTGAATGCCTTCTGGTTTCTGAATTGGAGGTATTAAATCACTGAAAATAATGGTACACTATAATGCTTTTTTTTCTCAGCAAAGAGTATAATTGTGTTTATTATAATTTAAATGTTCATTTTGCAAGCTGAATCCTGAATTGTTGTTCACAGAGGCTTGAAGTCAGTTGTATCCTGCGTGTTTGTTTGATGGCTCAGTGAATTTCAAGTTTCAAGAGAAAAGGCTCCGTCCATTTGGCTCACTATCATGTTCAATCCCTGACTATCCTGCCCTTCCCACAGATGTATTTAAGAGAATATTTCAAGCTTGTTCAGGCTTGAAGTCAAGGGGGGATGGTTGTTAGAAGTAGGTGTACATTGTTTTCAGTTGTATGAACAACCGTAGCACCCACCTTTCAGACAGATGGGATGAAGATTGCAAAGGAATCAAACGTCAGCCACAAGGACCAGGGAAGGTGAAGTTACTTTGGCTCAGATCCACAAAAGGACTTAGGAATTAAATGCCTAATTTTGGGGCATCTAATCAGTGGAACCCACTGATACTGAATTAGGTGCCTAGGATACTTATATAATGCATGGGGAGTTATATGCACCTAAGAATGAGATTGCACACAAACTAATTCTTTCAAGAACAGCAGCAGAATATACCTAACTACATGCTAAACAGTTATGGAGGGAAGAGAAAGCATCACCCATACCCTTTAGCCCAGAGGATAAGTAAGGAACTCACCTGAGACGATGACAAGGTCCAAAGAAGTAGCTGTGTTAGTCTAATGCAGCAAAACAAAGGAGGAGTCTGGTAGCACTTTTAAAGACTAACATCTGTGAGTTTCCCATCTTCAAGCATCTCATGAAGTGGGATTTTCTCCCATGAAGCTGAGCTATATTTGTTTGTCTTTAAAAGTGCCACCAGACTCCTTGTTGTTCACCGGGGTTGCTCACCCCAGTTCAGTTGCCCCACTGCCATATGAGGAGAAAAGACTGGCACAGGGGTTTCTGACCTCTTAAGTGAGTGAACTAAACAACTGAACCATACAGTTACTCTCACTCACTGGTCTAATACTACAGGAGAGTTTGAGAGAGTCCCACAGCAAAATATCCCATTCGTCAATGGACCTGAGACTGCAAATTCTTGTTTAAAGCCCTTCTGTTCATAAGGCACGGAGGGGAACTGAACTGTGGTCTCCCACAACCCTTGTGAGCACCTTAATTAGTGGGCTAAAGGTGATAAGCGAGGCATCTTTGTCTCCCCCTGCCATTGTGTGTGCAGTTAGACATGCACAGAGCACACTTACCAGATTTAGTCGCTGCAGGTGAGATAGGTCCACTGCCCTCCCTATCTTCACCTGAACTGACAATCACTGTGGTGGGTAGGAGCGAAATGGGTATCTGGATGCCTGCTTGAGGCAGCAGTGCTCATGCCTAGAGACAGAAAATTAGGTGCCTAGAGAACTTTAAGTACCTAGTGAGTTTCTGAGCCTACAGGATTAGGTCTCAGATTAGCATGTGTTTTGTTGATTGCAGTGTTTCCTAACTCTGAGGCTAAGACATCTAAAGATGGGCATTCAAGTATTAAGCAATTTATGTATTTGAGATTCAACATGAATATTTTGTTCACTAAGCAAAACAAAACAAAATACAATACAAATTGTTTTCCTGACATTTAAGCATCAACTTCAGAGCACCTACAATACATGATTCATCAATTAATGCATTGTTTCCACAGGATTAACAAAGCAGTTAGAGCTGCTTTGTCCTGCTCTGGTGGTACAAAGCAGCCTTAAATACATTTTAACTAGCAGATAAATCAAGCTTAGGGAAGCTTGTGTCACCAGCGCAGCACAAAGCAGCCTGAGTGGAATCACAATTCTAGGCAAGATTTTTTATTAACACATGATTACATAATAATACAAATAGACCAAACCAAAACCAAAGTACATATCTAGCAAAGATCATGACCTTGCAATGAGCTCTTATTCTTGCTCACCATGGAACTTATTTCAGTGGGAATCAACATGGGCATAGTCATCTATCCATACAGAGCTCACCGCATGACTGGGGCTGAAACCTGAACACAGGTAAAACCAAGATACTAATTCCATCTAACTCTTGCATAATACCATGCACATCTAGAAGCCTTTTGCTTAGCCTTTACAAATGGGTCTGTTTTGTTGTCTGCTAAAGAAAATTTTTTTTGGCAAGGGTTCTGTACCCATGAAATCTGGTTTATTTTGATAAAATTAAATTTAAAGACCATATATTTCCACACATAGTTTGGCTCCTACAAGGCAACAGATCCAAAGGGATGTCTTTAAAAGGACAAGACATACAGATAGGATTAAAGATGTCATCTGTATACTATATGGGGCATTGTTAATGACTTTTTGATTTAATTACATATTTAAGTGCAGATACTAAAAATAAAGATAGAAAACAATGAAACCGTAATACATCCCACAATACAGAACATAAAAATGTACAATTGATGACAATAAAAATCTCAAACAATCAACAGCCAATGTAAGATAAAGTGACATGTTTTGGTACAATATTGCACTGCTTTGTTTCTTCCCACCTGAAGGACTCAGAACTAACAGAGTATTACTATTGACCATCTGTTTTAAATTCTTATAGAATACACTTGTAGGGCAATATTGTACTAGAACTACTTGCTCGCACAGGGGAGTTACAGATGTAAGCTAGACCTTGGCTCTGAGCTTGCAGAAAAAAACCTGAAGTATGTCCTCTTACTGGGCCAGATGGAAGGGAGATGGCAAGGGGAAGAAGCTGCAAAACCATTCAGCCCTGGTTCTACACTGAAAGTGAAGATCAACATAATGCTCCTTTCCTTGAACTTCTGCAGCCTGTGTCTTTAACTGTCAAAGCAATAAATTAAACAAATGCATAAAATGGAGCCATGGTTAGACCTGCTAACACTACCCCTGCAGGTGGTGTAGTGCTGGGATTGAAATCTACATTTAGGTCCTTGTAGCCAGAGAGAAACTTTTTGGTTTTTCCTGTCTGCTTACACCAGAACAACAGCTGCAGCACTGTGCCCGTCTGTTGCGCCTGCAGCAGGGAAACAGCAAGGAAAGCCTTTTTTTTTCCTTTAGAGAAAAGGGGAAGGGGAGTGAGCAGAGGACAACTGTCTCCCTGTGAGCCCCTGAGTCTACCCACAGTGCAGCATTTAAGGAAGTAATGTGAACAGTGGGGACATGAGACCCCAAGCAAACAATTTGCTGTGATCGCTTGCCTTCACATTCTGTGATTAGACAGCCTAAAATTGAATTACAATCCCCCTCCTAGCATAGACAAACCCAAGCCAGCTACTAGCTGTTTTTTCAAAGACAACATGACAGACCCATTTGTAAAGATAGAGGGAAAGATTTGTATACACTAGCAATACATTATTTCTAGGAACAAGAAGGAAACACGTGTGTCTTTGAGTCACAATGTACCCAGTATTATCCTGGATTTGGTGCAATTACACATATTCCATTGCTCAGGTCTCTGTGAAGAAAGATCCACTAAAATCCGTATCTATCCTTAAATGAGTATTAATAATATTTAATTCCAAACTGTAACTGTTCATCTTTGTGTGTTAGTAAACAACCTCATCACAGAAATAACATGGAATTGCCTAAACATTAAGGGTTGAAAAATGGGAATTAACAATTCATTTCATCTTTCAATTCTCAGTAGGTTCCATTCTTAACAGTACAGCAACTCTCTTTCCCTAAACAGTGTTTAGCACTTCTAACATTTTCTAAAAGCTGAAGTAATTTTCTTAAACTGTTAAAAATACAAACAGAAACAAATGTATACTCTATTACCTTATCCTGGCAATGAGGCTCCTCTGCTTGATATACAACAATGTCTAGGGTTAAGAGGTTATTTCAACCTCCAAGCCAAATGAACCCCCTACTAAGGCTGCTAAATGGGATGTCAGTACATGTTCACAATGAACTATAACAGGCGTGGACAGACGGTGGCTCAGGAGCCACACGTGGCTCTTGAATAAAAAACTGTGGCTCCTGGAAGAACGTCAGCAAATCAATTTAAGCAAGCAGCCCCAGCCTAGGAGCTCAGGAGGGGGTTGGGACGGTGGGGAGAAGTGCAGCATGGTTGGGGATCGTGGGGAGAAGTGGTCAGGATTTTTATAAACTTGCCACTAGCGTGCAGTCTTCTACATCGAGCAGCAGCTAAGTTTTTACTGTATAGGCCTAATTTTCATGGTAACCTTAAGTAATTATTAGAATCTGACTTTAGTCGGATTGATATTTGTCCTCTTTTTACTATAGAATTAAATTGTGCAATGAATTTTAAACTTACTAATTTTGGAGTACATAAAAGTATATGGCTATAGGCCTCAGTGCAGCTCTCAAAGGTTTAATAATCAACCTGTATGGCTCTTGAGTTCCATAAGTTTGGCCACCCCTAAATAAGGAGGAGGGACTAAACTATCCGTAAAATAGCAACTACTTTTGAGCATTAACTATTAGAGTTGGATTGGAACCAATGACCTCTAATAAAAAGCATTTTGATCCCACTATTAGTGCCTGAACCCCCCAGTGAGCAACAAAATAAATGTCCATTGCAAGTAAGTCTGGCAATTAATTGCTGTTAATGTATGAGATTAACACAAAACTAATTAACTAGATTAAAAATACAATTAATAGCAGTTTTCATCACACTGCTGAACAATAATGGAATACCAATTTAAATAGTATTTTTTTAATTTACCTCATACATTCAGTCCTATTTCTTGTTCAGCCAATTGCTAAGACAAACACGTTATTTTGCATTTACAAGAGACAATGCTGCCCCATATTTTTAATGTCACCTGAAAGTGAGAACAGTTGTTTACCTGGCATTATTGTAGCTGCCATTGCAAGGTATTTATCTTACATATATTAAACATCCAAGTGGTCCTTCATGCATTGACTTGGGAACTCTCAAGAGTTATACTGTTTTGGTTTTGAGTGGGGTTATGAAGAGAGATTGCACTACAGTACTTGTATGGGGTGAATTAAAAAAATTATTTCTTTTGTTTCTCTTTTTTAATACAATTATTTGTAATAAAAGTAGTACAATAAGGTGAGTAATGTTATAATTAAAACCAATATATTTGAAAATGTAGAAAAACATCCAACATATTTATAATTTTAAAAGGTATTCTATTTTTGTTTAATAATGCAATAGAAACTATGATTAATCAAAACTACGTAAGTGGGTTGGCCTGAATTTCTATACCAGTCTCTGATGGAAAGCCGTAAATTGGATTTGGGGGGTGGTCTAGTGACATTGTATAACCTGTATAGAGAAACCCCATGGTCACCTGGGTGGGAGATCCGAGTCACAAAGAGGAAGCTGCAGATTCTGTAATGATAAAGTTGGGCTGCAGAGTAAGACAGAGGACAGCAGGCTGAGAGACAGCAAGAGGAGATGTTGGACCTGGAGAGAAATATGTTACTCCCCAGAACAGCCAGGAGGATACACCACTTGCAGTGAGTGAGTACTGTGACACTGCCATCAACATTTAATCACAGTTGCTTGGCTAAGTTCAAAAGTATCACACTGAATATTGACTCATGTACAGCTAACTGGGATGTTAGTGTAAGTTGTTGGCTTTTATGCCATCTGTTACAAAGTAAACTCACTGAAAATTCATTGTAGTTTACAGCTGATTTTAGATCATCTGTGTCAAACACAACTGTTGGCATATTGAAATAACCATTTCTCTTAGACTAATACCTGAACAGCCTTTTTTAACACATTCTCCAGAGCACCATGGAATAAAAGCAGGAATCCTGTGTGACCCAAAATATGAGATCCTGCAACTAAACACCTCATCCCCATTGCCCTCCACAACACCAAGGGAAGCATGAGTGATGAGCAGACAGCTTTCAGGTTGCCATTTCTTGATTTCTCAATGTTTCACTTTACAACTGGAACAATCTTTCCCTATAGTTTTATTTTGTTCGGAAATTTCTACTTAGAAAGTGCTACATGACACTGTTTTCTATTTGACATATAGCAGAAGAATGCTCTGCACAGCACAGTGATGGGAGGGCTGAATTGCAGACCAAAAAGGATGTCTCTGCTGGAATCCTGGCATGCAGGCAGTAGGGGCCTAGGCTCAATGCATCCTTCCCTGCCTGAAGCCACAGAAACTTAGCTACACCCTCTGTGAACCCCAGGGTCTTCACTACTCTGGGATAGGTACCCTACTGGAGAGGGATCTTCTCTCTAGAAAAATTCTTGTTGCACCCCTGCCTCTGTGCCCAGACAGCCTGAATCAATAATTTCATTGAGAGATAATCTGTTCTATAGAGCTCCATCGAAAGTCAATTGCTCTGGCAGGACTCTGCCAACAATATTCAAGAAAACCATATGTTAGAAGAAGAGAGCAGCAGGACCAATCCACACAATCTACGCAAGGCAGATGCACTCTTTGGTTTGTAGGAATAAATCCTTACTTCTCTCCCATCCCGTTCCTCAGCTGCCACCTTTCCTCTAAAGGAGATGAAGATGGGAGCTGCCATTGTGTGTCTAATTCCCCAGATGGATTGAATATGGCTTTAACACAGCCTAAAGTATTTTGTCATTCCTTTAAAAATAATTGCCCATAAATTATAGAATAAAATGTTAGTAATAAAGTGTTATGGAACTAGAGTCACATCTGTACTATAAAACACAGTGATAAACTTCTCCCTAATGTGTTTCAAGAGTCTTCAATAAGCTCAGGGCATATTGTTTTACAACCTTAAAATGCTTAAAGTGTAATATGTAGAATGAAGGAAAAATAGTGTGTAAAATATCTTTTAAAACAAGAAAATAGATTTATTTGTTATCCCTCTCTATTTGCTCCCCTCCCCTCATATACGTGTATGTCATGTGGACAGTAGGGTACCATAAAATTATATGAAAATGACAATAAAGTAATGAAGCTAATAGTTTCAACTGAATAATAAATTGGTATTGCCTGAATATCAATACATTTTATTCACAGATAAAGAGCATCACTTTACTGAACCAAATACTTTGTTGAAATGTAGGTAATTTATTTATATGACAAAGTAGTATTTGCTAAGGTTGGTAATGCTGGTGTCTGTCTTGATGTGTAAATCTCCTAATGAACCTCTGTGCACAAGTAGGCATCAAGATCACTGTGTGGCCAGAAAAGCTATCACCAGAAATGCAGTGTTATCCTCCAGCAGAGGAATGGAAAAGTTATTCAAATGCATTTCATTATGGGTAGTTAATATTTCTCCTTTGGCATAAATGCCAATATGACATTTATATTGTCTGCAAAGTATGAAATAAAATAAAATGCATCATTTTGATTTAAGACGTAACTGCTCGGGGCAGGTGCTAGTTACATTTTAACGTGTTTGTTTTCCATAAGCATATGTTTAAAAATACAAGTGAAGAGGAAAATTGCCCTTATGCTATTCCCATACATGAGTGGGATTCCCCCTTCCCCACCAAAAAGCTCCCTTATTTCTCTTCTAATCTGTGTAGTAATATTTTCTCTCCTAGTCTCATTTCCCCAATAGAATTAACACCCCTTAATTTTTTCAACTCTGCACTCACCTGTTGCAGCCACTTTAATCTTTCATGACTTGCCCTCCATGACCTCTGTAATAGGTCTTTGTGCTCCATGAAGTCATGATGATAGACAACTTGATTTCTGGGACCCGTTAACTGAAACCCACTAATCTGTTTGGATCTGCACAAAAATATTTTCAAAAATGTGTACTTTAAATTTATAACTTTGTAGATAAAGGGCACAAAACAGAATCATCTACTCATCTCCCAAAGCATCCCCTAAACTGGCTCTGATATAAAAAAAAAATCCTGGTCTAAAATTATTGAAAAAGCATCACCTTCCAAAGGGCTAGAGTTCTAGAACCAGCATTGGATTGGAGCTGGTTGATATGTTTCCAGGATATATTGAGAAGACTTGCAATGAGGAGCAGTGACATAAGAAGTTCTCCAAGCTTTGTTTTTTTTTAATATATGATAGAAAATCTTTCGGGCTTTGGCTGAAAGCAGAGAAGTAATGCAAGCATATCTATCCTGGGCTTTCCGTATCATGTAACTATAGAATCAGGATGCCTAAGGCCACTTGCGCCAATATCGCCTTTTTACCATTACTGATTACTGCCCTATCAGATCATCCTCATTCTTCAATATGTTCTGACAAAATTGTTCCACAGTCTTTGTCACCACAACTGAAAAAAAAGTCTTTCGGGCATTCAACTCCTCCCATCCCAGCTTTCACAGACACACACTCACAAGGGTACAGTTATTAAGAAATACCACACAGCTACACAAATATTTCAAGCAGTTTGGATTATTTGGAGACAATAAGTATCAATCAAACTGGGAAGTATTAGTGTTCACAAATTGTCAAAATGAGTCATTTTCTCCTATTAAAATGCTATACTGTAATACAATACACTGTTTTCCCTTTTAGTTAATGTATGGTAAATATAGTAAGAAAGCAAAAGGATGCAAGAACTTCAACTACTCTATTGATGTAAAAATCTATTTGCACAAAATCAATTCCTTCGAATACTCGCTGCATGAAGCATGAAGTCCAGTCATTAATCTGCCTTTCAAATATTTCTAATAGGTCAAGTAGTCAGCTTAATATTGCTATGGATATCTTTTGGCTTTTGTTCTTGTTTAGTTTACAAAAAAGTGGGCTTTGCAGTGAATTCATTCAAAAAAGAACATGCTGTTTTGAAGTGTAGCACAATTGAGTGCAAACATTTTTTTAGTTAAGATAAATGCACCTAATAATGTATGAATGCATGTATGAATAATAAATCTTCACACATGAAATTAAAATGCATTCAACCTACAGTGCAATATACATATAAAATAAATTGTAAATACATACTGCAAAATATTCAATCTGTTTGCACCCCCTTGCATTTAGTTTCATTCCTTTCTGTAAGTTCACCCATCTTCGAAGCATCTGAGGAAGTGGGATCTTCTCCCACAAAAACTCATGCAAAAAATGAATCTGTTAGTCTTAAAGTGACACACAACTCCTTGTTGTTTTTTAATTAAAAATTCAGTCTTCTGCTCTTGCTGGCACCCAAATAGAGAGTAAAATTTCACAAACATGGTTAGAAGTCTTAGCAGTATACTTATAAAGGAAAAAGAATAGGCATTTGATTATTTTATAGGGCTTTATGTTTGTATTATTTGATTGTTTGTACATTTCTACTTAGTAACAGAACACTTCAATTGTTACAATGGCAAAGACCTACCAGTAACAATGGAAAGGCAATGGAAAGGGATGATCATGCACATGCTACCATGTCACAAAATCTTAAATTCAGAGTCAACACCAAGCAGTAATAATGATTAAAAATTATACTATACCATTTATGTGACTGATTCAATGGACAACCATGTTTTGATTATACTATTTCCAGAATTTTATCAGCCTTTTGCTATGAATATGCTCTACAGTCAGTAGTTACCGCATGTGGTAACCTTGCTTGTGGAACTGATCAAATCAATAATTATTTCACAATGTACTGCAACTAAATAAAAGAAGTGGGGAAGAAACTCTCATCATTCCCAAGATATGAAAAAAGAAAATCTGAAAAGAGAGCCAGTGAAAGAAAGTGAATTTCTCCACATGATTTCAATTGCCCAGCAGTTGGAAGTAATACAGATGAAATGATAGCTGTCAATTTTTGTTCCTACACTCTTGTATGTAATACCAGTTTCTCTAAATTGATTAAACTTATAGGAACTGAAAATGTGTTGCAGTTAAGTCATGTTTTGAACTACACTTCTATGCTGCTGGCCACTGAAGTGTAACAAATGCTTGGAGATGACCAGAGTAAAATATATTTTCTATATATGTTCAGTTAACAAAAATGTAAACAACCAGCCAAATTCTCAGTTACATTTCTGTGACCTTAAAGTAGCATTTCTTTTAAGACATCCCCTGACACTTGCTTTCCTCTAACAGTATCTTTCTTTCTTTCTTTCTTTCTTTTTTTTTAATGTTTTGAAAAAGAGGGATGAATTGCTAGGATAGTTTTCCTTCTGACACCAGATCATCAGAGTAGTATCAACACCTGACTGTAACTTCACAAACACTCTACTTTATTCACACTGGTGAGGATTATACATGGTTTAAGGAGTACAGAAGATTAAAAATTTATTGAGGACCACACAGACAGTATCTGCCTACTTCACTCAAAAACACACTCAGGACCATCCCTTAACACAGCCGTCCTGTGGCTGCATGTATTATTTTCCAATTGCCACAACTGACAATGCCCAGAGGTTCTGACCAGGACTGGGGCCTCACTGTGCTAACAACCATGTGCACATGGGAAGGCAGGATTTATGCCTTGAAGAGTTCTTACTTAAAACAAGATTCAACAAGTATACATAAATGAACAAAAGATGGAAGAACTAGGGTAGGGTAAAAGTGATGATGACACAGTTATATAGATTTGATGGACTCATAATTTAATGGTTATCTCTATCTTATAATTCAAAAAGCTAAACAGAATATGCATCAGCAATTACTGGATAACTGGCAGATTACCAACTGAAAATTTCTTAAAGGATCACCACAGAAGTGGGTCTTAAGCAGAGATTTGAAAGCATGATTGGGTTAGTTAAGGGGTTCCCATATGTATAAAACTGCAATAGTGTATGCAAACCCCATACTGGAGAGAAAGGATGTAAGGCTGTGCCCTGGCACACATGAAAAGCCTGCACAAGCTGGAGGCAGCACTATAAGAAAGGGAGTATTGGACTTCTGAGGCAAGCAGTAGAAAGGAACAGGTGGCTTCTCTGAGAGGAAAGCAGCGCACAAGAGCTCATTGCCTGACCTGACATGAACAGATCTGTACAAACCCGCAAAGGAGAAGGAGGACAGAATGCATGTCCCGGAGACTTGGTAAGAATGATTTAATGAGGAAAACTGAAGGAGACTGGGGTAGGAAGTAGTTTGGAGGGATTAGTTAGCACCCTACTTGATGGTATTATGTATAGCTGCTCATGATTAGACTCTGGACTGATGGAGAGGGCTCCCACACTACCTCCGAGAGGACAATAAAACATGAGACCTTCTTTCTGTGAGAGGCAAGCAGGAAAATATTGTGATTTCAAGGGCCCAGCCCTCAGAGCCCCTGTGCTAAATGGTAGGAGTGGATACCTTTGAAGGGGGCACAGGACTGGATTTTGCTTCACTGTGATCTGTCCCACAAACCCCTCCCTGACTACTTGGAAGCACTGTCAGCAGCTGCTGTGCATTTTCTATGAGGACCTAAAAGGCGAGAAAAAGATGCGTGAATGTGATTCAGTGAAGGAAGAGAAGTCAGTGGAGGCGCTGAAGAATGAATGAAAGGATCAGACTGAATGGCAAGGAAAGAGAATTTAGTAGCCTTGTTTCTGAATGGATTATGACAATGGGTGCAGTCTGGGGCTTTGAGAGATTGAGGTTGCAATAGTCAAGTCAAGAAAGAGGTGGGGAGAGTCAAAATGAGAATTTTAGCTGGATGTACAGAGACGGTAGGATGGATCCCAGAAATCTTATAAAGGAAAAAGTAGTAAGCTTTGTACACAGCCCAAATGTATGGGGCAAGAGAGTCTACAGTCAAAGATGGCATCCAGGTTACATGCTTTAATGAACCTATTTTCATTGTTGCTTAATAATAATAATAATAATTAAAAAACACATTATTTTATTTATTAAATTCTACACACCCCAAGCCCGCTACCCTATCTTTCCCTCTATCCAGACTGGGACTTCTGGCTTGAGAGGGCTTTTCTTACAGGCCCCTGGACCCTGTGAGCCACAGTTGCTTGAATGTACATGCCATTTACAGGCAGTTCCTCCTGCCTGTCCACAAGAAGCTCTTCCCACTGGACCAGGAAGACACCATTTTGTGTGGCAAACCATCAGCCCATCAGCTTGACTTCTCTAGGGCTTTGCCATGAATTCTGCTACAATGTTGAAATGTAAGAAAATATCAGCAACTGTAAGACAACCATATGCTACTCAGATCATGGAACAGGAAGTGTCTGCTATTTCTCAACGAGTGAAATAGAGATGCTGAAATGAACTTCGTACCAATATGATTCACCTTGGTGGTTTGTTTTATGGCACGTATTTGGAAATTTTAGGAGATGCAAGATTGCTAGCCCTTCTGAGTATTTCTGAAATGAATGCAGCTTGCATTGCACATCAAATGGTTTCTTCAACTCTCTTTGGCTTGTATTCTGGATCAAATGCTTGTACATTGACTCATTGACCTGACTTTAGCAATCTGAGGCCGTGAGAGCTCTGAAATTTTATTTGTGAAATGGTATGAGGAGGGAGGACACACTCATGGAGTTCTAGCACTTTTCTGAAAAAAAATTTGAACAACTCTCAAAACATGGTCATCTTAACATGCTGATGGAATCATTGTTTATCTCCCCTTCCATAAAACCAATATCCCTTGATAACTCCACATCAGACATAATACATTTTCAAATGATCTATGATGTGGTTCTGTGTAGAGAAGATTTAATATGTTAAGCAACTGGGTGGTGCCTGCTCCTTTTTTTTACACCTTTCGACTCAATTACTGAATTGCAGCAATGGCAAGACAAATAAAACTATTGTCAATCTGCAGACAAACAAACAAACAAACAAACAAACAAACAAACAAACAAACAAACAAAGACAAGAAGAAAATCTAATTCAAAAATGAACTCACATTCTTGGTAACTAACACATATCATCAATATTGGTTTCAAGTCATTAGGATACTGCTAATTTTGGCCCTGAACTCACCTTCCACACATTTGAGACAGGAAAAAAAAGAAATTCTTTTATATTTGAATTGTTTAATCTTTTGCAAATGGGAGGTTTGGGACTTAAGACATCCTCCCCCCCCCAAAAAAAACCCCCTCTAAATAATTAATTAGACTGTAGAGAGGTTACTGCTGTGCATTTTCTGTTAGTGTTGGCTTTTTGGTTCATATTTGTCCTGAGGCAAACCCTTAGGCTAAAACAGTTTCATATTAGCAAAACATCTCAGACAGAAGCAAACATCTCTGAGGTCATACTATTAAATTCCTCAAGTCTAGTGAAAAAGGGTAAAATACACATTTTAGCAAGTCTGAGGAGTATATGTAAGTTTCATGCTAGCTGTCAGCAACCATGAATTCATATCATCCCCGATTTAGCCAAGCAGCACATTTATTTTAACAGCACTATACAGATGTTCTGAAGGACATGATAAGTAACAAAATCATTTAAACTCTAAATCAGACAGTTCAAATATACTTCTTTTTTTTTTTTATCTCAGTTACCACAGGTCTACCACTCATATTGTGAATTAAATTCTATTATGAATGTTGTAAGGATAATGGAAATATATTTATGAAAACAATATAAAATTTAACTAACCACTGTTCTCCATGTAGCCAGTGTAGAGATACACTAAAGCCATCTAAACAAGCAAGGAATCCTGTGGCACTTAAAGACTAATAAATGTATTTATCACATAAGTGAGTTTTTCTCCCATGAGATCTCATGTGATAAATACATTTGTTAGTCTTTAAGTGCCACAGGACTCCTTGCTTGTTTTGCTGAACTAGACTAACACAGCTGCCCCCTTGGAGCTTACTAAAGCCATCTGTTTGTTAGCAATCACATCAGAGGTAAACTGTCATCATACGACTGCATATATACTTTATTATTTTCTATTCACAAAACAAAAAATTATCAGACAGCCTGAAGAACTATTTTTGTGCTTGGTAAAACAGTAGGCAACCCAGCAAAGAAATTCACAGACAGAAAAAAAAAGCTCCCTCCCCCCCATGGCAGATTTGAAATGAGTGGTGGAACAGTGTAAGGCCAATTGTCAGCATCCGCATCCTATCAAGCATTAAGACTGACAAAAGCTTCATTTTTCAGCAATGTGTCTTAATCATCACAAAGATAATTACAGTATTCTTCAATAACAGTAAAGTCACTATATGCTCTGTTCTGCAAATCAAAGATAAGCTTTTTTGCATGTCTTAACAAGAATGAGTGTATGGGTGGTCTAAAAGGTATCTGACTTGGCCTAAGTATTAGTATTATATATCTTTGTAATACAAAATAACCACACAGAAATAAAATTGTTCTAGTTCAACCACCTAAAATTCATTTTACTAAACAATGGGAGAGGGAGGGAGGGAAATGTTGTTAGTTGTTTTTTTTGTGAACACTAAAATACATTTAAAAATCTCTTTTTCATATTTTGGATCCTTGGGATGCAAAACCAAATCATTTAAGCAGCACCTGTTTGATAAATCTCCCTGTGAGTTACAAGTGTGTGCTAAATAAAAGTAATGAATTATAATTTCACCCCTTGTCTTAATTATTTAAATAGTTCACTGCAAATTTTCTTGTTCACCCAGACTACTTTGTTTAAACAATCATGAAAAGGCAGATTGAATTTTCTGGAGACACCATGTCAGAAAGAATTTAGTGCTCAAAAAGTATGTGCAGAAGAAATTAGTTGCTTGATAATTTTATTAAAAAATGGCATTAATGCCATATTGCACGGTAGTCAAAGAATGAACAGCTTCTGAACTATATGGTAGTGAGACACATTTCTTGCTTCTGTCCAGATTTATTTAAATGGAGTTTGTTCCTTAGTTTACAATTGAAGGCTATATCCTGTGAGCCTCATCCAAGCATGTAGACAATGGTGACTAAGTGGCTACAGAGTACTCAGATTTTTAGAAAGCCTTTGAAAAGGTCCCTAACTAAAGGCTCGTAAGCATAGTAAGCTGTTATAGGTGAGGGTGACGGTTCTCTCTTGGATCAGTAACTGGTTAAAATATGGAACTTGGTTAAAATATAGGAAACAAAGGGAAAGAATAAACAGCAAGTTTTCAGGACGCAGAAAGGTAAATAGTAGCATCCTCCAGGGGTCTGTATTGGGACCAGTACTATTAAGCATATTCATAAATTATCTGAAGAAAAGGGATAAATCAGTGAAGTAGCCACATATGCAGTTGATGACAAACTTCTCAAGATAGTGAAATCCAAAGCAGTTTGTTAAGAGTTACATAGGGATCTCACAAACCTGGGTGACTAGGCAACAAAATGGCAGATGAAATTCAATATCGATAAAGGCAAACTAATGCACATTGGAAAACAATCCCAACTATACCTATATAATAACAGGGTCTAAATTCTCTGTTACCCAAGAAACAAATCTTGAAGTCACTGTGGATAGTTCTCTTTAAACATCTATTTAATGTGTAGCAGCTGTCAAAAAAAAAAAGAAAAGAAAAGAAAAGAAAAGAAAAGAAAAGAAAAGAAAAGAAAAGAAAAGAAAAACCTGCAGGAATTTTGGGACTATAAGGAAAGAAATAGATAAGACAATGGAAAAATATCATATTACCTCTGTATAAATCCATGTTTCACTCATACGTTGACTACTCCCTGAAGAGTAGTCACCTCATCTCAAAAAGGATATACTAGAATTGTAAAAGGTACAGAAAAGGGCTACTAAAATGATTAGGGGTATGGAACAGTTTCCATATGAGGAGAGAATAAGACAACCTGGACTTTTCAGCTTGGAAAAGAGACAAGGATGGATAGGATAGAGATCTATAAAATCATGACTGTTATGGAAAAAACAAAGAAATGTTATAAACTTCTCATAATACAAGAACACCAAATGAAATTAATAGGTAGCAAGTGTAAAAACAAAATGAGGAAGCATTGCTTTGCACAATATACAGGCAACCTATGGAACTACTTGCCAGAGGATGTTGTGAAAGACTAGACTATAAAAGGCTAAAAAAAAGAACAAGATAAGTTCATGGAAAATAGGTTCATTAATGGCTACTATCTTTGATGAACAGGGATGCAAAACCATGCCTTGAAGTGTCATCAGCTTCCATATGCCAGAACTTAGAATGAGTGACAGAGGATGGATCACCACCTGTTCTGTTCATTTCCTCTGAAGCACTTGGCATTGGCTGCTGTCAGAATACAGGATATTGGGCTAGATGGGCCATTGGTCTGAGTCAATGTGTCTCTTCTTACATAGAGCACACATTTGGCACATGGTTCTGTAGTTCAGTTACACAGTGCTGAGTCTAGGTTACTTGCCAAGATCCAAAAGGATTAGCTGTGCCAGTCTAGTTCAGTAAAACAAAAACAAGGAGTCTTGTGGCACTTAAAGCCTAACAAATTTATTTTATGCATGAACTTTCTGTGGGAGAAAATCTTACTTCATCAGACAAAGTGAGATTTTCTCCCACTAATATTCATGAATAAAATAAATTTGTTTGTCTTTAAATGCCACAGAACTCCTTGTTTGTTTGTTTTACTAGATTACTTGGTAATTTTTATTTGGGTATATTAATTATATGAGAGATATCATTTCACAGTAATATACAGACCAGAAGAATCACATTTTACTTACTTTTTTATATATTTGTTTTTGCTGAAGCACGAAACTGCTGATTCAGAATAGCCTTGCAGGCTATTGCCTTTTTCCCATTTAAAGAAAGTGGGATTTGAGAGCACTCAGTGCCTTGTAGGAGAGAGGGCCCTAACAAGCTTCAGTAAAATCCCCACCAAGTCGAAATGTACAACCCCCCGGGACATATTTATGTGATTTTGTTCTGCTCTCCTGTTAGCAAAGCCTACTCATTCTCACATAAATGCTCACTTTTAAAATTAGCACACAAAAAGTAAGATGTGAAACAGTGTGTTAAAATTAGTATTTTTTGTTCAGAACTATAATTTAATTTTATATTTTGTATTTTCTGTGATTATATAAAATAGTTCCAAATGTACAAAATTGGACTGTGTTGCATACTGGAAGTACTTTTTTTTCCTTATCATTTACCTTATCTTGAACTGTTAGCACTATATTTGTTGTTTGAGTTTGCCATGCTTCTTTCTTCTTTACCTTCCTCCATGTTCATTCTTTTATAGGTTGTTGGGGGGGGGGGGGCAGAGAGACTGGGAAGAAAAGCACTTAATGAAAGCAGTCATCTTATGTTAGCTTCCAATATGTCTGTGGGTGACCTGTAGTTGACATCAGCCTCTCAGTGTGCACCTTCTGTTTCAAACCTGTGGTGCTAGCATCACCTAGCTTACTCTGTTATGTGTTTTTCTAAAGAGAGTGTTCCATTTTAAATGAATGCTCAGTTTTGTACCTTCTCAACATACATGTTTAATTCTCCTTTATTCTCACTTCATTGGAATGGTAGTAAGAATTGTGCACAAACTATCTGAGAGGGAAGGAGAAGGAAGCCAGTGAAACTAGTCTTAACTCTGTTGCTGAACTAAGATACATAGGAATTAAAGAGCAAAATGAAAATTCGGATTGCACTATCAAAGAACAATTCACAATGCAAAAAATCCTCGTCAAATCTTGGTAACTCAGCAGGTGCTTAATTGCCTAAAAACAATGAAAGGGTGTCAAGATTGACAACCGGCCTACCCAAAATTTTCACAGCTTGGTGCTATAATTTTCAAGAACATCTTTATCAAAGTTCCTTCTTCTCCATTCAGTTGGATGCCTATGCAAAAAGGGAAATCAAAATATCTGAGTGGACAGAAAAGGAAAATATTGAGCCAATTTTTTCCATTTAGTATATTTTATTGCATCAGCATTAATCCAGTAAGCCCTGTTGTATTTTCTTTCTCTGATTGTTATATCATTTAGAAAGTCTTAGGCCCTGATGATGCAACTTGCTGAGTTGAGAGCTCTTGAGAGCTCTTCAGACTGAGAGAGATATTTCTGACTAGGACAAAATGTTGCAGGATTGCAGCATGTTTCTTCAGGCTTCTCTTAATATATACATATATTTAATACATGCTAAAGAATGGAGTCAGGGTAAAGAACATCAGCTTCATACTTATTTACTTGTATGTGAAGGATCTCAGTATTGCCCATAGTACAGCACACTGTAGTCCAGTTCTTTTTGTGTTTTTAACTAGAGGTTTGTCTCCTTAGGAAAAAATATACACTGCATAAAAGGCTGATTTCTCCACCCTGTTTCTCCCTCTCCTTATTTGCTCATTAAAATTATTATATGGAAAACCAAGAAACAAAGCATAAAAAGTTATTTACATAATATTTTACATAACAAAACTCCTTATGAGAAATGAGAATATTAAAATTTCAAAAGTACAGTCGCAGCAAGTGGTAGGCGAGGCACGAAGATAAATCAAATCCTATTTCTTGCCATGCTGTGAAAAGACTGCTGGCTTTTAATCATCCTGATGTGCCATATGTAAATTCCATCAAAGAAGAATTTTGGTAAATGTTATATTTCATAACCACAGGGAAGAAAGCTATTTATAAACATCAATTAA
Organism: Podocnemis expansa; assembly: GCA_007922195.1. Classification (NCBI taxonomy): domain Eukaryota; kingdom Metazoa; phylum Chordata; order Testudines; family Podocnemididae; genus Podocnemis; species Podocnemis expansa. The sequence goes on along the minus strand of ML682018.1, from coordinate 8,165,007 downwards.
ATGATATACTATAGTCTAAAGCCATTAATAATAAAACTACTAATCTAGATAGACATGGCTTTCATATCTAATAGCTTTTTTCTTTATTTTTCAAACTTGCAAATACCTAGGACAATATTGTATGCTCTTCTACTCAAGGTCAGTTTAAATTGATCAGTGAAAATATTGCACTGAGATAGCAGAACCCAGTTCTTTTCCTAGCAGGAATGAACATGTACAGGCAGAAGTCCCCAAAGTGCTCATAAAACTAAGGTAAACTATCTTTAAAAAAAAAATAAAGCATGTGAACTAACTGAAATGCTTTTGAAGTATGGCTAGAAAGCTATAAAGTAAAAAAAAAAAAGATTGCTCATGGATTAGCAGTTTGAAAACTGGTTTATTTTGTGTCACAGTTATCTATATGAAATATTTTTAAGAGATACAAACTTTTAATCAACAGGCCAGATTGCCCAGACATATGACCAGAACAGATGCCTCACTCTGTCTTAATAACAAACACAGTATTCTTCTTCTTATTATTATTATTAAGTGAGAACAGCTGGAGTATTTCAACTTTACATAACAACGTGAATCAGAAGCTATCTAAGTAAGTACATCAGGAAAGTTAAAAAATTAAACTTCACAAAGCTCCCAGGAAATAGATAATTACCATAACTGCTGACTGACAGAAAAATTGAGGCAAAGACTGACTAGAACAATCATTTCCACAAAAGTAAAAGCGAGTCTTTAGTAGCTCTGGTAATGGTACCCAGAAGTTCTAATCACCAGACACGTGATCACCTTCAGGCTTTCCATCCTCCACAGAAAGAAGGTGAACTCAGCATTCTGCAATACCCTATTAAAGAAGCTAATCAGAACATAGTGCTCTACGTCACCTCCTATCTAAGCAGCTTCCAAGATGACAGAACTGGTGAGGTTCTCCCCAGAGTTTGCTATGCACATCTCACTGGGCATGGCATTAGCTTTGATAACCGATGAAACAACCACGGAGTTTGCCCCCCTCCCTGAACCATTAGATCCCATGTAATTTGCAAAAACAGAAACCATTTTTGTTTAAATCCCTGTACCTCCATCAGATAATCATATGTATCTCTCTCTCATTAGAAGAAGAGTAATGGTTTATGGATTGGGGTGCTAATTTAGGATCTACGGCTAAGTCCACTTCTAAAAACTTTTTAGTTTGAACTAGAACGCACACTTAGCTCAAACTAACCATTACTTCGAGTATTGGCCCTGCTAAGCATGGAAGTCTGAACTAATCACTGAGTTTTACCAGTTTGGACTAAGCTTTGCCGCAGGCCAGATTAAGCTTCATTAGTCTCGACTAATGTGGCAGTGCAGACATAGCTTAAGAGACCAAGTTTCAATTCTCTTTTCTGCCACAGAATTCCTACTCAACCTTGAGCAAGGCTCTAAATGTCTCTGAGGCTCATTTTCCTATATGTAAAATGAGGATAGTAGCACTTCCCTACTTGTGAGGATTAATACATTGAAGACTGTAAGGTGCTCAAACGCTATTGTGATGAGGATCCTACAAGTACCTTAACTAGATAATTCCTGTGTGCATATCTGTGGAAAACATTCCAAAGGGATTTTCTCTCACAAAAGCTCATGTGATAAATAAATCTCTTAGTCTTTAAGTGCCACAGGACTCATTGCTTCTTCAGTTGCAAATGCTATGTGAACAGGTCTCTCATACTTGCTCGTATACCTGGACGCCCCCCTCAAAGACATTCCACAGCACAGAGGGGAGAGAAAGATGTGTAAATGCTGAAAGAGTCATAAGAAAAAGAGAGTCTGTCACCAACTTGGCCATTTCCAAATCCATTAATGGATCCCAAGTCTCATAGTCATGTTTCTATGGGATCAAGTCACAGAAAGAACAATGTAGTGGATATTGTACTATGCCCATCAGCATCATCCAGTCACAATCTTTTTAATTCTCATTACCTTCCATTCACAGAAGCAGAGGGTACAATACAACTTGCATCTTATAAAGGATGTGAGAGGATATGAATTGCTGCTTTACATCTATAGTGGGGTACATTGATTGACGCTGGAGAAGGTTTTAGGCAGAAGCATTACAGCAAAGCAGAGATACAAGTGTGTATCTTTAGGGATAACACTGCTTTTCCAGTTACTCAGTCAGTGAAAGAAGGAAGCAACTCTGATTATTTAGCACTGTCTATTAGAAGAAATTGAACCATGTTTCCCACCCCATAAAAAGTAATTATTGCCACTAATGACAAAGCCAGAGAAGAGGAAGCCTTCTTGGAAAAAAGGAAACTGGCATGCTATCAAATTGATAGGCTAACTGACGTTCAGATTATATCAACATTATTCCTTATAACACTGGGATGCACCTAAAAAGAAACCATGTCCTTGAAAAAGATTAAAAAATGCTTCAGAGAGAACTATTTCCAGAACAGAAGCTTGCAAAACATTGTTTTAGTTATATTTTGTTTCTGCCTAAAACATTTTAGCACTATACCTAAATGAAGATTTTCTGTGACAGTAATAAACATTGTCACTCATCTAAAACCAAAGATTTTATTCTACCTATTATATGTTAATTGAAAGAATACTTTATGTGTGTATGTCCAGATTTTCAGCACACTCAGCAGTGTCAATGAGCATAAACTGAAACCTGCCATATCTGCATTGGTAGTACAAGAAATTTAATGCTTCACTTCTTCCTAATGTTAGTTACTTGGTTATAACTGGTGTGTAGATTGAATGGCAGGTGACATTTCATAAGATTTAAATGAGGTAAGAAATTAATCAAATTAACATATCACTTTTCTAAAGTATAATGAGTCATTTGCATATAAAGTTCAATCGAGTCAGTAAATATAAAATGAACTCCAAATTACAGAGGGAATTGTGAACTGCATTTCATGTGTTTTGTAATATATTCACTGTGCAGATTTTTTAAATACATCCGGAAATCCTGCATGATTTATATTGCAGTTTCTTGATGAAGCATTTACCCATTTATGAATCACAGCATGTAATACACCACGCTGTAACATTGTGTTGGAGACCTATGGAGCTACTTGTAGTTCACTTTCAAAGGCATCCAGGCATCTGTCTGTCTAGTGAAATAAAATGCATTTAGGATAGTAAGCTATATTTTATGAGGAACATCCATCAGCAAATCCCTGCACTTCATGCAGTCCCACAAAGATCCATGGGGTTGTGGAGGTGCAAGGATTTTTCCACATGTGCCCAGAAACACAGCCTTGTTCCATGCAACTGAAGTTCATAAGAAGAACAAGAGGTAGCAAATACTTTAAGAAATAAATGAAGACTGGTTAGAAGTGCTAGATGGTAGCCACTTATAAACAAATATTAGGTGTCAAGGCTTTGGGCCTCATTTCTATCTTGCAAACTTACCAGTGATGATACAAAACAAGCAGCTTTGCTTAGTTAATAATTACAAGTCTATTTGGCTAATCTCAATATGCAGTATAAGAAAAGGATTTTAGCTACTGAAGATTCTAACTGCCACACTGCTGTCCACAAATAGCACAGAATGGTCTTAAATTTATTAACTTAATATTGTCAATATTTTCCTAAATTGCAACATAAAGATGAAAAATAAAAACATTAGCATATGCTGCAGATCTGCACGTATCTGGTGATTTTAGTCAGAAGGGCTGAACCATGCTGTCAAATGGATGGTTTTAATTTTGCACAAGATTTTCATGACTAATTTGTTTTATGACATTTAAATTTTATCTGTTACATATGTTAAGAAGTAACTTGGGAAAAAGTAGTTTTCTCACTAGCCTTGAGTAGGTGTTAAGCAGCACAACATTCAATTGCCCCAGCAGCTCACAGACTGTAAAATGACTCACAAGGTGGTCCCTGTTTTCTTCTTTCAGCAGAAGAAATAACTTGCACCAGCTCTGCATAAGTTATTTTCTTCCCCCTATAGCTCAGCTGTCCTGGCCAATTTGTGTGTGTGTGTGTTAGAGGAGAACGGTGGCTAAAAGGTCTGTTTATTATTCTCTGTTGCTGCTGGTGCTCCAATGAAGCAGTAAGTGTAAGGCTGACAGTAAAGTCTGGGGCCAACACAGTTACAGCAACACTGTAAGGATAGCCCTTATAAGGAAGAACAGGGGCACCCTATGGTTCCTACTCTTCTGCCTGAGTGTGCATCACAGTTGTGCCTTTAATAAGGACAATCCATCATGTCAAATGATTTGTAATTCTTTAGACTGCAAGCTTCTGAGGGGTTGAATTTGTCTTGTTCGACACCAAGTATGTCATCAGTGCTAAACAAAGAAATAATGAGTGGTACACATAATGTTTAAAAAATTAAATGGAAAATAGTCTGCCTTTGGATGAAACCAATATTTAATTCAGTAGCTCCATCAGGTCTTCTCAGGACAGATTTTCAACATACAGTTTGTTTGTTTGTTTGTTTTTAGAATACTTTATATGTATATGCGTATTAATATAAACATACAAATAACACTACTCAGTCATAGTAATGATGCAATGTTTAAATGTTTTAGGCTATAAATATTAATTTCTGAAATGTGTTTGAGAATGAACAGAAATAATTACCCATCTTCTCACTATTATCTGGAGCACTTAGCCAATATTCAGTCTTGCAGATTGTTTCCATTTGGGGAAGAAATTGAGTGGAGTCTTATATTTCTTTAGTGCAACTCTTTTTCTTTACAAAGAGTATTTATGCAGTTCTGTATCCTTAAACAGGATAGGAGTCAAACTGCAGGAGGCACTTTCTTTGCTCATTGATCCAACCCTTCCTTCAGGAAGTACTCTACCCAAATGCTCTCTCACACTCAGCTTTTCCTCAGGGTGACACTATAAATGCTTCTGTCCTGACTGGCTAATTGTTTGGTTGCTTCTTTGTTTTTTATGCTGCTGCTTCCTCACAACAATGTATCCCTTAAGCAATACCCCGCCCATTGGTTTTGTGTTCAGAATCTAAGGAATGCCCTTTGGACTGCATGTCTTAACTTCTGTTCCAACTTTGCCTGAGGCCTGTTTCGACTGATGGCTCCCATTCCTTCAGCTATTTACTCCATAAATGTGTTTACTTGCTTTATAGATTTTTCCTTAATGAATAGCATCTGTTTTACCCACCAATCAATTCACTTGCTCCATTTCTCTCTTCTTCACACGTGTGTCAGCATGATCACTCCATTAATGATTTGCTAGTTGCTGTGCTCAGACAGATGAATACTAGATTGAGGCTCCAAAAAGAAGCTGCTGAAACTGATTTTTTTTTTTTTTTTTTTTTGCAAATTTGGTTGCATTGTCTCAGGACTTAATAGGGACATTACATTTTTCTCTCTTTACAACAGGTGATATGATCTCATCCTCCCCATATGCTGCTCCCCAGTGTTTGAATCTTTAGAACTGTTTTGATTTGCTGTTACAGTGTGACCTGATCCCCTGACTTACACTTCCCTGCATTTATTTCCCCCCATTCTGTAAGCTCCCCCATCTTCAAAACACCTGACAAGTGGGGTTTTCTCCCATGAAAGCTCATGCAAAAAATAAATTTATTAGTCTTTAAGTGTCGCAGGACTCAATGTTTGTTTTACTGAACTAGACTAATACGGCTGTCCATTTGGAACTTCTCCTTCACCATGACGTCCTTCCTGATTCTACAGACACAATTGGGTTTAGTGATTACTAACATGAGTATTCTCCAAAGACTTCAAGTTCTTCTTTCACGTGTAAGATTCTCTGGTTCCTAACTTACTTTGTAAAGCAAAAGCCATTTTTAATATAAACTCAATTCCAATAAAAGACAATGCATTCTTAAGTATATCTCCATTGATTTTAGGGATCAGAACACTTAAATAGAAGGAAGAGCTAATAGAGGCCACCACTCTATTATACTTTAAAAAAAGTACTTTTATTGAAAAAACCCCTTTGAGTAAAATCCAGCAGTAATGTATATTATCTTAGACTCACCAAGGCTATTTTGTTAGTATCTTTCCTCTCATTCCCATACAAACCCTGGGAAACATTTAACCCGCCTGTACTGTATTCAGCAGTCCATTCTATAACTGATTCATCTACATCAGGATTCAGGCATATTCTGTGTGGCAACACTGTATAGTACAGAATCTTTTCTTCAGTTTGTGACCAAGAGAACCAATAGGAACTACAGAGTCTATGTGTCCAGCATCCGCAAAAAGAATCCCCTCTTTGTTTCATGCAGCTGAGTACTGTCTATTCTCTATTGTGAGGTTCGCTATGACTTCCCTCCTTCAAAAACCCCAGAACGTCCCACTAATTAATGGGAATAGGGTGGCTAAAAGCCTGCTTGGCTTGTAACAACTCAACCTCCAAAAGTCTTCCAGGTGTGGAAGTCTTGCCTGAAAAGAGGAATAAAAACCTTCCAAAACCAATCCTCAAACACATAGATGCATGTGTGTTTGTGCAGACTCATCTAAACCACCGTCTAGTCCGAACTGCTGCAGCAACTAATTTGAACTGAGAAAAAAAATCTAGCAAACAAAATTCATTCAGTGTATTGGATTTATTTTCAACAGGAGTCACTTTAATGACCATGCATGCTAAATTTATTATTGAAAAGTGACAAACTGTCCAGACAATGAAGTGTGTGGCTATATTATAACCACTCATGAAGAGGTATAGCAATTCACCTCAAGTTCATGTCTACCCTAACGAAGTGCCAAGTGGCAGCATAAACCAGAAATAAATGAATTAATGGGTAAAGAATGAATATTCTGAAAAAGGGAAGACCTTTAACTGTACCCATGAATTGTTCTTCCTAAATATGCAAACAGATTTTAAGGGTGATGTAGAGGAGTGGGTCCATCTGTTTGCATGATGTCATTTCTTGATATTCAGGGTACTACTTGTGAGAGTAAGTATAACAGAGAAGCTAATCAAAAAGACATTAAATCAACAGAAAAATTCTTCTTGATACCAATTGTCTTGGGATCAGGTAAAGAGTCACCAGTGCCCATTATCTATAGTGGTGATTCCAGCCCACACAAGTACCTGAACTTATCTATCGTGGTGAAAAAGACAGAAAGTATAAATTGTTTAGAATAAAATTTCATTGCTAAAATTACAACAGTCCCACTACCTCATCTAGCAGGTGCCCTACACTGAACAAGCCAAGAACAATGCAAACAGTTGACTTCTTCCATGGTGCCAGAAATGAAAATGTGTTTTCTACATCACAAATGTAAAACAGCACAAGCAGCTCCATAAACCGGTCAGAAAACTACACTATGTTCAAGCAACAATGCAAATTCACTGCGCTATGCATTACTGGCTGAATCCTAAAGTCCTTAGTAAGTCAAAAGTGCTTTTGAAGAAGTTAAAAATCACTGCAGTGGGAGCTTGGACTGAGTGAAGCAGCAGCAATATTCAAGCATGCACTTCAAAGAAGATGTATGGAGATGCTTAAAGTCTTATTCAAAGTATAATTACTTTATTTATTTTAATTAAAACTATAAGACACTGTTTTGTTCATTAAGAGCTACAGTGTTTCTCTAATATACTCCCTCCCCTTGCCCTCATTGGCATTACGTTTTATCTTTGTATCTCTGCCAAAAGATATTTTTATCCTCTCTGCCGCAAGTACTTTGCCACTGCCTACAGAAAGGACAGTCACGCTGAACTGGGATTTTTATATATGAATTTACTGTGTGTACACTTAAATAAACAGAGATTATTTAACACTTCTACTGTTTTCAAGAATTTAAAAGCAATGAATTTATTTTCTTAAATAAATCCTATTTGGCTGTTTCCCCATCCTTTAACAAACTATATATTCTAAACACAGTACCTTCCTATGGAGATTATTTTAGCTGCATCTGCAATTTGCCTGACAAGAGAGGCCATTGTAATTGAATGGAAGTTCATATAGAGGTAATGATATGAACTAAGCTTACATAATCACCTCACTTTCAGTTTATAAAATAAATTGCACAATTACAACACATAGAACATCATTAGACTAACCTCTGCACACTTCATTTAAGAGTAGAAAGAGAAGAAGCTTTAATTTTGTATTGACCCAGTGTTCAAGTGGTCATTATATGCAACATCATTTGAAATGCAAAAATCTACTAAATTACACACTTTCTATATGTACACGATTGTAACTAAAGAAGTGTCTCCAAATTAAATTACTATATTAGAGCTACTAGGCCAGCATGTGTCAATGCCATCAGTGGGGCTTTTCCAACTTACACCATCTGAGAGTCTGGCATGTTGTGTCATTATTTCTGATTTGTATGAAGATTTTGGTTAGTAGCTAGGGCAGTTTCTTGCTAGGAATACTTCTTAACACATACATATGTTAGATAGATAATATGCTATACTATTATTTTTAACTGAATGAGCAAGTTTGTGAAGTTAACAATGTCCTTTAACTAAATATACTAATTAACTGAACATTTCTTTTGCCAAGCCTTTCAAATGCTTCATGCCGGATCCCTGGGACAATGTCTCTGCTGCAGATTTTAGTGCATATTATTAAGAAAATATTAATTGCCAGTAAAAATATTTTCCATTTTTTGCAGTAGATTTTGCATTTTACCCACTAAACTAAGACCATCTTTAATAGTGCAATTTCTTTCCAAATGTAATATACATGGAAAAACAACCTGTACATTACTGCCTTTAGACATTCACTGTATTTCCTTGTCTATTCTTCCTATAGTTATATCTGAAAGCGAAACACTTATAGTTATATCTGAAAGCAAAAATGTATGTTATATGTAAATGGACGTAGATGCATGCTATTTCTGAGTGGAGAAACTATGTGTTTTTAGGTCATGACTCTATTATTATTATTATTCCATGTGGTCCTGTGCAAATGTATACACATAAGGAAGAAAAATTATGGTAGGATGTGTAGTGAAATACAGTTTTTGCAGTGACAACAAATAGATGTTGATGTTACTCAGAAGGGGTTACACAACGTGGAGGTGATCTTAAATGAGGACCAATATGATATTTATCTCATTACTTTGAATCAAATAGTTTGAATAGTTTCTAGTAGGATTCAGAGTACATCAAGGGTCATCATTAAACTCTTTTTAGTTCCTTAGTGCTTGATGCACTTACAGAAAATATCCAGAGAGTGGCACTCAAGTGCATGTTTTTTATAGATATAGTGCTCATGGAAGACAGCAAAGAAAAGAAAATTTAGAGAGATGAAGGTGCATATTTGAAAGATATGGCATGAGAATCAGCAGCAACAGACCAGAGTATATGGCCTGCATTTTTAGTTATATCTCACAAGAAGACCAGATTATAAATCTGGAGGTGGCCAGTACTATCAAATGTACAGAAGTTTAGGTACCAAAGTCTGACAGTACGCTATAATGTCAAATACAGTGATAACTTATAAGCAGAACAGGAAAGGCATGGACTAAATGGAGAGAAGTGAAGAGAGTGGTCTGCAATAGGAGAATGATTATCAAACTGAAAAATCGGATGCACAAGATAATTATGTCAGCACTTTTGGATGGCTCTGAATGCTGGGAACTGAGAAAGAGAAACAGCTCTTGAATACAGTGAAAATGAAAATGTTAAGTTGGAGGACTGGAGTTACTAGAGTAGACTATGTTTACACAAACTGTAATTTGGGGAAGTGTGAAGCTGGAACCAATTATGGAAAAGTTGAGGCAATCGAGGTTTAAATGGTTTGGCCATGTAAAAAGAAGATCAGAAGAATATATAGGAAACAGTGTGTTAAATTTAGATGTGAAGGGTACTGGTGTGACAGATTTCCCCTGTATCTTCACCATAAACATAGTTGTAATAATTGTACGAAGTACAACTCATGAGGTAACATCTAAAAACTCATCATTTGTTGGTCAACATTGTCCTGATAAAATATGTGTGGCAACATTGTATGTGAAGTTATAAGATTCCCCCGCATCATATTGCTAACACACATTCTAAACCACAGAGAACCTGGCAAACATGTCTGACTCAAACAAAGGAATGTGTGTTCTGCTTAATTTGCTTTTAAGCAGTAAACAGAGTCAGCAATCAGGCAGGGTAGATAAAGAAACCTCAAACAGATGAGGAAAAGCAGCAAGGGACATTATGTCTACAGAACATCAGCTGGAAATATTTTCTAAGAGGGTGACTGACACTATAAAAGGGAAGAAAAATACCCCAAAGCACCTCTTTTCTCTCTGTCCATTGATTTATGGCACCAGAAGGGAGAAAGGTAGCAAGCACTGAACTGGAAAAGGAGACCTGATCTAAGAAGTTTTCACAGTAAGACTGCTTAGAGTATGTGCTAAGGAAACCTTGCTTTTTTGCTAATTTTCGCATCAGTTGCATTTTATCTTTGTTTTTTAACCATTTCTGAGTTTTATGCCTTGTTCCTCATACTTACTTAAGAAAAAATCTCTCTTTATATTTATCTTTTATCTAATCCAGTGTGTTTAAATTGAAGAGTCAGTGAAAGTGCATTGGGGGTAACACAGTATGTATATTATTTCTATTAAGGAAATATAGACTTTATATGAATTTATATTGTCTAAAAGCAGAATGGGTAACAGAATTTATGGGGGGAATTCTAAGACTAGGAGTGTGTTGGGGTCACTCAAATAAACCAATGCTGGTAAGAGCTAATGAGTTGCTGGCTGGAAAAGAAATACAGACATAGCTGGGAGTGACTTCCATGATGAGTCTGTTCATGAGCATTGCAGACTGGAGGCTACAACAACAAAGCACTCCCAAGAGTATCCCAGGTAAGAGGGTGGTGGTGAGAAAGCTGTTCAGTCTGTATTATACTCTGGGTGTGTCACAATTAAAAAGCCTGGAAGACCAAAAATTAGACAGATGGATGTCATAAAAAAAACATTTTATTAGGTGCAGTGTTTCTGAATACCTGCTTCAAGACAGACTAGAATGGAAAAGAATGGAGCTCAGAGAGACAGACAGACGGACAGACAGCCTGAACAATCATGGTGTATGGCCCTAGAACAAGGCAGGGAGAGGGTTTTTGGATCTGTTAGTTGTTAAAGAAGCTTGGGAGTGTAAACAAAGAGTAATACCATTTCTGGTTCCTTCTGAATTCAGAGAAGCAGGACTTAGTCCACTCCATGCAAATAAACAAGACTGCATCAAAGAATATACCACCAGATTTCTAATCCCATATGGAAAAACCTACAAGGCCTCAGACTTCAAAAGGGAACACCTTTTTTTTCCAATTGCTTAAAATTTTCAGACTCTTAAAATTTTGCAAAATAATAAAAAATATTCTGTGTAATTATGTGAAATGCATTGGCCACAAAAATTCCATTTAGAGGAAAACAAACAAACAAACAAACAAAAAAAGAACATAAATTCATAATAGTTTTCTTTCCCTTCCTTTTTTTTTTTTTTTTTTAAAGAACATGTTCATTTGTCTCTCCCTCACTCCCTCCCCCCTTGAAATATTATGCCTAGTATGACAACATAAATTCTAAAAGAGCAAAAATGGCAGAGGAAGATGAAGCTAAAGTTACGCTAAGCAGACAGCTGCTGAAACTATACAAAGACAGCAAGGGTCTCAGAAATATATGAGAAACTGACATTTGTCAGCTGTTTTTAAGACAGAAAATGTGAAGTACATTTGTTCAGTCACATTATGGGTACACACATGTTGACGCACACACTAACATGCTAGCCAATACAGAACCATTATTTGCAAGAATTTAGTTGGCCATAAAATTTTTACATGGATTGAAACTCAGAACAGATAGCAGCAGTCCCAGTTGGACTCCCTATCCTAGCATTCAGGCCCTCATTCAGGAAAGCAGTTAATCCAGTAACTAAAATTATGTGTAATATTAGTAATACTTAAACACATGCTTAAACCCCATTAATTTCAACATCTTAGACTTCAATGAGACTCTGTGCTTAACTGATTTCCTCTAAAATGGAGCCTTTGTGAAGAGTCCCTTGAATTGCACAACAGAGCTCTGGTTTCTCTCATGGTGGTCCTCACTTTAAAAGCCTTATATATACTCTTCCCACTATTACAAATATCTACACAAATTATAAGGGAGTTTATTTAAAATCTGAAATGAGAGGAAAAGCAGTCAGTTCCTAGTCTGTCAATTAAGTGAGAAAACTGTGGGCCAGTAAACATTTTTAAGGATTTATAAATAATTATATACCATCTAGAATCCTAAGTACTGGAAAAAGAAAAGATGTCTTACAACACAAAGAATGTAATAACATTATCTGAAAAACAACAAAAATATCTGCATTTTAACTCTGAGCAAAACCTGGAGAAACCTGAAGCACACTTCAGAAACTTTTTCTCAAAGTTTCACCGCTACCCTGGAAGTACCAAAATAATTTGTTCCCAATTTCAAAGATGCTTTTTTGCTGACATTAAAAATATTTTCACAAAACACTGAATGATTGAATGCAAGAGGCAAACCTTGACCATTTTTAATTTCAAGTCAGTGAGTGAGCCTGCCAGCTTTTTTGAGTATGTTAACATGGTCCAGTATGCTACACTGTGTTTTCACACGCAGAAGTTCCTCCTCCATTTATTTATTGCCTTATTATATGTAGACTATTTGCTGTACACTCATCTACCCCACAGTGATTATACAGATAATGCTTTATTATCAAAGTATATATGCCAATCTATATGTAAAGCTAAAGTGAATGTGAACCCTTCCAAGCTGACTCATGAATGCTGGTGTGCCCAGGCTGTTGTATCTTAAAAATGGTAAAAATACATTCAAAGGAAGGGAAAACCAAACCAAAACAAAACCAAAACAAAAACACCACAAGGAGTCCTATGGCAGTTTTAAAGAGTAACAAATTTATTAATCGCATGAGCTTTCGTGGGAGAAAATCCCACTTTAGACACGTTATGACTTACACTTCCCTGCATTTATTTTCCTCTTATTCTGTAAATTCTCTCATCTTCAAAGCACCTGACAAAGTGGGCTTTTCTCCCACTAAAGTTCATGTGATAAATAAATTTGTTAGTCTTTAAAAGTGTCGCAGGACTCTGTTTTGCTGAACTAGACTAACAAGCCTGCCCCTATGCAACTTGTCAAAGAAAAATGAGAAACTGGTATGAAAAATTCCACCTGGAACAAGAGAGCAGTGGACTGTCATCTCACGGGTTTCCATGGAGAAGAATGGGTGGTGAGGGTGGAGGGAAGAATGAATAGTGGATTTGGAAGATGTGGTTCTCTCTAGTGCTGCTTTATTGCTCAATGCTTGGGTCATCAAGGCTTGTTCACAGAAAGGTATCCTGTGACAACTAGGATAAAGTCCATTTTCCCCTTTTGCTTTAAGGAAACTGAAGAGAGCAATGGTGTTAGCAATTTAGTCATACTTGAATATTTTCTCTCTCTCTCTTTTTTTTTTCAATTTTTTTCAGCACAGTTTCTGTATTCTTATAGTTATACAGTATTTTTAAGCTAGAGAAGGACTAAATTGTGTTCTGAAGTTCTTTTGTCCCTCTGCATCTGTTTGCCTTCTTTACCTCCCCCCCACCCCCCAAGGATGAATCATGCAATAAAGAAGCAATCTGTAGCATTCTGGGACTCTTAAAGTGGGAGTAAAACAAAAGGAGGTCTCATCCTGTTTTCTGCCCCCACCACCCCCACACACCAAAACAATCCCTTCCTCCCACATGCACATAAGAAATCTGATTTTCCCCAGTCATTTAATATTGCAGAATTACCAAAGATTTCTTCAAGACCATTTTGTTAGAAATCTGCCAAGAGGTGACAGATTTGTTCATTTATTATTTAACTTTATGCATTGGCTTTCCTGTTAAAAAGTAAGAAATAGCTCTGTGTCTATATTTAAAGCATTTAATCAGATGAAAAATATAGTCCACTGCAGACTAAGGAATAGTTGTTGGTAGAGTCTCTTATAACGGATTATTCACTGATCATTTGAAAAAAAATAAGATTTTACAAAAATCTTTTCATAGCAAAAATGCAAGGATAACTGGGTTTCCTAAGGCCACAAGTGAAAGTTACTATTATTAATTGTTCTTATTAATATAGCACTGAAAGATGCCAAACAAGGGTAACAGCCCCACTACAGTAGGCACTGTGCAAACACACAGTACCAACACTGTCTCAGACAGCTCATGATCCAGGAGTGAGAACATAGAACAACTGGGTAGCAATTCACTGTGCTGATTGAAACATTGTATAGCAACCAAGTATATCCTTAAATGTAAGCATTTAAGATTAAAACCCTTTTGTGATCACGGGGCACAAGCACATGATTAAAGTTATGGACAGGTTTATGTGCTTTCATTACCTGAGGACATAAATAGACAAATTGGTGGTGGGAGGCCAAGTTAACAATATATAGGAACATTTGACTAATTTGTAGTTACAATGGTCTTTGCAGTCACAAGTAAAACAAAACATCTCTCCCCATATATTTTTAAATTTTAATTGTACAAACACATGAAATCACTTTGAATAACAGTATTTCTGGATTTCTTACAACTTTCAATCATTTGTGTTTCTATGTAGTTTGAAATGTGATATAGATCAGAAAGCCCATAAACTGACTTTTGGAGCTTTCCTTAAATAATGTTGATTCTCATATTAACAATATAGCACCCCTACCAGTGGGGAGGGGGCATGTATAGAAAGCTACCTACATTCTCCAAACAGAATTCATGAGATCCTCACATAAGCTGGTGATAGATTACTCAGATATGAGGCTGGTGGGTGTGCAACAAGTGCTAAAAGATGTAGTTTTCATAAATAAAAAATTACACTACTCCAATTGCAGCTGAGTTAGGCCATCACTAAGTACCAGGCCTTGCTATAACAGTTTGTTCCCTTAACTTACATTTTACTTCAGCAACAGTACTAAACAAAGTATATTTTATGACTAAGCAGAAGTAGAAGCATTTGTGAATAGTCAAATCAAAGAAAAAAAAATGCTGATGAAAAGCTGAATGACTCAACTTGACTCATTTGCACCAGAATTTGCTTTTTGTTTGGAACCCTGCAATCTAGAAGTAACATTTGCATCTACTTACCAATGCATCAATAGCAGCTTAATTTTGTAAGATTTCTTGTTGAATAATCTGGTCTAATTAAATTGGCATTTGATTGATATAAAAACAGTGTTGATTTAGCTTTCCACTGATCTTTTCTACTTAAATTGCCTGATCTGCAAAATAATACATTTTCGTTAAATTATCATCATGTTAGTGGTGGCCCATTTTGGCAGGCTTTCTTCTGAATCAATTGACAACTACAGTTTTGATTTCAATTATTATTGATTTTTTTTAGTATCAAAAGTCATGGTCTTAAGTAAAAGATGTTCATATTCATTTACTGTAAAGTAGATTGTGAGATGAAGATCTGCCTTGAAAAGGGGTAAAGCACTGAGGTGTTGCTCTCTGGAGCAGCACAGGAGGGAAAGGATGAGTAATTGTCTGCTGCCCCAGGAAGTTACCTACACTGAATCTATCCACAATGGAGCATAAGCTTGAACTCTAATAATTCTATACCCTCTTCCACCCGTTTCTAGCTAACTGTGTCTGAGGATGGGGATGAGAGTAGACGCTCAACTCTCCTGTTTCAAATCTCATGCTGCTATCCATAATAGCAGGGAAAATGATAGTTCAGGAAAATAATGACTGTGCCTCTATCCCTAGACAGTATGCACAGGCCACAATTTAGCTGTACATTATTAACTGGGTTCCGTTTAAACCATGCGGATTTTTCATACCAAATAAGCAATGTAACAAGTGAAATTTGGTATCAAGAAATGCCTTTAGCATCGGTACAATAAAGGTGTGACACATGGGAGTGATGGCAAGTTTGTTTTGGTTTTTTGTTGTTGTTGTTTTTTTCTTAATTTTCTTAAGTTAATCTTGTGGTAAAAATCAGAGTTGCCAAAAATAAATCATACCAACAAAACCCAACCCCTTTACCCTTTCACATAATAGGCACAATTTTTTTTTTTATTTATCAACTCACATACACGCTCAAGATGTTATAAAGGGTCACAAATGACTTAATATTTACTTAATTGTACTTTCCTGTTTGGACAAGGTATGAAATGTGTTTGTCCCTCTTTTCCTTATTTTTTTTTGTATTGATATCGAATCTTTAAATGCTGAATATTTAAAAGAGGAACAGCGGTGAACACAAACTATACTACAGGAATGTTACATTTTTAAGGGAAGCACATAAAAGTCAGGAGGGAAAAAAAACTAATGCTGCTTGCACTACCTAGTCTCTGCCACCTTATAAGTATTCATTACAGAGCATTCTTTTCCTGTGTGCTCTTATATTAGATTTTCTGTGGAAGCCACTCCTCATTCATAGCACAGGACAGACAATGCACAGTGAATGAAAGAACGATTAACTGTTTATCTAACCTTAACATTTAATGTATTGTCCCATGCTTCATTTCAGCCCTAAGCTAGAAAGACCTTAACCACATGTGTAGGTTGAAGGCATTTTTCTCTTAGAGTCAATTATTTTGTCCAGTTACCTCTTTCTGGGATAGGAAGACTGGGGTATAGGAAGGGCAATCCATTATGTTCTTATCATAAGAAACCATACCTGCATCCACTGAATGCACGAAGACAAGAATCCAACTTACTGTTGTGTAACCAAAAAGGTAAAAAGACTGCTTATCGTGTTACTTGTATATGTCTAGAAGATATGTACCTCCAGGAGTAGAGAAACTAAGTGAAACAAACACTAAAAGATAGCAGATATCATGAACAGGATGTGAAATGCTTTGAAAAATCTTTTAAAGGTATTAACTTAGAAATTATTGTTAAAATATATAAATGAAAAAATTATATTATAGAGGGCTTTACTGGTTTAAACTGTAAAGCTAAATCTGCATGCAAGATGGGTAAGTATATTGAAATAGCCTTGAAGATTAAAAAGTATGCAATAGCAACAACAAGAACAATGCACATTTTAATGCTGAACAGCAGAGAATGCCTGCTGCACAAATATTCTATGCATTTTAAAGATGCACTCTATTGCAAAACAAGAAGTAGTCTGTTTTTTATGTGTTTCTTTATAAACTGAACATTTTATCATCCAAAAGCACAGCTTTTCACAGACTTCTAAAATTCTTGATGTTGTCATTCTTACATTTATCTCATATCCTCTTCCAGGCTCCCATGTAAAGTGTGAAACCCTGAGTCTCTTACAATTATGTTTGTTTTGATTGTTCGCTAGCAAATAGCTATACGTGCAGAGAAAGCCAATTTAGTTGTAGATTTCATCTGTGCACATTTTTCTCATTACAACTCTTTGTACAGTGCGACAGGTGTAAGATACCATGACGAACATAGGAAACAATATTGTGGTTCTTTCTGATAATGTATGTTGTTGTTTTCATGAAGCCACCAGGGACAAAAAAAGATGGCTAATTGGGGCGGTGGGGAGAGAAAGTTACTGTATGGCCCACAGCTGAAAAAATTCTGTTCATCGTTTTCAGAGTAAGTGATTTAAATGTTCCAACTGCCATCCATATTAAAGTTAATGATGTTCTGCACAATTTACTGACATTAATTTGAAGGCACACAAATTACGCACACGCTTACGCACACATACAGTACTTGCACTGCAACTATATTAGCATTCATCTGTTACAGGTTATGTGTACTGAGATTAAAATAAATGGCATATTACATTTAAAGTAAGAACATCTGCTAGAATTATATCATAGAACAACAGATGTTGCTAAATTAAATAACCATCAGTCTTAAACTGATTTCATGTCACTGGCAAGGGTTAACTTTCAAAATCCAGCTGGACTAGAGAAAGCAAATTCAGAACACACTTCTGCAGCTGAAAAAACCTGAGAACAATTTTACTTTGGTTGAGGATCCTGAAATGCCATAAAATTTGAACATAGCAAACCTAAATTAAGTTTTTTTAGTAAGGTTTAGCCTAGTGTTCTCCCTTTTTATACAGCATTAATTATGTTTATTGTAGAGATACATGTACATGGATGATTTTGCAAATCCCAAAATTCTTAGATGATGTAAATGTCATGGATCTCAGTTCCTGAGATTCAGAGACCTCATTCTCTAGACAACTTTAACAGCACTTTACATGTTATTCTTTTCTGAGAACTCTTTATTTTAATGATAGGCAGTAACCAGAAAGAGATAAACATTCTATACATGTTTCTCTTGTCTTACAGATGATATGCCTTTTTCTTACTGAGGAGAAGAAAAGTCAATATATTTGGAGCTCTTAAGTCTGTTTTTTTTTTAAAAAAAAATCTCTATATTGATTTTAACTTACGTTCCAGGCACGTTTTATACAACTAGAGCTCAGCAATATGCTCCACAGTATTACCTTCAAGGCCTGTCTATTCTGAATACAACAGAAGACATTTTTTTTTGCATATAAATCTGACTAACATCAAGGAAAGGCAGAGGTGGAGAGAGAATAGAAGAATAGTGTGAAGAAGAATAAGTCCCATATATCTTCAACATATATATACACACACCTCACTTAAAAGAGCCGTTTTAGCAAAAAAAAAAATGTGCCTTTAATAACACTGAATCAGCAATAAAATGTTGTGATATATTGTCTAGGAACAAACCAGTAGAATTTTTAAACACTGTAGTTAGTGAAGACCTGTATGTATATTCACTATGGGGAATAACTGAGGATGGCATGTTTGTTCTGCCCATCAATTCATGCAACACTGTTTACTTCTCAGTCTCTTTTCATAGCCACTTATTTCCCAACACAGAGAATTTGTCATAATGTATGCCAGAGAAGCAAAGAGAAGTGCTGTTGTGGGGGAAAGGGAGATTCAAGACGCACATTGTTTGATTACACATTAGTTATACTGATGAATAAAAAGTTTTAATATAACTTTTCTTCTAAGACCAATATTCTGTACTTTTTCATCTGTTTAAGTAATGAAAATGCTATTTTTCTTTAATGAAATAATGATGCTTTCAGCTATTTTCAGTTCAGATCCTCTATAATGAGTGGTAAATTCATAGGCTAGGAAATTAATCTTTCGGGAGGAAAAGAAACAACATTTTTCCTGACCCAGCACTAAATCAGGGAATAATTTGTGTTCCAGCAGGAAAAGTAAATGATTTTTTTTCAAGCATTAACAGAAGTTCTACTTTTCAGTACAATAGTTTACAATACATATTATGACTCTTCTTCTTCTTTTTTTTTTTCACCAGAATATGCTGTAGTTTACAAATTGCAATATGGTAGCCTGTCTTTACCAACAATAAGCATCCACCCATAAGTTTAGTTTTGCTGGTATTTTAATACTTAAAAAAATCTACTTTATTCTTCATGTTTCATTCATTACTTTTTACTAATTATTAAATTATTATCATGAGCCTGTACATGTCACCACTTTCAAATTTGTAAACTAGTTTTTCAAATTGACTGTATAGAAGCATAGAAACTGGAAGGGACTATGAGAGGTCATCAAGTCCAGTTCCCTGCACTCATAGCAGGACCAAGTACCCTCTTAAACTATCCTGGACGGGTACTTATCTAACCTGCTCTTAAAAAATTCCAATGCTGGAGACTCCACAACCTGCCTAAGCAACTTATTCCAGTGGTTAATCACCCTAACAGTTAGGATTTTTTTCCCTAATGTCCCATGTAAACCTCCCTTGCAGTAATTTAAGCCAATTGCTTCTTGTCTTATCATCAGCAGTTAACGAAAACAGTTTTTCTCACTCCTCTTTGTGACAATCTCTTAGATACTTGAAAACTGTTAACTGCATTGTTGCCTTTATTCTATTCCACTCTTACAGTGAAGGTATGAAGAAATGAATAGCCAAGCCAAAATGAAACCAACCTTTGTTTTAACTAATAATACTAGAGGTTAATGACAATATAGCATACAAAAATATGCTTCTCTCTCTTTGGTTTCTACATCTTTCCTTTTGAAACTCTATTGCTGATCTGAACATTATTTGCATGCATGCAAAATAGTTTTCCATTTCTCCATATGCATATTTTTAATTACAATACTATCCTGGGAAGGTATATACCAGAAATTGGTTTACCTTGGTGTAGTCTCATTATACTGAAGAATCTGTTATTTGCTTACCTGAAAACAGAGAAAAAATATTTGTTAGCTTTGTAATTAAAATACAGAATTATAAGAAATCACAGATTTTGCAAATTAAAGCAGAAGGTAAAATATGCCTGCAGACAGGGGTTAAAGTATAATTTGAGGGGCCCCAGAATGGTCCTGCACTTGTCATTCCCCTCTCCCATGTGGATGGGCCCCTCCGGGTCCCAGTTCCTGCCCCCCATGCCAGTGTCTCCCCATGTGAGTCGGGCTGCCCCGCAATCATCGGCAGCGGCATGGCTGGGGGGGGGTGGTAGGCCCCAGGTCCAGGCGGCAGTGCGGCTAGGCCAGAGGCAGCAGGTCCCAGATTGAGGGCAGAGTGTGGAAGCGGAGGGGTTTGGGACAGGACTTGAGCCCCTCAGCAATGCCTGTGGCCCATGCACTCACCCACCAGAATGCGGCAGAAAGCCTGCTATTTTTAGGGGCCCAGCGTTCGGGTCCCAAAAAATAGAACATGGAACCAGAACGCTGCATTCCGGGGCCTGCTATTTTTAAATGGTGGGCCCCGGAACACAGCGTTCTGGCTCCATGTTCTAAAAATAGTGGGCCCCAAAATGGCATTCCAGTTTATTTCAAACCCTGCCTGCAGAATACCATATATGTTTAAGATATACTCATACAACCAGTTAATATGGGCCAATGATTGCTATCAAATTTATATTGGGAAGTTTTAGTATTGTCACTTTGGGATGGATCTTTTTATAAATGGATTGTCTTACTGCACTAACCCAATGAAACAAATACTATTTTTCAGATTGGTATAATTTTCTAAGCTAAACTGGAAGGCCAAAAATTTGTATTTGTATGGGATCTTGTGTGCTCTGGTTTGCACTCTGCCTCTCTCTCATAAATAAGGACTCTCTGTTGAATGTCTATACTTGCACGTATGAATCTGTTTCATTGAGTATCATATTAAGAATGATAAAGATTCACACACACACTGTTCAGAAACAGAAAACCCCTCAAAAACTATTACTTATTCCCCCATCACGTTCTGATTGTCTCCTGCACTGAGATTTTATAAAAATGTTTTTTGTTCTACTGCATTTCCTCATTATTTCCTAGCTCTGGAGCCAAGCAGCAATGACATAAAGATTCTAGGTCATTTTGTTTCTGATACAGTGTGGCTGAATACTCACATAATGTCTGAATGAATACTAGCACACAAGCTCCGTTCATGCAAGCATAAATCAGAGCTATGTTTGGAATCAATTTATCATTTTTAATGGTATAAACTGCATCCAGTTAAACTGCTTTAACAACCACACTAAAGCATCCACAATTCCATTCCAGAAGCCAGTTCAAATATTCTTCAGAAGATATAGACTCCTGAGATAACTTGAGCCTTGATCCTGTCTATTGGTCTGTGCTTGTGCATATTTGGGTGGAGGATCTTCTAGGAACAGACCTTTAGGTATTCCATGATATATTCTACTTTTTGTACAGTTGCCTGCATTACATTTTGAGAAGGATAAAGCACCGCATACTTGAAGTATGAATAATATTTGCACACCAAGAAGACATGCTGTTCTGGAGTCTCTGGGAAGGGCTTTAAAGGTGCCAAAATTTTTAATTTTCCCAATCTCTGCAATGAGCAGATGTTTTGATTTTGATGCTTGATCTTTCATACTCAAAGTAAAAATCATACCACTAGGTCAACAAATCACACCATGTTGCATCCTGTGTACATGTGAAAACAGACCATCTCTAAGAAAACAGTTCTTAAATTTATTTCATGGCAGTGCTCAAAGAAACCAATTGGTATTATGATTTTACAGTGCTAGTTAATATAAACACATAGGAAGAGTCTAAAACCTGTAAACCAGTAGGATGAGGGAGAGGAAACAAACATACAAGGCGAAAACCTCAGAGAAACTTTACTGTTGTTTTTCACCTCTTCAAATTGAACAGAACATTTAGCTAATTACAACAGAGATGTAAATTGCAGGGCTGCCTCAGAGGGCTCCAATACTTCTGTACGAAACTCTACTTCTTCTTCCCACGTACCTATATCTGAGACTACATGCTTTGCATTGTTTAGACTTTTTGATTTTATGTTTTGTTTTGTTTTTTAAGCACAACTAACATATTCATAGATTCTTAGGCCAGAGATAAGCTGATCTCCCACCTCACACAGATCATACAGCTTCTGTGAATTAATTCTAGTTTTAACTATGGCACTTGGGGGGGGGGGGGTACTTAAAATCATAATTGTAAAATTCCAAGTGATCGAGAACCCACAATCTTTGGGAAGTTGTTCCAGTAGTTAATTACTTACACAGAAAAATATGTGCTTTAATATTAGCCTGAATTTGTCTAGCTTCACCTAGGCAATGATTTTTTGTTATACTTTTGCCAACTTGAATTCAAGAGCCCATAATCAAATTCCTGCTCCCCATGTAAGGTACTTATAGGCTGATCAAGTCAACCATTGACTTTCTCTCCATTAAACTCAATGGATTGAGCTACCTGAGTCTACCATAAGGCACATTTTCTAATACTTTAATCACTGGTGGGGGTTTTTTTTGAGCTCTCTCTAATTTATTAGCATCCTCCCTTAACTACAAACACCAGAACTGGAGACAGTATTCTATCAGTGGTTGCACCAGTACCACAAAAAGAGGTAATGGAATTTACTCATTCCTATTCGATATACCCCCTAAGCACCTAAGGCCCTAATTAACCTTTTCAGTCAGAGTGCTGTACTCAGAGCTCAGGTGTATCTTATTATCTACCATGAACAAAGTCTTTTTCAGAGTCATTGCTTCCAGTACTAATACATCCCATCCTACATGTGTGGCTATATTCTTTTTTCCTATATAGATAACGTCACACTTGACCACATTAAAATGAGTATTCTTGCTTGTTTTCCACTACCTGCCAATCCAGATCACTCTGTACCTGCAACTTTTCTTCTTCCGTATTTGCCACCACTTCAGTCTCTTTCTCGTTTGCTAACTGAATCAATAATCATTTTATGGTGAAAATGTTAAGTAGCAATCCCTGTGGGACTGCACTAGAAACTCATCCTTTCAATGATGCTTCCTCAGTTACAACAACATTTTAAAACTTTCAGTCAGTTTTAATCCATTTAATGTATGCCATGGTAATTGTATATCTTTTTTATTTTAATCACAATATCATGTGGCATCAGGTCAAATGACTTAAAACAGATTACCAACTGTATAAGCAAACATTAAACTTTTTATTTTTTTTCCTATAAAACCCTTCATAGTAAGGAGAAAGTTGTAATCTGGACAGCCCTAAAATATCAAGAAAATCAGGAAAGCAACTAGACAAGAAAGCTGACTCATTTATGTGAACCTGTGCCTGCCAATCTTTAGAATATTTCTGTGCCTAATACCAGAGCAACACAGCCAACTACTTTTGAATGGCAAATTCAGATGACTTTTCTTTGTTCTTTTGTGATGAAGCTGAGAGAGTAGACCACACAGCTCCAGGAGGGATCTGTTATCCAAATAGATGCATTCTGTACTAATTCAATCATTTGTTGTTAGTAAAACTTCAGCCTCTTAACTTTCACAACATACTTTTGTACCAAATGCAAAAATATTTGTATTGTTATTCAGATAAGAAATATCCACCTTAATATCCAGATGAGAAAAATAATTGAAAGAAATGCTCAATAATAAAAACCAAAATCACACTTTCTTAGTTTTTCAATTAATGTTGAGCACTACCACTTTAAATCAGTTTCCTCTAAACTGCTTCTCTTTTTCTTAAATATCCTGTCTACTGAAACTCATAAGTATCTAATCAAATTATAATTCAAGTTTAACAACTTCCTCCTTCATTTGCATTGTAATGCACTTTTATTATACTACTTACCATACCTCTCTGATCCAGGGTTGAGAACAAGGAGCCAGTGTTTCATACCCCAATCTCAGGAGTATACATTGCACAGATGTCAGATTTGCTCACATCACTCGGTCTGTTCGGACCTGTTTGTGTCACATACATTTTCTCTTGGCTTGACTTTGGGTTGACATTGAGGTTTACAAGCTAAAGAACAGCTAAATTAAGCAGAACAAAACAGGCAACCGACAGCTAAAGGAGAGCTGGGCCTAACTCTACCCATTCGATTAATTTGGTGTTTTATTCACTCTTCTGTTTAACTGGCTATTAAACTTTCAGCAGACAATACAGTCAAGTGAGCCTTTACTACGCACAATAATAAACAAACCACCTGAAACAAAGGCAAAGTAGATGCTTTTGCAGAAAAAGCATAATTGTACATAAAATCCCTTTTAAATTCTTAATACTTTAATATATTTTTCCATTCAACATGTGCACTTGACCATTACAGGCATCGTATTGGTCCTCCTAATTGTTTCTTCTAACAACTAAGGTTCACTGACAAAAATATGAAAATAAATATTCAAGATATAACCTGGAATAAGGTGTCTCCTTCTAGATTAAAAAAAAGAAATATAAAATAAACAAACCAAGTTCACAATGTTATATATTTTTCTGATATTTTGATTGGTTTTCTTCTAACATTTTATCCCCTTATCATTCTTCAAAATGATAAACATCTACTGATAATGGCTATGTGAATCCTAAGTATTCTACTGGTTCAAACATCTCAAATAGTGCAAACCGTCTATCTAGCACTGTCTACCTGCTGCTTAGCACCCAATCATTTCAAACTACCCCCATCTGCTTTTTCACCAATTAGTCTGTAACTCTGGACCCCAGAGACTCACTAACGTAGGACTGATGGTTTTCAGAATCAGACAACCAAATTATTTATTCCTTATTTAGCAAAGCCAAGAATAATATCTTCCATGTAATATGAATCATTTTTTGAAATATTGAGCAAATGGATATGTACTGGATAGAGTATTTGACAGATTATTTCAAAGCCCACAAGTTTTTTTTTTTTAAACTCAGGAAATAACAAGGCATTTCTAAATCATAGGCTATGTATAATATCTGTAAATATCACAGCTATTGTAAACAGGTATGTCTGAACAAAAGCATACAAATATATACTTATCACTTAAGGTGATTACCTATATTAATAAATAAGAGCCATAGATGAAATATGCTGGATAAAGTTACAGAAACAATTGATGTTCATTTAAGCATAAAAGAGACCCAAAGAAATGAAAATATGGGCAAAAATTTCAAACAAGTAAAGTTAGGTGACTAAATCCATATTTAGGGATCTAAAAATGTGGTATTATATTAAGAGATATTGAGAACAATAGCTCTCATGAGAACAGGGATTGTTGACTGCTAATTTGGAAAGTCTGATTTAGATAATGATTAAACCCCCCCCAATTTTAGGAACCCATGTTTGATTTTTCTTAGTAGTTTTTTGGTATAATACATATATTTCCATGAGAGGGGAAAAAAATTAAGTTTGCAAAATCAAAGACACAAACATTAGGAAATGCAGGAAATTAAGGTTGTATATAAATCTCAACTTGTTCATATGCATTATGGCAGTCTTTACTTAAACAATCATGTTCCTTCCCCCACCCCCCAAAAGAGATCTGCACTTCATTCAGCACATACCAAGTGACTCAGCTGTTAAAATCTTTTTTCTTTCCATTTACTGTGTGGCTTTGTGCTTTACTTACTGAGCATCATACACTAACATAAGAATATTATACTTCCCTTTGGGATTTTCATTGGTAATAGAGCTCATTATGACAGTATCTTAAGTGTGTGAAAGACATCAGTGCCTTTTTCTTCACAATAATATGGTAAAGGAGAAAGTTATTATTGCCATTTTAGAGTCAATGAACTGGGCTACAGAGCTATTTAGAAGTCAGCAGACCTGTTAATTTAGGATGACCAACCCAAGATACTTAGGGCCTGATTATTAAGTGATGATGCACACCTGTAGCTCACAGACTTTAACTGATGTTAACATTACTTGAAAATTCAGGCTCTACGTCTCTCAAGACGGGTATCCAGAATGTGAGAAGACAATTACTGCAGTTAAATACCTTTGTTGAAGGTGACTTCTCTAACTTCACATAGGAAAGCAGAGCTAGAACATTGTTTTCCTATATCACAAACCGTTGCCTTAATCATAAGACCATCCCTTCTCTTTCAGTAGCTTTCTCCCTCATTCACTACTAGAGTTTGTTAATATTGTTTTATTAAATATTTTTCCTCAGAATACTGACTACATGACTGTGGTGTCACCAAATATATTCATCAACACAATGACATATCACTTTTGATGATTAAATTTTAATGCTGATGACTTAATGCTACTTTTTAGAAAGCTTTCCAACCAAAGGTGAAAGCAAGTACACCATGTACAGATGTACAAAAACTGTCCTCTAAAGCCAAGATAAACAATAAGACAAACATTTTGCATATGTAGTTGATTTGAACCAAAATAATGATTCACATCCTGAAAGAAATAGAATAACTTTCCTACTAAGCATTACTGACTGGGAGAGCATTGCAAATGACTGGACAAAAATCATGATGCATGCACAACAAAATATGCTCTCTTCATATGTTTTGACAGCTGCACTTCTGTTTCAATTATTAACAACAGCATTTCATAGTACAACTGTCAAAGTATTATGCTACATTCTGTAAAAGAAAGAAGGTATGGACGCATCACATGGTCACATGTTTGCTGAGACGCGGAATCCTTTTTCGTGGCCAAATTATAAGGAGGGCAAGGCAGGGTACTGTGCTTTAAGTTTAGGTGTAGTATGCTAGCCAAATAGCCATATACTGCCCCCTATATTTAGTAATTCCTCAGAAACGATCTATTAATGATAATCATGATAATATTTTTCATACATAACTGTCTCCTGACATTTCATAGATAAGGATAAAACAATTATTCTACTAAACAATAGTTGAAAATATTCTATAAATAATTATTTTACTTTCTATACTGAAGGAATACGTTTTCAAGTATATCTTATTTGAGTGCTTGTGTTGGTGTCAGGAGGAGCTATGTGTGAATTGTAGTCTCTATAGGTATATCTTCTCACTTACAAGACAAATAAGCCATGATTTAAACAGGCCTCCTACTTATGCATTCTTTCTTAACACAGGTGTACATGTGTTTGTAAGAGAGAGAATGGGAATGAATGTTTTTGAGCCATAATATTAAATGAGTTAGGGACTCAGGAAGAAGCAGAACCAGGACGGGGCAGGAGATAAATTTATTATTGACAAACAATAATTGATTAGGTATCTCAGCATATGTGTGTAGAAATGCTGATGTATTAGATTTAGGATGACTAGCTAGCTTTCATTTTCTTTCAACTTTTGCCTCTGGATAAGCTCAACTATTCCCAAAAAGAAACACTGATCAAGTACATTTGTCATGCGAACAACTATAATAAGGTAATTCATCATAGTCTGTCAGAGTTTTATTCCAAAAGACTACTGCATTTTTATCCTTACTTAAAAATCTGCTGTCACTCTTGCTGAAAATTTTGGTAGACATTTTAGACATGTTTAAAAGCCGTTCCAAACTGATCGTGGCAGATTATTAAGTTATCAACTATCAAACCCTTTTTTCACTCTCTGCAATTTATATGACACTATGAACCTTTCTGGCTGGTTTAATTTGACCTGTTCACGGACTGTGATCCTTTGTTCCTTCCCTTTTCCCTGTTAGTAGTAGCCAATGGCCAGTGTAATTCACTATGACAAATGAAGTTTTTCTGGAGAGTCTAATTGAACAATTTTGTTTTCTTTGCAAAACCTAAAATCAACCAGATCCTGCAGTCCAACCAAGGTTGCCAAATAAAGTTACTTGAAGAAAAGGTGTATTTTAGATTTCCAAAGAACAAAACCAGGGGTGCTGCTACACATAAAGATTAGGGGGGGCGCAGTCCCCACTGGCTGCCAGGGCCCCGATCCATTCCCTACTCAGTCCCAGCCCCGCTGGATCCCTGTAACCTTCACTACCCCACCAGAAGCCCCCTGAGTCCTTCCCTAACCTCCGGTCCTGCTGCTGTGCCCTGGTGCCCCAGGCCAACCCCCTCCCGTGCACCCTTTGCCTGCCAAGCCAGCATGCCTGCCTCCAGACTTCCCCCCCAACTCCCTTACCTAGCTGCTGGAGGAGAGTGTGGCCGCAGCAGAAGTTCAGGCCAGGGCAGGAGTTTTAAAAATTCCCAGGCCCAGCCTCGGGGAGTTCCCTAACATTTGGAAGATTCCATCTTTTAGCCTGGTACAGGCCACAACCCAGCAGTGTTCCCTGCACAGGGGAGTGACACTGCACCCCTGCACAGTTTAGTGTCATGCTGCTCAGGTGCTGGCCCTGAGTTTCAAGGGGGCTCATGTCCCCAGAGCCCCAAGCTAGCGATGCCTCTGAACAAAAGAAAAATAAACCAACTTTGACTAGATGTAGTACTTTATACCAAAATGTGTTTTTGATTTTGTGGTGAATTTTAAATAACATGAACAATTATTTATTTTGCATCTTGTAAATTCTTCATAGGAGCTTATGCTCTTATTGGTACTAGTGGCTAGATGCAAAATTTGATCTATTTTTTTCTGTTGTTTCTGTACATATTAACTTGTATACCTACCTATTTTTTTTTCCCTTCAGAATTTCTATATTCTTGTTTCTTTCAAACAAAGGTAAGGTACACTGCCCAATACTGATGAACCACCATATGTGACTCTGGCAGATCAGGTACCAGCTCTTGCCAAGGCCTTAGACCACAGTTGAACAATGAGGAATTCATTGCTGGAAACCATTCTCTTTCACTTGTGTGTTAGTATGATGAAGATGGGTATTTGGGTATTTAACTTATAACAATATGAGTAGAATTAAACTTTATGGAATTTCATAGAATTGTTGCATTGCTGCAATCTCACTTAAAATAGCTCTATTGTGTATTATAAAGTAATATTTAAGGGTGTTTTTTTTTGTTTTTTTTGCTTTGTAATTGTGAAAATGTTTGCTCTGAAACTGCGAACCCAATCAGGAGGAACCATCTGCTGTCCATCAAGAACTATATCCATTATCGGCTACCAAACTCCTCTTCCTCCCTAGCCCAGGAACATTCACCAAATTGCCTTTTAAACTTCCTAAACTCTTTTAACTCTTTGATATCCACTCATTCCCTTAGCTGCATCACCCCATATTTTTACTTCACTTCTAACCCTCAAGAGACCTACTGTACTACCAAGATGTCTGAACAATAAAAACCAAAACATCTGGCATGCCATCCAAGTGCCTTAGCTCTCATCACCACAAAGGACTTCTTTCTCTCACCTGCCAAAGAATTAGAAAGATTAAAATACTGCCCTATTTTAATGCATCAAAATATTATTCAGCTCCTGTCATTATCATATGTGAAAATCAGAACAAAAAGTTTAGTACATCTTTGTGGAACTAATATTCTTCCTTTGTTGGAGAAAGACATTTTTGTGACATGGAACAAAAAAAAAAAAAAAGCTATGGTGAAGCTGTGTCATTCTCCGAAAGCAAGTGAAACAAAAAGAAAGTCAGTCAGTTTAGATCCAGGTAATTGTATTAGTACAATAATTTAAAAATTAAATCAATGAAAACTTTTTTACTCTTACACTTTTTGTGCCTTTCCTTCTAAGTTAGGAGGCTTATCTCAACATCTACTTCCACAGGGCTAGCTCATTTACAGAACATGCAACATAATAAAACCTTCTATCTGCCACTATCTATCACTCTTCAGTATGGAAATCTACAACCCAGAACTGGCAGGCCTAAAAAAGAGACATGAAAATCTTTGTTTCAGATGAAAAAGGGAGGAAGTTGGATCTGACAGGCACACCTTACCTAAATTATAATATAGCACAATCATTGAGCCATAAAATGAGTTTATTGCATTGTTTGTAATTGGCTTATATTTTGATTTTATGAATGATAACAGTTTCTTAATATAATTGTATTTAGGAAAACTGCAGATATGAATTGTGCAAGCTATATCTTGTAGTAGGTGGGTCACCCTTAAATAACAGGTGTGACAAACTTGGAAAATGTTATTACATTTTATGATTACTATGTGAGAGTTGGTTTCCTTGTTCAGTTTTGTAGTGTTGTCTACTTCCACACAAAGGATTAAGTCAGACTGGAGAAGCAGGCTGGACTAGGCACAAAACAAAATAGGAATCATGATTTATCACAGAGCAGTTACACACCTTCAAACACCTTAAAGAATCCGGACCCCATGACTGGGAAATGCCACTTCCAGGCACTAGCAAAGACAACAGGTTTTGTTTTGCTAAGGTTGAGACCCTCAAAGATAAAAAGATGCTGACAATTTAAAGAGGTGCCCCTGGCAGAAAGAGAGAAAGGAAGAAGGTGTCAGCAAGGCTGACACACAGAGAGGCAGAGGGATCATGCTGCAAGAAGTATAGAATAGTTTTCCCAACTCAGTGATGGCAAACAAGCTAGACCCATCTGAGCTATGGTATGACAATCGGGGTCCACACATCCCAAGAGGAGAACAGAGGATCTGAATCTCAAAGCATGTGCAATTGAAACACTTGTTTGAATACAGTATTATTGATCTATGGAAGTGTTTCGTGGACAGTCTTGTACAAAACTCAGTTAGACATTTTTGATTATGTCTTTATGGAATGTGTGTTTTAACACTCTATGAGGAATTATGGGTACACTTTGTTATGTTTTTAAGTATGTGACAAAGCACAGTCAGAAATACATTTTCTCCCAGACATGAGGGAAGGCAACTGTCCACCTGTTTCTAATGTGAATTAAGCATTGTGGAACAAAACCAATGTAATACTAATTTATATACAAGTCAAAAGGGGCTGGAAAGTCAACAGGAGACAAACAGCAGGGGAGAAAGACCACTGGAGGATATACTTCAGAACCATACACTGCAAATGTTTACTACGATTAGAAGGGGAGAGAACACCTTACTTATTTATCACATAGGGGACATATGAAACATTATGTTAAAGTTGGATTCTCCTGCCCAAAAGGGCAGAAGATTTTGATAACTTGCTGTGAGATGCTATTTATGATTTACTAGAAGCAGGGGAATCAACATGGTTTTCATAAAGGGTAATAATGCCTCAGCATCCAGTAGAATTCTTTAAGAGGTGTCAACAGCATGTGTAAAGGAGAGTTCAAAAGGCTCTTAATCAAAGTTAAGTGTTCATGGGATAAGATAGAAATGCCCTTTCCTGGATCATAATATGGTTAAAAATAGGAAACAAAGGATCAGAATAAATGATCAGTTTTCAGGCTGATATTTCCCAGGACCTGTACCGGGACAAGTACTATACAACATATTAATAAATGATCTGGAAAAAGGATAAACAGTGAGGTGGCAAAATTTGCAGCTGATACAAAACTACTCAAGATAGTTGAGTCCAAAGCAAACTCCAAAGAGTTACAAAAGGATCTCACAAAACTGGATGACTTGGCAGTAAAATGGCAGATGAAATTCAATCTTCAAAAATGAAAAGTTATACACATTGTAAAACAGCATCCCATCTATATATGTAAAATGATGTGGTTTAAATTACCAGTTACTACCCAAAGATGATCTTGAAGTCATTGTGGATAGTTCTTTGAAAACATCCACTCAGTATGCAGCAACAGTCAAAAAAGCTAAAAGGGTGCTGGGAATCATTAGAAAGGAATTGATAAGAGGACCTAAAAATCATGCTGCCTCTTTCTAAATCCATGGTAAATCTGCATCTTGAATACTGCATGCAGATCTAGCTGCCCCATCTCAAAACATATATTGGAACTGGAAATGGTAAAGAAGAGGGCAACAAAATGACTAGAGATATGGAACAGCTTTCATATGAGGGGAGATTAATAAAAATGGAACTTTTCAGCTTAGAAAAATAAATAACTAAGAGGGTCTATAAGGTCTATATAATTATGACTGCTATGGAGAAAGTTAATAAAAGTTATTTACTCCTCATATCAGAAAAAAACAAATAAAAATGAAATTAATAGGCAGCAGGTTTAAATGAACAAAAGATAGTATTTTTACACACAACACAGAGTCAATGTAAGGAACTTGCCAAAGGATGTTGTGAAGGACAAAACTATAAGAGGTTCAAACAAGAACGAGTTAAGTTGATGGAGGATGGGTCCTCAAATGGCTACAAGCAGGACTGGCAGACATTTGTGTTTGCCAGATGCTGGGAATAGTTGACAAGATGGATCACCTGATGACTACTTGTTCTATTCATTTACTCTTAAACATCAGGCAATAGCCACTGTCAGAAAACAGGATACCGAACTAGATGGACTTCTGGTCTGATCCAGTATGGGTGTTCTTATGTTAAGGTCAAAGAAATAACTTATTAAATTAAGAGGAGTCACTATAAAGCATTTGTAACAAGACCTGTCTCATTTCTCTTGTTCACTATCACTTAAATCTCTCTTCTTCATTAATGAACTTACTCTTATTTTATTAAAAACCATCTAAGTTTATGTATTGAAGTGTGGGTCTTCAGTTATCCCAGCAGGCTGTTGCATACAATATTTTTTTGGAAGCAGCACAATTAATAATCTCTGAATATGAAAGTGAGGAGGACCAGACAAGGGACAAGGCTGGGAGAACCTGGGAACTGGGTTCACTGTAAGTTACCTAAAAACCAAGATTTAAACAAGCAGTGTCTTCAGGAGGTTGTTGGTGATGAAGAAATACTGGTGTGAAAGACAGGTGACATACAGTCTAATGGTAAGTACATCTCTCACCCACTAAGGTAGAGAGGTAGTTCAGTGGCTTAGAGTTTTAACTGTCCTGAGCAGAATGCCATATATGGATAGATACAGTTAAGTACAGTTAAGGAAATACACACCATGGTCTATGTTATTTTAAATGTACTTGTCTCAGCTCTGTACACCTATTGGCAAAATCAATCATACATTGCTTTTAAGCAGCTGCTTCAGAGTCACTGTGTACAATTTCCTGTCCACGGGCTCCCAAAGAGAACTCTTGAACGTCCAATGCCCAATAGGGCCTGATAAGTGTGAATGTGGGAAGAAAAATGGGCACAGTGCTGGGTCAGGTCTACAGGGAGCTGGGGACAGGATCCAGACAAAAGGGGCCTTAACTGTTCTCTGCAGAATTCCCCAGCTTAGGGAATATGCTGGCTACATGAAGTTGCATAAACAATCAATAATTAAGGACACATCTCCTTATTAGCCCCCTGTTTTGAGAAAGGAGGAGCTCTTGTATACTAGCCATAGGAAAATGTTTAAGCCACCTGCAGATACGGCACGGGTCTGCTCACCTGTAAATAAAGCTGAGTCCCTTACTGTAAATGGTAGTAATACTTGGACTGAAGCCAGCAACCCATCCTGGGTGGGGAAGAAACAATAATGACTCTACTAAAACTCTGCAAAAATCCCAGTGCAACGCATACCCATTGGTTTCTGGGCTTCCATGCTGAAGAGGCTAATGAAGTAAATAATACAAGAGGCAAGCTTACTTGTATTCACCACATAGGCTAATACCAGGCCAAATATGGCCAAGCAGTAGATATAGGTAAAATGCACATGAATATGTATAAAAATAGATATGTACACAGCATGGGAGATAAACAGTCACAAGTAACACCACTCAGGACTCACTTTGCTGGTCTTGAGAGATGAAGGGGAATGAGTGAAGTAGATGCTGAACTGAATAAATTGCTCCTTACCCCTCTACCCAGTTCTGTCTTTCATAATTCAACCCTGCAACAATAAGCACACTGGAGA
The DNA here is from genome assembly GCA_007922195.1 of Podocnemis expansa. Lineage (NCBI taxonomy): Eukaryota > Metazoa > Chordata > Testudines > Podocnemididae > Podocnemis > Podocnemis expansa. The sequence continues at coordinate 8,131,205 of ML682018.1, read as the reverse complement.
CCCAGGCAGGGAATGGTTGAGCTGAAGGTCTCCACCCCAAACAAAAATGGATGCACAAGCCTATCACTTGAAAGTAGTGCCCAAAGGGTGGACTGGAAAAGAGTCTCAGAAACAGCAGCTCACCCAGGGACATTGAGAATAGATAGGAGCAGGGGTCAAAGTATATTTTGGCAGCCCTGGAACCCTCCTAAATTAGCAGGACTGCCTCATACGGGTCTGGGCACCCCTCATGCCGGTGCAGCCCCCCCCCCACACCCCAGCTACTGCCCCCCAAATGCCTGTTCTCCACCCCCAGCTACTGCTCCCCACACGCCTACCCCACCCCAGCTACTGCCCCCCAACCTATCCTTCAACCTAGCTACTGTCCCTGGTCACTATCTCACCACTGATCCCCCAACCCCCTACTATGCCATGCAGTCTTCTCCCACTGCCCCTGACCCATTCCCTTCCCCATGCCCTTTCCCCACCAGGCCAGCTTGCCTGTCCCAACCACTGCCTCCAGGGCCCCCTAACCTGGGCACCATGTCACTGGAGCAGCCCCAGCCCTGGCTGAGGCTCCAGCCTGAGCCTGCTCTGAGCATGCTCAGTGAGAGCAGGCTCAGGCCGTAGCCTCAGCCCAGGCCAGATCAGCTCCTCTGCCTCCTGGAACACAGCAGAACGCCATTCCAGGCTCTGCTATTTTTAGGTGCTCAATGTCAGGGCCCCTAAAAATAGAAAATGGAGCCAGAATGTTGCATTCCAGGTTCTGCTGTTTTTAAATGGTGGGCCCTGAAATGCAGTGTTCCAGCTCCATTTTCTATTTTTAGGGGCCCTGGAATGCTGAGCCCATAAATATAGTGGGCCCCAAACGGCATTCCAGTGTGTTCCAGTCCTCTTCTTTAACCCCTAGACAGGAGACTGTGGTGGATAAAGGATATAGATTCAGCAAATAGAGGAAGTATTATATCTGAGAAAGCTGGAGTTTTATTCAAAAGGGTAAGGACTCTACGCAAGGGTTTTGAACTTGAGTTGGGTTTCTCACCCAGGGGTTCTGTATCAAAGTAGAAGCCAACAAGGCTAGTTTGACCTATCCATAGCAGGCATCTCTAAATCAGACCATGACCTAGTGATTTGGGCTTTCTTAGATTTGAAAAGACAAGTTAAGGCTACCCTGCTCTCAGTGGGTAGCAAGGAACTGGGTGCTTTGGAACAGCACCAGAGTTTCCAGAAGGGAGCCAAGGACCTGGGCAGCAGCTCAGCTGGGAGGAAGCTAGGAGGGATCCTGGAGTGCAGACTGGTTCTGAGAAGGCAACCCAGCAGTTTCAGCCCAGCTCTGAGCAAGAAGCAAGGTGCCAAGACAGCAGCTTGGAGGGGGTCAAAGAACAGGGAGATGCAGGGCAGCCACCCATCTTTTTTGTCAGTTTTAGAACTCTAGTATGTGCCGTAGGGCATCAGTGGGAGCAAGGGTATGTAAACACATATAAATAGGTCTATGTCAAACGGCTAATAACAACCCGCAGACTCTGATTCTTGGTATTAACCCCAGCATGGAACTTCACTATGAACTCCAGCACCACACTCAGCCTCAGTTATGAGTCTGTTGTTACAGCCCTTATCAGGATCCTGATACTGAGGGAAGTGAATGGGAGTTCAGTGCCTTTATAGCTCTGGAAACTTTCCACTTTAACTTCCATCTTGTCTACACTGGCACATCCAGGAAAAATAATCCACATTAACTAGGTGTAAATTTGAAGTGGTTTAGTTAACCTACCTACATCAAACCTCTGACTGTTATTCAGAATTAAAAAAGCCTTGGAATTTTTATTACTTTTAAATTAATTTTTATCTTAATTCACTTTGGAAGAAAATTTAACTGCACTAAGGCCACTTTAATTCTGAATGAAGGTGTTTGCACAGTTAATTCAATTTAAATAATCCCTTAGATTTGCACCTTTGTTTCTTCAGATGAATAATCCTAGGTGTGTCCCTGTGTAGACGAATGCTTATTAATGTTTTGAAACAAGATTCAGCTTCTTAATACCTTACTAGACTCATAAACTCTAAGGTCAGAAGGGACCAATATGATCATCTAGTCTGACCTCCTGCACAGTGCAGGCCACAAAACTTCACCGACACACTCCTACAATGAACCTCAAAACCATAATTGAGCTATTAAATTCTTCAAATCATGATTTAAAGACTTTAATACAGAGAATCAACCAGCAAGTGAGCTATGCCCAATGCTACAGAGGAAGGCAAAAAACTCCCGCGCCCAAGCCAATCTGCCCTAGGGGAAAATTCCTTCCCAACCCCAAATATGGCAATTAGTTAAACCCTGAGCATGACGGCAAGTCCACAACAGCCAGTCAAGAAGAATTTCTCTGTAATAAATCAGAACCCACTCGATCTAATGCCCCTTCCCAGGTCACTATCACATCCATCACCAGTAGTAAGAGACAGACAATGGCCAAGCTACATTGTACATCAAAGCATTCCCTCCATAAACTTATGAAGCTTGGTTTTGAAGGCACCTAAGGTTTTTTCCCTAACCACTTCCCTTGGTAGACTATTCCAGAACTTTACTCCTCAGATTGTTAGGAATCTGTGTCTAATTTCAAGCCTAAATTTTCTGAAGGACACTTTGTGTCCATTTGTTCTTGTATCCACATTGGTGCTGTATTCAAATAATTCCTCTCCCTCCGTTGTATTTGTCCATCTAATGTGTTTATAAAGAGCAATCATATCTCCTCTCAGCCTTCTTTAGAGAAGGCTAAACAAACCAAGCTCTTTAAGTTGTCACTCATAGGGAAGATTTTCCATTCCACGAATCATCCTTGTAGCCCTTCTTTGCACCTGTTCCAGTTTGACTTCATCTGTCTTAAACATGGGTGACCAGAACTGTACACAATACTCCAAATGAGGTCGCACCAATGCCTTGTATAATGGTACTAACACCTCCCTATCTGTATTGGAAATACCCCTTCTGATGCACCTCAGGACCGCATTAGCTTTTTTCACTGCCACATCACATTGGCTACTCATTGTCATTCTGCGATCAACCAATACGCCCAGGTCCTTCTCCTCCCCCATCACTTCCAGCTGATGCATTCCCAACTTATAAGAAAAATTCCTGTTATTTGTCCTTAAGTGCATGACCTTGCACTTGCCATTATTGAATCTCATCCTATTTCTAATGCTCCAGTTTACAAGGTCATCCAAATCATTCTGTATGCTATCCCGATCCTCCTCTGTATTGGCAATACCTCCCAGCTTGGTGCTGTCTGCAAACTTAATTAGCACATTCCCACTAAATATATTATCTTTTGTTTAAAAATATCATTCGATACTGAATGCATTATGAAGATTTGCCATTGTTCTAGCAAAACTGTTGCCATTCCATGTAATGAAAAACAGCTACGAAGAATCTAAATCTCATGCTTCAGCATAATGTTAATTTTTAATGTAAAAGCCACATCAACTATACAACCCGGTAAGATTTAGTTTCCATTGTTATGGATAGGACTATGGCTAAAAATTTCAGGAAGTTGGATTTTAAAATGGAGACATTATTGTTCAAGAGCAAACATTTTATTCAAGTAGTTATAATGGTCCTTAAATACTGGACCTTCTTGCCACAATTCAATCTATCAGGAAGCCAAAAACAGCACAACAGTGACAAATTGTTTAAACAAACAGAAATATTTGGAATAAAGCTAAAACATTTTGTTTCATCTTTCCAGGGCAATTCTTCACAGTATTCTTTGTGGAGTTTTTTCACCATCATTAGTTTTAATTATTACTGACATTTTGTCTATCACATTGGTTCCACAGAGAATAGAAATGAGTCTTCTCGGTTGAGAGGTAAAAAGAATGAAGATCATATTAAGATTCCAGAAATAATTAAACCACTTGATCCTATGAACTGGAAATCTCAATAAAGGATACTATTAAAACCCCTACAACTACATAAATCTCCACATTAGTCTATCCAAACTTGTTAACGTGATTTTAATTATGGAAATTTGATTTCTTTAGCTTGATGCTTCAAGCTTATTTTAGAAATAATACCTGCAATAGTCATCATTATTAGACTACTGACACAGTCAATAATAATAGATTTAAGTGAGGATTATTTACCTGAGTAACCAAAGTCAAGCATTACCTAACTCTATCTCTTTTGCGAATGTTGGTTGAAAGTAGCCCTTTCAAGGTATATTCAACCTTTTATTGAAGGTCATGTTTGTACTATAATAAAACTTAGTCAGCTTTTTAGAAAGAACATACCAATCAGTTCAAATCAAAAGCTTTAGAAAGTACAAATTACATGTTCTTTCTCCATCTAGCTTATTGGGAAAAACACTGATAGTCTCTCTAAAAAATTAACAGAGAAGCCTAAGACTCTGTATTTTCTTATCTTAATAGAATTTTCCAACAGCAATGAATCCTTCAGAAATACTGTTAAACAGAATAGCTAATTGACCTAAGAGTATAAATGACATTTCTATATTAAGCAAAGAAGTACAAGATAATTTATTAGTATAAATGCAAAATTACATTTTAGTGGATGGAGATGGGGGCTCACAAAACTTTTTTTTTAAATATTCCAATAAACAGTGTTTATGAATAATTAAAATATCACTATGAATTTAATTTCATAACATTAAAACATAACAGTACAAGTTAAAACAATTAACTACCATTCCTGAAAAAGGAAAAAAAAGCCTGTTTATTTTAAGTATTGTTAAAATTAATATAAGTATATGAAACAGAAAATGGTCTCCCTCAAATCTTTTACTTTCAAGGTGAACTTTACTTTTGCACTGTAATTTCAAGATCTATTTCAGATGCCTATTCTTTGCTATATACCTAAATTCTAAGGCTCTAATTCTGTGAGGTACAGAAGCATTGCTTTACTTCATGCTCCTCAGTAGTTCTATCGACTATGATGGGGATAACAAAATCTTGGAACTCTCAGCAGGGCCTCGGGTCCTCATACATGGAACCGCCTCTTCATTTTTTAAAAACTGATTTCTATTAAGTTAGACTTTTGGTTATTAGGTATGGGATTTCAGGCTGTGCATTTTACCTTGCCCATAAGTGTACATTGAGTGTTATTCCCAAGTGGTAAATATAACAACATTTATAACAATGGAGGACTTTGGACTTTTGGAGACCACTGAATTCACTTGAGGAACTTTGCTACCATTCACAAATTATGCATGAACTGTGATGTCAGCAGAGCACCACCCAATAAATGTAACTGTGCAAACAGTGGTTTGCCATGTCACTCTTCTGTGACTGTAGTTCTGCTGGTGCTACATGGCCCTTGCCTATGTGACTTTTGTCGTTTAGATACATGCCTTTTTAATCTGAGGACATCAAGGCCAACCTGAAGTTCAGGTGGCCAGTCCATGTGATATAAACAGAAATGACATATCTGTGCCAGATACATTTGACATCAGCCTTTCCCTTCTTTCTAAATTTACTGAAATTATAGGAAGAGAGCTCACTGGAGCGCATAAACATAGCACAATCAATTAGTCAGCCAGTGCTTGGAGAAGATTAGAAGTGAAATACAGATGTTCTGCAATTGGAAGCTAAAGCGAAAGTTACAATAAAAGATTTAGAAGGCTTATTCTGCATTTCTTTCCTTTTAAAGGGTGGAAAGATTTCTTTTTACAGTAATTTACAGGCCAAGACAGAAGTCTAATTTTTGCACAACTTTGTTTCCTTCCAGAAAATATTAAAATAATAGAAAGCATATATAAAACCAAAAAGAACCAAAACAAACAAACAAAAGAATAACAAAAACCAAGCCCCGCCCTCATACACCCCACCCTGTGAGTGAGACAAGAAACATTGAGAATATTTGTGATTTTAGACCATATATATTATATATTTTGATGATCACAGTCACAGGTCTGGAAAGCTGTTTCATCCAAGCAACCCCTGCATCCACATTCTGGGGCTTCACTGGCACTCCACAAAGTCAGACCCATTTGTGCTGAATGAGGGTCCTGGATTCAAATTAGTGTGAACATAATATTTCCTGTATGAAATGGTGCAACTTTAATAGCTCAGCAAAAAGTGCATTCAGAAAACAAAGTGATTATTCAAAAAGCTACATTTATTTAGTGGCCTTAGTACATCATCTGGTTTTGTATATTGGTTTGGTGCACAAAACTCATATTTGTAGGTGAAATTCACCATTTTGCAATACATTCATTCCATGCCTATCATTTAATTAGAGACAAGAAATAGCAAAAACAGCAAGAGCCCTGTGGCACTTTATAGTCTAACAGATTTCTTTGGGACTCCAACCCACTTCAGCCCAAGAAAGCTTATGCCCAAAGAAATCTGTTAGTCTATAAGGTGCCACAGGACTCTTGCTGTTTTTGCTGTACACAGCTACCCCTCTGGAAAGAAATAGCAGGAATACCAAGTCTGATTTTTACTAATTTTGCTGGAGGAGTTCTTTAAAGTCCTGAAATATTTATTGTGAATTCTAGCCCTAACTGAATGGACAAAATATTGAGTATCTTTATCAAAGGCACCCTTTCAACCAACAGCTCATTTTTATTACTATTAAATATAGAAACAGAAAACAAGAATTAAAAAAAAGAAAAAAAAAACACTGTGATGAATTGGGGTGCACAATGCACAATTTATGGTTGATTGTAGCAGGCCAGCTGCCAGGTCCTCTGCTTTCCTTCTCAGGGTCCATGCCCTTTACCCCTAGGATTCGCCATGCCTTATTTTGTTGCAATCACCTATGCTCCTTTATCTCAGTGATGTAATTCAGTCATAGTTTCTGCCCGAGGCAGCCAAAGGACTTGGAAGCTCAGGGTTCTGTTTCCCTCCTGGCTAACAGGAATCCTGTCTTGCGGTGTTGCTCTGCCTTGCTTGGCCAGGCTACCTACTCTGGCTTCCAAGTGCTGTTTCAAGCTATCAGCTGTTTCCTTTTCCCTCTTATGGTCAGGGCTCTGACTCAGCCTAATCATGGCCACAGCTGTTGCCTGCTCTTCCCTACCCCCTTAGACCAAGGCCAGGAGGCAGGTGGGTGGGTTACTGCCCCCTGCTGTTACACTGATGTTGTAAAATTGTGTATGATCATAATCTACCTCAGGGAGTGGTGAATCCATTATTTGCTAACAGAGTCTGTAGCATGTATCTAGTGAACCAGAGTGATTGTTAGATCTTAGTAGTTGCCTATTCACGTGAAGAGGCCAAGGAAAAATGGGTTGGCTGAAGCTGGGAAAAGTTAGTTTCTCCAGCTTCTTTACAGGGAAGGGCAATGAAAAATCCCTTCCAAAAGAACAAAAGAATTAAGTGTTATTTGTGAAATATATACACTCAAGAGATAGACAGGAAACTATAGATGGAAGAGAGAGACGTGGACTCCTAGCTAGCACATCCCGTTAAACTGCAGGACCAGCTGAGGGCGAACAAATCTTACTGAACTAAAGGAGGATATAGACAACTTCAGTAACCAAACTGTGAGCCTCTCAAATAGCATCCTGGACACTCTATAAAGGACTCTGCACTAAGCCCAAAGGACTCCCCAAAGTGATAAAACACAGGAAGAGAAAGTAGACGTGTATTTATTTTTTTGTCTAGATCCATGCATCTCTAATACTAAGTAAAGAGTAATTTTAGTTAGCATCCTAAGCAAAATCTGTAAATGGGTCTACCTGCTTTCATTATCATGTGCCCCCGAAGAGTTAAACTGCAGCTAAAGAGGCTGTGCTAAAACTACTGGATGGAAGAGACTTGAGGGTCAAGACCAATCCCAGGGGTGAGGATTTAGGGTTTCAGCATAAAGCTCAAAATGAAAATTCACGGAGTTTGGGAAAAGGCAATTAAAACATTTTACAGAGAGTAGAAATTAGAATAAAATTTGATCACTACAAGATTGGAAGATGAATACAAGAAATGGAATGGTGGCCTTGGCATTGTAACGTATATCAGTATAATCTTGAACTAAGGATTATTAACATTATCCATACTAGATGTGTAGCTGGTGAGAAAAGTATACTATTATAGAATAGTATTTTATGTATTAATTAAGATATAATTCAACTATTTTCTCATTAAATTTAAACGTACTTGTAACTATACATTCTAACTGAACTTTCGGTTGGAACATTGGTGTGTTTTTTCACTTGATTTCTCCCTGTAAACCCAAGCAATTTTACAAGACAATCAGTTCACTGACTAAACAAAATAGCAGTGTTTTTCCCACAGCAAAGAAGATGGCACCATTACCTCTTTTTGGGGTGCTTTTATCTACAAAGACTTGCACATGGAAAAAAAACAATCACTCTGAAAAGAGGAGGGAAATGTTATTTCAATATTGTAGAAATATTCATGGTAACTGTTTTTAAATAGATAAGGCTAATCCAGTTCTTCCTCTGATTACTTAATGTCTCACTCATGTAAAAATGCTCATTAACTTCCATCAGGTTAGTGAACATTTTTGCATGACTTCAAAGATCCATAAACTACCAAGAATTCAGATTCCAAAGGGGCAGCCACGTTAGTTTAGTAAGGCAAAAAAAAGCAAGGAATCTTGTGGCACTTATGTTCCTGTTTCCTATGGGTTTAGTTATCTGTGAATGTGTACATTAGCTAACTAAATAATTTGCATATCTGCACATCATTTGCATATGAAAGATTTTAAGTCTAAATTATGGTGAACACACCCCGCTTCAAGCAGTGTTGAGTGTAGGACAGAAAACTAGTGAGTGATGCAGCTCTGGGATATGGGTGGGCATTGAAGGGTGTCTGGGGAGTAAGTGAATGATGTCTGTCCATGAGGAGAATCTGGGAAACCTGTGTTTGTGAGGGACTGGGCAGTAACTGGGAGACTGGGAAGTGTGGAAGATGTAGCTAATGGAATTTGATTAGCATCTGAACGTAAGATGATGGAAACTGGAGATGTCATGGGACGATCCTGGCAGAAGCTGGGGAACACCTAGTTTGTGGAGGCATTCCGGAAGTAACTAGGTTTGTGGGAATATGGATAACAGGATGACTTGTGGACAGAAGCTGGAGACAGCTCTGTTTGTGAGATGTCTTTGGGAGGAAGATGAAGATAGTCTGAGAGTCTGTGAGAGCTAGGAGATGGCATGAGTGTCATGACTGAGGAGGACTGAATGGAAGCTGAGAGATCTCAGAGCTGACCACAGTAAATCAAAGTGTTTAGGAGAGGCTTGTTGGGGGGGAGGGCGGGGGAGTCGTGGAGCCGCTCTTAGATTTCCTTCACCATCTCCATCTGTTGATCTCAATGCCTGCCTTTTCCTCTCAGTTGTTCATTTGCTGCTCAGATCAAGCAGTAGGAGCAGCAAGGCTGTTTTGCTGCCTGCTCAGCAGCACCACACTGGTGTTTGGCAGCCATATATCTCAACTGGAGCCATTTCTTCCACCCAACTGCATGTCTGATTTTCAGTCTGGTCTGCAGAAATGCAGAGTGGTGGCATGAATGCCTGAGCATCACATGAAATGTTTGAGACTTGGCAAGTTAGAGGAAATACTGTGCATGAGAGCAGAGGTTCCCCTCACTGAGAATACCCTGCCAGCAATCACCTTCTGTTTAAACTGTCATTTTGATTATCTTCTCTATTCTTGGTTTGCACATATCACTTAGGAAGAGAAGTGCCTCCAGAAAGCTGGTACCCAAGCCATTTAGGGCTTTACCAAGTAGGGCAAAACCAGACTGAAGCGCACTAACAATTGATTATAAATGGATATAAAATCACACTTCACTGGTGTAACATTCTCCATGTAAGATACACTGCTATGGTAAGTAATGAGGAAGACATATTCTGGGCTAGGTTATTTTTCCAAGCATTCTTCAAAGAATGTTTTATGTTGAACAATGTATGAATTTCTGTTTCAAGTAGAATGAAAGGCAAAATTTCCACTTCAGGGTGTGTGGCCAGGCATGTATTGTAATTTTATAGTGTAATCACCTTCTTTAGAGATTACAAAACAAAAATGGAAAGTGGTAATGAGTTTTACATCCAAAAGCAAAGTCTGTATTAATTTACAATATTTTATCAGTGTTCTTGCAGTGGCAGGCCATTAAGAACCAGATGAGGATCTATGGGTATGCATTCTTCCAAGTCAAATCTGTCAATCACTATGGTTGCTTATATTCTTCTACAAATAGTTCTTTAGTCTTATCCCGATCGAATATAAGCCAGCTATTTCTCATAAGACCACAAAGGGTATATCGTGCCCTAATGAAAACAATGGCAAATCTCTCACTGACTTCAGTGAAACCAGGATTTCACCCCATCTCTCTTCTGCACCAACAGAGGCCAGAGAAAACTGACATATATAATAGAGCGCCATACACATACAGAAATCAGTGCATCCTAAATCTCCTCCTTAACCTTTCTGAATGCCCCCAGAGACATGCTGAAAAGCACAGCTGCTAAAACTGAACTGCATGGTTCACACAAAGCAGACTCATAGTGGCAGACAGTTGCTCAATATTCCCAATGAAATCTTTAAAAAGAATGAAATGACACAAAATGGCAACATTTACCCTAGCAGGCTATCAGGTATATTAATAACACCTTAGGGTCAACTATATATAAAATAGCTGACAGAACAAAAAGGATTTGAATCATAATCTCCTCCTATCAATGGATCAAGGTAATCAAGCAATACAACTGGTGCAAACTCTGTATTATACTCAGACTTAAAAGCTAAAGTGACTGGCACTTTAGAGACCTCAGGACTTAATGGCTACCATAACTTCTCAATAACCTTTCCCACTACAGACTGATTTGGGACACAATGTTAATAGAGAATTTAACAGCATCACTTTTTTCTCCTCCTTCAGACAGCGTCAAACAGCTCAGTCTTTTACAGAAAAGCATGTCTACTGGCTTAAGGGTGCCACTAACAATCAACTCTAAACCTGTCAACACCTAGTCACTTATCTTTATCAGTCTGTAAGGATATCTGTTTAACTCATAGATCAGAAATAAACCAAGACATCCACTCTACAAGAATTAATGGGTTTAACTCCAGTAGGAAAAAATTCAAACAGTTCTTTTTCTACTCAGATACAGCTCTGCTAGTAAAACAAATGCATGAACCTTGGCCCAAATTTGAGTTATCTTTTCTGTAAGGGAAGCTCAAGACTCTTAATTGTGAGATACAGCCAACTCTCATGCTGAATACAAACAGAGCAGATGAAGTAGGCAGTTCATAATAATCTCAAAACAGTTCTAGTGAGAAGATTTTTGCAGTTGCTATTGTGTAGACAGTGGTTAAAGCATAATTTGATGGGCCCTGGAAACCTCCTAATCTTTGGGCCCCCTTCCTGTATTCTACGGGCTTCCTTCATGAATGTGTGCACCGCAGCCCAGGTGGGATGAGAGTGTGGGATGTGGAGGGAGGAATGGAGGAAGAGCAGGAGGTGAGGGTATTGAAGGGGTGGCTGAGGGGCAGGGGCAGGAGATGGGGCAGTGAAAGGGAGGGCAGGAGCCAGGAGGTGGTGGTGGTGAAGGAGAACATGGACAGGAGGTGGGGCAGAGAAGGGGTGGGTGGTAACAGAAGATGGGGGTGGTGAAGGGGGCATGGGCAGGAGATAGATGCTGAAAAGAAGTGGGTGGCAGCAGGACGTGGGGGGCTGAGGCTCTACCTGAAGATGACAATGGGCCACTTGTGCAGCCAGCTCCCCTGTGTGGCCATGGGGAGCTAGAGGACCTGATGGGGGGGGCTGTCTCTGCAGGAGAGAGTCCGCTCCACTGCTCCCCACACCAGCCCCAGCCCTGACCCACCTCACCACTTGTGCTGCTTGTGGAGCTGGAGTAGCCTCAGTACTGCACTCCTGGCTCCAGTCCCAGACATGGGTGGCTACAGCAGGCCTGGCTCCACTGACACATAGGGCTGCTGCCTCCTACTCCTCTGGGTGTGGCATAGACCCAGTCCTGGGGCCCCCTTGTCTGACCACCAGAACGGCCACAACATAAGCTGCTCCTCCCACCCTGAGCATGTTCAGAGCATGCTCAAGGCAGAGTTTTAAAAACCTCCCAGTGTGTGGGAAGCTCCCTGCCAGTGAAAAGACTGTGTCTTCCAGCTGGGTATGGGCCACAGCTGCCAGCCATGTTCATCTGGTGTCTGCACATGGGTAGTAAGGGGGAATGCACTGAAACGCTGTGTTCCACCCAGAAGTTAAAGTAACCCGGAACACCCAAGAATGACATTCTGGTCCCCCCTAAAAACAGAGGAACACACCAGAATGCCACATTCCAGTGTGTTCCCCCCACCGCTGGCTTAAGGGGCCATGCACAGCTGGCAGCCATGGCTGAAAAACAGAGTCTTTCTGCTGGCAGGGAACTGCCCCATGCTGGGCCTGGCAACTTTTAATATTCTCACCATGAGCCTGCTCTGACTGAGCAGGCTCAAAGCCCCTGAGCATATACAGTCAGAGCAAGTCAGGGTGGAAGCTGAAGCCTCTGCTAGGGTTGCTCCATATGGTGGCCAAGTAAGGGGGCCCTGATGGGGCAGTTTGGGGACAGGTGATCTGGCCCAGTGGGGAAAGAGAGCAGGGGAGGGGGAAGCTGGTGGCAGGGCAGGGGAAGGTTTGGGACAGGCTTGGGGGACTGCAGGGACCAGTGGCAGGACTGGGGGGAGGTTAGGGAGGGGCTTGGGGTGTCTCTGGGGAGCAGGAGAAGCCGGCAGCAGGACAGGGGGTTAGGGAAGGGGTTGGAGGGACTTGGGGGAGGAGATGTGGAGGGGGTTGGAGGTCTGAAGAGGGTGAAGAGAAAATGAGGGAGCTGAGGGGTGAGGGGTTAGGAGAGCTGGAGGGGGGACATGGGGGAAGGTTGCTTAGGGAATGGGGATTGAAGCTGAGGAAGACATGGGAAAAGGTTGGTCTGATGGGGGAGGTGTTTTGGCAGCAGTAGCTGGGGTGGGGGTAAGTGTTTGTGGGTCACTAGCTGGGTGAGGCAGAGGCATTGGGGGGTGCATGAAGGGGGCCTGGACCTTTATGGGAGTTCCAAGGCCAACCAAATTATACTTTAACCCCTGGTTCCATCCCATTATTCTATTTTTAGGGGCACTGGAACACTGGTCCCCAAATTAGTGGGCCCTGGAATGGCGTTCAGGTGCATTTCCCCTTACTTTGACCCCTGTGTGTGGATGCAGTTGGTTTTCTGGAGATAGGCAAAAAAATTTCTTTGACTCATGCACACCTAAAGTACAGGAGCTCAGAAGTTCTTTTACACATTAGCAATCTGAGTTGGCAAGAAATATCCACCAGTGGTAGAAATCTGACAATCTTTTCTTTGCTACATCCAATTGATACAGAACCCCTGGAAGGCATAAGCCAGGGAAGACAGAACATTAATTAATAGCTAAGGAAAGAAGATTATAGTATTCTACTATGCCACAGAGTAGCATCTCATCATTTTCCCCAGGCTTGCCTGAAAACAATAAGGTTCAATCAGGCTTCTGGACAGGTCCAACAGAACTTTCTCTCTTCAGTCCAACAAGAGACGGTGCTTTTTTTGTGATGTTCATGCTTCTCCAACATTCATTGCACAACTAAGCTGCCTAGTTCTTCTGTAAATGGGTTCTGTGGAAAACTAAAACAAACAAACAAACAACCCCCCCCCCCCCCGAAAACTGGCAGTCTAAGTGACAAAGATAAGGTACTAACCCACTAATAAAAGAGCATTTTCGGGGGGGGGGGAGAAGGAATCTTGTCTGCCTCCAGAAAAACACAAAGCCCTAGATTGCTTAATAAATAAATTAGGCTTTAAGTGACATCATATAAAATGAACTGCATTTTTTTTTTTAACCATTAGGACTACAAGTATTCTTGAGATTCAGACAGATGATGTAGCAAATGTAATGAATTTGATCTAGTCATTAGCCCTCAGTCATCTGATGACTGGACTTTTCTTGAACTGTTACTTCACAGTGTGTCAACTATAACCATAAGTTCACATAATAGATGTGCCCCTTTGTTTCTCAAGAACAAGATACATTAGTTAAAAGAGAGAGAATTATATTACACACATTTTGATATCCAGCCAAACACTCACTGTCATTAAAAAACCACATTAATGCAGTTGACTTCAGTACGCCTGTCAATTAAAAGAATTATTAATACCCACACTTGCAGTTGAAAAAACCCAAAGGGAGCAAAAAGTTAAGTGAAAGGGGAAAATATTCATGCTGCAGTGCCTAAAGGTAAGTACTGAAATCCCTATTTTTACACCTAAGAAAGCCCTGATCTACACTTGCCCAGAAATTCAGCGTAGCTTGTGTGACTCCACACAGCTTTGTAAGCCCTCTTTCATGTGATATCTTCACTGTGTTGTGCCAACAGGAAATGTGTTCCCATTGACGCTGTGTTACGCCACTTTAGGGGTGATTTAACATGCTGACTTCTGGATCGATGGAGCAGGTTCCCACTAATCACTCAAATAGATCCTGAAAAGTTGATCTGTTGGTGAATTTGTCATTGCACTGAAGATATGCCCTAAGGATGGCACCGTTTTCAGAATTGCTGAGCACCTGCTGTACATCGTGGAGTAAATGAAAGCTGCAGATGATCAGCCCTAAAATCAGACCACTTTTTTTTTTTTATTTGTAGATGCCTAACCTTAGATACAAACATTTTGAAATGTTGACCTAAGCATTTTGACTGATACCAAGATGTGATTTGTAAAATACATGTAGCTTGATAGGTATGACAGAACACAACATATATAAATTAGTAGCTTTTCTATACAAGTCATCCTCAGAGTGAAAGATGAAAAAAGAAAACCAAAGTTGGTTTAATAAATAAAACTAATTGAAGTAAATTTTAACACAAGTCTGTTTAAGGCACTTTAAAAGTGTATTTTAAGATGAATTCATTAATAATACTTCCTGTCCAGTTATTGTACATACCATTTTTGATAACTGAATATTTATGCAAATACAATCATACAAGACTAATTTGAAATTACATGTAATTTCACCATATGTATATAAATTCACCATATAACAAACATGAACAAAAATAAACAAAACTTTCACCAGGAATATTTCCACAATATATTATTTTTACATTTATTTCTCCTTTAACCGGCCTTCAGGTTATGAAAATTTATCCCCTCCCATCTAAGGTACACCTACAGTGCTGGAAATAATAATTACAATATCAGTCCTGGTTTTACTTCTGGCATGTGAAAATCTATTGTAGTCAGCAATATTGTTAACAAAATTGTTTATGTATCAACTGTTTAAAATTACTTGTACTGTTACAATTTTACAAACTAAAAGTTCCACAGAGAAGCTTTAAACACCCACACACCCTCTGCTTCTGGATGGTTATTATTATTTTCTGGTAATATTATGACTTAATAATAGTGATACATAAGAGTGAGTTTTGAAAGTCATCAAGAATAAACACAAAAACAACAAATGAGATGTAAGATAATATTATTGATGTTAGCAGAACCTTAACAATACCATAACAATGAAATCTTGTATGATTTCATACAGGCTATCATGCCTGGAGCCTAAAGTACAAAATCTTTCCTTATTTGTAGGAGCACTATGAAGCTTACTACCCTGATGAAAATAAAACTTCTTTAATTTTTTTTCTCTAATAAATAAAAGATCTCAAGAGGTTTTCAATTCATTTTGTTTGTTTGTTTTACGCAGCTCAATAAGATGCTATTAATTGCCCTACAGATAGTTTTGTTCCTGGCACAGCATACTTCTAGAGAACTACTCAAAAATAACTGACATTGTAAACATGAAATCTATTGGAAAAACAATTTTGTTGTACAAATATATATTAATTGAAACATGCTAATATAATGCAGCTTTACATTGTCAGTTTAAAGGTCTAAAAATTAGGAATGGTTTCCATCAGCTGTGTAACTTAGCCCCATCTTGCACATATAGTTTTCAGAATAATTTTATAACACATGTAGTCATTCTGACAATTACAATATGCTGTATTAACCAAACTATAATATGAATTTTGAACTATTATATATATGTTGATCATACAGTTCTCCTATGTGAAGGGCATAATTGCTACATAATGGCTTGATTTTAAATCTGCTTCTCTCAAGCTCGCCCTGTGGCTTTTAAAATGTGAACATGTAAAATGTAAACTGTAAGGAAGGTCTGAGTGAGCTCTTCCCTGACACTGAATAAGCTGGTGAAGAGGACTTCAGGATCCAACCTTCTTTTCATGGACACTCCCACCCTATCTGTAAGCAAGGAGAGGATGCCACAGGTCATCACCTACTACGCGCAAGTCAGACCACTACAACACATCATTAATGACCTACAACCTATTCTAAAAGATGACTCATCACTCTCAAGCCTTGAGAGAAAGTCCAATCCTCGTTTACAGAAAGCCCCCCCCCCCAAGCAGATGCTCAGCAGCAAGTACAGACCAAATAACAGAAACATTAGAGCAGGCTCATATCACTGAAACAAACCACACTGCCATCTTTGCCCACATACCTACACAAAAGACACTGTCACAGGACTAATCAAGCCAGCTACTCCATCAAGGGTTCATCCACCAATGAGATTTATGTCATCATGTGCCAGAAATGCCCCCTCACCTTACTTCCTGGACAGAAAGGATAGTCTCAGTACAAAAGAATAAATGAACACAAGTCTGGCATCAGAAATTACAAAATTCAAAAACCAATAGGGGAACTGCTTAATCTCCCTGCTCAACCCATTAATGATTTGTTAATAGCTGTGTTCAAACAAATGGATAACAAATAGAAGCTTCAAAGAAAAACTGCAGAACTGGAATTTATGTTCAGATATGACACCATTGCCTCAAGGATAAACAGGGACTATGGGTTTTTCTCTCATTACAACAGGACCTCATCTTCCTCTATATGCTACTTCCAAGTATTTGAATCTTAACTGCTTTGATTTGCTGTCACAGTCTGACCTGATCCTATGACTTAACACTTTACTGCATTTATTTTCTTCCCCTAAAAGCTCATGCAATAAATAAATTTGTTACTTTTTAAAAGTGCTGCAGGACTCCTTGCTATTATTGCCTTTAGAGGCACCCAACACATGGTAGGTAATTGTCCCAGTTACAGGGTGGGGCTCAAGCCGGTTTTATGTTATACTGTTACAAGTGAATCCCCTAGATATTGAACATGCCCCTTGCTTCTGTCAACTCCAACTGGCAGAAGAATTACTGTTGCGTTAGCATAATATTTTGTGACACGCTTTCTTTAGCAACGAGAGTGAAGCAAGTTCAAAGGTGTCTTTCCATCAGTGAGAACTATGTCTGTGGAATACGTGAACCACCTTTATAATGGAATTTTCTAAGTTTTCAGTGCTTAATTCTGCAACCTTGAATTTTAAGACTTGGATTTTTGTGCATATATATATATATTTCAAACTGCACTTTTCATAAAATGTGTCTGATAGTATGAGTCAAGCATTTAAGTTCCTCAAAGTATCAGGAGCTAGAAAACCCCTTTGGTTTAAATGTATGACACTAAGATATGCCCTTTGACCATTTTCCTCTTCCTATTTCATTTAAACCCTAAAGTTTTTCTTTTTTTTTTAAATTTGTCCTAGCAGTTTTCCACTTCTAAAGTGAATACAAAATATTAAATTTTGAACAAGAAAGTAATTGTGGAAAATAAACATATTTCACACATTTTATTGTAAACATGAGATGAAAGTGTCACATACAATGTACCCGTTTTTTTCTTTAACTCCTCAGATAAGTTTCTTCCTTAATGCACCTCAGAGTATAAGTGCAATATTAAGGTACCACTACAAAGTGCTAATTTATTAAAGAGAATAAAATATTTTAAAATGTCCTGTGTCAAAATATGGCCAGAAGCCATATTTTAAAAATGAAATATTTGCACTATTCTGTAATGGCTTATTGAACACTTTTCTTGTGAAGAAGAGACTTTGTGTCTTATAAAGAGGAGAGTGAACCAAATTAATGATGTCATGGCTTATTTTAAAAGGTTTAAGTGTAAATTTTCCAAGTAACACCCAGGGTTTAACTCTGTGTACTGCACTGAAAAATTAAGATTTAATGGTACTATAACAGCTTTTCACTGATTCATGTCCTATACTTTTAGGAGCAAAAGATCAGGAAATACAGGGGAGGATATTTAAATAATGAATGCTGCTAGAAAGTGTTAGAATGTAAAGAAAAAAATCTTCCTTGTACGTTATACTTTACAGTCGGACATTATAGTGAGTTTTGTTCTACATGTCACACACACAGATAGTGGTATATTACCATAGACAAGGATGCTGTAGCATCCAAAAAAAAAAGAGACTTTCCTGGCTTGCAGTAGATGATGGTGGAGTAGGACAGATTCTCCATTACTTACAATAAGCAAGCAGAACAGAGGGGGTTTTTTTTGCCCCTAAAACATTTCAATAAGATGTATGGGTAAGCTCAGATTGTTAAATCCCCTATTCCCTTCTCTCATACCATGTCCTTGTCCTCTTCTTATCCACATACACAATTCTTCCCACAGTTTTGAGACAATTACTTTCCATCTGTGGTCCACTGAAGACACTTACTTGAAAAACCCATGAACAGATGAAAGCGCCTTTGCTCACCTAGAAAAAATGTTCTGAAGAAATAGAGTTCCTAGAATATGGAAGAATAGAATTAAACAAAACACTGAATAAAAAGCTGGGCCATTAACACAGATCTAAGGTGACAGAGCACGTAGGCTGTTAACTTTCGAGCTGCAGAAGCAACAGCCTTCCAGGATAATCCCCAAGCTTTACACATAACTCAGATAAACAAACTGAATTACTTCACTTTTCAAATTACTATGAAAAACCAATAATGAATAAGAATCACCACCTTACTGTCTTACTGGAATATAGGAATTTCTGAGAAAACCCTGTGATCAGTATTAACAAATATCAGATTCAGACCCTCAAATTCATTAGAAGAGGAAGAACGAGAAGTGGTAACCAAATTCCAGAACTGTGGTCCTTGAACCTTCTCCATTTTTGACATAAACAAGCAAGCACTCGCATTATCTTAAAAAAAAAAAAATCAATGCACTCTCACAATCCTTTTCAGTCACAAGAACTCTGGGATAAGGGTCAAAGTGGAAAAAGGAGCTGTTTTGAGGTGATAGAGGTAGAATTTGTGAGGCTGTTTCTGGTTCAGAGGTGCTACCCGAAGTTACTTATTATACTACTGCATATCGATCTGACAGACATTGAAGAACTCATCTGTACCACTGTTCTTCTTGCTTTTATGCCCATCTACAGTTTCAAAATGAAAGTGCAGTAATTCAGAATTATTGCTTTTCTAAACAGATACTGAATAGTGGACACTATTCAAGGTCTGTTTAATCCACAGGACTGCAAAAAAAAAAAATTAGAACCACCAGAAAATTTTAAAAGCAGGTCCTTGTGATTGGGAACCATTTGATCAAATGTTCCCAAACTTGTACCATTAATACCACATCTGCCTGTAATGTGGCTCAGCGATTTCCAAAGAAATCTACATTTTAGTGCACTTTGAAAAATCAGGCTTTAAACAGAAAGACTTGCTCAACTTTACGTTACCACTGCTTAACAATTTAGATACACAGATTACATCATTTACCCTAACAGCTCAGTTATGTCTTTGAAACAATAAAGAATTTCAGGTTAACCCCCAGTTACAAGCAAACTGAGGTTAAGGTAAGAGAATAAACGTGTGAGATCCTTAGTGCTTGGAATAATATTGAACTGCAGGATTTTATAACTCAGTGTAAGAACTACATAATTCTTTACATAAATTACAAAATATTTAGTGACACTGTCAGTTTTGGCCTTATAACCAAGAGGAATAATAAATATCTGAGATTTCTGTTCTTCTTACAATACCTGCCCTAATATCAGGGGTTAAAGTAAGGTGGAACGCACCGGAACACAGTTCTGGGGCCCCCTGTTTTTAGGCAGGAATCATTCTGGGCACCCCTAAAAACAGAGGAAGGCACCAGAATGCTGCATTCTGGGGCCCATTAAAAACAGCACGAGCAGCCAGAACACAGAGTTCCAGTGGCTCCACCCTGCTCCTCCTTAAGCCCAGCCAGAGCTGCAGCAGTCTGGGAGTATGTGAATCTCCCTTCTGCAGGGCGGAACAGATTGTGGGCAGAAGCAGCTTTCAGCTGGTCAGCCAGCCTGCATACAGCTGAAGTAAGGGCTTTGGGGGCGGCTACTGAGGTTCTGTGTGTGTGTGTGTGTGTGTGTGTGTGTGTGTGTGTGTGTGTGTGTGTGTGTAGCAGAGATGGGTGGGAGTAGATGTATAGCAGAGGGTGTGTAGCTGGAGCTTTGGGGTAGCTGTGGGGGGGTTATATTTGGGGGAGTGGGGTGTTTGTATGTGCGTGGATGGTGTGTAGCTAGGGGGTTGGGGTGGTTGTGTGTGGGGGTGTGTACCTGGAGGGTGTAGCAGAGTGATAACTGATGCATGTGACACTCAGAAGTGGTCGCAAATGCCTACCTGGGCTGGGGGGCAGTAGTTTGGGTGGGGGACCTGCATGACGATGGGCTCAGGCCAGTGTAAGGGTGGAACTAGAAATTTAGGAGGGTATTGGGGCCCCTCAAATTATACTTTAAGACCTGAGTAGCTGGGGCATGAGGGGGGCCCACCCTGGCATGAAGGGGGGCTGCCAATTTAGGAGAGTTCTGGGGCACCCCAAATATACTTTAACCCCTGCCTCACATTTTTGACTCATGAATTTCTGCAGTTATTTCGGAAGGTGAAAACAACAAAATCAAATAATCTTTTGTAGAGAAAATAGTAACTAGAGAAATAGCTCTATGAATGCCACCAAATATTGTTAGATGCATTACCTTAAATGTTTAACACACAACATTTAAGAGACTATATAATATGTAGATAAATGTATTTAAGACACGATGTGGTTGAAATCCAGTCTACTGTATTTGGGAAATATCCGTAACATCCTTCAAAACAATTCAGCTGATGTGACTAGACAGGAAAAAAGAACACGAGCTATGAAACCAATTAGAGTTCAAATTAAACGACTTTAGCACCAGATTGAAGAAAAATGGGCCTCAGTAGACTTAAATACTTGCACCTTATAAGAGACCAAAGCCAAACATATAATCTTAAACAAAAGCCTGAATAACAAAACAAAGTGAATCTGGATTTTCAGAGAAATAAACTATAGCCAAGCCAAACATTTTATATACCTACTCATACATAATGATGCCATACCAAGCTCTCTATATAGGCTGATGTGAGAATATATATGTGGCTGACTTAAATGTTAATTTATTGCATACAACACCCGTTTTTCTGAATCATATCAATAGCTCAAAAGACTCCTGATATTGCTGTTATTTCCTGTTTACCTCATTTGCTGGTACAGTGTGGACCCGTTAAACACACGGGTGTTGGGGAACAAGCCACCACAACCGTGCGTTAAATGGACCACGTGTAAATGGGACCAGAGTGAAAACTAAAGGATCTATTGCATTTAATTCCAGCTAATAAAATATACAGTACTTACCGAATGTTCAGTGACAACGCGATTAAGCATGATACGTCTTTCCACAATGGTGCTCACTCCATGTGTTTTCCTGCCTAGGGCAACTTCCACTTTTAGATACCACACGTTACTGAGTCCTGCGTGTTAAGTTCCTAGCTTTGGGGGACATGACCAGAGCGCGCGTTAACCAGATCCACACACAAACTGATCGTGCGTTAACAGGCCCCTACTGTATAACCTAATGTATATTCAAGGCACCAGTGTACATCATATACCTAAACATCCTTCTTTAAACTTCCCATTTCAGTCACAAATGAAGAAGTATAATAATCAATCTCATAGACTCAGACACTAAGGTCAGAAGGGATCAATATGATCATGTTGTCTGACCTCCCACATACTGCAGGCCATAAAACCTCACCGACCCACTCCTACAATGAACCTCAAACCCATAAATGAGCTCTTAAATTCCTCAAATCATTATTTAAAGACTTTAATACAGAGGATCAACCAGCAAGTTAGCCATGCCCAATGCTACAGAGGAAGGCAAAACAAACAAACAAACAAACAAACAAACAAAAAAAAACGCAGCACCCAAGCCAATCTTCCCAGAGGGAAAATTCCTTCCTGACCCCAAATGTGGCAATCAGTTAAATCCTGAGCATGAGAGCAAGTCCACAACAGGAGGACTTCTCCGTAATAACTCAGAACCCATTCCACCTAATGCCCCTTCCCAGGTCACTATCATACCCATCACCAATAGTAAAAGACAGACAATGGCCAAGCTACATTGTACATCATGTTATTCCCTCCATAAATTTATCAAGCTCGGCTTTGAAAGCACCTAAGCTTTTTGCCCCCATCACTTCCCCTGTAGACTATTCCAGAACTTTACTCCTCTGATGGTTAAGAATCTGTGTCTAATTTCAAGCCTAAATTTTCTGAAGGACAGCTTGTATCCATTTGTTCTTGTGTCCACATTGGTGCTGTACTCAAATAATTCCCCTCCCTCTCTCGTATTTATCCCTCTAATGCATTTATAAAGAGCAATCATATCTCCTCTCAGGCTTCTTTTGAGAAGACTAAACAAACCAAGCTCTTTAAGTCGTCTCCCATAGGGAAGATTTTCCATTCCACGAATCATCCTTGTAGCCCTTCTTTGCACCTGTTCCAGTTTGACTTCATCTGTCTTAAACATGGGTGACCAGAACTGTACACAATACTTCATTTGAGGTCGCACCAGCGCCTCATATAACGGTACTAACACCTCCCTATCTCTACTAGAAATACCCCTTCTGATGCACCTCAGGACCGCATTAGCTTTTTTCACTGCCACATCACATTGGCTGCTCATTGTCATTCTGTGATCAACTAGTATGCCCAGGTCCTTCTCCTCCCCCGTCACTTCCAGCTGATGCATTCCCAACTTATAAGAAAAACTTCTGTTATTTGTCCCTCCATCAAGGTGATTTTTTTTGTTTTTGTTTTTGTTTTTTTTGTTTGTTTGTTTGTTTGTTAGTTTGTTTGTTTTGGTAAGTTTTAGAAATGTGTCTGGAATGGTATGCATAATTCTATTATGTGCCCCCTCTCCTTTGGCAGTGATAGTTCAAGAAAACCCCGTCAGACTGATCTATTTATTTTCTAACATTTTCAGTATTTTACAGCCTCTTTTGAAGTTTAACTTCCTTCCAGCTCATAAAGAACACTAATAACATCAATGAACTGTTCATTAGGGTACTCATAAGAGGAGGAAAAGAAGTATGAAATGCTGCTCTTTTAAATCTTTGAAAGAAGGAAGCTGCACTTCGATCAATTATCTTGTGCTGAAACTAATCCTTTCACAAAAATTCAGATATATTAGAAAGAGTTTGACATTATTCATGGAAGAAGATGGAAACTGAACCTTTCTGATAAGTTTTGTGGTAGTTTTCTACGTCATTACATGGCAAAATCTCTTGTTTGCCATTGTGTTGATTGCTGGGATTCACAAAGATTTGTCCCAAGCTAGAAACAAGTCAAAATGTCCTTTCTAACTTTTTAATTAAGTCCTTGTGGTGTACGAAGGCATTTATTCACCACTTGAATGATCATGCTCCAAGAAGATTTCATCTGGCTAAAGACTCATTCATTTAAATGAGAAACTAATCTCATTTGTAGGATTCATAGAAGCTGTTTGAGCTTAAAATAATAACTAACTAAACTAACTAACTAGGATAATTCTTTACCTTCAAGCTGAGTTCTCAAAAGGTAGTATTATTTATGGATATAGACTACCGAACCATGATGTATTAATTGAACATGCTTAAAAGAGATAATTTTGATTTTGAGGATGGTTTTTAAAATATAACTGTTGTACAGGATGGATAATCAGATAATAAAGTGAAAACAGAGATACATCAGACATAGTCCAACTGTGCTCAGAGAAGAAAAGTGGGGGAAAAAAATCCCCATAACTTTTAGTTAAGAAAATTGTCCCTGCTGCATACAGAAAGCCAAAATGCTATGTCAAGATACAAGATATGTATTTTGAAGTAGGGAGACAGCTCCTGCTTGCACCTTTGCACATTTTCTTTGAAGGGAATGAGTTGGCATAAGGTTGGCTAAGGATGCTACTATATCTTTAATTGAATAAGCTTGGACATCTGCCTCAACTGTCAATCCTGATAAAGAATAAGATTGATAGATGCAAGCTAATAGCCAATTACAGAAGGTTCTTTTAGATATGGGCTGTGTATCAAAAATCTGGATGAACTGTCTAACAAGGGTTTGTTTAAGAAATGTGTAAAAAAAGATTAAGTGATTTTTTGTTTGCTTCCACATGGAAACCAAGGAACTTTTTTAGCTTTATTATGCAAGCCATTCTTCACTGGCACTGTAACGTGGGGTGAAGGAGAAATATTATTGAATAACAGTTTGATTAATGACAGAATTCTTCTATCGCCTTAAAAAAATCAAATGAAAATACATATTGCCTTTTCTTCATCAAGTGTATTCTGTGGACCTGACTGATGTAACTTACACCAATATAACAGTTTTCCAACAGTACAACAATAATTTAGTGGAGTCACTCCTAATTTACCCCAGTGAATGAGACCCTATGAACACAAGTTACCACTGCCATAAACATAATATCCCATGAATTCTATTTTATTTCATAGATTCTATGGCCAGGAAGGACTTTTATGATCATCTAGTAACCTAACCTATTCAATAATGCAAGCCAAGGACCTCCCCCTCCCCCCATGAATTCCTGTTTCAAACAGACCATTTATTTTAGGAGGAGGGGAACAAAAAAAACCAAAACAACAACATTCAAACTTGATTTAACAGTTTCTAGTGAAGGAGAATCCATAGCTTTTGGGAAGGTGTGCTAGTGATTTATTACCCACTCTGTTAAAAATTTCCATCTTATTTCCAGTGTGAATTTGTCTAGCTTCAATTTTCAGAGAATGGATATTGTTACACATTTGTCACCAAATTTCTGTTTGCCATCCAGGAACTTACAGACTGTGATCAAACCACCCTTTAACCTTCTCTAGATTAAACTAAACAGATGCCTCTCACTATAAGGCAAGCTGTCTAATCATGTAATTATTCTTGTGGCTCCTTTCTTAACCTTCTTCAATTTATAAACATTCTTCTTGAATTGCAGTCCCAGTATTCCAGTAGCAGCTGCACAAGTGCAAAATACAGAGGTAAAATCACATCTCTGCTGGTGCATGAGATTACCACATTTATGCCTTCAAGAATCGCATTAGTCTCATTGATTATAGATCACACTGGAATGGCATGTTCAATGGATTATCTTCCATGACCACTAAGTCCTTTTCAGAGTCTTTGCTTCCTCAGATAGAGTCCCCCAGTTGGTAATTACGGCCTACATTATTTGTACGTAGATGTACGACTTTATACTTCATCAAATTAAAACACAGTGCTTGCTTGCAGCTTGTTGATTCAGGTGATCCTCGATCAGCAAACTGTCCTCTGCATTATTTAGTATTTGCTCAGTTTTTGTCTCATCTGCAATTTTTTTTTTTTAAACAGTGATGAATTTGTTTTCTTCCTTGTCACTGAGAAAAACACTAAGTAACTCAGATTTAATAACTGATTCTTAGGACCCAACTATAAAAACACAGTCTTTGATGATGACTCACCATTTACAACTACATTTTAAGACATATTAGTTACCCGGTATTTAATCAATTTAATGTGTGCCACGTTATTTTTGTTTTGTTCTAGTTTCTTAATTAAAAAATAGCACAGGGTACCAAATCAAGTGCCTTACAGAAGCCTAAGTATATTCCACAAACCTTTATCAACCAACCTTGCAATCTCATCCAAAAACATATAAAGTTAGTTTGACAGGATCTATTGTCCATAAACCTGTACTGATTGACATTCATTATATTATCCTCCTTTATTTCTTTATTAACCAATTTCCATATCAGCCATTCCATTATTTTGCCCAGAATCAACGTCAGGCTGACAGGCCCATAATTATCTGTGTAAATAGGATAGGTCTTTTGAAACTTTGGCACATTAGATTTCTCCCAACCTTCTGGCACTTTGCAATATTCCAAGACTCACTGAAAAACCGACATTAATGTTCCAAATACCATGCCATCCAGCACTTTTAGAACACTTGTCTAAAAGTCATATTGGAAGCCACTATTTAACATCCTTATTTAGAGACTGTTAGAAAGGAAAATATTTCATCATTACCCTATCTAACTTTGTCATCTGACTTTTTCCCCAAATACAGAACAGAAATAGTTACTGAATCCTTTTGATTTTATTTTCATTATTATTGGAAATTTTACAATTTTAATCGAACAATGGACCAATAACAATGTTAGGATTTCTTTTGTTTCTAATATACATAAAACCCCTTTTTACTGTAACTCAGCTGGCCATATAATTATATTTGTGCTCTTTCGTTTATTTGTTTTAAGTTTTATTTTTAACAATTCCAAACTTACGCTTCATAGTCATTATTTCTTTAATTTCCTCTCTAAGGCATGTATTTTGGTTTTTGTGCTTTCAAAATTATTTTCAGCTTTGCGCAACTGCCCTTTTTAAAGTGCTGAATGCATGTGCATGTGTATATACATAACTTTGTACCTAAGCTATCACAAATGTTTATTTCTGTAATCAGTTCCTCTTTCAGTCAAGATGAAGCCTAACACAGAATTCCCCCATGTGACTGCAATACTTTTTGAATTGGGAAATCGTCAGCTATAATTTCCTAGAAATTCTACTATTAGCAGCATCTCACTTAGATTCAATGATATCACAGTTTCCACAGTATAGTATTATACATAAGCCCTTAAAATGCTGTAGCTGAGCGGTTAAGGTATTTGACTCTAATCCAGAAGGTCATGGTTGGAGTTTTGCTTGATCTCACACTGAAAGGCCACTTCCAGTTCACTCAGCTGCCAAATGGGTACTTGATTCCTGGTCAAGGCACTCAGAAACAGACATCATGAGGGCCACATCACTCTCTTGTGTACTGAGGCTATGAAACTGACATGCTGTGGACTGATGATCCAGGGGCTTATGGAACTTTAACTTAAGGCTTTGGTCATTGTGTTCCTCAGTAGGATGTGATAGTCTACAACAGACACCAACTAGCACCTCATAATGCACTTACGGTGTTAGAACACTGATCCATAAGCTTTTGATGTCATTTGCTTCTATGTAATGAGTGATTCAAAACCCAATCATGCTGTTTATACATAAAGAGTTTCACCTCCTTTTCCCTTTTGCCTATTTGATCCTTTCTAAATAGGTGATAACTCCCTTCCCCATTTTGGAGTTCTTGTATAATGCTATTCAACATGGCAGCTCACTACATTTTAGAACTAGGACCAATTCAAGACACTATGCTTGTTCTTTGAATTTTCCTGTTCATGCTTTTTCACTCAGAAAGGGGAAAAAAGAAATGAACATGCATATCTACATGCGCCCATATTCTTGTGATCTGTGGTGTTAATGGGAAAGCAAATGTTAAATAAGTGAGGTCTGCTTTTACATCGAGTAGTGATGAAGTTTTTATCATTCTAAGCTCCCATGGGAGTAGGCTTTCAGTGACTTATGCGTTCACCAGGAAATCCGTGTCTTTTGTCCTGGATGCAGACAGCTCTTTTGCTCATGAGGAATAGAGCAGTCATGAACAGCTGAAGTTCCAAAGGATGATCCAGAGCCACAAAAATAAGTACTAACCTTAAAAACCTGTAGTAATATCCAGTGAAAAGTGAGCTGAGTAAACGCAATGCCAGGATAATTAGTATTGTATTACTGAGGAAGTTTACTACTAAGTTCTGTACCAAATGCAGTTGTTTTCAATTCCAAAAAAAAATTGCTTTGCTAAGAATTAAGATATGAAAAATGAACTACTTTGTCACCTTTACACATGATTCCTCCAGGTCAAGGTACAAGCATGTTAGTAAAGTACACTAGGGAGGTTGCATAGAGGCTGTGTTTCTTTTCAGGTTAGATACCTCACTGTAACTTAAAGTATCAGCACTTTCACAATCTTTAAATTTGCAAGAATAATCAAATACCTCCATAGACACCACACACTTTACATGGACCAGGTTCATGTAATTAACAGTGTTCTCTGAACTCACAAATAATCAAGTTGATAAAGAAAATAATTCCACTAAATATATTCAAATCTATAGTTAAGGATGCATAATGTGATCTAATATTATTGTTGTCCTTACAAATTGTTTAGTTCTTTTCTGAATTCATAAATATTCAAATAATTGAAAAATTGACAGGGAAAAGGAGGAAAATAAGAAGTGCAACGTTTATAACTAACCAGTTCAGTGTATAATCTAGAAGCATAAATTATCCTTAAGTGTGCTTTATCTTCCTCTAACTGTGATGGCCTCCATTATTCTGGTTTCTTCAAGTTTCCCCTCTACATATTTCCATCTACTCCAATTTTCACACATTTAAGACTTCTGATCTACTTATTATGACTTCTCTAGACTCTTACAGCTCCTTCATTAGTTCCTTCAGGAGATCTCAGCTTCCTTACCTGTGGGCTTTTAAAACATGCTGACATTCAAAATGCAGTGGCAGCAGCAGTATGTTAAAATTTTAGGCAGGCAGCCAGCCTCACTTGCTTAAAACTCTAAGCATATTTCACATAATAGTACTATTGATAGTGCCCCTCAGCATTTTCCTGCAGTATGTTACAATTTTAGGCAGGCACCCTCACTTGCTTTAAAAACGTTGAGCGTATTTCACGTAATGGTACTATTGATAGTGCCCCTCAGCACTCTCCTGTGGCTGGCAAACCATTCAAAAAAGACCTGCAGCATTAGAAACCCTGCAGACAAGAGCACTATACAGTTGGCCCAATGCAGCAACCTCCCAACATGGCTCTTTAATATGGAAGATCTATTTTGTTACATAGCACCAGTGATTGGCACATTGCATTTAGCAAAAAGTGCATTTATTTTATTGATTTTATATTTTTCCTCTTTAATATAGTTGTTTTCTGATCCCCCAGAGTAGACCATCAACTGTCAAAATGTCCTAAAAGCACAGACTGACAAACTCTCTCTCTCTATATGAAATTACTAAGTATTAATAAGAAAGGAGCTGGACAGTTATCTGCTAATAAAAGCAAACTTTTTTGCCAACCTATGTAATATAGGGTTTTGGGGTTTTTTTTGTTGTGTTGTGGGTTGTTGTTTTTTTTTTTTTTTTTTTTTGTAAGTACCGACTATTATGAGACAGGTATAGTATACATACCTCTTGAAGCACAAAGAATGCACACCTAATGGTTGTGCACTGAGGCAAAAAGCTGTAATTAATCAAGCTACTAGCTCATTTTCCAGTGCCACATACCAGAGGCTACATGACTCAAGAATGTTAACAAATAAATATCTTTGGATAAAAACTGCTTTCAGATGCTCTTTTAAAATATGTTAGTGCAGCTGATAATGTCATAATAAAACACATTTTACTAACAAAAAATGTAGAGGAAAAAATGTTTCAGAGAAAGAAATTTTAATTTTTCCACAGTATAACTGTTTAAAGTAGTCATCTTATAATAATCATATTTTGAACACTTAGAATGAAAATTGTGCTTCAAGGAGATTATATGTTAAAATAAAATATTGTGCATTCTGAAAATCTTCACTAAGTTGCATCCTCTCCATTAAGAATAATAGACCACTTTATGTACAGCAATCTGTTATTACAAATGAAGGGACGCATTTTAACAGGATGAACAATTCACAAAAATTGCTTTACTAAGCTAGCTTGATAGTATGATAGAAATGATTGACCTTGGGCCAGCGTAGTCAAGGTGAATTGCACATTTCAAAGGCCTTTGAGGGAAAGCAACTGGTAGACACAAAGGAGATAGGATAAATGCTGAAAAATGTAACTTAAAAAATAAAACCTGAAAAACAAAATGCAGCACTAGAATAAACCTTTGTGTTGGGCGTACTCTGTCTAAGATGGTCTGCCCTTTATAAACTATCCTTCAAAAACCCAGTAGTGTGTAGTAAAAGTGAGATTCTTAATGAGTGAGGAGGGGAGGGGAGTTCTATACTGAGGAATTCCCAATGAAAATAATTTGACACATGATCAGATAAGCAGAGAGGTAGTACTGGATGAATTCAAACCATGTAAGGCCTTGCATATTTAAATTAGCCAAGTGCTGGCTCATTTTCCCCCCCTTTCATTCCCTCTCTCAACAACAGAGGTAGAAGAAATGTCCATTAAGAAGAAGTCTCAGCTCTGGCAAGGATCTGGATCAGTCAGTCAAGTCACTCAAAGAAAGAGTTGAGTGTCAAAAGGTTTGGACATTTTATATGGGTATACCAAGCTAGAAAGATTACCCCTGTGATCTATATGTTTCTGGTTGTCTTATTAAATCTGTATTTGTGTTGTTCTTGCTTGCTGGAAAGATGTAAGCTTCTCCTACACACCGCAACTTGAAAGGTACACAAGTATAAAGAACTTTCTTAGTTTATTTATAGCTAAGCTTTTTAAAATGCCTGAATCTGTGCATCCATCTGTTGAGTATATGCTACAAATTCTGCTCTGTATTGATTTGCAGAGAATATGACTCCCTAAAATCCTCAACATCAGAGTCTTGGCTCTTAGCTCAAGTTCTAGCAGCTCGTCTTTTTATCCATGGAGGTCCCTAGAGAACTGGCTAAGATGGTGGCCGTCATACTTCTTTTTCCAGAGGTGAGGTGTCACAGCCAAGTATATTTCAAACTGGGGAGAAAACATTGAGGCACATGAACTAGCAGACACTTTTGAAATTGCTGTCCTGGCTTGATTTATTCAATCAATTAATCTATTGGAAAAATGGAGTGACAGGACTTTGGAACTCACCACCTGCAGGTGAACATCCTTTCCACCACATATGCAGAGCTGTCATCACCCTATTGGCAAAGCTACACCAGTGACCAGGACCCATTTGGCAAGCGATCCCTTCATTTAGTTTTAGGTTAGTCACAAAATTTTCTCCCTTAACCTCCTTAAACTTGGTCTACAGTATCCTTGAAATTCAGTGCCAGTCAATGGGAGTTGTGCAAGCTACATGGAATAGCTTGCATAACTCCTGTAGACTTTGTAACTCTTCTTCCACGAGGCATCTTCACTGAGCTGTGCTGATGGGAACTGTGCTCCCATTGATGCAACACTACATCAGCTGAGAGGGTTGTTTTAATTCATGAACTTCCAGATTGATTGAGTGGGTCTTCACTGACCACTCAATCAATTCAGAAAGATTGATCTGATGGTGGCAAATTTGCCTTACTCAGGAATTCATGAAGATATACACTTTCTCTACAGCATTATATTTATATCATATGCACAGATCATAGATATTAGTGAACTGCTTCAGGTTCTTTATGTTTTCCACAAACAAAACACAAACTGAATTTCCAAAGTTGATGAAAACCATTTAATAGTAGTAGACTCTATCCTTCCACAGAAAACACCATAGTACTCAATCCTCTCTTCCTTTCAGCATTAATTTATATTCTACCTTGTTTCTTAATAAGAATATATATTTTTGTATATCCAGTAATTAGGATTGAGAAAAAAAGGAGGCTAGTTAGTTGCCAAGTTACAGAAAATGAAGTATATTTTACACATACACACACACACTACACTTTATAAATACAGTTACAAGTTTTTAATGTGCTACAAAAAGTAACGTTAAACAAAAATGTTACTTTTTTATTAAATATAAATAGCTGAACATGCAAAAGCATTTCAATGGAATGCCAAAATAGTTTCTCTTGAAATAAAAATATCTTCATCAGTAAGAAGCTATTGAACACACATTGATTTTCAGTATCCAACCCCAGTATATTTTTTCCTTGATAGGGTATAAAAATTAAGTGAATACTTTTGGCTACCAGTGGAATGTAGATTAGTTTTTATTATGCATAGCATTCCTAAACTGAAGATTCAAAAATTAAATTAAGTGAAGGTCAATTGTCACTGGATTTTGACTTCTACACAAAATTTATTTCTATAGTTCATGGAGAAATTTCCAAAGCTGAAAGCTATTTTGAGCAGCTTCCAGAAACTCTTTTTGTAACATCTTCTTAACTGTGATTTTCTAATCACTATGCAGAAGATTCCACTGCCTAATTAAAGGACTGGTGCAGTGATGAAGATTAAGAATATAGAGCAGGGAGGAAAGCTAATCTACAAGCAAAACACAGGAGCTACTTGTCAAGACTAAGGGCATATTTTATCGACAGCTATGTCCAATAAGGATAAGATATGCAGGGGAGATTTAATATTAATAAATTCCTGTCATTACTGTTACGTACTCATTATACACGTGTAGGATATTTCTGCTTTTCTCAATCTACCTTTTTTAACTGAAACATAATTAACATTTAACCCCTTGGATCTCCTTATCTTCTCATCATCACCCTGTACACAGTTTTCAATAGAGCTGCAGGATTTTTTTTAGTTTTTAAATTTCAACTGTGTAAAATACAGATTATAGACCCACTTCCTCCTAATGATTGGAACTTTGCAACTAACTCAGTTTTCACGACTCTAAAAGTGTATTCTAAACTGCATGTGGTAAATATACCATTACGGCTTCCTTCCCAAAGAACACAAGTTATACTCTGCTGTATGTACTACAATAATTAAAACATTTTCATAGATATATTTACTGAGGAAAACTACCTTTTAAAAAAAATTAAAAATTACATTAAAGAACTTGAAGGCTGTAAAGTCAAACAAGTTGAATTCTAGAATTAAAGTTGCTTGGGCAAATTTAATTCAGCCCCCGATACATGCATTATGATAGAATCTTGAAAAACACAATAGCACACATTTTTTCACAGCACCCCTGCCTCACTCACTGCACAGGAGAGACTGTGCTCTCTGGATGTATCAGGGAATCATGATAAAACTTAGGCTGTCTATAGAACAGCTTTCTCAGTCAATACAAACCTTCCAACCTCTGCAAAAATTAGCCGTGTGATATGGGAAAAAAAAGGGTGTTGTCAAATTTAACTTGAGTACTGCCCTAGAGAATTCTATTCTATCCCTGTCTCCACCCAGTTCCTATTTTTTATGCTTGGCATGTCACTTAAACCAAATTTTTATAGGTGAACCATAACTGTGTTGCTCATTTTCTGGGTATCAGCTTCATAAAGATGAGGTCTGATTTGCAGAAATACTGAACAATTGCAACTGCACTGAATAGGGCTGTGAGCTGAAAATATAATGTCCTATGTAATGCTAGGTACTCTGAAAAAAATCAGACCCTAGACTCTTCAAACAAAGCACCAAAAATGTGTTGACTCTTGAAAATTGTTGCTTTAATCGTTTTGCCTCTGTTTCTCATGTAAAATGGGGTAACACTCCCATCACAGGGGTGAAGATAAATTCCTTAATGTTTGTAAAGCAAAAAGACACAATGTGACCACCATTGAAAATCTCAGTAGGAAGTTAATAATTCTGTACATAATACATGGTCTGGGTGAAATATAATAAATAATGCATGGAGCCACAGACTGAACGATGAGAACAAAAAGAAATATTCAAACTGTTCATTCAGGGAGCACAGGTCTTCCTATGCATTGAATAAGGCAGGTGTTCCTAGAAAAATTACTATGTGGTGAAATTAAAAATTCTACCTTAATACTTGCACACAAGGGAGCCAAATTAAAGTTGCACACAGAACCTTAGTCGTCATTTCTTAATTTTTCAGTGCTTGACTTGGCAATCTTAATCGTCTTTTAACATAAGTTTAGATAATAAACTAATACTATATAGAGGACACCTCTATATTACACTTGGATTTAGTTATTCACTTAAAGCAAAGGATTATCCTTTGAATTAAGCAGAATACAGAGTCTCTATTCCCTGAACTCACAGCACACAATCTCAAAGAAAAAAATTGATTTTGGGGAAAATTTTCAGATAAAGCTACCAGTTTATGAGTTAACAAATAATTAAAGATGGGACCCTTAGGAATTTTATTTCTGCAGTTCCTTAACTTTTTCAGAAATCTTTCTCTAACAATTGGATTGCTTGTCCTATTGAATTTATTGTGAACTAATAATTAAAGCACAGGGCAAAAAATTATGTTGTATGTAAGCAAGGACAGTTTTTTGTTCTTGTATTTTCCATTAGGTACACAATGTTTCCCTATGTAGAACAGCTTCATTTCTTATAAACCATAGTCATGCTACCCAAAAGAATTGAAGCTAATAATTTGCTCTGTTAAAAGGGCCAGTATTTTATTAGCAAGGGTATGTCAGGAGTAAATATGGCACTCTCTCTAAATGTTTCTAAGTGAACTGAAGCCAGAGACAATCCTCAGAGATGATGATTTCATTTCACTGAAGTCTAATATGAAATTGAGTCTACCCTTAAATAAAGATGGCTGCTGATTTACTTTTTTTTTTCTTTGCGGAACTGAAACCACATGTAGCCCTCAGTAAAGATGGCCACCATTTCATGAAAAGTCCACCATTACACCTCTAAACCTTCAAACTTGTCAATGCATAACAGAAGCAATCAAAACCTATTATAATAAACAAAATGTGGAACCTCTGGATTTTGTTGTCTTATACCACAGATAACAGATAAAAACTGTAATATCTGCTTAAACATTTCACATTTGTGTGAATTAAATAAACCTTGGTGTGTGTTTGATCAGCCATAAATTCCATCATGTGCAACCATAAGAGCTAACTACTTCTCCCCACCATGGATTAACAATAGTGTTTAAACCTGGGACTCTTAGATACACAGCACAAACGTATACAGCTATAGACCTTCCCTGTCTCCCTCTCCTCACCTCAAACATTCCCATTATCTAGCTATTTCCACACAGCACTGAGTTGCTTCTTTCACCAAGTAACAGTATAAATTTAACCTAGAGTAAGGAAGGGATAAGAGACCTATGTCCCCTTCCACTTCCCCAAGCAAAGCCAAGACAAAAGAAAATATTACCCTTCTTCTATTAAAACACAAGAAAATTCAGGAACATTGTATCAGTGTAAATGGATTAAAGGTGGTTAAGCATGACATCCATCCAGCAAACTTTTGCTTGCAAGGAAATGTCAAATAACAGCTAAGTAGTGTCCCAACATCCACATAGCACATGCTCATTGTTCTTTGCCTTCAACAAATACGGGAACACAATACATATTAATCACTACACAGTTAAGCTGTGCAGATTCATCAATAGTGAATATTCACTAACATTTCTGGAATTTGTAATTCAAATTTTATACAACTCTGTAAGGAAGAAAAATCCAATGCTGGTAATGTATTTGGGAGCACAAAGGTTTGGAGAAAAACTCCAGAAATCTTTTTTTCAGGTATGTGTTTCTGAATTGTTTATTCATTTTACTTAAGTTTTCATCTTCCCACAGTCATTTATTGTTTATTTTTCACAAAGCAAACCATAAATGAAACAGAAAATTTCATCCTCATTTAGTTTTAGACTAAACAATACTTTGAAGATCATACCAAAAGAACAGTTAGGGGATAAAATGGGGTCTGATTATAAAGAATTAGTGATAAAGCAGAAAATGTAAGCAGCATGATGCTTCTGTCAGTTGTGTTGGTTCAAATTAAAAACTGACTGATAGGAAGCTCATCCACAGTGTACCTCAATACTCATCTCTTGCACAAAATGAAATAATACAGGGGCTTCTCCTTGCTTCTTTAAAAAAAAAAGTTTACTACCTTAACAAATAAAACAAAATTACTCAAGAGCTCTAAGTGTATATCGAGAATATGATATTCATAATTCCACTTACTACATTAGAGTTGAAGAATTAAATGTACTGCTTCAAAGAGTTCAGAAGACAATCAATACAACATATACTTGATGATGATAAATCAGTCAGAATTCCAAACAGAATACAGACTCCTGCTTAGTGCTCTGCTCTTCCAAAGATATTACTATTTTAACCTGTGATCTTTCACAAACAAAGTCCTGTTGGCTGCTTTTAAAGTTAGTCCAAAATTAAATTTATTTTAAAATTACATCTTAAGTATGTTTCTTTTTGCAAAATCTCAGTTCTACCTATTTAACGTTAAAATAACTCAGATGAAACTCTTGAGTTTAACTTTTGATCAAATCATAAACCTCATAAATGATAGAAACATCCAAAAATGTGGGAAGATAAATGTAATCTTGGAATTACTAAAAGCCTTCATTAAGGCTTAATATATGCTGTCAGTTTTAAACTAAATAATAGATGAGATTTTATCATAATCAGAAGAAAACTGCTGATACCTGCCTCTGTTAGTGTCACAATTAAATTGACAAGGCAATTTTAAAAATAACACCTTCTCAAAGTTAGCTCAGGAATCTGACAAGTGAACACCATTTAGAAAACATTTCTTCATAAAGAGAAAATCACCTAAAATATATATTCACTGGTGTGGAATATCAAACATAGCCTTCCATTTAAAAAGCATAACTTGAGAGGTTTGTATAAATAGATATGTAAAGTTCACATGCTGTTACCTTTCTCTTGTACACCTTTTCTTTTGTCACAATAATGGTAAAATACTAATGGTGTCTCCTGGATGGAGAGGGCCCATCTCAGATTTTTCTTTGCAATTACACATGAAGTTGTAACTATGGTCTCTCTTAATAAAGCAAAATTTATTAAGACTGGTTTTAATTAATTATTCTTCAAGAATCGACAGACAAGAAACAAAAAAAAAATAGCTAATATTTTGTTTAAAAATGAGTTTTGGGATTGGTCTATATACTGAGTTAATAAATGAATGCAGGAGACACATTTTAGTGATGGTAACTGCATAATAATCAAGAAATTAGTGTCATGCTCTGTATCATCAAGGGCCACAGCTAAGTAAGTGCAAATTATCCAATTATATTTGGAATCAGCCTATCAACGGCACCATATTACCCCTGAAGGCCCTAAGCAAATTATATATTTATGGGACCTACCTTTTCAAGAACAACAAACAGCTAACGGCTATGCCTACACCGGCAAATTAGTATGGACTAATTTAGCCCATGGCCACACTAGGCTTTCCCTAGTTTGGACTAAGATATTCCTTAGTCCAAACTTAGACATCTAGTTCGAACTAGGCGCAATGTAGACTAGGACTAAGACTTGGTCTGAATTTAAGAAATTCAAACTAAGCTGGTTAGTTCAAACTAACCACACATTCTGGTTTAAACTAGAATGTGTGGATAGTTTGAACTAACAGGCTCACAGTTAGTTCAAACTAGCCCTAGGTTAGTTTGAACTGATCTTGAACTTCTTAGTTTGAACTAGCAAGTCCAAACTAATTGTGGAGATGTAGACATCGCCATAGAGAACACTCACCAATGCAGATCTGACAGGACTGGATGTTCATCCTGTTGTTTTCCAGCATGCTGTTCACGCAGACAGAGGAGTGGCTCTGCTCCTCTGTCATGACGGTGGGGTGGCTGAGCCATATTTGAGTGAGTGGTGTTGAGACCCGGATGAGCAGCTGATGTCATCAGACCCATCACATAGCCAATCCATCCAAAGTGAAACTACACTACAGCTGTTTGTTGGGTCCCAGGTCCCAACACATATTTGGGCCCTGGGCATAAGCCTACGTTGTCTATCCATTAATCTGGTCTTGATTATGGGTGGAACTCCATTAATGTGACAATGGAAGAAGGTTCTTGGGGGAAGGAAGAGCCAATTCTTAGAAACTGCAGAGTGTTTTGCATTACTTTTATAATTTGTTTGGTATGGTTTGTGTGTCTTGGGGAGATGCACATTAATATTTCAGACTATCAATAAATATATTTAAAAAGGACTTCACATGTTAATTCTATAGAGAACATAAACAGTGGTGTTCTGATATTTTAAATGTTTTTTTTTCAACAAATATCCTGCTCCACTGCTAAAGAAAGGATGGGGGGAGATAGTATTTTTACTAAGCCCGGGAGGCCTGAATTCCTCTTCTATGGGTCTTGGAAAATTCTGGGAAAGCTAAACTAGCCAGTACTAGCTTAGATTTTCTTGGGGATACCGAGAATACAAAATAAATAGATAAAGATAAGCGCTGTGAACTGCCATTGAAACATGGGCTAGATCATTATGAGGCTGCTCTGAAGACCCACTGAAATGGTACTTCTGCAACACCTGGAGTCCCCATTCAAAGCAGCAATGAAAGAAGTAGAACTAAATCATATACTAGATTTAGTTAGAGATGGTGCAATACAACTGAAGGAACTTTGAAACAGCAGTCATTAAGAAAACAAATTCCCTGGGTTGGCTGGAGATCAGTGAACCAACAGACTGCTAGATAACATCTGAGAAAATAGTTCAACACGGTCAGGGACGGAAGGGGCATTGTGCATAGGAAAATGCCATTCTCCATAGTCCTTATTCAAGATTACAAAATCCCAAGCTTTTAGACTCTTTTTTGCCTAAAGCCTATAAAGACTTCAGGTCACAGCTCAGAACCAAACCCAGGTCCAGGTATATTTACAGCATAGAATTTGATTGGTACTGAATAGCACACACAGGTCCTGTGGGGTGGGACTTCCTTCAGTTCAGTGTTTTGAGGTCTTTGGAAGCTATCCTCAGAAGCCGAACAGAAAATGTTTTCAATAAATACTATAGAATAATTTTGTGGATGACAAATATCACACCATGCCTATGAAATGGAACTCACGATTCTATTCCCTCATGGGCCTACAGACTAATGCTTCCATGCACTTCACAGACCCTGCTGAGGGAGCATTTTCTACATCAGCTATCAAACAGAGAGAATGAACAAGCCTGAGTGGCTTAAAAGGAATCCCTGACAATTACCAGTCTCTATTTTTGAAGCAGCATGACATCCATCAGAGTGCAGATCTCCTCACTCTCTAATCACAATGTGAACTTATGAGGACACAATGATCTTCCTTGTTTCTTCTCTAGTTCCCTCTCTCTTTCCAAGGTATGTGCTTTTCTAACCCTGATAGGGAGTTTGGCTTGCTCTCTCCCCTGCCATGACACACCCACACACAGTAATGTATGCCCAAACTTATATTAACTTATTTGGCAGCTAATCAATGAAAGGTGGGGGCCAGGACATGCAACATTTATTTGCAAGAGCTCTTGGATCTGGACTTGTCCTGTTCCAAGCTTAGAGAAATCATGGAAACAATTTGCTTCTGTTCCAACCATTCTCTGAAGTTAAGCACAAATTGAAATTGTTTCTGCATGGGACATCTATTGGTACCTATCTACATGGACACATGGTGCCTATATCATGAATGAATGTTTCATGAATATTGGGGAAGCAAGTGAAATGAGACAAGACGCATATCTGCGATGACACATGATTGATATGTTTGAATATATGGGTTTATTGTGTACTCACATCATTCAGCTACTACCAGGAAATTGAGGAGGGTCTGATCTCTCTCACACTACACTGACTTAAGCCTATGAAGGAAAACAAATGAGTGTTCTACATGTTTCTGATTGTTTACTGAACCAGGAACAACGTCCTGTCATGTTTGCTTTCTGTTTTCTGTTTCAGAAGACACAGACAACAAACAACAATACAACCCTTTGCTTTGTTATCCAAAGAATAATAAATGGGCAAAAATGTTCTCATATTGAATGACACAGGATTACTAGATTTGGAGAAAGCTTTTTTTTGTTTGTTTGTTTTAACAACAGATGTTAGCGTAGACAGGAATCCTGTTACAGAAATCAATTTGGAAAGTTCTTCTTTTGCTCATTACATACAAACAATTCTACATCCAAATCTATAAAGCAGCGGACTTTCCAAATCAAACATGCTCATAAGATATTTCTATCCCTTGTAATGATAGACCAAGTTTTGTTTGGCACTTAATGTCAATACAGGTCACTCTGATAACAACAAACTGCCTGTGACATTTCCATAAGCTGCAACTTCCTTTACTTGAAGCTTAGGATTCAAAAAAAAATGAAATTTGATCTTACTTGAGTAAATTATTACTCTTACATTTGAGAAAAACTGAGCAAACATTAAAAAAATAAAATAAAATAAAAACAAAAAAACCAAAAACATTCCCAGCTGTATGCAAGAATGACAAAGTAATGAGACACTGGGAGCCCAGCTCATAGATCTCAAACAAAATTGTTTGTTTTTTAAATTGTTTTATGTTCTCCAGACTCATTTATAACACTGGGTTCTTCCCATCTCCATTACAAGAGGTAGAAGAGCTAATTAGTAGGGGAAAAATTGTACAATTTCTTGCTTATCATGCCTATATTTTGGAAGAAAACACAATTACTGACTATAAAACACACACACACAAAAAAATTAACCACTTTCTGAAGTTAAGCTATTTTGAAATAAGCACTAGTATATTTGCTTGTATCTAAAACCATGGAGTTTGGGATCCATTACAAAATTAATTTAGTTTCTGAGAGTGGGATCCACAATAGGTCTTAATTGTTCCAGTGTGAAGTGTCTTAATGCCTAACTGCTAGAAGCCCAGAACATGGTGATCCATAAAACAGTTAGGCACCTAGGCTTCCTGTGAAACGAATGGGAGGAAGCACATGCCAAAGGGTGTGATCAATAGATGTCAGAATATTAGATGGGGGGTCACCTAAACTAGGCAATGGGAGATTCCATGTAGATGGGGGAGACACCCTTCTCACTAATAAGAGCCTAAACTGAGGATACAGGGAGGTACCTAAATCCACTTAATGATCTGTGAACCACTTGCATTGAGTCAGACAGCTTAGGCACCTTAAGCATTTTCTTGTGGGAATCAGTTAAACATCTGTATCACTCTACTGAAACAGCAGGGAGAGAAAAGTGATCATACCCATCTTGTAATTTTTAACTATGTGATCACAATACTCACTTGGGATATGGAAGATCTATGCTGCAACTCTCCCCTTCTCTATACTCCCCAGAGGGGAAGAAATCAGTAAAGTATCATTAGATGAGAGAGGGAGAGACTGACGCTGTTAGGACACTCACATGAGACATGCTAGACACCATTCCTGTGCTTTAATCACACGTCTATTATTTATCCAAGTGCCACAGCTACAACAATACAAATGGCACTGTGGTCCCTGCAGATTCCAGGTGGTCAGCAAGGTTTTAAGCCTAGGTCCTCACTTTGTTCTGCAAAGGGAAACTCTGGGGTATGGAGAAGAGATGGTACAATCTGTCTTTGAGTTATTTAGGGAACCTGATGAAAAAAATATGAAGTCAGACTCTATCTCAAAAACAACTTTTGCTTTCAGGTAACAATTCAAGCAGATAAAACAGCTGTTCTAAAACCACTCCTGTTTTTCATGGTTAAGGGAAAATTATACCACCTGGAGAGATGCTTACTTCGTAGAAAGTCTCTGTACCTTGATAAATGACTCTGAACA
This sequence comes from Podocnemis expansa, assembly GCA_007922195.1. NCBI lineage: Eukaryota > Metazoa > Chordata > Testudines > Podocnemididae > Podocnemis > Podocnemis expansa. Next base: position 8,089,831 of record ML682018.1, on the reverse strand, counting down.
CTAAATAGACATCAGACAAACATACTGTGAAGTCAATTGGAGTAATTGTGAAACCTCTCATTGTAATTCCTCAAGCTCCTGCTTCTCATTAAATGTCATGATGGTGGACTTTTAGACTTTAGCATGTCCATTTTCTCTCCTGAGTTACACACTGTATTTACTGTATTCCTGACACGTTTCTTTTTCTTTTCCTCCTTGTCACCCCCTCCCACCTGCCCATACCAAGCTTTCTTCTCCCTTTTTGTAGCTTTGGTAGGAAAAAAGCATACGGCCTGTCTGTCTCTTATTTATTTATTGTATTTCTAAAAGAAAAACCCACTGAGATGAAATAATTCAGTCACAAGGGTAATGTTTGATGGTCACAGAAAAAAGGCATCAAACAAGTTAACAATATAAATATATCTCACTTCATACTATGCACAAATGCTGTCCTACAGTCAAAAACACATGTGATGTTCAAACAAAAAGTTTGTTAATCCCTTTTCAGAAACAGAATTAGTAAATGAATAAGTAGAAAATAACTGCAGTAAAGTTACATGCACTACTTACTTGTCAACAGTAGTAGAAACAGAGAGACTGGCTAACTCATGGGGACAAAACATACAGAGCTTTCCAGTTACAAAACTGGTCTCCAGTTCAATTAAGGCCCAGGCATTTGTGATCTATATTTATTATTACCCAGTAATGACTTCGTGACTGGTTTATCACAGCCTACAAACCATGATAACCTTTGTTGGCAGCCGCAGCCGAAGCCAAGAAGTGAATGGCCATTGTGAATGATCTATATAATGTGCAGTGTGTCAGTGCTGACACACTGAATTTCACCTTATGCTCATACTGCACTTGTGACTTTAAACAATGGACTTTAATTACTACTGCTTGTCAATCCAGGGCACTTCATGCAACAAGCCTTTTAATTCCTTTAAAAACATTGTCGTCCTTGCTCAAGAAATCATTGTGGACATTACATGAGTGATCTAGATACTGTCTAATCCTTTGAAACCGAACACATGAACTCCATATACACCCATACAAAGGTTCAGATCAGAACTGGAAGACCTCTAGAAAAATCTACGTTGCATGATCAATATGACTGAAGTCAGAAATGGGAAGTTATCCTGTAGGAAAAATTTAAAAAAATATATCATGAGACTGCCTGCAGATAGAAATTTCATTCACATGCTGAATGGTTGCTCTTTCCATAAGCATAGATCCTGCTAAAATCAGTTTCAACATTGAAAATAAAACATATACAAAAAGAATGAATGTTCTGGGTGTGTGCCACCCTCTAAGAAAAGGAATAGAATATGGATCGTAGTGGAAACAAAATTTGTATAAAGCCTGACTCAGTTTTTGTGGTATGCATCCCTTTAACGATTGCTATATTTCACTCTTACTTTCAATAATTTTAGAATCACACCCATTTAAAATCACAGTATGAAAGTACATTTAATATTTTACACACAATATATAAATCTGCCACAAAATGGAATTACTATTCTCCACAAAGCTCTACTGCTACAAATCAGCAGAGTCAAGCATTGAAGAGAAAGTAATTTGAAGCAGTACTAGATCTCTCTTAAAGTCACAGCTGCTTTCTTTTGATTCTTGGATGGCTACATGTATCTCAGTAGCAGAAGGTATGTGATAACTTACTCCTTTTATATTTATGTTGTATGTCTTTCCCCCATGGAAAGTTTTCTGTCTTTTGTAGATAGAGTATTTGTAGAGGTGAAGTGTATTTTCTTTAATATCTGTAGAACAAATTTGGGGTGGAGTTATGTAAATTCTACCACTACGAACAACGAGAACTGTCAGGGCTAAGCCTATAAAATGAGAAAGTTCTAAATTTCTTTTCTTTCATGTGAGAACCAACTTTAGCAACCATTAACTTTTGTAACCCAAACTTTTTACTATACCTGTGGGCTTGTAAGTGTAACTCAAAGTGTTTGTCATGACATTTAAAGCTCTAAATGAGTTAGGGAAAGACTACTTGAGAAACATTTTTTCTGCTGTGTGATTGTGCTACAGCTGAGAAAGCAAAAGGTACTTGTGCTAGAGCGCTATCAATTCAATCGAGAGAGAGCTCCTGACAGAATGTTCTCTGTGAAGGCCCCTTGACACTGGAATTTGCTTCTCCCTTGGACCTCCAGTGCCTGATTTACGACTCCAGAACCAGCTTTTCTACTGCATGTGGGGAGGAAGGGATGGGTTGAGGTTTATGGATGACTGCTATAAGGAAGGTATTTGGGGTGGGATGTTTTGTCCATTTTATGGAATTTTAATATAATGCATGTGCTTGTGCAATCAACACCTTTTAGATTTAATAGAGTGAAATAAATCAAAATTAAATGAACATATTTTGTCTATTTAAAAATACATTTTTTGTTTCTGCTTTTTTCTATTTCTTCATTTTTTTAAAAAAAACAGCATCTTTTTTATATCCAACTACAATTTAATTTTTAGGGTGCAGAGGTGCACAGCTACTGTGTGGAAGCCCATGAAAATGAAGAAGCTTCAAGTCTCAAGCTGCAGGAGTAGAAGGGAAGGGTTCTGAAGAGGAGTCAAGGACTCATAATATTGAAAATTATTGAAAGAGTTTCTGGGTGAGGCTTAGTCTTGTTCCAGTCAGGGAACGAAAACTGACTAAGGATCCATGAACACATGAAGTGAGGCTCCATGCATAATGAAGCCAGGGAGTTGTGACTCACCATTACTACATTTGACATTTAAAAACAATCCAGCCAACCAACCAACCGAAAGAAAAAAACAACCAAACAACCACAAAAACTGCCCAGCAAAAAACACCATATGATGCAGCCTATGTAACGATTAGCAGATTCAAGAAATTAAACTGACCTCTAGTTTCTGGCTCCTGCATCATCCTGCTGTTTTTAAAAGAGGACAGCAAAAAGTTGTGTCTGCCAACTAACAGTCAGACATTAGACTGAACAGAACCTCACTGATGGAGTTCATCATCTGACTGCAGCACTTGTGGAAAAACAAAACAAAAACAAACAAAAAAACCCTTTCCTATTATCACACTTAAGACTCAGGCTGCACCTTTGTAAACTAAAAGCAGTAAATACTCAGGTTAAAAAAGAATTTCTATCTTTCTAGCTAAAATGATGAAAACTGGGTTAATCTGGACTCAGATGAATATTATTAATTTTATATCTATATCTATATTTTTTTCTCCCTTGCAACAGCCAGTCCCTTACCTGTCATCAACACATGTGACTGCCAACTGGCCGCCACACGTTAGAGCAAGCTTAACAGAATCTCCCATCTGGTCAATAGACATACTGTTCGAATTCTGTGAGTTTCAAATCAGCATGCTTGTGGTACATTACACAAGCAACAGCTCTAATTTGAGTCCAGAAATGAGCCTTCAACTGGCTGAGTCAATACAAAACTTCCTAAATTTCCAACAGATGATAGATCTCTTCGCATATTTTACACCCATGACATCCAGTCCATCTGGCCTGCCATTTCTGTTTGTTAATCTGAAGCATCTTCCTGCAACTGCAACTCTCTACTGTAAAATACACTAATAGATTTGATTTAAAGAAATCCCAGGTGGAAGTAGTGGTAGTTGCATATTTTTGGCAGCAATATGAAATCTGTCTTTTGTTCTTTAAATAAAAGACTAGGCTAAAATTACAAAATGAGAAGTAGAACAATTAGTGATTTCTCTAAATTGCTCAGCATTGCTTTCCTAAATATTCTTCTGAAAACAATGTTTTCCCTGTAAGATCTTTCTGTGTTTTTTATATACAACTTTAAAAATTGTCCACATATTTGTAAACAATCTGTAACTTCAAAGTTCTTCACATCCTATCGTAGCCCAAGGTCCAGGGTGCTTCAAAAGTAGCAGTGAGAACTACAAGTTGTGTATTACAAACTGTGGCATGCTGGGAGAACTTCTGGGTCCCTTCCGGGAAGCATCCCCTGCCCTCCCCTGCCAGGTGTGTCTGCACTGGCTGCAGCTGGGAGCATGTGGCAGACAAGCAGGGAGGAGGGATTGTAATGCTGCTGCATGTTTCTTTCAGAATAAAATCTTGTTGCTGGTGATCGGTCTGAGCAGGTCTGGTCTGAGTGAACACACACACTAACATATAATGCAAAACAGACAGAGGAGTCTCAGGCCTAGTTTGCCAAACCTGTGTAAAAGGCCAACCCACCTAAATGATTTTTTAAAATCTTGCACCATATTTGTGCAAACCTCCTTTACCTTTCTTCTGGACATGTAGCTTTGCTATGAAGTCACTGGCAGAGCCATTAACACTTCCCTGGAAGCAGATTTGTTACGGAAATCTGATTTACATAGCGTTGCTGGGAGCTGAAGGTTCAAACATGTCAGGAATGAACCACAAACAAAAGAAAAGTTCCAGTGGGATAGCAACAACTATACAACATACAACAGAAAAACTAAGGCAGATACCTCTCCTGGCACCAAACTCTATTGCCAACTCTGCCCACATATCTACTCAAATGTCACTATTGTATGACCTAACTAAACCAGCTATTCCATCAGGGGCTCATTCACCCTTGCATCCACCAATTTGGTATGTGCCGACAATCCCCCTCTGCCTTATGCAGTGGCCAAATTGAACTGTCTCTGTGCAAAAGAGGGGAAAAAAAATGGATACAAATCAGACATCAAGAACGGTCACATTCAAAACCCAGCAGGGGAGCACTACAACCTCCCTGTACATTCTGTGAAGGATAGTGCTTCAACAGAAACACTTCAAATCAAGAATCCAAAGGGAAACTACAGAGTTAGACTTCAGAAGCAAATCTGACACCATTACATTAGATCTGAATAGATATCTCGGCTGACTCTCTTATTACAAAAGGTGACTTTCCAAATTTTTAACCTTCTCACCTTCTTACCTGTTGTTCCATACTGAGTCAAAACAACTTGCTTTGTTTGCCGGAAAAAAATCTGAACTGACTTTGTGACTTATCCTTTTCTGTATTTATATATTATCTTCCATACTGTAGTTTCCATTTCATGCCCCTGATCAAGTGGGATCTTACCTATGTAACCACATGCGATAAATAAACTGGAGTCTTTAAAACTACCACAAACAAGAGATTCCATGTTTCATGTATTCTACAGAAACACAAAGCTTGATATTACTGTTAAATCCAGTGATGAAAACCACACAGAGGTGGCAAATGTTTGCAAGTTTTGTACATTAGTTTTAAACTTTTTGAGTATTAGAAGGTAAAGGAACATTTAATCCACACTGTGTACATACAAAGACATAGTGGTTCAGATTCACTGTAGCTGATGTAGGAGAGGGAGAAGCAAAGGAGCTGATTTCAGTTCCTTGATCTTGGACATGTTTTATTCTGGCTCCAAGACAGTTTTCAGCAGCCTAGAGATCCCTCTAAATAAAATGAGAGACTAACAGCCCCACTGGGGTTATGCAATAAAACCACCACAAAGTGCAGTCTCACACTGCCCCCTCAACTCCCAGCATATCCAATGGCAGCAGCAAGGCTGCAATCAATTATGCTGACTTTTCAACAGCCGAGAATGTCAATCACAAAGAAAATAAGCATCAATAATTTTTAAGAGTAGTATACAAATCAAATCAAAGTAGGCTCTGTTTTTCATATGCTAGGGAATAGCTGAATTAATATGTAAACTAACTTTTCCCCTCTATTCTGCACTGGTAAGGCCACATCTAGAATACTGTGTTCAGTTTTGGGCTCCCCACTATAAAAAGGACAGGGACGTGCTAGAGAGAGTTCAGAGGAGGGCAACCAAAATGATTAAAGGGCTGGAGCACAAGCCCTATGAGGAAAGACTGAGAGCATTAGCTTATTTAGTCTGCAGAAGAGAAGACTGAGGGGGGATTTGATAGCAACCTTCAACTACTTGAAGGGATGCTCTAAGGAAGAGGGAGCTCGACTGTTCTCGGTAATAACAGAGGACAGAACGAGGAGCAATGATCTCAAGTTGCAGTTAGGGAGGTCGAGGCTGGATATTAGAAAAAAAAACTTTTTTACTAGGAGAGTGGTGAAGCCTTGGAATGAGCTGCTGAGGGAGGTGGTGAAATCTCCATCTTTGGAGGTGTTTAAGGACCGGCTGGACAATACCATGACTGGGATGGTTTAGTGGGAGTGGTCCTGCCTCTGGCAGGGGGTTGGACTAGATGACATATGAGGTCCCTTCCAACCCTATGATTCTATGATTCTTTTCTCACCTCCCCCTGCATGTACCCCAAAAACTGATGTGGCAGTGAAAGCATACAGTCTATTAAGTAATCCTTGAGAAGGATTAAAATTTAAGAATCTAAAAGAGAAAAGCCTCTTCTACCTCATTCTTCAGAACATGTATATAGAGGTCACTGGATAGCGTAGTGGTTAAGAGCGCTGTAGTGGTTAAGAGCGATGCCCTTTGATAGAGGAAACTGGGGTTCAAATCCTGGTGGGTACCTGCCTACCCTCCCGGTAGGGGTCCTTGGGCAAAAGACCCCCTAACTCCTCACTTGCCTACCTCAAATATGAGAGTGACACGAACTAGGAGAGTCATGCCGGCTTGGACGTCGCCTGGATTAACAAGGTCCGTGCCAGATGGTGGGGAACCAGGACAATCTGACGATAAGTGGGCTACTGGAACTAACCATATGTGGATGAGACAAGAGAACCTGGAATTGATGGAATGCTACTACAACAGTAGATCTAATGAGAGGGGATATATGAAACGTATGAGGGAACTATGGATGGACAAAAGACCTACATCCAGACTAACTGAGAAACAACTAGTTACCCAATGCTTCAACATAATAAAGAGGCCAGCTGATCTCACAACTTGAGATAGACCAACTCCACATTACATCCCAGACTCAAGAAGAAGACCTGAAAGTACAACTAGAGGTGCAGCCAACACCTGAAGCTGGAACTTCACTACCACCCCCTCCATTAACAGAGCACAGCAGCTGATATGAAGCATACGATCATGGATAAACTAGCTACAGTCAACCCTCGAGACCGATTACCAAGGCTTGTTGGAGAAATATCACCAGCTGGTATACTAGAAGATGCCAATAGAGCCCTAATGACAATTCCTACTACCACCATAACTCAAAACAATGAACGGACACACTACAGCCTCTGTAATCCTGGAGATGCTTGGCTACACAATCAAAAAAAAGAACAGCAGTACATACCCCCCCCTGGAAAATGAGGTTGGAGGATAAGATCAAGGCAACTCGGAGAGAAGTTAGCTGGCTGGTGGAACTACAGAAGGGTGTAGAGATTAAGGATAAGACTCGGCTACTGAAAAAATACAAGGGCCTGACTCCATCTGAAGCCCTAAAGACTGCTAAACAAAGGCTCACAGCACTGGCTACCTGGCTAAGGAGATACACTAGAGAAGCATAGGCCAAAAAGATAAATGCCCTGTTCTCCAAAGAACCATCCAAGGTGTATTTCCAACTGCAGTGCAACAACACAATAACAGCAGAGCCACCAATAGCAGAAACTGAACAGTACTGGAAGACCATATGGGAGGAAAGAGAAGACTCATAACACCAGAGCAAAGTGGCTGCAGGACCTGAGAACAGACCACAGCAATCTCCCAGAACAGGAACCAGTCACCATCACAGTAGCAGACATCCAACAACGGGTCAAGAACATGAAGAGCTGGACTGGACATGATCCACACCTACTGGCTAAAGAAACTAACAGCAGTGCATGAACGCCTAGCAGCACAGATGAACCAGCTGCTAGCAGCAGGCTCCCACCCAGACTGGCTAACACAAGGAAGAACATGATCATGAAAGACCCCCAACAAGGGAACAGCACCGTTCAACTACCGGCCAATAACCTGCCTCCCCACAACATGGAAACTCCTATCAGGCATCATAGCCGCGAAGCTACAGGACCACACAGGCCAGTACCTGAGCACAGCTCAAAAGGGCATTGGGAACAACACCAGAGGCTCAAAACACCAATTGCTCATAGATAGAGCAGTCGCCCAAGACTCAAAGTCTAGAAAGACCAATCTGAGCACAGCCTGGATTGACTACAGGAAAGCCTCAATGCCGCACACATAGATCTATGAATGTCTGGCGCTATACAAAGTCAACAGGACACTAAGGACCTTCCTCAAGAACTCAATGGGACTGTGGAAGACAACACTGGAAGTCAACTCAAGACAGCTTGCACAAGTCGCCACCAAGTGCGGCATAAACCAAGGTGATGTGCTGTCCCCGCTGCTGTTCTGCATTGGCTTGAATCCCCTCAGCCAGATAATCACAAGGACTGGATACGAATACAAGTTCAAGAGTGGAACTACCATTAGCCACCTCCTCTACATGGATGACATCAAGCTGTATGCTAAGAATGAACGAGACATCGACTCGCTAATCCACCTGACACGGATCTACAGTGAGGATATTGGGATGTCATTCGGACTGGAGAAGTGTGGCCGGATGGTAGTAAAGAGAGGGAAGGTAGTCAAGACTGATGGGGTGGGATTACCAGCAGGCCACACAGCAGACATACAGACCAGCTACAAGTACTTTGGCATCCCACAGTCACATGGGAACCACGATGAGGAGGCAAGGAAGACAGCAACATCCCAGTACCACCAGAGGATAAGACAGGTCCTGAAGAGCCAGCTCAATGGGAAGAACAAGATCCACGCCATCAACAGGTACACCTTGCCAGTAATCACATACCCTGCTGGTATAGTGAGCTGGCCAAAGGAGGACATGGAGGGTGCCGATGTGAAGAGCCAGAAGCTCCTCACAATGTATGGAGGTTTCCACCCCAAATCCAACACCCAGAGACTGTACACCAGCCAGAAAGAAGGTGGGCGGGGTTTGGTGAGTGTGAAAGCCACTGTCCTGGATGAAACCCACAGCATCCAGGAGTACATCAGTAAGATGGCACCCAAAGATGAGCTGCTGAGAGAATGCCTGAGGCAGCAGAAGACATGGGAGGAAGATCAAGCAGAAGAAGTGCCATGGCAAGACAAGACCATGCATGGGATGTACCATCAACAGACAGCTGAGGTGGCTGACATTGGGAAATCCTACCAGTGGCTGGAAAGGGCCGGACTAAAAGACAGCACTGAGGCACTGATCATAGCAGCAGCAGCAGCAGAACAGGCACTGAGCACCAGATCCATTGAAGCAGGGGTCTACCACACTAGACAGGACCCAAGGTGCAGACTGGGCAGAGAGGCCTCAGAGACAGTCCAACACATAGTGGCAGGATCTAAGATGCAGGCAGGAACAGCATACACTGAACGGCACAACCAAGTAGCTCTCATTGTGTACAGGAACATCTGCACAGTGTATGGGCTAGACCCTCCCAAGTCCAGATGGGAGATCCCACAGAAGGTCGTGGAGAATAACAGGGCTAAGATTCTGTGGGACTTCCAGATCCAGACAGACAGGCAGGTACTGGCCAATCAACCAGACATCGTGGTAATAGACAAGGACCAGAAGACAGCAGTGGTGATAGATGTAGCAGTGCCAAGTGACAGCAATATCAGGAAGAAGGAGTATGAGAAGCTGGAGAAGTACCAGGGGCTGAAAGAGGAACTAGAGCGGATGTGGAAAGTAAAGGCCAAAGTGGTCCCAGTGGTGGTAGGAGCACTCGGGGCTGTGACTCCTAAGCTGGGAGAGTGGCTCCAACAGATACTAGGAACAACATCAGAGCATATATTATATAAATTCATACCATCTCTGGCAAAGGCAGTTTTAAAGGGTTTTGGAAGAATGAGTAAAATAAGTTTTAGTGTTTGTTTATGCAGCATTCAGACACATTCCTCTTCAACAAGTATGTTGGAAAAAAAAAGTTTCAGTTCAGTGTTTTGGTCAAAGACCAAGTTTAACAGGAGGTTTAGTACCAAACTGGACCATTGTGGGGAGCTCTACATTGGGGCCTTCATCTGGCAGATGAGTAGAGCCAGTAGCACCCAGCAAGATTCATTTTTTTTTTCTCTAGTTCAAAAACAAGTATGTTTAGGTTTCCCCAGTACAGTCAAGTCTCTCCACTGAGTTAATTTTAAGTCATCAAAAAATAGTTTAAACATTTTTGTAGTGTTATTTTCAGCCAGTAAAAATAAATGCAGCTTTAAAATGAGATTGAAGAAAACTCTTCTGAAGTTTCTCCTGGTATCAGCAATATTTTGCAAAGTAGATCTGGTTACCCACATTTATTTACAGGAAACTGCACCTACACTTTCCCATGACATCTCAGTATCAGTCCCCTTTGAGCACCAAAATAAGGGAAGGATAGAGCCTCAGTAAAACATTTTTTTGTAGATCTTTTCTTTTCTGTGTGTGTGGGTGTGTGTGTGTGTTTGTGGGTGGGGGTGTGTAAAACACAATTTTAATGCTAAAGAAAGTGCATATTAAAAAAAAGCTGTCTTTAACAGGAAAACTCACCACTCTTCAAAGAAAAGCTGACTTGACAATTCCAATACAAAGGATGAGATAAAATCAAAACGGAGGTGTTTGTGCCTACTTTAACTGTAGTTGCCACACCTCTGAAGGTGTTAAATAATGATTTTTAGATTACGAATAAGTATTTACACTGACATTTCCTAGAGGCCATCCTAAGCATCCATCACCACACACAAGTATGAAATGGAAAAAGAAAAAAAAATAGTCATAATATGTAAATTAAGCCTTAGGTAACAATATCAGTTTTCACGTTATCTTTGCATACCATGAACACATTAAAAAAAAATGCTCCAAACCCATAGTTAGAAAACAAATTTCCATCATGTAATTCCCATCATGCTTGTTCCCATCATGGGTTTTCAATCTATATTTATATCTATTGATTTAAGTGCATATGCCTGGAATAAGAAAAATATTTTTGCCCGATAAAAACTACACACATTTTCAACATATGCCCAACTGTCTCCAAAGGATTTGTCTCTTGCAACTCCTCAAACCGTACACGAGGAACTGAAGGAAAATCCTCTTTCTTGCTTTTTCTTCCTTCTGTGAAAGGTGGACTTTTCCACCTCAATTTTGCTATGGCTAAACTCCAGCCTGGCTTAGGGACTGTAGCTTGTTCAGCCTCTAATTGGGAAAAGAAACAATTATGTGGTGGTATCTTCCAAGGTCAGAAAACCACAGACTAACACTTTTTTAAGAAAACTGACTGCAAGTAACCCCAGACCAGTTCGAACTGAACCCTGGAAAGTGATAAGATACACCTGAAGAGCCCATGAGCTCATAAGAAAGGTCTACTGACCAAGGTCAGTAAGTTTCCATGCCAACAAGTGATATGCTAATTTTTGAGGTCTCAGCCATGAAGCTGGAGTTCTGGTCTAGGCACATTGGAGAAGCGATAGCTCAGCAGCCTGTTGTGTCACCAGGGGATCTGGCCACCCTCTAGGCACCTCCCCACTCTTCACAAGGAAGAGTGTTAAACCCCTTGACTGATCACCAAGGGAGCCAGCAGTTTTTCTTTTTCTCCTTTTGGCAGATCTTTTTCTTTTTCTTTTTGGATTCTTTTACTAAGAATTCCATTTTCACCTGTTCACCCCGGAGTGGGGGGCCGTAGCCCTTGGCACATCCAAAGGGAGTAGCGGGGGGGGTTCAAACGCCGCAACTGGTTGTGGTGGGGTCTGATTTTTAAGGCTACAGGTAAAGCCCGTAGGCTGCCCTGTTGGTCGAGCTGTTTGAACACCGGTCTGGTCAAGTGCAGAATTTTGAGAAGCATGCAGTCAGTGGACACCAGACTGGCAGGCTGCTGATTTGAAGGCCACAGGCAACGCTCATAAGCTGCACTGTTGGTCACATCCATTTTAACACTGGGCTGTTCTATCATGTTTAGCTCTCTCTCTCTCTCTCTCTCTCTTAAAGAAACAGGTCTGCTGTCTGTCACTCTGGAGATAACATCCAGATGTGGTAAATATAAGCAGGTCAAATTTGGGATTTAAATTGGAAAATGCTTTTTGGGGTTGTGTGTATGTTTATTATTACTGCTCTGAACCTATTAACCTCACAGATCAGAATCAAGCTGGTGTTCCACTAGGGGTGTCCCTGGCTGGGGGAGGGTCCCAAGGCACAGGCACAGCCCCCACCCCTGGCCCGCACGCCCCACCCCCAGCCTGCGGGCCCCGCGCCCAATCACCAATTGGGCCAGAGATCCGGGGCTATGGCACTGGAGTTCAGGGCACGTGCCCCGGAGTGCTCAGCGCCAGCGACGTTCCTGTGTTCCACAATCAAATTGGGAAACAGCAGTATATAAGAGTGTGATGAAAGAATAAATCCACTGGTATTCCCCACCAGGCACCCGAACTGACCCTTGTAACTTCTAGCTGCAAACAGCCCATGGATAGCCTCACCGGGTCGTGACCCATGGTGTCTGGAGAGCAAGGGGGAAAAGCAAGGTGTTTGTGCTGTCCTGGGCGGCACATGATGTTTTAGTGTGTGTATGGTAAATAGTAAAGCTCTTTTGCCCACAGATTGTGTGCTCTCTCTCTGTCTCCCATAAACTCCACTCTGCTGAATTATACCAACTAGGACAGGCAGTGGGGGTTTTAATTCAGGGTTAGGCACAAGGATTGGGATAGACGTTGTGCTCTATTTTCTGTTTATTGGGCTATTAATTTGTACTTTAAAACCACAGTTTGTACAAGTTTTGATAAGTGTAATCTAATAGGAATTACAAGTTTTTGTTAACTTTAGTAATAGGAATATTAGTAATTGAATTATATTAATCTCTCATTTAACCTTTTTTTCTTCTTTCTTTTCTGTAATTCTATTTACCTCAATAAAAGTTACATAAAAAGTGGTTAAACCAAAAAATTGTGGTTTGGTCTCTTGCCTCTCGATTGGGACTCCCTCTTGCAGTGTGGGGATTGTGCCCTCTGCACCCACTCCCCCACAACACCTTCCTGCCTCATATCACAAAACAGTGTGCCTTATTCTGCGTGGACCAGTTTGTCCATTATCTGACTTACTCCTTTTGAAATCTCTTACAACATACTTCTTTCTGAAGTGTTTGATCTTTACAACTGTTTTGATTTGCTGTTAGTGTGAGCTGTTCCCATAACTTGCAGTTCCCTGTATTTATTTCCTCCCATTCTGTATGTTCCTCCATTTTCAAAGCATCTGATGAAGTGAGATTTTTCTCCCACGAAAGCTTCTGCAATAAATATATGTTAGTCTTTAAGTGCCACAGGACTTCATGTTTGTTTTATGGAACCAGACTAACACAACTGCCCCTTTTGATTCCTCCTGAAGGATCTTCAAAATTAGTCATCGCTGTGTTTGTGTGTGTCAATAGGGGGTACACTTTATGTCAATAAAACCTATCTGGAATTTAAAAATAAGGTTCGATAGATAATAGTTTAATTGCTAATTTTGTTTTTGTTTTGCTCTTTGCTTTGCTTTTATTTTGCAATTATTACAGTTCCGTTGCAGATGTTGGTTTGTTTCCTGTCTGCAAAGAAATTGCTGTGCAAGGAAACTGTCATGCACAGATAGTTTGCAGAACTAGCTTTATAAAGGTATCTCAATTGTAGAAAAACTTACAAGGCCATGTCTACCTGGCAACAAAATTCTGAGTGTCTTGAATAACAAGTGATAGTGTTCTGTCAGAAAAATAAACTGTAACCAGACTAAGAACCAATAAGGTGGTGGCATAGCTTCTTGAAGGGTGCCAAATATGGTAAAACAAAGCAATGGTGCCTTCTAGAAAATGAAAATGGGGTTGTGGAACATAATAAAACCACTGAAAAAGCCTGCAAAAGGTGGATGTCTGCGGAGGCGCAAATCTACTGCTGAACTGAGGACTGATCACCCGAGGTTCCCTCCCTGGTGACAAATCTTCTCATCAATAAGCTCGCTGGTCGTTTGCAAAACGTCCCACCTGGGATAGGACTGGTGCACTCAAAACTAAATCAAAGAAAACTTGAATCAAAGAAGCCATGGTTTGGTAAGTATAAGGGATAATGCTTAACAGTACTGATTGAAACCCAGTATCAATTAAGGGCTTAGTAATAGGAACAGGTTTAGGAATTATAGTTATGCTTTTGCTGTAACAAACCTTTTGCTATCTTTTTGGTTTTGCTTTAGAACATTAGAAAGAATAAGAAAAGATGATTTATTCTAGTTATATGTAAATAAATACACTGAGTAAGTAAAAGAAATCAGATTTACTCAGTGTCTGTTTCAGTGTCTCATTCCTCTCAACTGTATCCAAAGAATCCATTATTACAAGGTCAATCTCAGTGTGCTTAGTACTTAAAATATAAATTGAGAGTAAGAATTTGAAAGCAGTATTCCTAAAAAAGGGTGCGATCTTCTTACCACTGAAGTCAGTAGGAATTTTGCAAATATCTTCAGTGGAGCCTGAATCTGACACTGCGGAGGGGACGATAACAGTTCGGGCCCTAAGGTTAGAAGAGTTTGGTAGACACAACAATGGGAGGCAGAAGCATCCTGCTTGTATTATCAAACCTGCTTGCTGTGCCAAGCGTAGGACCCAAACTATTATTGTGCCCACCACTCTTGGTGCAGCGAGCAGGGTTTTTGATACATATTTCAGCAATACTTCAATCTGTCTCCTGGTATTTTGTCTGCCAAACTCTTTGAACAGTAGGGTTTGAACTGTTATCACACCTGCTACAGGTAGCTAGGAAATGAACAAAAGAGCACTGGAGAACCAGTCACCTAAAAAGCAGCTTAAGAAAAAGAATAGTGCTCAACTTTTATAACTTGGAAAAGAGATGCTGAACTAACTCCAGTTGCTTGAGGAACCTCACAAAGAAAGGTCTTTATCAGTTGCTAGTGATACGAGTCTTTATTTTAGGACATATGCCCTTTCCTCTATTATTATAGGTCCCTATAACTGAAATTTTTTGAAGCCAACATGACGATGGCTTTCACATTTTTTTGAACATTAAAAGCCAACATGCTGACAGGAGATTCGAATGTTTCAGCAGTTTTTAATTGACCTTATCTCCTGAATATTTTTGGAAAACGTGTTTCTAACACAGCAAATGAACTAAAAATTGGAGCTTCCATTCAGATAAATGTCTGAGGTTTTGAAAGTATGGAATGCCTTTGCACACTATCTTCTGGAAAAACAGACACTAAAAATAGCGGTGAAGCTGGAGGTATCATAGGTGGCAACTTGGGCTAGCCATCTGAGTAACTACCACATAGACCTCCTGGGTATTTATTTGGACACCTAGCCTTAACCTCTGCCATTTCCTCTCCCAGCAATACTCCTAGTTTTAGTGCTTCTGCCTTCCTCTACTAGGATGCACACTCCTACTTGCAGGGTAGACCTGATGTGTTAACAAGCAGAATTTTCACCCTTACCATGGATTTATTAATCTGAGTGAGAAGCCATGCATTGTTTTAGGAGGAGGAGAACTAACTTAAGAAATTCACTCTTGTTCTTCTTTTGCCTGCCGTAGCCCATCTTCCTAGTGCTGAGACGTTACTTATCTATAGTTTGTGGCATGAAAATAACATCTGCCATCAACAATAGGCCTCAGCCCCTTTTATGCCAGAAAGGGCTTTCTTATCCTTCTCCAAACCTTCTAGCACTGTTTTTTCCAGAGTCTTGCCAAACAACTTGTTTGCCAGACTTGAAGTAGATGTGACAGTCAGAATTCCTAGTGAAATGGAGCTCTCATGGAAGCATGGTATTTAAAACATACAGGAAATGTTCATTCTCAAAACCTGGCAGCACAGGAGGCCTGATAAGTATCCTTTAGCTGCTGAGGAAGCAGAACAAGTTCTGACAGTTTCTCAGAATGGTTGGTGTTTAGCCTTATACTTTTGCAGAAAGCAACCGGCCCTTTGAATTCCTGGTCAGATAAAAAGGAAGAATATTTTGAGTCTGAAATATTGTATATATAGTGATTTATTTTAAAAATTTTAACTCTTAAAAGAAAATTGAAACATTGCAACCAACCTGATTTCTTATTGCTGTGATTTCCAATTACCAACAACTTATATTTGCTGGAATAATTGGTTTGAGTATTCAAGATTTATATAAATGAACGGGCTCAAGCCTAAGGAACTGAGTAGGCTTGAATCAGGGTGGTCTTCAAATCTCTGCCAGAGCTGAAACATCCTCACAGTTATTTTTGCATGCTATCTTAAGCCCCATTCTGAGAGTCTGTTTACCCAGGCTGGAAGGCTCTTTCCTAGCTGCAACATACTATGCTTAGCTCCCTAACCTTTGACATTCATTATGCATGCCCCTGCTTGATCTTTAACCAGTTTCCGTTATAAAACCTGTTCGTTAAAGTTTCACAGCATGCTTCACAAGCACGAACATTTACACCAAACCCCCCCCCCCCCCACAAACAAATGAACAAATAATAATAGTCTGAAATAGCCTTCTAAGACACCAAGTCTATCTTTTAAAATGTTCAAAATGTGAGAAACATAAGAATTGTGGTACTGGATGGGGCACAGCTAGCTCCTGCTTTCTGGCCAGGATCCTTACTCTTTAGGGTGGTTTCGGCCAGTCCTGCTTCTGATATGACTAGATGACCAGAAGTTTGCTGCTGATGCTTCAGTTGCCAGCAACTGGAGTGTTGGGAGGAGGAGGGAAGGAGAGAGGCAGCCTGGCCCCTGTCATGAAGCTGGAGCTGCAGACAGAGGAGCAGCCACCCTGGCCCATCTGTCTGTGGCTGCTCCTCAATCTGCTGGCAGAAGCTGTGATGGGTGGATGGGCACTCTCCTCCCCACCCAGCCCATCTGTAGCTATGTGCCTGGTACTGGATGAGAGCAATGACCGAACCAGTCCAGTATCCTATCACTAAGAACCCAGATGCTCTAGAGGAAAAGCAAGAAATCCTGGAGTAGGCAGTTGTGGGATAACCCACCACCATGGAAGATTTCTTCGTCATCCCCAATACAAGAAAGTCATAAAAATAGCGAGATCCAAAAGGTGTAGTCATGTTAGTCTAGTTCAGTAAAACAAACAAGGAGTTCTGTGGCACTTAAAGATTAACAAATTTATTTATTGCATGAGCTTTCATGGGAGAAAATCCCATTTCATCAGATGCTTTGAAGAGAGAAATTACAGAAATAGCATTTATTGAGAACCCTCAGTGGAAGCATAGCAGTGCAAGTCCTGACTGTTTCCAAGCTGGGTACAGATTACTTTTTTGACTTCACAAGCTGAAGACAACAAGCCACCTATTAACAAAGGAGTGTCTGTTAGATGTAAGGAGCTATCAGTCATTTCTTTGCAGACAAGACAGAATCGTGTTGATTTTTAACTGAGAAAGTACAGTTCTGAAGAAATCCAGATGAAATTGCAGGTGGAAGAGTATGCTATAAATTGGAAACTTTATGAAATATAACAAACACTCAGCTCTACTAATTCTGGTAACATATTAAGAAAAGGTTGGAAAACTATAATTTGAAGAAATAATTCTCTCTCAATTTTCCTGCCTGTACTGGTAAGGATTTTAATATAATTAAAACCTTGACTACAAAGTCTGATTAAATGAATGGGAGTCTCCACATTGTTTTAGAAAGGTTTTGAATCTGAAAGCCTTCTTATAATAACTCTCTAGTTTATGACCAAAGTCTTATGAGATGGAGAGCAATGGACACAGACTGCTCCACATTGCAGGATCAGGGCCAATGCTAATATTGAAATAGAACATAAGCTCCAAACTACTTTAGTACCTTTCAGACCACTGTGTCTTCTTACTTTAAATCTTTGCTCTGCTAATGGTGAAGCATGTCTTTTCTTTTGCTACAAATGTGTTCCACTAGGTTAATCCTCTTGAAATGCAGTAGTTATCTATGAGATTGGTGTCAAAGGCTCTAATTTGCACTACTGATCAGAGCAGTTTCTCTCTACCTTTCCCCTGTGCTGCAGGAGTAGAAGAAAACAGGAGGGAGCACAGAATGAGATCCTTTGCTCTGGGTCTTGACGCAATTGCTAGCTAGGTATGTAGAGGCCTCATGAGCTACAGCCTTTCTTACAAGTGATATTGTTTCTTCCCCCTTTAACTATAATACCTAGACATCCTAGTCAGTCCTTGGCTGAAATTCTGGAAGGGACAGATTTCGCTGTACTCAGCACTGCAGTGCCTAAGTGATTTAGGAGCCATTATTTATCCCAAGTGAATCTACGCCCTTGTCTCTTTCTTGTTCTCCTACCTTATTGAGCATTGGTTCAGCATAAGCTTTAGTGGTTCCTCCTTTCCCCCCCTCTCCACCATTTGCCTCCCTCTCAATTTTGTTCTCAGTTTCCTCTTTAGATAACCATTTTCTCTTCCATGATTTTAACTATTACCTCCATGTAGACAATTCTCAGGCCCACTTTTCTGCCCCTAATTCACTTTATCTCTAATTTGACATCTTTAGTTGTCTGTCAGATATCTGCTGCCACTATCTCTTTAATAGTGATATATAATGTAACATGACTACTTCTCCAAGATAAAACATTTATATTCTATTTTTAATTCAGTGTCTCTGGTCATAGATTTTGCTAGTCATGCTTTTCTTTCCCTTGGAGTATTCTCAAGGAGGTGAAGAAAAACAAACAAATTGTCTGTCTGGGTTACTTCCCAAAGCAAGTCCACTGTACAACACAAACTTGGAAATACAACTATAAAATTCTGGTGTGTTCATGTTCTTGTAGACAAAAAAGACAGCATAGACTGTGCAGTTGTTATCTACAGTTATCCATTCTGCTATTTCCTCCATAAAGAGTTACTGCCTCATGCTCTAATGAGGACAAAACTTGGGGACAGTATGAAATGGAGGCATTTTCTTTAAACATTAAACCAGTGCCTGTCATAGTGATTTGCTGAAAAAGTTAATTAGAAGCCCTTCGGAAAGGCAAGGAAGTTAGATGACAGATGCAGGGACAGTCTGGTGCTCAGTGAAAGATTATGGTAGAAGGTCCTTTAGAATGAAATATCTTAGTGGAAGCTTTTGGCTTTTAAAAATACTGGAAAGATTAAGTAGCTTGACTTACAACAAGCATTTTTGTTAATTATTTGCAAAAACAGTTCTATTTTTATTTTTGAGTAAAGAAAGAGAGGAGACGAGTTAATTTACATTCATCTAGAGTTTAAAACTAGCTGAAATCAACTTATTAGTAAGTCATATATGAACTATTCTCCTACTCTCTCAAATATATGGTTCCAAAAACTCATTTCACATTCCTGCTCACATTAATTATCTGTTGAACTCTGTCTCTGTCAACAGCAGGTGTTAAAATGCAACCATACTTGCCCAGAAATAACATTAAATACCTGTCCTTTTTCTCTCTACATTAGATAAAATAACTTCCTGCAATCCATATTTATGTTCATTTTATGGTTGAAACTGTTTCTTCTTCTGCAATTTCACTTACTTCTTACATTTCTTTGTCAGGCCTGATTTTTTAGAGGAAAACTTAATCTCTGGCCTTTAGAGCTACATTCTGGATCTGTGAAGTTTCAGAAAAGTGCAGTTTATGCAACACATTAATGCAATCTGAACAATACCATTATCATTCTAACAACATTTAGAGACAAATTTGCATTTACATTCTTATAAAAAGTGACTTTGGTTAGAAAAAACAGGTCATTATAGAAACTATGATTAATCCCAGAAAGATTAGTTCTGTCTTTTTCTTTTTGTTCTCTAAGGAATGGCTTTACCGTAAGAGTTAAAATAAACATATGATTTCGGAAACACCATTTTAAATTATCTTTACTTATGGAGAATATACCATAGAGAAATTACTTTCATGTTCTGTTGCAAGAATGTAAGGATACTTAAGAGTTAAACAACTGACCTCTGTGGAAAGCCAGTATTTGAGCTAAATGATGCATGGTTTTGCCTGAGTGAGTTTTTCAGTCAAATGTATTGAAGGAGACTGGGATAAATGACTGAGTAGGATCCTCTTAACGGACACCAGTAAGCAACTATTTTAAGTGACAAGAACAAAAAGGGATATTTCATTGGCTAAGAAATGCTCTCATAGGAACAACACTGTTTAAATGCTAAAACTGATTTAGAAGATGTGAAAGTTAACAGTGAAAACAAATTGAAACTCATCAAGCTCTAACGACACACATAAGCAAAGCAAATATAGATAATAAAACATAGTGGCCAAATCATCAGAGCCTTAATCTGATTAAGACTGTGGGGACAGAGTAGAACTTGAGCAAAGACTTCAGGATTCATCCTGCAGATTCAAATTATGCAAATGAAAAATCACACACTGAATTCAAAATACAATTTTGTCTAAACAAGCACAAATTTATCATAGTCATTCAGTCTCCCTCTATTCAGAATGGTTTGATAGATTTGTTACTGATGACTAAACCTACACGTATTAGAAAATGATTTTATGTTTAAAAGTGATTAACTAATAGCAAATATTGGTGGAGAATGACAGCATATCTGTCAGGTGAGGGAGACTAAGCCTGCTGATGTTCAGGCTCCCTAAGAAACAAGAATACCTGAGCATAAGATGCCAACAGCTCTAATGACTATGCAGAAAATTTTGAAAAATAATACTTCTGAACAAGAAAATTCCCCTTATAAGTCAATATTTGATAGATTATTCTGTTTCAAGACCATATTTTACACACAACCCCCCACACCCACACCCACACCCACCCTCCATTGTGTCAGGGTGCTAAAGAAAACAGGCAAAATTATCATCCTCTTCATTTTATAAAAATACTCCCTAGGACCCATTACTTTGAAATGCAGAGTGCTGAAGCTGATGTCATTTGTTATCCTTACACTAACAGAGTCTCACAGTTAACGTCCTCTGCACTTGCTAAAAAGCTACTTCCTCGTACTATACCTTCAGGATTAAATTTTTAATTTTGAAAACACACAGAGTCCAAATAGGCATAAAATACCAAGTTCAAGATACCATTATGTGGAAAAACTTAGCATAAAATCTTTTGCAGCCTAGTTCTTTTGCAACTTATATTCAGCTCACAAATCCCAGTGAATTTATACACATTGGTAGTACAAGTAAATTGCATAGCTGGACATCTAATTTGGAGGCAGAGTGGAGACCACTTTCAAAATTTATCCCTTAAGGCAGAAGACAGAAAAACAATAAATTCTAATAGCTGTCACAGCCCAGGATTTTTGTTTCTCCATTATGCAAGACGAAAGATCTTCAAGCTTAAAGATGTATTTCTTAAACAATTAATTTGAAAATGTTGGGGTTTGGGTTTTTTGCAGGTTTTGATTTTTTTTTTTTTTTAAACTATTACAACAATACTGGAATACATCTGGAAACAAATGCATTTTGGAACAGAACAAATGAAAGATAAATTCCTGATTTACTTTGCTGCCATTGGGTGGTTCAGGAGTCTTTGTTTTCCCATGCAGCAGCTGACGACACCTCTAATATACAGAACAAGATCAGAAATGAAATCTTTGATTTAAGTGTTCACTGTGTCAACCAGGATGAAAAGGAGAAGTGACCCAGGCAACTGCTTGGGCTTTTATGCTTGGGGTAACTGTTTTTGTTGTTATGGACAAAAAGGGAGAAAATGACTTGTATGACAAGGATAAATCGTGAATGTAAATCATACATCAAAATCAAATAATGGGCTACTAATGCAATAAAAAATGGCATTAGAATGTTTAACAAATCGGGGTAGGGAGTAGCCACAGATGTTCCTTCTCTGGAACACCACCATTTGTTTAGGGTTGACAATAACACAAGTGGTTGCAGGGGAAATAGAACCTGAACTCTGTTATAGGAGAATTAAAAATAAACCAACCAACCAACCCACCCAGCTTTTCAGTTTATGAACATTGTATATATAAGCACAAGTAGTAACTAATCTTGTTAGAAAGTGTGAAGCATCACCACCATACCTGAAGTAATACTTTCATATTTTCAGAGTAAGAGATAGTTCATTATCAGTTTGTAATTATAATTGAGAAAAAGGATCTTGACCTAATTGCAATCTATCACATTAAATATATTTAAGAGAAATTATTGAAACGTACACTGCAACAAGTATCGGGGGGGGGGGTTACAGCATGAAATTCTTGGAATCAAACATCAAACCAAATTACACTACTGATGGGGAAACTGACATTTTATTATGGTATGTCATTCACTAAGTATCAAATGTTTCTTTATTCATAATCAGGATTGAGTGTTTGTTTCAGCATCCACAAAACAACTCCAAAATAAAAATTCCTCTCTCACCCCCTATGGGTGGTATATGTCATCCTCAACCTCAGGTCCTCTACCAGAGGCCTGGGAGTTTGAGGGTTCTGCGCAGTATCTTAGCTGTTCCTAGCACTGCACTCTTCTGGACAGAGAGCTCTGATGTTGTTCCTGGGATCTGTTGGAGCCACTCTCCCAGCTTAGGAGTCACAGCCCCGAGTGCTCCTACCACCACTGGGACCACTTTGGCCTTCACTTTCCACATCCGCTCTAGTTCCTCTTTCAGGCCCTGGTACTTCCCCAGCTTCTCATACTCCTTCTTCCTGATGTTGCTGTCACTTGGCACTGCTACATCTATCACCAGCGCTGTCTTCTGGTCCTTGTCTATTACCACGATGTCTGGTTGATTGGCCAGTACCTGCCTGTCCGTCTGGATCTGGAAGTCCCACAGGATCTTAGCCCTGTTATTCTCCACGACCTTCTGTGGGATCTCCCATCTGGTCTTGGGAGGGTCCAGCCCATACACTGTGGAGATGTTCCTGTACACAATGCCAGCTACTTGGTTGTGCCGTTCAGTGGATGCTGTTCCTGCCTGCATCTTACATC
The DNA here is from genome assembly GCA_007922195.1 of Podocnemis expansa. Taxonomy (NCBI): domain Eukaryota; kingdom Metazoa; phylum Chordata; order Testudines; family Podocnemididae; genus Podocnemis; species Podocnemis expansa. The sequence continues at coordinate 8,067,091 of ML682018.1, read as the reverse complement.
CTGCCACTACGTCTTGGACTGTATCTGAGGCCTCTCTGCACAGTCTGCACCTTGGGTCCTGTCTAGTGTGGTAGACCCCTGCTTCAATGGATCTGGTGCTCAGCGCCTGTTCTTGTGCTGCTATGATCAGTGCCTCAGTGCTGTCTTTTAGTCCAGCCTTTTCCAGCCACTGGTAGGATTTCCCAATGTCAGCCACCTCAGCTATCTGTCGATGGTACATTCCATACAGGGTCTTGTCTTGCCATGGCATTTCTTCTGCTTGATCTTCCTCCTATGTCTGTTGCTGCCTCAGGCATTCTCTCAGCAGCTCATCTTTGGGTGCCATCTTACTGATGTACTCCTGGATGCTCTGGGTTTCATCCAGGACAGTGGCTTTCACACTCACCAAACCCCGCCCGCCTTCTTTCCGGCTGGAGTACAGTCTCTAGGTGTTGGACTTGGGGTGGAAACCTCCGTACATTGTGAGGAGCTTCCGGGTCTTCACATCGGCAGCCTCCATGTCCTCCTTTGGCCAGCTCACTATACCGGCAGGGTATCTGATGACTGGCAGGGCGTACCTGTTGATGGCGTGGATCTTGTTCTTCCCATTGAGCTGGCTCTTCAGGACCTGTCTTATCCTTTGGTGGTACTTGGATGTTGCTGTCTTCCTTGCCTCCTCATCGTGAGTCCCATGTGACTCTGGGATGCCAAGGTACTTGTAGCTGGTCTGTATGTCTGCTATGTGGCCTGCTGGTAGTTCCACCCCATCAGTCTTGACTACCTTTCCTCTCTTTACTACCATCCGGCCACACTTCTCCAGTCCGAATGACATCCCAATATCCTCACTGTAGATCCGTGTCAGGTGGATTAGCGAGTCGATGTCTCGTTCATTCTTAGCATACAGCTTGATGTCATCCATGTAGAGGAGGTGGCTGATGGTAGTTCCACTCTTGAACTTGTATTCGTATCCAGTCCTTGTGATTATCTGGCTGAGGGGGTTCAAGCCAACGCAGAACAGCAGCGGGGACAGCGCATCACCTTGGTATATGCCGCACTTGATGGCCACTTGTGCAAGCTGTCTTGAGTTGACTTCCAGTGTTGTCTTCCACAGTCCCATTGAGTTCTTGAGGAAGGTCCTTAGTGTCCTGTTGACTTTGTATAGCGCCAGACATTCACAGATCCATGTGTGCGGCATTGAGTCATAGGCTTTCCTGTAGTCAATCCAGGCTGTGCTCAGATTGGTCTGTCTAGACCTTGAGTCTTGGGCGACTGCTCTGTCTATGAGCAGCTGGTATTTTGAGCCTCTGGCGTTGTTCCCAATGCCCTTCTGAGCTGTGCTCAGGTACTGGCCCACGTGGTCCTGTAGCTTGGCGGCTATGATGCCTGATAGGAGTTTCCATATTGTGGGGAGGCAGGTTATTGGCCGGTAGTTGGATGGTGCTGTTCCTTTGTGGGGGTCTTTCATGATCAGCACTGTCCTTCCTTGTGTTAGCCAGTCTGGGTGGGAGCCTGCTGCTAGCAGCTAGTTCATCTGTGCTGCTAGGCGTTCATGCACTGCTGTTAGTTTCTTTAGCCAGTAGGTGTGGATCATGTCCGGGCCAGGTGCTGTCCAGCTCTTCATGTTCTTGACCCGCTGTTGGATGTCGGCTATTGTGATGGTGACTGGTTCCTGTTCTGGGAGATTGCTGTGGTCTGTTCTCAGGTCCTGCAGCCACTTTGCACTGGTGTTATGAGTCTTCTCTTTCTCCCAGATGTTCTTCCAGTACTGTTCAGTTTCTGCTGTTGGTGGCTCTGCTGTTATTGTGTTGTTGCACTGCAGTTGGAAATACACCTTGGATGGTTCGTTGGAGAACAGGGCATTTATCTTTTTGGCCTCTGCTTCTCTAGTGTATCTCCTTAGCCTGGTGGCCAGTGCTGTGAGCCTTTGCTTAGCAGTCTCTAGGGCTTCAGATGGAGTCAGGCCCTTGTATTTTCTCAGTAGCCGAGTCTTATCCTTAATCTCTACACCCTTCTGTAGTTCCACCAGCCGGCTAACTTCTCTCCGGGTTGCCTTGATCTTATCCTCCAACCTCATTTTCCAGGGAGGGTATGTATTGCTGTTCTTCTTGATTGTGTAGCCAAGCATCTCCAGGATTACAGAGGCTGTAGCATATACCAGTTCATTGGTTTCAGTGATGGTGGTAGTAGGAATTGTCATTAGGGCTCTATTGGCAACTTCTAGCATACTATCTGATGCTACTTCTCCAATGAGGCTTGGTAATCAGTCTCGAGGGTTGACCATAGCTAGTTTATCCATGATCTTATGCCTTATATCAGCTGCTGGGCTCTGTAATGGAGGGGGTGGCAGTGAAGTTCCAGCTTCAGGTGTTGGCTGCACATCTAGTTGTTCTTCTAGGGCTTCTTCTTGAGTCTGGGAGGTAATGTGGAGTTGGTCTATTCTCCAGTTGTGAGAGCAGCTGCCTCTTTACTATGTTGAAGCATTGGGTAACTCGCTGTTTCTCAGTTAGTGTGGATATAGGTCTTTTGTCCATCCATAGTCCCCTCATACGTTTCATATATCCCCTCTCATTAGGTCTGCTGTTTTAGTAGCATTCCATCAATTCCAGGTTCTCTTGTCTCGTCCATGCATGGTTAGTTCCAGTAGCCCACTTATTGTCAGATTATCCTGGTTCCCCAACGTCTGGCGCGGATCTTGTTAATCCGGGCGACATCCGAGCCGGCATGACTCTCCTAGTTCGTGTCACTCTCATATTTGAGGTAGGCAAGTGAGGCGTTAGGGGGTCTTTTGCCCAAGGACCCCTACTGGGATGGTAGGCAGGTATCCACAGGGATTTGAACCCCAGTCTCCCATATCAAAGGGCGTTGCTCTTAACCACTACGCTATCCAGTCACCTTCTTTTATCATGTTTATAGGCCTAAATGAGTTTTAGCTAACTGAGATTTGCATCTGCTGCACACATCAATCTTATCAGACCCTATGTTTCTTAATATCTACAGTACAATTTTATTTTATTTTTTTATTTTATTTTTATTTTATTTATTTATTTTTTTATTTTATTTTACTTTTAGCTTTTGCTAGAAGAATTTCACCTTCCCCAATAGTATTTTTTTCTCACAACTTCCACACTTAGATAAACCACATCTAATTTCATATACCATACTATGACATTGACCAACATGAAAAAATTAATAAAATTTACAGACACATGAGGAAAACTAATAGATTATTTGTATTACAGAAACAATTATTGCCTTAAGATATAGCTAAGAGAAAGAAGGTGCTTTTAAAAGTTTATATTAAGTATTCCTTAATACAACATCTCTAAAATCTATGACAGTATTTAGTGTTAACTCATGCAAAATGCATCTTTTGCCCAACCTATTACTCTTTTAATATACATATTAACTGGTATTCCTCAGATATGCTGAAATGTTATCATTTATGTCATTAGTATTTATTTGTGTACAAAAACATCTGAATTAAGAATATAACCAGAGATTTCAGAATCAAAAGCCCATGAATTTTTCAATAAAAATTAAAAGCAGAAACAACCCAGTAATCAAAAAACCATCAAGCTTCATTAGAAACAACTATTGCACCCATTAACTCTTCTAATAATGGTCACCATTCTTCTGACAGAGTGGGGAAAATGTTTTGGACAAATGGTACATCTGCCACAAATTATTTTGTAGCTGTTTGCAGATTTGACACATCCATTGAATGTGTCAATGTGATTTGACACATCCATTGAATTTTTAGCTGAAAACATTTTTCATACTAGGTTCACCAAGAGACTCAGGCACCACTGCAAAACAACCAGGGAACTGGTGTATTCTTTATAACATGTAGCCAAATTGTTAACTAGTTACCTGGTTACTCACCTAGGATCCTGGTCCAACTCCTAGAGCAGTGGTTTTTAACCAAGGTGTGCCACCTCTGAGGTGAGTGCCTTAATCACCAGGCTAGAAAGTAAGTCTCTCTCTCTCTCTCTCTCTCTCTCTCTGGACTACTATATATTTCAGTATTTATATAAAGCTTCAAAAGAAGAGATTGACATAAATCTGCCCAAGATACACTATAGCCTTGTGGTTAGAAAAATCACATAGCAGGGATCAGAGACCTGGGTTCATTGCCCTGTTCCGGAGAGGTTTCCACAATGCCAAATGAGTGCCCTAACAACTAGATTGAAGATTATAATTGGTGTGATGCTGAATGATTGAATATGGTTATTTACATAATTGATATTACCCATGACACAACAGCAACAAATCTTATAGGCTATGTCTACACTACAAAAGCTAAGTCAACTGTTTTAAGTGACCTTAGTGAGTCCCTCCCTCTCTTAAGTTGACTTAACTAAGTTGGTTAAGTCAACTTAAGAAAGTGTCCTAAAAAAACATGTTTGCTTACATCGACTTTACTAAGTTGACTTAAGCAGGCACATGTCATTATACTGGGCTTCTTAAGTCAACTTAGATGGCCAAATTGCATTAAATTGACTTAATAAAGTTGATTTAATGCCTAAGTCAACTTAAAGAATGAGAGTTATTCAGTCAATTTAAGGAAGCCCCTAAGTCAACTTGAACTCCAAATGTGGCCAGGGCTTTACTTAAATTGACTTAAGCCTCCTTAATTTGATTTAAGACCATAGTGTAGATATACCCATACAAAGTATTTCATCTAAGGTGTCAATAGACAGGTTAAAATCTATCAAATATGATCTTATATACACACATCTTTGTATTCAAAGTTATGAATATTTGCTATACACCACTATCTTACATGTGTGTTGTAGTTCTGAGTGACATCCACCTGATAGAATTTACATTAGAGCCAGGCAGCTATGTGTTGATAGTACAATAAGGATACTTCATTCTATCAGGCCATAAAAGAAACTCATTCTACCTAGATGCATCTTTCTGTGGCTGCCTTATACTGCAATAGGTCAATTGCCACTCCGTTAATCATCAGAACATTTAAGAACATTAGATATGCTCATGTGACCTTGGATTCCTTCTTGGGCCAGTAATTTTCCATACTGTTTGAGACAGTAAATTTCCAAGCACATTGATACCCCCCCCCAAGATATCCCCATTTTGCCTCCTTCCTACCCTGATTTTCTGAACTATGGATTCACAACTAAAAGTAGCATTTTGAACTGTAGACTTTCTGATCTTTTCGAAATTACCAAACAGAGAGCTTTGTAAAAAGACTCTCTAAGCCAGCAGAATATTTTATCACTTTTAGAAAGCTCAGAAGAATTTTGAAAATTCTTGTATATATCAGATCTATTAACCATTATAAACTTTCTTCTTTTCTTTTATTATTAAGCCTTTAGTTTTTAGTTGCTAAAGGACTGGCATTAGTATGATTATTAAGTAAAATCTGAGTTGTACATTGACCTGACTAAATGGCTAATCTTTCAGGAGTAGAAAGACCTTATCATTGATTAAATTGGCTTTCAGTGACCTTTCATCATAAATTCTAGAGTCTGGGTGGTGAAAGTCAAATGACTGGAATGTCTAAGGGGACCACATTTTGGATTCCTTGTTAACTGCTGTGCTGGGACAGTAGTTCACATCTGTTGCTTGATATAATCTCATGGAAGAACAACAACCAGTTTGGGTGAGTCTGCCCTATTTTTCAGCAGTATGCCCTGAATCTGGCATTCTTAATTATGACCCTCTGAGACACAATGACATCTGGTAGCATTACCTCCTTTTCCATTAATCTTGATTCTCATTCTTTTAAAATGCCCCAAGACAAAACAACTCAAGAGAAGCTCTGTGAATCCCTAAAGCTTGTATCTTTCACCAGCAGAACCCAGGCCACTTAAAGATAGCACCCCTTTTCAATTCCCTGAACATTCCAGAAAGGTTCCTATCTGGTTTAATCCAAAACTATTATTGAAATGCTAGCAAACTGAAACATCAGTTACTGACCAAGTTCTAGTTCCAAATGATCTTTTCACTTGTTTCCCCTATAACAAATGTTTGTTTAGTATAAGTAGACTTTCAAGTATGAGGTTTTTTTTTTTTTCATTTTTGTTTTTGTTTTTGTTTTAATGAGTATTGAATGAATTTGAAGGTGAACTAGATTGTTGACTACATCAATACAAAATAATTTAATGTTAATAGATATTTGTTTATATCTGGCTAATTGAAGGACACAAGTAAAAAAAAAAGTTTGATGTTTAAATCACTATTGGACAATAGTCCAAATTATTCACTCTCTAGCACAACTGAAAGTTGCTGATTGTGCCATTAATCATAATACCGTATTATAGAACCCAGTAACTCAAACATGATGCACACAACTTTCATGACCATAGTACTGATTAAAGCTGATAAGGGGAAAAGACTCAGCTGAAAATTCCTGAACTGAAAAAGTGTCTGCAGAAAAATCAAAATATTCCATGGAATATATATTTTAACTAAATAATACAATCTTATACTGGAAAAATCTAAACAAGACATTTTGTCTCAAATTGAGTCTAGCCAGACAAATAGTTCAGTAAGTCAAACCAAATTGAAATGCTTCCTTTTTTATCAGTTTTGCATTGATCAGGGTCTCTGTGACCTTGTGTGCTCTGAGCCCTCATGGGAGCAGTATTTCTGCTCTCTGAACAAGGCTCAATGGCTGGATTGCAACTCCAGTAGTAAACTTATTTTTGCTCTCTGGTTGAAGCAACATAGTGCATTAGGATAGATGTAGTTCAGCTGGGGAACTAGTCTATAGGGGGAAAGGGGCCTGTGAGATCATTAAAAAAACTCACAAGAAACATGAGAGTAGTTCAGGCAGAGACAGATGAATCTTTAACCAAACAGAAAAATGTGTTGCTTTGGTTCAAACAAACAAAATACCTGATTTGGGAATGTCATTTTTTGTTAGTTTGTTTCAAATTAGATACATAAAGAAAACCATCTGAACTGTTTTTTTAAGAACATTCTGTTCCACAAAAATATTGTTATTCAACTTTTTATCTTGATTTGGGACAAAACCAAATTTCAAAATATTGGAATTTCCCACAGCATAACAATTCTAATTTCTAAATAACTCTGTTAAATGAAGGAAATTGCAAGGAAAATATAACATCAGTCATGTTCACATAAAATTTAAGGATGGCCATAAATACACTGCCATAAGATTGTCACAACTGTGGCTTATAGTTTTATTACTTAAATGCTCACTGCAAAGAGTCACAAAAACAAAATCAGATTGTGTGATTTGCTTTCTTATCGCTATCTCTCACAACTAAGATTTAAAAACCTTTCATTGTTTTGCAAGAGATATATCCCATTACAAATTAGCCCTTTTGATATGCAATATTTACTAGCTATTACCTTTTATAAATTCATAGTATGAGAGAGAGTAAAATCAGCCTGTTTTTCAGGTACAGGAATATAACCTATAACTTGTAAATTCTGGGTATTCACAATCTCATCATTTTGAAAAAAAGATTGCAAAGAATTAAAAATAGTGCATGAGGCTAAAGATCATAACTATCATTGGAAACTGATTCATCTGGGCAACAGTAGTACAAAATTAGTAAAGATATCTTTAAAATTCTTGTACCTCCCACAAGCAAGAGGAAGGATATATTGGAACCTATCCCAGTATTTAACATCTTCAGGAAAGCACTGGGTGGGTAAGTCTATTAAATTCTACAAAGTTGGATGTAGAGGACATAATCCTAAATTTAAATTTCATGTCTGCATAGACCATGCAAGATGATTTTGCTGGAAATAGGGCAACACAAAAAGCAGAAACATAGTTACAGTGTTTAAGCTTCTGAGAACAGTAATTAAGGGTCCCCCGAGATAGAGAGCGAGTCTAGTAAATTACAGTTGAACAGTCTCTTTTGATCCTAGTATCACTTTTTCTATTGAGAGCTAATTTGCTTAAGCATGCAAGTGGGGTTACACAAAGCTAAAGGACAAAGTTTATTGGAAATATGTCAAATAGAATGGTAAATGAAATATAATAGAAAATTCAGGTGCAGTCCTAAAAGAAAATATTTTTTTTGCAAGTCTTAGCATATCAAATAAATTATTTTGACACTTAGTATTCTAGCAGGGCTTTTCTGCATTCAATTTTAGCACTTGGTCTTAATAGTCACAGGTGAAATCCACTTCAGACAAAATTTACTGTTAATTAGTGATGTTATGATTCCTATATGTAGCTTTCCCTACATATTTAACATTGCAAGGTGTATGGGGATCCTTCAGGATGTAAAGCAATATACAAGTGGATAGCAGAGAGTTCCAAGTCAAATGACTTCCGATTCCATCTGGTCTCAATAAGCCATGTTCTCATAGCTCACTTAACAGATGCACACATCTTTTCTGAGTGAACCAACTATCAAAATATTACCATGAATTATTTTTATTTAGATGGTATTGCATAGTAGAATTGAGATCATAGTTTGGTTTATTGTTTCTTTATTTTATGAATTTATCTTTTTTGGAAAGAACAAACAAGAAATAAAGTAGATGGGAAATTATGGTTTGAGATTACATTCCCAGATATATGTACACTGATATTTTTGAACAAAAATCAAACTCTTCCTAATATGGCATTTACTTTTGAATAACACTTTAATCTTGCAAAACATAACTGTTAGGAACATGTTCCTTAAGTTAAACTTATATGAATACATTTAATATTAACTCTACTTTTGTGAGGCACATAACTAAAAACAGAAGTAACTATGAGAATAGCTAGTTGTTGAGCACTATATGGAAATACTAAATTCATTTTAGTGTCTGAATATACTAACTATATCCTAAACACCTGATATGAGTTGTAAATACTATTATTTCCACTAAGGGGTGGCTTGTTTGTTTCTTGTTTAATCATTGCTATTACTACTAAGTCATATTTTTCCCAGACACTACAGTAATATAGACACACACAGAAGCAACAGCACACTAAAAAGGGATTTTTTGCATGGAAGCACATGAACTACAACCGGAAACTAAGCTGCAATGATTAAAAAATGATTATTTGGATCAAACTTTTCTCATCAAAAGGGAAAAAGTAGTGACGTTTTCCTAATGGATGATATAGTTCATTTGATCTGTACATTTTTTCTGGACACGTGGAAGAGAAAAGAGTGAACACAAAAGAGGAAGGCACAATGATAAGGCAGATTAGGAGCTAGAGGGTCACCAAGAGAAGACCTACTGGTTTCAGAAAAATGAACTTACAGTGGAACGAGCAGATGTGAAGAAGAAAGACTTCACTTTATCTAGGTTTGGTGACCTGTTCCAGGTCAAGGAGAGCTGCTGCTGCAGCAAAGTAGCTCATTAAGATAGACAGAAACAAATATAACATAACAGTACAACAGAAAGTATAGAAATGGCAGTGATAGAGAAGAGTTCCTAGTGCTAAGGAGGCTCATAAAGAATTAGGCCTCCAAAATCAGCAAATACTACATGCTCTTAACCTAAAGCACATGACTAGCCCCATGATGAAAGTGCCTCCATATCTTCAGGATTAGAATTGAACCATAGGTTCCTGGGGTAAAATGTATAAAGTGCTGCCTCTGTCACAAGATTAATAGAAAAATATTTGCTAGAGAGATTTTTCTGTGATATTAAAAATATCTCTGAGTGGATTTCTCCCATGTATGAGTGGACTTAAAATATTGCTGTAGACTCTGGGAGAAAATATAGCTTCCCAGAATCTCAGTAACACTGTTGCATATACAAAGAGCAATTTAAGGTAAATTTAAGGATTGCATGAGGTCATCCTCATCACAGATGCAGAGTCTCAATGGGAAATTGGATGATCAGTAATTCTGTGATAGGGGTTCAAATGAATTGCACAATCAGGAATATCTTCTGGCAAGTACAAATTATATCTGACAATAAGACATGAGTGTGCATCTTCCCCATCAGGTGGTAATTGCTGCCTTGGCTATGTCTAATACAATCCATTTCATATTTTGAGTTCAACAAACAAGGAGTCCTGTGGCACTTAAAGACTAACAAATTTATTGACTACATGAGGTTTCGTGGGAGAAAATCCCACTTTGCCAGACACTTTGAAAATGGGGGAACTTATAGAATGAGAGGAAATAAATGGAGGTAAATTATGTCATGGGAACAGGTCACACTGTAACATCAAATCAAAACAGTTGTAAAGATTCAAACACTGGGGAACAGTGTACAGAGGAAGATGAGGTCAAGTCACCTGTTGTAATGAGAGAAAAATCTAATGTCCCTATTAAGTCCTGAAGTGATTCAACAAAATTTGCAAATAAATTCAATTTCAGGAGTTTCTCTTTGAAGTCTTGAACTGGTGTTCATCTGTCTGGGCACAGCAATAAGCAAATCATTAATGGAGTGATCATGAAGATTGAAACGCTGTCAGAGCTGTGCCCATTTAGTCTTTTGCACAGAGACTGTCCTGTTTGTCCAATATATAAGGAATAGGGGCATTTCTTGCACATGATGTCATAAATCACATTGATGGATGAGCAGGTAAATGAGACTTCGATGAAGTAGCTGGTTTTATTAGGTCCTGTAATAGTGTCTTTTGTGCAGATATGTTTGCAAAGTTGGCAATGTGGTTTGTTGCAGGGATGTGTGCTTACTTTAACGGTTCTGTTGTCAGGTCTGTAGTTACTAGTAAGTATTTGTTGAAGGTTGGGAGGCTGTGTGTAAGGAAGGAGAAATCTGTCTCCCAAGGCTTGAGAGAGTGAGGGGTCATCTTGTAGAATAGGCTGTAGATCCCAGAGGATGCATTGTAGAGGTCTGACCTGGGGGTTGTAGGTGATGACTAGAGGCATTCTGTTGTTTTGTTTCTTGGGCTTCTCCCATAGTAGTTGACTTCAGGGTACCCGCCTGGCTCTGTCAATCTGTTTCTTCACTTCCACAGGTGGGTACTGCAGTTCTAAGAAAGCTTGATAGAGATCCTGATGGTGTCCATCTCTATATGAGAGACCAGAGCAAATGTGGTTGTATCTTAAAGCTTGGCTGTAGACAATGGATCATTTAGTGCATTTAGGATGGAAGCTCGAGGGATGTAGATAACTATACCGATCAACAGGTTTTTGGTATAGGGTGCTGTTGATGTGTCCATCCCTAATTTGTACTGTAGCATCTAGAAAGTGGGTCTCCTGTATGGAGTGCTCCAGGCTAAATTTGATTGTGGATGGGAAATTGTTGAAATCTCTGTGGAAGTATTCTATCAGGGTCCAGATCATGAAGATGTCATCAAGGTAGCACAAGTACACTGTTTGGGTGATAAAGTTCGTTTTACAGTCCTTTGTGCTATATTTGTTCCCATTCTTCATCATTTGGGACTTAAGATTTCTAAGCAATGTGTTGCACAATCCATTTATATGTAAGCACTTTACATTAAAATAGCATGTCCCTAAAATAGAAACAAAAAACACTTAGCATCTGACTGACAGTGTTACAGTGCCACAACTGCACTATTGTAAGTCTGTGAAGAGGAAGAATAACTTGTGTCCTGTGGCACCTTAAAGACTAACAAATTTCTTTTGGGCATAAGCATATGATGATGTGGGGTGGAGCCCATGAAAGCTTATGCCCAAATAAGTATTTTAGTCTTTATATTGCCACAGGACTCTCATTGTTCTTCCATTCAGGAACCTGAAATATTTTACAAATACTAATGCATTCATTCTAAAGCCACTTCCATGAGTCAGGTGTGAATACTGATTTAAGTGAGTGACAGATACTTCAGTTTTAAACTAGAGTATGGTTTAAAGGATGCTTCTATAATTAGTGTTCTTGACACATAAAATGATCTAGAATGAACTTCATCAACTAGGAGGAAACAGGCATCACAAATGGAGATAATAAAAACTTCACAGTTATGAGTGTTCTGTAGATACCTTACATGCTACTCTTTAAGGATAAATACCCTGTAAGATATATCAGAGGTAGTGAGTTTGTCAGGTGTGAGGTGAGAGTTTGAAAGGATTAGTGCCTTGCATCTTGCCAATTTCTTGCCGCCTTAGTCTAGTCCAGCAAAAAATAGAAAAAGAAACCAAGGAGTTGTGTGGCACTTAAAGACTAACAGATTTATTTTTTGCATGAGCTTTCGTGGGAGAAAATCCCATCATCTTCGAAGCACCTGATGAAGTGGGATTTTCTCCCATGAAAGCTCATGCGAAAAATAAATCTGTTAGTCTTTAAGTACCACACAACACCTTGTTTTTTTGTTTGTTTGTTTTTTGGGTTGGTTTTTTTTTTTTTTTTTTTTTTTGCTTTGCAAGGAGTAGGGCACCCATTCTTAAAGAACTTCTTTGTCACCACCAATCATCAGCAACATTTTCTAGAAGGCTTAATGATTCCAGGTATCAAATTTGAGATGCTTTATAAGTGCTCTCATTTTCAGAAAATGCTGTAGACTTCTTACAACCAGACCTCTTACAACCAAGCTGGAAGTTAGGGTCCCAAAAGCACTGTGGGAAATGTTCACAATGAGTTTGGTGTTGAGATGAACAGCATTACAATGCCTAACTCTTGGCTTCTTAACTAAAAAATAAATAAAAAACAACACTGCTTTTCTCAAAGCCTGAGTTAGGCACCTAAGAGCTAACATAATGAATTCAGAGAAAGGGGTACCTGAGACTGAGATTCACATAAACCATCATGCTACTCAAGGAGTGGCTTAAGCTCATCAGTGGGAAATGCTGTGACTATATAAATGTATGCTTAACCTCACACCTCTCAGAGATAGCCATCTAAGGCTATGACTAACTTAAAGCACCACACCAGCAGCACTTTAGACGCACTGCTATAGAGCTTCAGTAGAGAGATGTAGCTGAGTTAATCTAATTTTCTACTATGTGCAGGACCTAAAATGCCTGGGATGTGGGGAGGTGCTTCTCTCTGCTTGTGATTATGAATATGGGACCCTTCTTTAAAATTATGCACTCATGCCATTTTAGCAAGAAGTTGCTGAAAGAGGAAGAGGACGAAGTGGTAAAGTTGCTCCAGCAGCCACAGCATTCACTTGCAATATGGGAGACTTAGGTTCAGTTTCTCCTATGTGACATGAGAAGAGGAAGATTGGATAGAGGTCCTCCACTTCTCATGAAACTCTAACCACTGAGCTAGGAAGTATGTACACAAATGTGTGCTGTTTATTTTTAAGTATATGAAAGTAAGTGATCTCTCTACCAAACTGAACCAGAGAACTGAGAAGCAAAAGTTCTTGGAAGTTTTGGTAAAGATGTCATTAAGCATTTAATTCAAGTATGCGCAGGAAAAATCCAATTTGTTTTAAACTTAATAATCTTGCTTCTGACTCTAAAGAGACAGAAAAAATTGGAAAAAAAAATAAAGTGGAAACCATGATTTGCCAGAAACAAAATAGTAACCTGCTACAGAGGTTGTAAATGGTACACACAAATTTTTCTCTAAAAGTTCCAACACAGAATCTTAGAAGCACCAGACAGCTGGAAAACTCTGAACTAAATATTGTCATGTGTACTCACTCAGAACTGAATGTGAGGAGCATGTTAATGCTGATGCCAGTACTTCTGTTTTGCTGTATCCCCTGCCAATGTTGACTTGCCAAACTATTCTCTGGAACAGTAAGCTGTTAGATAATGCACTGCTTTGGAAGAAGAAAGGGGGGACCCTACATTCTTTCCTCTCTCCCTCCCCTAACAAAATCCATCACTAAAAAGCTACAAAAGATAAAGCCAAGGGCCACTGTATACATAAAATAAAAACAACACACACACTGTTTTAAGAACCTTCCCTCTCCCTACCCAATAAAAAAGAGAACACAAAAACTTCCAAGGTTTTACTAACCTTCTTTTTGTATAATATTTTGAGTTTAGAAAAAAAAATCACTTAGAGTGAGTGAAAGATCACAGTTATATAATGTAAGATGTTTTCAAAGCCCACTTCTACTAAGGAGAAAAAAGTTTTCAATTTAATTCTTTCAAATTGCTTGTCTTACTTAATGCCGTTCTCTGACCTTTTACCATCAAAAACTGGAAAAAACAAGTCCTCATGCTGCCAGTGAGTAAAACACAGCGTGCATTAGCAGAATACCAATTCAGTTTGCAAATCTGGTTGCAGCCCATTCATTGTCTATTGTGTGTGTGAAGTACATGTTTATGAAGACTAGAGAGAAGAAAGCACAGTAATTTGTTCTACCTGTTAACCTCTTCCACTCACTTCTCTACATAACTGGATTGCTCTGCTGCTGGAATTTTTGCAGCAACATTGCCCCAAACTCTGTGGGTGTGTGGATTTTAGCAACAAGTTATACCTGCAAACACCTAACTAACCATAAACAATCAATAATTCCACATGATTAACAGAAAATGGATTCTGCTGTCACCACAGGTTACTGGTAGCCTCATGCAGGAATGCAATTTAAGAGAAAAAAAGTATCTTTCTGCTCAGTTTCCCACATCTGCAACTCCTGTGTACACATAGTAGATTGAAGTCTCAGGGCAGCCCTCTGAGGATGAGCTGAATCTGACTCATTTTGCCTGGGCTAATGGTATCTAAGACACTCCATCTGTATGCAGAATCTAATGAAGTACCATTTTGTAGTGCTTATAAAAGCCGAGTACTAGATAAAATTCATACACGTATTGCCTAAATTTTCTGATCCTGGAACTGCAGAGATTGTTGTATTTCTAGGTGTTGATGGGGATGATGATAGCAGTGCATTTCTAACAAATGGAGATCTTTTTAATTCTCAGTTTGAGTGCTGAGTCCTCCCTGGGGCCCCTTCCCGGAACACTTCAAGCAGAAATAACTTCTCAGCTCCTTTGGGAATCAAGATTAATCATCAGAATCCCATGATACATCAATGATTTACCAGAAATGAGACTGCATTTTAAAATATTGATCTTCTATTGTCCTTGGCATGGACGAGCCTAATAACTGGCTTTTTTCCAAGTTGGATCCTTTCAAAGGCCTCCACTGAGAAATCCACAGTTCTGAATCAGTCTTCAGTTAAGAAAGGCAACACCTTGGCTGGGAACTGGCAGATCTCACAATGATCTAGTTTTGCAGCTCTCTTCTGTTCCTCAAAGAACTCTCTCATCACAAATGGAGGGATAGGAACATGAATTCTACCCCATTAACACCAGCTCAGATCTTCTGGGTAAGCAAGGAGCTGGGCCTACTCACATCATAATCCAAGATGGACCTTTCTGATAGGGAATCTACACTGGGAGGCAGATTTTCTATTACAACCCCTCAAGGCTTTGCATAGAGAGGTGGTGAGAGAGAAAGGAAATGTTTCCCTCTCCTTTCCTAGTACTATAGTGGGAACCATAATCCAGGCACATGATAAAATGGGATAAAAAGGAAGAAATGTAGATGAGCAGATACTGTACAAGGTATAGCCCCCTCCACCAAAGATGCAGGGTAGAGGAAAAATAAACAGGATGACCTTGTATGATTCACATTTCTGTGTTTACTATGCAGAATTAATACAGCTTTGCTCTTCATGAGGCTTTATGATCCTGGGAATAGCATTTACACTGGTAGACTGCAATGAAGGGGCAGAAAGCCTGCAGGACAATATCCACTGATCTGTCACAGACTGAACAGTCACTCCATATCCTGGGGGAAAAAGATCTGCTGACTTCTAGCCCTGGTGTGTGAGGGAGGTGGCAACCAACAGTGGAATTAGAACAATCACCTCACACCCTGTGAAAGAAGAGAACAGAAATAAAGGCACTTTCCTCTGCCTCTTCCCACTCCCCCTTCTCAGTAGAAACCATCTTTTCTACTGAGATTGGAGGCAGATTGAAAACTTGAGTTATGTAGGACTGGTTGCTCCTAAAACCGTGTACATCTAATGCCAAAATTAAAGCCAGAATATTTCCTGTACAGAGAAGAGAATAAAGATCAAACATTTTCCTCTCAGGTAAGGAAAAGCTTGACCAGAAAGAAAAGGTTTAAAGCACCCCAGGAAGATGAGGCATCCAGCTAAGTAATGGCTCTACCCTTCATTCCTTATTAATGAAGAACAAGAGTTGCCTGGAGAAGGAATGAACAGACTAGAAGATACCAATAAAAACCATAAAGATCTTACCTGTATAAAAGCTGTAATTTGTACTATATTTAACTAGAAAGAGATCTGCTGAGTGTTATTTGTATAGGACTATGTAGGAGGCATTTTAAATATGTGTAGGAAAATCAGTTCTTTCCCTCTGTAGACCGAATACACTCAACAGTAATAAAAACAAGTTATACATTTTGTTTTCTAAGATCTTCACACTAACTGGATACATAATGTATCTATATGGGAAATAACCAGGTAAAGAGATACATGCTTTGTACAATTTTCCACATGGAATTTTCATAGACTTCTTTCTTCAGATGATTGCAGCACTCAGTTACCCTGAATTCAGCCCTTTAAGCCACTGAATTTCCCATAATCCATAAACAGTACTGTCTATACAGAACACAGATCTATGCCTTTGCATCTATTGCTGCATCCACCCAACACCATGGGATGACAGGCAACATGTGAACCCATCCACTCATTTGAACCCACTAACAGTATAGGATGGGAATGGCAAGCATAATAAATGGGTAAGATTTACCATTGGCTTATGAAAGCAATGCTGCTAAGAAAGCCTCCACCATCGCTCCTTTTCCACCTATACCCATGAATTCCCAAAGTGCTCAAAGAACAATCCAATAAAGGCCCAATACAACAAAGACCTCCTCTACAAGCGATCCGCTTGGTTCTTTACTCCCTTGCACCTAGAGAAACAAAACAGATGATATGACATAGAGAGGGTTTGTCTGTTTTTTCTGTTTTCAAATTTCAAAACTTAGAATGATCTCACAACAGCAATAATGTTCTAAAATAAAATACTCTCAAAGCTTTTCATTAAAACTTCTAAAGCTGTAAAACCAAAGATACATCAGATGAAAAATCTAATTTTTTTTTTCCTGAAATCCACCAGTATATGGCTCAGGAAAAGAGCAAGGAATTATTTATGGATGGAGACAAGGCCATTAGCAAACACTCCTGCAAAAACAGTACATATAGAGTCCAGCCAACCCAGGTAATAACATTTTGTTTAGGTATAGTGAGTGGAATATGGCACAAGATTAGAGAAGAAAAAAAAACATTCAATTTTGTTAAATTTGTACATTTGTGAATAGTCAGAGTCACTGTCTCCTACACTTTACAACTCCAGGACAGGGAATGCGTCTAAAGTAAGTACAGCAACTAACACAATGGGGTCGCAATCATGATGTGGCGAGTGGTACTATAAACCAATAATAATTATTTATTTTAGTCAGTTAGTTTTCCCTGATGTTTGTGTGGGAAATGTGAAGTTAAAAATAACCAAATCAAACAAACAACCCCACAAAAGCTGGCAGGAAGACTCTAAACCAGGGGTCTCAAAGTCAAATCACCAAGAGGGCCGCATTAGGGCTAGTAGAGGGGCGCATAAGGACTAGTACATTAGCCTGAGGGCTGCACCACGGACGCCTTTTCATACAACTATATTGCAAATATTGGTAACAACAGTGTCATTGAGTGCTGCAGAAAATACCCTTAGGGGCTGCATGTGGCTTGCAGGACACGCGTTTGAGACCCCTGCTCTAAGCAGATGTAATACTTGAAATGTTGCTGACCTTTTATCTAGACATGTCCCTTTAAACCAGTGGGCAAATTGGCTTTAATAATAAAGTAATAGAGAGAAAACATCACAATTTCCTAACAAATATGTGAGTATCAAATGACTCATAATAATAAATCCTAGCAGTACACTGAGTGCCAGCTTAGTACTATATTTCAAATAATGGATTACAAAAATGTGCAAAAGGCAGCTGAAATCTAATTTAATTTTACATGAGTAATAAATGGCAGTAGTACAAATATCACTTTAAGATAAGGTGGTCTGAGAAACAGAATTTTTTAGAAAAACTATTTAATTAGGGAACTGAAAGTTACAGAGAAAGATCAATATATTACTTTTGAACTTGAAAAGTAGGAATAAAGAAGCACTGAGAAAAGAATAGTTGGGTGAAAAAGAATGTTCTTTCATATTAAGTGTGACAAAGTCAGCCCAGAAGGCTATAAAAGGATGTTTGAGGGCAGGTATGTGAGCCCCAGGAGGGAGGTGATCACAGCCTAATTGGGCATTGCTGAGGCTAGACAAAGGCTACCCCATCCCTATTAAAAGCCCCACCTGAGCCTGAAGGGGAGGGGTGAACAGGGACAGAAAAGCCACCTAGCAGGCTAGCGGGAGGAGGAAGAGAGATTTTCCCCAAACCCATGAAAACTTCTCCTTGGGAGAAGAGGAGAAGAGTTAAACTCAGCCAGTAGCCTGTAAAGAGGGACTGGGGGTGGCCAACTCCCTGGGGCACCACCACTGCAGCTGCATCTGGGCTAGAGGGGCCCTAAACAGGTACCGCCTAAGCAGGGCCTCACAGAACTACAGACTTACCTACTCCCCTGCAAAGCGCTACCACTGACAGAGATGTTGAGGGTGGAGAATAGAGGAGGACTAGTTTTGGAAGGGAAGATTTACAGAAGGCTTCCTTTTGCCAGGAGAGATTATGGGTACCTGGCATACCGGAGTGGCTGCTTTGCCACGAACGATAAAGTCGAGTATTCATAGTAGTTCAAACATGATCATTTTCAAGATACTTCTTGATGCAGGTTTGTAAGTCAAGTATTCAAAATCTGTTTGTCTTCTTGATGCTGTACCCTTATTATACCATGCTGAGGAAAATGGTGTAACATTCAATATCCCAAACAATGCTTTGCTTGGCAACTCTTGATTTTTATGTCCAATTCATGTGGTGTGGTTGGAATCTATCCTTTTTACTTCTCTGAAGTGTCATTCACACTTCTGACAAATTATACATAAAACACAAGGCACTAGATAACATTCCTTAGCTTAATATCTCTGGTCTAAAAGATGGTGCCTTGATTTCAATACTATGTCAATTACTGAATGAATAAATGAATTAAGACTCAGGTGAAACAGGCCTCCAAAAGTTTCATTTCCAATCCAGTTCATACCTAATTGTGATAACAAATGTGTCTGGATCAAGATATTGTTCAGTCATGACCTGATTAGAAAGTAGAATATTTCTGGACTGATCTTTTTCATGTCTCCTTTAGAAAGGAAGAATATCCACCCCCCCACATACACCATTTAATTGGCTTGTAACTCCCTAGATCAGGGGTCTCAAACTCAAATCACCACCAGGGCCACATGAAGACTAGGATATGGGTCCGAGGGGCCACATCACTGAAACCTTTTTGTACAATGATATCAAAGTACACTAAAAAATGAACAACACATAGTATGCTAGTAAAAGTCAATTTATTAACTGTTTTAAAACTGTAACATGCAATAAATACATTTGTTAGTCTTTAAGTGCCACAGGGCCAGGGTTCCCAGATACCAAAGCATGGAAAGGAGGAAAGGGAAGTACAAACAAGAGGACATTGGAGGACATGGAGGAAATGTAGTATTAATATCTAATTTAGTATTACTTATTAACAACTGTCATTACCATATTATCTCATGGAAAATGGGTAATGATCAATGAATGCAGCATTAAAACTGCTCAGTGTCATGTTTTTTTAAATTATTTTAAAATAAAAAAAATTACCAAAATGTTTTCTTTTACTGAAAAATGGACTTTTCAGTCAAAAAAACTCAATTTGCAAATATAAACATGAAAAGCACCTAAAATAATTTAAGAAGCAGTTAACTTGCCTCTCATTTTTCATTTTCCACAGCAGGTCATTTTACAATTTTAAAATTTTTGTCCTATATTGTTTCTGTCCAGTTCATAGGTCCCTTCCAACCCTATTATTCTATTCCATATGTGCCCCTTTATTTGTTTAGCAATTGAACTCTGTTAGTAATTTCATTTATGGTGTACTTTATTTTCCTTCATTTTATTACTGTCCTCATATTTTTCCCAATTTAGCTGTGTCATAGGGAGCGACAAGCCAAAAATTTAAAAAGCTTGCCATGGGTTTCAAAGAAATGACCTTGTGGTTAAAATGGAATCCCCAGCTGCTGGGGGAAGGTCCCTCTGCTGGATTGTGAAGGTTGACTGTTACAGGGTGTGCTGTTTGTTTGTTTGTTTGTTTTTTAACATTTTGCTAATCAGAGGGAAAAAGCCAGACAAAAATAAACTATTTTTAGAATGCCTGCCAGAAGGAGGACATGTCGTCCTTTTTCTGGATGTCTGGTAAACCTATCCAGAGGGCTGTAACGAGGCATCCCCCCTCCTGGTCCTTGCTGCAGTCTGATGGCCAGGTGAAGACCCTCCCTCCGCCCTTGCCATGTTCTGCTGGCAGCCAAAGGAAGCCCCCCCACCACTATGGAAGGCAGGGAAGCACTTGGCCTCCCCCCACTTCGTCACGGCAGCCGAGGAAGCACCTGCAGAGCCCCTCTCAACCCCCCCACACTCCCTGACCCTCCTCCTTTGAGCCCGCCCCCCCACCTGAACCTTGTCCAGAGACAGTCTGCTCTAGCAGCTTGTCTGGTGGCTGCAAGGGGAATGGTGGGCCTCCCAGGCAGCAGGGGCTCCGAAGGCAGGAGCCTGGTAGGGGATGTTTTCTCCTTCCAGGGCTCCCTGGACCCAGGCATCCCAGCACACACAGTGCAGTGGGGAGAGGGGAGAAACGATTCCCCCAGCCCTGCGCTGTCAGAATCTGTTCTCCCCCGACCCCACTGTGCTGTCAAGGCCTGCCTAGGGGAATTCCCCCTGCCCGCACTGGCACCACAGTGGGGCAGGGGAAAAGAAACCCCCATGAGCAGCTGGAGCCACGCACAGCCAGCGGGACTTCAGCCATGCACGGGGGGCCCCTTCCGCCCCACACCAGGAGGAGCAGGAGCCATGCATAGGGGGCCCATCCCCACATGCAGCCAGCAGGGCTCCAGCCTGGTGCAGGGGTCCCATCCCTGCACCGGGGGAGCGTGGTTGCAGCCCCATGGGTGTCCTGGGGCCACGGGTGGGGGTTCCTTGCCCAGCCTGGAGAGCAGGGCTCCAGGCCTGTGGGGATCTCTTCCCCAGCTGCAAGCAGGGCTGGAGCAACTCACAGAGGTCCCTAGCCCCCGGCCAGGACACAGGAACCCCACTGCACCCCAGCCCAATCTGGCTCAGAAGTGGTTGAGGCAGCTTTAGGGCTTCTGTCCCCAGATGTTGAAGGGCTGGTCTTCCATCCAGGGTGCCATGCACCCTGGGAGGAAGGTCAAGCCATGTCAATTTGAACTTACAGTGAGTTCAAATTGACATGACCAAACTGGGTCAATTCAAACTACTGTGTTTGAACTGAATGCGACTTCAAAGCCAAACGAGGTTTGACCACTTTGAAGTCAGCTTTCATCAATTCAAACTAAGGAGTTCCTCAGTTTCAACTGAGGAAAGCGAGTGTGGCCATGCACTTAATTGAATTTGAATTGATCATCATCAATTCAAATTCAATTCTAGTAGACATAACCATACAGAAAAAAAATATATATTATATCAACACCAGAGGCTCAAAACACCAGTTGCTCATAGACAGAGCAGTCGCCCAAGACTCAAAGTCTAGACAGACCAATCTGAGCACAGCCTGGATTGACTACAGGAAAGCCTATGACTCAATGCCGCACACATGGATCTGTGAATGTCTGGCGCTATACAAAGTCAACAGGACACTAAGGACCTTCCTCAAGAACTCAATGGGACTGTGGAAGACAACACTGGAAGTCAACTCAAGACAGCTTGCACAAGTCGCCATCAAGTGCGGCATAAACCAAGGTGATGCGCTGTCCCCTCTGCTGTTCTGCATTGGCTTGAACCTCCTCAGCCAGATAATCACAAGGACTGGATACAAATACAAGTTCAAGAGTGGAACTACCATCAGCCACCTCCTCTACATGGATGACATCAAGCTGTATGCTAAGAATGAACGAGACATCGACTCGCTAATCCACCTGACACGGATCTACAGTGAGGATATTGGGATGTCATTCGGACTGGAGAAGTGTGGCCGGATGGTAGTAAAGAGAGGAAAGGTAGTCAAGACTGATGGGGTGGAACTACCAGCAGGCCACATAGCAGACATACAGACCAGCTACAAGTACCTTGGCATCCCAGAGTCACATGGGACTCACGATGAGGAGGCAAGGAAGACAGCAACATCCAAGTACCACCAAAGGATAAGACAGGTCCTGAAGAGCCAGCTCAATGGGAAGAACAAGATCCACGCCATCAACAGGTACGCCCTGCCAGTCATCAGATACCCTGCCGGTATAGTGAGCTGGCCAAAGGAGGACATGGAGGCTGCCGATGTGAAGACCCGGAAGCTCCTCACAATGTACGGAGGTTTCCACCCCAAGTCCAACACTCAGAGACTGTACTCCAGCCGGAAAGAAGGCGGGCGGGGTTTGGTGAGTGTGAAAGCCACTGTCCTGGATGAAACCCAGAGCATCCAGGAGTACATCAGTAAGATGGCACCCAAAGATGAGCTGCTGAGAGAATGCCTGAGGCAGCAACAGACATAGGAGGAAGATCAAGCAGAAGAAATGCCATGGCAAGACAAGACCCTGTATGGAATGTACCATCGACAGATAGCTGAGGTGGCTGACATTGGGAAATCCTACCAGTGGCTGGAAAAGGCTGGACTAAAAGACAGCACTGAGGCACTGATCATAGCAGCACAAGAACAGGCGCTGAGCACCAGATCCATTGAAGCAGGGGTCTACCACACTAGACAGGACCCAAGGTGCAGACTGTGCAGAGAGGCCTCAGAGACAGTCCAGCACATAGTGGCAGGATGTAAGATGCAGGCAGGAACAGCATCCACTGAACGGCACAACCAAGTAGCTGGCATTGTGTACAGGAACATCTGCACAGTGTATGGGCTGGACCCTCCCAAGACCAGATGGGAGATCCCACAGAAGGTCGTGGAGAATAACAGGGCTAAGATTCTGTGGGACTTCCAGATCCAGACGGACAGGCAGGTACTGGCCAATCAACCAGACATCATCGTAATAGACAAGGACCAGAAGACAGCGGTGGTGATAGATGTAGCAGTGCCAAGTGACAGCAACATCAGGAAGAAGGAGTATGAGAAGCTGGAGAAGTACCAGGGCCTGAAAGAGAAACTAGAGTGGATGTGGAAAGTGAAGGCCAAAGTGGTCCCAGTGGTGGTAGAAGCACTCGGGGCTGTGACTCCTAAGCTGGAAGAGTGGCTCCAACAGATCCCAGGAACGACATCAGAGCTCTCTGTCCAGAAGAGTGCAGTGCTAGGAACAGCTAAGATACTGCGCAGAACCCTCAAACTCCCAGGCCTCTGGTAGAGGACCCAAGGTTGAGGATGACACATACCACCCATAGGGGTGAGAGGGGAATTTTTTATATATCTCCATCACACTAACATTATTTTCCCCCAAAATACCTAACTGTACAAAATTTGCAATGTGAAAAATATGTATTTTTAATTTTTCCTAAAACCTGGAAGTCATTTGTCAAAGAGATTTTCTGGGTGATCCAATTCTTTATACTTTTTTTTTTTTTTAATTTACAGTATATTTGTGAAATGATTTGTGTGATTTAATACGGTTAGCAAATAAGACAACTTGGAATATGTTCATAATAGGCAAATATAAAGTGAAGTAATTTGTACATCTGGAGTTCATGGGACCAAAAGAACATTCTTGGAGAACATAAAGACTTCTCTCCAATTCATATTTGATCTGTTGTCGGCTTGACTTGAAGCAAAGACTGATATGAGGTTAAATATATTGTTCAAAGTCACAGATTCTATCCAACTTGAAGTCAGAAAACAGCAGAATGTCATGCTTCTTAAGTGAGGAACTAGAGTATGACCTGAAGTAAACCAATATAAGTGCAATGAAGTCAATGCACAGATTAACCGCAGTTGAGGATTACGGCCACAGCGAAAGAAGTTTAACGATCCTTATCCTTAAACTCTGCAGTAGTTTACTCTAAAATTAACTTTTGCTCATAAACTGAGTGTATGCACTCTAATATTACACTTAGTACTAATTCTTGAGAAATTATTTCCTGTAGGCCAATTAATTTGACTTGAATATTGAAAATCGCTACACACTAGACAAAAAACAATTCATCAGATAATTTGTAGCAATGCTCTCTACAATGCTTCTCTGTTTTTCATTCCTTCTGGATTCTGACAAAGGGTGGGAAAAAAAGCAAATTTTCGAATAAGACAAAGTTAAAAAAAAAACAACAAAACCATTCCCCAATGAAGGATTACAAAATCCCAAATACAGGATAATGTGTGTTGGTAGGAAGAAACACAACAAAGCAAATGAACAAACCACACCATTCCTGTTTGACAAACTAAAATGATTTCTAAAAGAAAGTTTTGATAAGAGTCTGGCATGCAGCAGCCCTGATCTACATACTCACTAAAGAAAGAAGATTTACATGGGCACATGTTAATTAGCTTTCAGAGTGAAATCTTAACATCAACAACTTTAAAAATAATAAATAATCTCCCTATTAAGAGCTAGACTTCAAAAAGATCATACTCTTTGGAAAGTCTGTGTTACTGGTATTCACTACACTTCAAATGAGGAATACCACTTGAACCAATAATGTCTCTCAAAAAAACTGAATGTACTCTTTAAGCATGACCACTGTATAAAGTTATGGTAGAATGAGTTCCAAAATAACTTTTAGTATTTTTGGGATGCATTTATAAGAATAAGAATAAGAATAAGAATAAGAATAAGAATAAGAACAACTTTTTTAAGTTCCTAACAATAGGCTTCAACTAAGTGCTTTGGAAACACCAAATTGACAAAACTCCAATACTTCATTCCTCTCTGTAAAAGATCACATCCCGCTTTTCTACACTTATATAGCTATGCACACATGGGCAACACATATAAGACCTTGAGAAATTTTACTTTTGTATAAAATATGGTAAAAGATAAAGCCATAGCTATGCTATGGCATGGCATGGCTATCGTAGATGAACATGAATGCCTAATGTCTGGCGCTCTTGGTATTGTAGCCTAGTTTTTAATATCTCCTTTCTTAAAAATACTTACTCCTTTAAAAAAAAATCCTTAGCTGGAAACTCAGTCTATGGTACCTATCTGTGGATGGAAATTGTCACTCTTTGAATCAGAACTGACAAATGCAATTTCGGGAGCTAGATGATCCCTCTTTTCTAACCCCAAAAGATATATTTCTGTTCCCCTTTCATTTCTCCCAAATAAAGTCAAACAGCTAAATAACAAGAGGCTTCTCTCTCACTGCTAATAAATACATTCTGCTCCACAGTAGCCTCTTTGCTGTAATTCGTGTCTCTGTTCTGTCTGGAAAAATGAGAACGCTTCCAGGTTACTCTCTTCCTTCCCTTTCCAAGCCATAGGTTTCCTCAGAACCCACTTGCATATCCCCCATTCCAGAATTACAGGCTTATCTTCTCTTTCACCTCCCTCCTTTCCCCATGTCACAGATCCCTCTCCTCACCCTTCGTTTCCCTTGCCCTATCACAGGTAGAATTAGTCAGGAATTTTTCAGTGAAGGTTTTTTGCTTTTGGTTTTGTTTTATAAGTAAATACTGAGTCATCAGAATTGAAACTTTTCATGTGAATGCACCAGCTTCAATCCAACTTTTAGTTGGAAATGTTGTCTATGGTCCAAAATGAATTTCTGGACAGAGAGAAATCCACTCCCAGCCAGGTGGTTAGGGCCTGCATATGGGATGTTGGAGAATACTACATAAATCTCTGGTCAAAACTGAGAAGCTCAGAGACTTGACAGTGGGTCTCCCACCTTGCAGGAAAGTGCCCTAACTTGCAGAATATTGGATATTCTGGGTTGTTGCCTATTTTTTATTAATAAAACCTGTTTTGTCTCAAAGTAAAACAGGAACAGTTTAAAAATCCCAAACATTTTCATGAGCTCAGAATATCATTTACTGCCTAGCTCAATGCACATCTTTCCTCACAGATTCTTATTTGCTGCTATCTTGTAACCACAGGTTAGTCATAATCTCAATCATTTTACCTCTGTTTTCACATACGTGGGTCCCAGGGGCTGCTCCAGCAGTGGGGAAGGAGCTCTGTGCTTAACTATGCCTGCACATAGATTCGTTGGGGCTAAAGGTCTTTAGGAAATTAAATCAAACCTCTCAACTTCAGTGGAGTAAGAAATCCTCTAGGAGCCTAACCTTCACCAGCCCTAACTTCCCAAACCTTCTGGACTCTCCTGTGCAATAGTGCTGGGCTAAAAGTGACAGAGATGCTGCCAGGTGTTCTCCTTCCCCTCCCCTGACTGTACTGTGTGGAGTGGCAGTGAAAGGGCAAGACTCTGACCTGCCCTCACTTTTTTCCATTGTGCTTCAGGAAAAAAGACATCCACCACAAGGATTTTGTCTGTTGGGTGTGGGGGGAGGGGGGCGGAGGAGGAGAGAAATTAATAGGAGGACACCTATCAGCTCCCTATTACCAACTGTTTCAGAGGTTGCTGGAGAAATAAAAGTAAATATTCTTTTGTAGTTGCCTGTGCATCCAGCTTGCACAACTGTCATGGATATAGGAGTGAATGACACAGCAAAAATGAAAAGTTTTCAGGCAGATAGTTCAGAAAATAAGCTCCATATTGTGATATTTTTATATGCAATCATTATTCACAGATAGTATGCAAGTATATAGAATGGAAGAAAAAAATCAAAACCATAATTGATGTCTCCTGTTGTCTCCAGTTACCTGGTTATTGCTACACAGCACAAGACTATTATTATTTTGCAATGAAGAAAATTATGGCAATTACCAGTTAACAGAAAAAAATTAAAATAAAATATAAAACTATCCACGTTAATCTCCATTTCGTCTTGATGGAAACACTAAATTCCTGAAGATAACAGGGAAAACAGTTTTGCAGAATGGTATTTCCATTTATGTAAAATTACTTAAACTGACGTAGATATTTTTATTAAAGAAATTGTCCTCTACAAAAGTTACAACATTACATCTTCATATAGCTGCTTCCATAACAGAAGCATATTATATATGTATGTATGTCTACACTAACAATTTAATTCTAATTAAATACATGCATGGCCACGCAAGCTTTCATAATTCAAACTAAGGAATGCCTTATTTTGAATTGATGAAAGCTAACTTCGAAGTTATAAAATCTAGTTTAATTTCAAAGTGATCATTAATTTGAACTCATTAATTCGAATTAACCCAGTGCAGCTGTGTTAATTCGAACTAACTGTTAGTTTGAATTAGCCACAGCTTGATTTTTCCCTATACAAGAGTGCCCTGTAACTAATTCTAACTAGCAAATCCTGTGCATGGGCATGCTAGTTCGAATTAGGGTTTATAGGGTCGCCATGTTAATTCAACCTTTTAAGTGTAGGCATAGTCTATGATATGGACAAGACTACTCTCTCACCTCAGTTTTACTTCTATTACAAATGATCTTTAAATGACTGGTTTGTTTACAAGTGAAAGTAGTTCACATTTGATCCACATACAATTTGAATGATGTACTGTTCATGCTACAGAAACATAACATTAGTCCTTGTTAGTTTTGTGACTTCCATCTTAACAGAATACAGGCACTAGAAATAGGTTGGGCAAAACTGTCAATGAAGAATAACTAAGATGAGCTTTACAACATATATGCATCTTCAACACCAAATTAAATGATCTAGAACCATGCAAAATATGCTATCATAGGTACGTTATATGTATAATTTCACATGAGCAGGAAAGGATTAAAAATGTAAAGAACCAGACATTGCTGATTAATTGTTTAAACTTTTCTCATGCTGAGGCCATTTTGCCTACACTACAAATCACTTCTGTCAGCATGTAGGGTATGTGTAACAACAAATGATAGTGAAAAGCAAATTGTGTTCACACTGGTGTGTTGCTGAAAGACTCTGGCAGAGAAGAGGCAGAAGGAGAAGGCTTCAAGCATCTCCTGCTGCCAGAGCCTTTCTCTCCAGCAAGAACAGGCTCTAGAAGAACGGAAGCAGCGGGAAAAGGGTCCAGGAACTGGAAGGCTACAGCATGCTGCATGGTTTAAAAAACAAACAAACAAACAAACAAAAAAACCCGAAACAGTGTAGCCTGTAAGGCACAGTGTTGTGAGTAGAGAGCTGTGTACGGTATGTTCTTGGCTACACATGCACACCCTTCAGGCATGCCTGCATTCCATGCACCATTTACACTGCCACTTAAACCAATACTATGGGAGTTACCTAAATACATACTCAATATGCCCCAGAAAGAAGCATACAGTGCAAACACAGTCTTAGAGAATTGCTGTCTTTTTTTGGTATGGATTGTTTTGGTCTAAGGAAATAACAGTGATAATACGCACATTAACCTAAATACAGTGAATCAGAAACCTGTGATTACTGTTTGGTTTGACAGCACCACAGAAGTAACTATAGTTAGACTCACAGTTTTATGCAATTTGCATGAAATTACACATAATTATACATACTTTTTTTTTTTTTTGAGGTTTCCAAGGATAGGTTAGACACCTGTCAAGGATAGTCTAGGTGTATTCACTTCTCCCACAGTGAGGAGGAAATGGACTAGATGACCTTTTTAGGTCTGTACGTGCTTTAAAATGCAAATTTGCTAACTACCTGTGTTTATGTTACTAACATGAGGTAAACAGTAATTTTAGTCAAATACTAATTAAATTTTCTCAACTCTCAGAAACTGATGATGATTATATCAGTATTCTTATGCTGAAAAATTAAGAGTTATGAAACTTGTCTAGATGGGTTGCCAAAGCACAATATGGGAGTATGAGTTGTATAGCGCACCACTGTGCTCTCACATCCCACCATCCCTTGTGGTGAGGAACCGTTATGTAGTGCTGGACACGATGCAGGAGGTAGAGGAGATGCCATCCACCCCAAAGGCTGGTCAGATCACAGCCACCTCACCTAAGAGGAAGCATAGGGTTGTGGTGATTGGGGACTCACTCCTGAGAGGAACGGAGGCACCCATCTGTCGCCCTGACAAGGCCTCTAGAGAGGTATG
Source organism: Podocnemis expansa (assembly GCA_007922195.1). Classification (NCBI taxonomy): domain Eukaryota; kingdom Metazoa; phylum Chordata; order Testudines; family Podocnemididae; genus Podocnemis; species Podocnemis expansa. The sequence goes on along the minus strand of ML682018.1, from coordinate 8,038,088 downwards.
CTGCCTGCCAGGTGCCCGTATCCGTGATGTAATGGAGGGATTGACAAAAATCATCCGCCCCTCAGACTACTACCCCATGCTGCTTATCCATGTGGGTACCAATGATACTGCGAGAGGTGATCCTCAGCAGATCAAAGGTGACTTCAGGGCTCTGGGAGCGAGGGTGAAGGAGTTTGGAGCACAGGTGGTGTTCTCCTTGATCCTTCCAGTCAAGGCTAGAGGCCTGAGGAGAGAGAGATGTATCCTGGAGGTGAATGCCTGGCTGCGAAGATGGTGTCGTCAGGAAGGATTTGGCTTCCTTGACCATGGAGTCCTGTTTCAGGACAGAGGATTGATAGGCAGAGATAGCCTTCACCTGTCCAAGAAGGGGAAGAGCATATTTGGGCACCAACTGGCTGACCTAGTGAGGAGGGCTTTAAACTAGGTTCAATGGGGGAAGGAGACCAAAGCCCACAGGTAAGTGAGAATGTGGGTGATCTGGGGGGAGGGATGGAACTTGGGGGGTGCTGGGACTGTAGCACCAACAATAAAAGAGAAGGTAGTTGGAACATGGGGGGGGAATCAAACAAACGTCTTAAGGGCTCTACTGAAGCCCCAGTACATGAGGAGAGTGGGGGAGGAGAACTCCTAGAAAAAATGCAAGGAGGTTTATGTAATAGAATTGGAAATCAACATGACAATTTAGGGCAATTGGCCGGGTATCTTAGGTGCCTATACACTAATGCGAGGAGCCTGGGAAATAAGCAAGAAGAATTGGTAATACTAGCGCAGACAGGGAACTATGATATCATAGGAATAACAGAGACATGGTGGGATAGTCTGCACGACTGGAGTTTTGCCATGGATGGTTATAAATTGTTCAGGAAGGACAGGCAGGGAAGAAGAAGGGGAGGAGTAGCACTATATGTAAAAGAGCTCTATGACTGCTCAGAGCTCCATTATGGAAGTAGAAGCGTGCCTGTAGAAAGTCTGTGGGTTACATTGAGAGGGGAAAGCAACAAGGGGGATGTTGTGGTGGGGGTCTGCTATAGACCACCAGACCAGAAGCAGGAGGTAGATGAGGTGTTCTATGGACAAGTAGCGGAAGCTTCTAGATCACAGGCCCTGGTGCTCATGGGCGACTTCAATTTCCCTGACATCTGCTGGGAGGCCAATACAGCAGTGCATGGGCAATCCAGGAGATTTTTAGAAAGTGTTGGGGACAACTTTCTAGTACAAATGCTAGAGGAACCAACTAGGGGCCTTGCACTGCTCGACTTGCTGCTCACAAACAGGGAAGAATTGATCAGGGACGTAGAGGTAAACGGCAAGCTAGGCAGTAGTGACCATGACATGGTTGAGTTCAGGATGCTGATTAAAGGAAGGAAGAAAAGAAGCAAAACAAAAACCTTGGACTTCAAAAAAGCAGATTTTGGCTCCCTCAGGGAACTGATGGGCAGGATCCCTTGGGAAGCTAATCTGAAGGGGAAAGGAGTCCAAGAGAGTTGGCTATATTTTAAAAACACTCTGCTAAGGGCACAGGAAGTTGCCATTCCAATTAGGAGAAAGAACAAACATGTGAGGCAGCCAGAATGGCTTAGCAGAGAACTCTGCTCTGAGCTTAAACATAAAAAGGAAGCTTATAGGAAGTGGAAGCTTGGTCAGATGTCCAAAAAGGCATATAAAGATATTGCTAGGGACTGCACGGATAAAATCAGAAAGGCCAAAGGACAAATGGAGCTGCGGCTAGCAAGGGATGTAAAAGATAACAAGAAGGGGTTCTACAAGTATATTAGTAACAAAAAGAGGATCAGGGATGGTGTAGGCCCCTTGCTGAATAGGGCAGGCATCCTTGTGACAGAGGATGAGGAAAAAGCTGAAGTGCTCAATGCATTTTTTTCTTCAGTTTTCACAGGCAGGGTCAGCTCCCAGCCCACTACCATGGGTGTGGCAGATGGGAGAGAAGAAGACAGGCCCTTGGTGACAGAAGGTCAGGTTAGGGACTGCTTAAAGAAGCTGCAAGTGCACAAGTCCATGGGGCCGGACGAACTGCATCCAAGGGTGCTAAGGGAATTGGCCGACGAAATAGCCGCACCGCTGGCCGTTATCTTTCAAAACTCATGGAGAACGGGGGAGGTGCCAGAGGACTGGAAAAAAAGCAAATGTAGTGCCTATTTTCAAGAAAGGGAAAAAGGAGGATCCAGGGAATTACAGACCAGTCAGCCTCGCCTCAATCCCTGGAAGAATTATGGAGCAGATTCTCAAAGAATCCATCCTCAAACACTTAGAGGAAAATAAAGTGATCAGGAACAGTCAGCATGGATTTACAAAGGGTAAATCATGCCTGACCAATCTCATTTCCTTCTATGATCAGATGACTGGTTTTCTGGATGCGGGAAGCACTGCTGATGTCATATACCTTGATTTTAGCAAGGCTTTTGATACAGTTTCCCACAGCATTCTCATTGGCAAATTAAGGAAGTATGGGTTGGATAGGTGGACTATAAGGTGGATAGAGAACTGGCTAGATCAATGGTTTCAGCATGTAGGAATCAATGGTTCCATGTCTAGCTGGCAACCGGTCATGAGTGGTGTGCCCCAGGGGTCGGTCCTGGGGCTGGTTCTGTTCAACATTTTCATCAATGATCTGGATGATGGAATAGACTGCATTCTCAGTAAGTTTGCAGATGACACCAAGCTGGGGGGACCAGTAGACATGTTGGAGGGCAAGGACAGGATTCAGGGAGACCTAGATAAATTGGAACAGTGGGCCAATAGAAATCTAATGAGATTCAATAAGGATAAGTGTAAAATCCTGCATTTGGGACAAAAAAAAACCCATGCACCACTACAGGCTGGGAAACATTCAGCTAAGTAGCAGCACTATAGAAAAGGACCTGGGGGTCATGGTGGATGGGAAGCTGGATATGAGTCAGCAGTGTGCTCTTGCTGCCAAAAAGGCCAATGGCATACTGGGCTGCATCAAAAGAAGTATTACCAGCAGATCAAGGGATGTGATCATTCCCCTCTATTCTGCACTGGTGAGGTCACATCTAGAATACTGTGTTCAGTTTTGGGCTCCCCACTACAAAAAGGACAGGGACATGCTAGAGAGAGTTCAGAGGAGGGCAACCAAAATGATTAAAGGGCTAGAGCACAAGCCCTATGAGGAAAGACTGGAAGCATTAGGCTTATTTAGTCTGCAAAAGAGAAGATTGAGGGGGGATATGATAGCAACCTTCAACTACTTGAAGGGATGCTCTAAGGAAGATGGAGCTCGACTGTTCTCGGTAGTAACGGAGGACAGAACGAGGATCAATGGTCTCAAGTTGCGGTTAGGGAGGTCTAGGCTGGATATTAGAAAAAACTTTTTTACCAGGAGAGTGGTGAAGTCTTGGAATGAGCTGCCAAGGGAGGTGGTGGAGTCTCCATCTTTGGAGGTGTTTAAGGCCCGGCTGGACAAAACCCTGACTGGGATGGTTTAGGTGGGAGTGGTCCTGCCTCTGGCAGGGGGTTGGACTAGATGACCTATGAGGTCCCTTCCAACCCTATGATTCTATGATTCATTGGTTCTTTTGGACCATGCTGGTACATTATAAAAGTCTCCTAGTTCACTGTAACATAGTTTTGTTTCAGCACCATGTTAAGGTGTGCTAGGGAGCTTTTAGTACATACCAGCATAGCCTATATAGACCCAGACCCACTGGTGTTGGTGGAGGGAAGAATGGGAGAAGGGAATTGCCCTGGGATCCAGTGATTTAGAAAGTCCCAGGGACAATGGGAGGATAGATATCTATCCTCCTTTCCTTCAGCTCCCCCACCCCTCACGGTGCTTTACACTCCTCCCATGAGCTGAGCTTCTTTATTATGTGCCATAGAGTTCAAGGGTTAAAGTATGTCAGAATGCACCAGAATTGCATTCCGAGGCCCACTAATTTCTGGCACATTCCAGCAAGGCAGGGACAGAAGGGAGGCGTGTCAGCCTCCCTGGCTCCCCTGCACATGCACAGGCCATGCCAGAGGCAGGAGCCTCAAAGTGCAGCCTGGAGCAGGGGTGTAAGGGGACTTAGGGACGATTCTTCGCCAACCCGGCACACCGCCCACTTCCCATCATGGGGCACCCAAGCCCCATTCCCAGCCCACCAGGGACTGTCCTACTTGGTGGCCAGGGCCCTGGCCTCACCTCCCCTCACCTCTCTCGGTGTTGGGCTGGGACACTCCACCATGCAGCAGGCTCTGGCCACAAGCTTGTCCACGCTGGCCTTCGGGCTCCCTGTTCTGCTGCTGCCAGGGCCTCCCACCAGCATGTCTCCCTGCCCCCTGCTGCATTGGGGGTGCTCCTGATCCTGAAACCCTGGTGTGGACAAAGCCCTGTGACTGCCAGGGACCCCCAAGATCAGCATCGAGTCAGATGTGGAGTGGATATTGGGGGCCAGGGTTGGGTACTGGGGGCAGGGTGTGGATTTGGGAGATGGGTATTGGGAGCTGGGGGAATATTGAGGACAGGGAAATGGTAGATATCAGGGGCTGGGGTCGGGTATTGCGGGTAGAGTGTCCATTTTGGGGGCTGGGGAATATTGGGGACAGGGGAGTGGATATTTGGGGCAGGGGCTGGGTACTGGGATCAGGGTGTGTATTTCTGAGGTGGGTATTGGGGGCTGGGGGACTATTGGGACGTAGGGGTTAAAGTAAGGGGGAACACTCCTGAATGCAGTTCAAGGGCCCAAAAATTTGCAGGGCCAGCATTCCAAAAAATAGAAAAATCCAGTGGAACATGTGTTCCGTCCTGTCCTGGCTGTTAACAGTCCTATATCTCACCGTTGTTAATCACAAATACTTATTGTGTTATGCGGTATTTGCTAGTTTTGTGAGTATAACTGATATAGACTTAACATCATATAAAATTATAAATATTTTTATGGAGCAATAACAGATGTACATGGCACTGAGAAGTAATTGAAAATGACTACCTGGGCTGCAGCCCACATACACATGAAGGCGGCTCGCCAATTAAGAGGGTTCCAGGGCCCTCCAAATTATACTTTAACCCCTGATAGAGTTCCTGGGTGACTGAGGACATGATATCTGCGCTACTTGGTTCTCCAGGTTCATCAGTAATCTTCGTAGGGAGTCCAAGGGACTCAAGAAGCTGAGTTGCAGAAACCCCCTCAGCCGCCAGGAAACTGCATGGCACATAATAAATAAGTAAAAACTTCCATCAGAAATCCACCTGGATCTCAGCCATTCCTTTCTGGGGGGTATTGACTATTCTTCTGCCCTGAGGTCTGGAATTTTTACTGGGCCTGCACAGACCAACTAGTGAGCAACATGTTAGCATCCTTTAGAAATCACCCTGAAGCACAAGCTGGCACACTGTAGAAGCATGCCTTTCATACACACACAGGTAAACTTCAAAAATCAAAACACAATGTTTCTTTACATTTAGTCAAAATTCTTTCTTTCTGAAATCCTTGCACACAATGATAAAAACAATGATAGAATGATTTTCAAATTCTTACTAATTACACATTTTGATAATACTGCATCTTACTTTGATCTAAATTAGATCTAGGCATTATTGTGAAAAGCACATATACATTTACTATGTGTAATCTTTGTATAAAACATGAAACTGAGTTGTGAATGTTTTCTTATCTGCAGAGGTTTAGGGTTTTTTTTAATATAGTATCTGAAAATAAGAAAATTTATTTTTGTTAGTTTGTGCTTTTTTTCCTCTTATTTCCAGCACATTCAAGATTCTCCATTTATCCCCCTGCCAAAACTGAAATGCTAAAAGGTAAACCTTTAGGCAATAGAGGTATAATTCAAGTCTTTATCACAAGCCAAGGTCTGATATCCCTTCAGAGCGAATAGTATATTAGTTCACAAGAAATCTTAGTGAAATAAATGGGATTACTTGTTGATGACTCACTGTGAGACTATCAGAGTCTACCCCAGTGTTATTTCTGTGAACTAACAAAATAAGCTGTCCAAATGGATTTGGGGTTTTACAATTTTCTTTTTTTAAGTAGTAAATTTTAGATCTCTTTGAGATCTCTTCTCTTTGTCCGACACGTCTTAAACAATAGAGATAAACTGTTTCCATTCCATGTTGGACTATAGTTCAAAAACAACACCTCAAAGATCCTATATATTGTGTGATTGATAAAGAATTTCTCCTCAATATTGACACCAAAACTTTTAAAGAGTTTAAAGGACACTATAAATCACTAATAGTTGTGTACCTATATAATACTAAAAGATTAAAACCTAGCTGTAATGAAAATAACTTGACAGGAGGAAAGAAGGTTTTATTAATACAGCACAATTCTAATCTAAGCCTAAAATTAACTGAAACCTGTATGTGTTCCCTTCCTTTCCCTGCCCTTCACTCCCTATGGAAGCTCATAAATGTGTACATAAGAAAAGTCATGTGAGTCATTATAGCTTAAACATTTAAATACAGGAAAGAGGGAAACAAAAGATTAGATGAAGAGGAGCACCAAGACAAATCCACAGTCCAAGCAACAATGGACACTTGAACAGAATTACTGTATTTCTAAGGGTTGCAAATGGCTGATAGTTGTGCCTGACTTTTCAAGCCAGATTTTCTCTATGTACAACTAAAACATGTTTTCTCTAATTTTCAGTTACACAAATTCAACCTGAGATCTGTAAGTCAAGTTATTATCTCCAAGTAATAAATATTGAAAATTAGACTATTGCTAAACATTGTGGACTCGTAAGTGAAGATGATAATACAGTTCACCCTCATATACAGCATCTGTACTTAACCTACAGAACTGGAAATGTAAAAGGAAGGAAAATGGTAACTTAAATGTATGACAAATCTTAACTTCTAAAAGCAAACAATTATACAGAAACATTGTGCTTAGTCTCTCCCTTTAAACCCGGATCCAAGAATACTACAGTCCAAATATAAAATATTTCTTACTCCAGAAAAAACAACCTTTGTAATTCTCCAGCCATTATACTTTGAGACCACTGTGATATATACTTCCCTCACTGTGATGTCTGAGAATTAATCATCTCTCAGAACCTACAAGGCAACAGTGTTTTGCCCTTATACTCATGGAAAATTCAGTGAGTGGTTTGTCTGATTGTAGGGAGAGCTGGAGTGATTTCCCCATCTCTGAGCCCTAGTCTACACTCGGGCTGGCTTTCAGCGGCAGTTGACTAGCATTTACATAAGGCACGTAAAATGCCAGTGACTTTCTTAGCTGCCGGGATGCATTTGGGAAAACTGACCACAAATGCTTTGCGGTTGGCTTTCCCATATGCCTCCTGCCCCCAGAAGTTATGGAGACAATTTCCAGGAGCACAGCAGTGAGTTCAGACTGACTGCTAAGTGCTCCAACAATGCCAGGCTGACAGTGGCATCGCCACCATCAGTATAGACATAGCCTGATTCTGCTTACCTCCTCTTTTTTAGATTCTGCTAAATAAAACTTACCATAGAGTTCCATAGAATTGAACAACAGGCAAATGCTCTCAAGAGTTTAGTTTTGGAGCAGACTATATTGCACCAGTTACAAGTAATTGCTTCCTGCCACCACAGCAGTAAAGAACACTACCAGATGCTCCTTGCAAGGTCTTTACCTCACACTGATCTGCAGTATATTTTATATCAGGACCTTATGTACATCTCCAGCATGTGCATTCATTGTGACATTTTTATTTGCCAGGTAACTGCAGCTTTATGAAACTGTTTATTTAAATTAAGTAATCTCTAATTATTATCCCCTTCACTTAGAGCACACATACCGTTCGCAGGCAAGAGAGACAGGAGGCTAATACAGACCTTGGGTCAAATTTCCCTGTCTCCCTCTTTAATTGTAATTATTTGAAATTTAATTTAACTAATAATTGTGATACAGCACTACTGCCTGAATTACATATGCCTCGACATAGGGGTATTAGAACCACTAAGAGGATGGGAATTTGTCCATGAGTGGACTTGAACTCAGAACCACTGAATCCCAGATTGGCAGCAGCACTTCCACTACACTAAGAGATAGGAGAAAGCCTTGTGTCCCCTATCCTAATCTCTTTCGGGAGCTCCAGCCACTAGAGAACAAAACGATTGACAGAATATCCATTATCACTCCTCAAACTCAGATTTTTCAGTTACTCATTTAAGTGTAGTAAAGGCTGCTGACAAGAATTACTTCTAAAACTGCTGGAGACAAATTAATATGGGTTTCTAACTGATAATGTTTACCATTAGCTGTCAAATTGGGAGAAAATATCTGTTGTCAGCCTGCTGGAAATAATGGAACCCAGATGATCAGACTGGCCTAGATAGATTAGAAAAATGTAAAATGTATGTATGATAAGATTATTATTTACATAGATGCAAAGATGTGCATGGTGATTTGAAATAGAAAGTTTCACAGAGCAAAATTCTCTGTGTTGTGCAAGACATTAGACCACATGTTGCAATGGTCCCTTCTTGGCTTGAGAATCTATGAAGGACATGGAGCTCACAAACACAATAATGATGATTCACAAACAAAAAATTGATTGATTGTTAATGATCTAAATTAATTTCATGGATATTTAGTTTTAGAATAGGGATTCGTTGACAAAATTTTAGGTTTGTATCATGACAAGAACTGACTCAAAAGATTACAACATGGGCTATCACACTGAAGGTGGAGAATTGGTAGTGGAAGAGTTTACAAAAAAAGACAAAGTTTATTCAAAGCCTTTAGAAAGTCCTAAACACAAACAAAACCTAAACACTGCTCTCTACAGTTCTTACAAATGAAAATGAGCAAAAATGGACATAAAATATGATAGACAATGTGTCTATTTTGAGAATTCAAGTGTGATAGAAAACTTATTTTGGTATCTGCTAGGTTTCTATTTATGAAAATGTTGTTCTTGGTTAACAGATTAAATGGTGAATATCTGCTTGCCAAAAATACTATTGTTCTATGTAGGCAATAACGTAGCACATATAACACTATAGATCAGCACGTCCAAACATTTGGGTGAGGGGCCACAATGCAATTCTTTTCTCAGTTGGGGGGCAGTGAGAAAATTTTTGATAGATAAGGCATACAAGTCAATCTCAATAATAAGCTTTAATAAAATATTGATTAATGTGATATTTGGCATTGCTTTTGCTAGTCCTGTGTAGAGAGGACAAAGGGAGCAGGGGCCGCTGCATGAGGGGCCAAGGCAGAGCATGGGTGGCAGGACTCAGCTACTTCCTGACAGGGACCCTACCAACTCTGCTCTCCTCCCTCTCTGCCAAGCACAGCTCAGGGAAAGGAGAGCAGTGCTGGAGAGACGGAGAGGAGAACAGAGTCAGACGGAGACAGGATAGAAAACCTGGCAGTTCTGCAGTGGTCAGAGGTTTTGACACTGGGCATCTCTGTACCAGAAGCATTGATGGATAGCAATTTCTATGGAAGAGTTTTTCCCCCTGAACAGCTCTCTGGCCAGGCCATATCTCCCTGAAGCTGTGTCCAGGGCAGGAAATTGATAAAGGACCCAGCCAGCCCCAGCTCCTGAATTCTTGCAGCAGCACTCCATGGGCCAGATGAAAGGCCTTGGCGGGCCAGAGTCTGACCCCATGGTCCTCAGGGTTGGGCAAGCCTGCTATAGATGGTTTATTTCATTTATTTAGTACTTTCCATTCCAAAGGATCTCCAAACTGTTTACAAAACATAGTCCATTGAAGTGATCTACCTTCACAGAAGCCCGGCAGTGTTGTATTTGCATGTTTTAGTTTTGCCTTGTAGGGCCAAACTGCTGATATTGCAGAAAAAAGCTGTTTAGCTTAATTACCATTTCAGTATTAAGGCAATCTACAAAATCTGAACAAAAGAGGGCCAACTAGGAAAAAAGGTATTCAACAGAAAATGTTTGTATTTTTGGGATGTAAAACTACATTCTCATTCCTATAGTTAACTACTTGAAATTAAGGTTAGACTATACCATTGGAGCAGTTCTGGGAAGTCAGTACTGCTGTTATCCATGGCATACTTCTTTTGTGCACAGAAAATTCCTGTCTCCATGGCTGCCACTGAAAACTGCCATGAGCTGTAAATTTGCTTTTATTTTATATAAAGGACATATTAAACCCAGAAAAGAACAGTATGCCATTTTTTTAAAATAAAAACAGAGTTAATGTTTCATAAATGTGGAAAGCGATAAAGAGAAATCTTATTATTTAAAATAAAAAAATATGTTTAAAAGTGTAATCATTTTAAAAGGCTATAACTTCCAGAGATCCTAAAGGCAAATATAATAAATTTAATCATACATCTTTTAACTCATTGCTCTTGTCCATTTTCAGATTTTTTGGTGTTAAACTATTGATCAATTTTATTTTAATAAGGTGTTACAAATCAGAAATGTGGTAATTTTAGATTTTTTTTACATATTTGCATGGAAGTATGATCATTTATTTTTATGAGCATCTTATCGTGGATGCCATGGCAACAGTCATGTGCCAGTGTCAACTGGAAACAATACAACCAAATATACAGCCAGTGAAACTGGGAAGAGACAAATTGAGAGAAGTAGAGTTAGCAATTCAGGGAATCCTAAATTCTCTAACATTTCAGCTTTAGGTATTTCATTCTATAATATACATCAAGTAGGTTTATGTAAAAATGCCAGAGTAAGAGTAACAATATAAGGTAAAAGTTTGTGGGTGAGATACAGGGCAGAGCATACCTAAATATGGGAACACAGAACACATTTGTTAACTTATGAAGTAACTGTATAATCAAAGCTGAAATTTGTATTTAGTCATCTCAAAATACTATGACTCCCCAGACTTAATAGACAGATACACAGACATAATTGCAATTCTGAAGTTTAAAAAAATGCTACCTTACACCATACAGCTGACCCACAATTCTTCACTAATTCTCCTTCTAGTTAAAAGTAATGACACATAATACATATGCACAGGGTACAAGGTCTGATCTTTACTGTAATGACAACAAAAACTTTAGGAACCATTTAGATAGATGAGGTAGGATATGTACATATCAAGTAATCAGGAATGTGTCATACCTTTACATAAGATGACAAAAATTATTTTATCAAGGTAATTTCACATTTTATTTGAACAGATTTTACTTTTTTTTTTTTTTTTTTACTTCTTGTGGTTTGGATTATGTGCTGATAGTAATATGGTGGTTGTTTTAGTCTGAAATGCTCTATTGATTAATGTTACCCTTTGGGACCCAAAGTAGGAAAATGCTCATATACAGAGCAGAAATGAATAAAACAAATATGTATTTTTTTAAAGAGGACTTTTTTACTTCAATCATTTTATATAAAAAGTAAAGCATTAATAGAAAACATTTTAAAAAGAAAATAAACATTATGGACACAAGAAGACAGGAAAGACAAAACTCTTAATGCTACAGCAGGAAATAAAAAAGGATAAGTGTGTCAGATGTAAGAAAATAGGGGCTAAGAAGGGGAAAGCCAGTCCGAGAGGAGGAGAGGAAAATTTTAATATTATCACCATTTCAAACTTAACTGCACCTATGTTTCCCTCACCATAGCTTCTTGATAGAACCCACTTAAGGTTTCCAATTCACAGTTATCACTTTGGTGAAACAAACAAGGACACCTGTGACACTTAAAGACTAACACATTTATTTATTGCACCAGCTTGTGTGGGAGTAAATCCCTCTTCATCAGACTGACGGAGTGGGATTTTCTCCTACAGAAGCTCGTGCAGTAAATAAATTTGTTAGTCTTTTAAGTGCTACAGGACTTCTTATTTTACTGAACTAGACTAATAGGCTGATCCTTTGGAACTTTCATTGGTGGTAATCCACAGCTCTCTTCCTCCTCACCAAGGTTTTAAGGCTGTACAGTTCCTTGCCTTAAAATAAGCCCATTAAGCCTCTGTGCCTGTACTTTGTGTTCTCTTGAAAGTCTCTGAACCACTAGCATTTACAAGTTACTATACACCTCTTTCTAAGTAAGCACCTCTATTTTTAAGGTAAAATAACTGCATATAAAACTTATATAAACCATAAAGATTCCTCTATGCATGTAGGGTCCCAGATGTCCCCAAATCTTATACAGACAGTCCTGATATATGGTGCTTTTTCTTATAAAGTTGTCTATTAATTCTTGCCCCATCCTGGTTTTTCACTCTTGCTATCTGGTCACCCTGCATGCATGCTAAAAGCTTACCAGATGTCACCTGTCAGTCTTATGGGGCCTTGATACAATCTCATCCTCCTGCAAGGGTTGGGGCCCCTTCACAGAAGGTCCCTTTTGCTGGACAGGGAGATGGGGACAAGTCAGTTTAAACAGTCATTTTAAAGCAAAATCCCCTTCTGTTTTTTTAGATCTGGCATGCCAGTTTGACACAGTATATGCAAACCTACTTAGGGCATTCGACCTCTCTAGAGGCATTCACAATATTAGTGATTCACCCTAGTAACATCCTACTGTTTTACTTCTTGAAAGAAATGTGGTTACCCTGCTCTATGGAATAAAATATAATCATACAGATAATCTCTGGCCCAGATGGATACATAAATTCAATAAAATGTTTCCCAAATAATAAAACATGTGGTTGCAATGTTCATCAAAGGAAGAAAAAAGACACTCTATTTTTTAAATAGTATAAGGAGAAGGTGCTGTTAGTACCAACAATGGATGAGAGAAGTTGATGTTACCTCTAAAGAAAAGTTGATTAGGTTAAGTGATAAAAGAATACTTTCATTTACAGATGAAACAAATACCAAAGTGATTATTTTAGTATTTTTAATGCCAGTTTCATTTTGTTTTATTTTGTAGTTAAAAAAACACTTAATTCAAAAAAGCCTTTGAAAATGATAAAAAGGTTTATATATCACTAAACCTATTGTGTTCTTGTATCTATCACATCTGGGTCATTATTAGCAACAAGAAAGAAACAACAAATATGGAAGAGAGGGATAGGAAGAACACATTTCATCCTTACTCATCTCACTTAGTTATGATAGACATACAGTAAATTAATTATTGCCCTTAGGGTCACTAATTCTTTCAGTGCTCTTTCTTAACATTAGAGCAGTGGTAAGAAACAGGTGCAGAAAAGCAGAGTAAAGATAATATGCCATAAATAAAATTGCTAAATCAATAAAAAGTATTGAGCATGTCTAAGAAGAAAAAGTGTATTGTGCTTAGCATACAATACTCATAGATTCTTAGTCTTTATTTTTTTTAAAAAAATAGTGTTGTGAAATATTAATGATGCTGAAAATATTCCCCCTAGCAAATCATTATATTATGCAGCACATTTTTCAAAATGGATAAACTTTATAGGCTGAATCCTTTTCTTTATCCCAGATAAAACATCAATTTGAAACTGATTTACTACTCCTTCTACTGGGGGTGAAACATTTTTTCACAAAGTTTGTGTCCCAAGGGATTGAGATTGATTGCTTCACACAATACATGGTGACAAAAAGATTTACAGTTTTTGATCAGAGCTACTGGTACAGGCACAGCCGTCGAGTGGTATTATTTCAAAGACAGTGCACATTTTAAGATGAATTGGTCCCGAGGAGGACCTCTGGTGAGCTACCAGGCTCAGATTGTAAAGTCACAATTTGTTCTGACATTCAGTTTCTTTGCCGTAGTCTGTCTTTCCATTTCATACATTTAACAATAGGCTGATGGATTTTTTATATTAGGTAGTTCAGCATTTTATTGAGAAAAATATTCTTCTGTGACCCACTAAATACAAGATACGGAGAACAATATCCAGCCACAAAAACAATAACAATAACAAAAACAAAAAACAAAAAATCCAGTAGTAGATGTGAAATAGGAATTGCTTATTTTTAACACCCGAAGAACCATCTAGCCCTTCATATAAAGAGAAAAAATAATGTAGAAATGAGAAATTTCATTATTTCAGAACCTGTTCAAATTTCTGAAAGCATATTTTATGTGAAAGTCATACCTAAATAGCAGCATTAGACATTAGGGAGTAGATTAACTGAGTTTCTTTTCAGAAGACGTGACTAGAAAACCAAGCAAATCAAACTTATTTGTTCTTTTTCTCTCTGCTCCCTCTCCCCACTCTCCCCTGATTGTCCCACCCCAACTCACCTCCAAGTATTCCTAGTTAATCCTGACTTAACTGTAACATTCTTAACACTATTGTTAACAAAGTCAGGACTTGCTTATATTACAGTAATAAGCAAAAAGAATCTTGTCTATTTTATAAATTAAATCAGTGAAAACTAAAATCTGTTTTTAAATCAATTTAGCTAAAATTGGAGAGGAATCTATTTACATTAGACTGACACAAGCCAGGTATAAATCAATTAAAAAATGTTCACACACAGGAGTTTTCACCAGTTCAACTACCTTAAATTTACACACACATTTAGTCTGCACCTGCACTTAAAATGCTGAGCCAGCAAGCCTGGATGCCAGAACTCTACTGTTATAAGAACTGTCTAGGGAGTCTGGGCTACCATGGGGAGTCCCAGACCCTCCCCTGGGGAGACAGGACACAGGATCAGGGCTGTCCACAGCAGCCCTGGTTCCTGGGAAGTTCTTACTATGACAAGCCTCCAGTCTCCATCCTGGCCAAGGGGCAGACCCTAAGGAGGAAGGGAAGGAACAGGGCCAGGGCCATAGAAAGAGGCTAGACCACATACTTGGGGGAGCTAAGGCCCCCCTCAGTGGGGAGAAGCTGGCATAGCAAACAGGGGCTGTGCTTCACTCCCCCTCTCACCTTGCAATGTGCAGCTTCTGCCAATACTGTTCAATGGCTGCCTGAGGACTGCAGTGTGGGAGATAACACTGCCTTATGTCTCGCAAACTATGCCCAAGTTAAAAAAATGGGCAGGCTTGACTGTTCCATTTTTAAAAATAGGGGGGCCATAACTCAATGAATTTTTATTTTTTTTAGAGTGACCCAGATGGAGAACACAGACTAACAAGCTCAATTCTAGAAAGGTGTTTCCATCAAATATGTTAAATGGAAGCACAGCAAGAAAGTAAAGAATTACAACACAATTATGTTAGAATCACCTATACTCTTTTTTTTTTCTTTTAAATTGCCAAAGATAACATTCAGGAAAATGTAATTATTTTCAAGCTTCTGTGAGGTTATTATAAAAAATATAGTCTATATTTATAGACTACTTGGCAATGAAGCTTTAAAAGAAAAGTGTTCCAGAAAACAGGTTAGAAAAGGTTATAAGAAAAAATCATCATGCAAATAAAGCTTGTTCTTTGTATATTTATGGAGTTGCTTTATTACTTTGTATAAATCTCCTTTGACCTGTCACTGTTTTCTGCCAATTATGCTTATTTTGCACCAAAGTGCTAAACTTGAACCTTCAAAACTATGTATTGAATATCTGTCCATCCATCACTGTGTGCACAGTTTTCTAATTTTCATTGTCTTCATGTTCAAATTCTTTGGGGGAATTAACACTTTTTTTTTTTTAAGTCCTCCATACTTGTCTGTTCAATCATGGATCATCTTTCTCCTAATTAAAGATCCTTTTACTGTATGTTCTTATATTCTATATTTTAATATCCTGTCTTTCTATCATGTCAGATATCCCTGTACATTTTCTACAAATGCATGCAATTTTCTGTATACCAAATCTCTTAACACCACTCAGCATGCAGATCAGATCTTCTGGTTTGATTATATTTCTTTCCTTATTCTTTATTAGATGACATGCATACTCATCTTTTTGGTAATTATTGATACTCTTTTCATGATGCACTTTGAATGAAAATATTTTTTCAAATTATTTTCCCCTGGCTATAATTTGCTTTCTGCTTTGATAGTCATAATCAATAATTCATAAATTAGTGAATTCATAAACATCTCTCCCTATAACGTATTCTTTTCTAGGCTTTTAATTTTTTTCCAGTATAATAATATGCATGCATATCAATAACTATACATGCATTTTCTTCCACCTTAACTTTCAAAGCAATGCGTGCTTGATGTAATGTTTTTTAATGGTGAATTGAGAAATGTAGACTTATGATGAAGCTGAGATCTAACTACAGATTATAGGCATTAACTTGCTACTTCAAGCAGTCATTTCCTTTAAATGCCTGCATTTTAGATTACTGTTCAGTCACATAAGCGGAAATCCCAATTAGAAAAAAATGGCAAAAATATTGCAGAAATCCTAAAATTCTATAAATAAAACTCATTATTTGTCTTTGATCCCTTTCTCCTGGTTGAGAAGAATATGAAGAATAATTACCCTACAACACTCTTACCTAATATGTAATCAGCAAGCAGGAAGTCAAAATATGTATAACTATACTTCTAGCCTTTAAATATTATTCTGTGTACCTCAATGAGTTATTTCAGAGTGGCTTGGGAATGCTGTGCATGAGACAGCCAATGCACTTATTTATGAAGAAATGTGTAAGAACCATGGAGCAGATTATGACAATGCAGATTTCCAGCTGTGTTTCAGTGGCCACAGTGTGACACAGCAGAGAAGATAGGGTTAAGGTAGAAAAGTCCACCATATCTGAAGTGATTATAATGGGTTGTACCTGATACAGCCAGCCTTGTTATGAAAGCCACTACAGCAGTGACTTTCAATCTTTTATGGTCTGTGACACGTTGATGGCATGTCATGGCCCTAGAGGACACACCAGCCTACCCCAACCTCCCAAGGATGAATCCAGCTATTTCCCTGGCTCTTCATGCCACACTTAATGCTGTGTGACAGAGTTATGAGTCCCAACACAGTGGTTAAGGACCTTTGCATTAGAGAGCTGTTAGTTGACAGCTTTTCCTTGTATGTGGAACTCCAATTTCCCTTCTTCCAGTCTAGAGACTAATTAGTAAAAAAAAAAAAAAAAAAAAAAAAAAAAGTAGTGCAGGGGTGACAAACTCATTTAATGGGGGGGGGGCACTGGAAAGCAGGAGACCTGCTGCGGGCCTGTGGCCACATGGGTTCCCTATCTCTTCCCCCTCGATGTTCAGAACAGGGAAGTGATACTTTGCAGTCCATTTTCTGATCATAACAAACACACAAAAAAAATCCTCATCTGGCCCATGGGCTGTGAGTTTGACAGCCTTAAATTAATGTTTCTGGTATTCTTGTAATTCAACTTTTTAAGTATACCCATTCATATGGTTACTTTGTCATGGAATCACAATGAAAGCAGTGGGGGAACATATGTCTGATATAATCCATTGCAGTACCAAGCTCTATATTATTATATGCTGTTACTGAATTTTAAATATTTAACTATTATTTAATAACATTTAATAATATTGAGTGTTCAGATGCCACAGAGGCGGAAACATTATGAAAATGAAAACAAAAGAAAACTAGTATTAAATTAATATTTTAGTGTTCTTAATTTTCTTTATTGCTTTAATTTATTTTACTATATTTTGGAGATATTTATGTGTCATATATATTGTAGCATTTGATGATTATTAGAATATATGCTTTAGAACTATTGTAAGCAAAGTGTAGCAGTGCAGTGACTCTGCTATGGCACACTGGGGTTAAAAAGGTGCATGTAGTCAGCAGCCAACCGGATGAGAGAGCTGCTGATCCAATCAGAGTGCAGGCAGGTGGTATATAAGGAAGTTGCAGAGCTAGCCAGGATCACTCTGCACTGGGAGCTGCAGGGGGAAGGTTCTCCTCCTGGCAGGCTGGCGGTGGGAGCCAGCACCCTGGAGAGTACCGAAGGGGAGCAGGTACTTGGGGCTGACTGGAGCCAGGGATCCCACTGGAGCAGATTGTGGCACTGGCTAGAGCAGCAGTCTGGGGCAAGGAGGCCAAGGAATGGACAATGGCTGGACTCTGATGGCGAGACTGCATGCCACTGGGGCTGTGGAGAAGTGGCCCAAGGAGTTGACGTGACCTGTTTGTAGTGACTAGAGGGAGGCAGTGGCCTCAGTGGAGGCACTTAGGGTCCCTGTGCCAGAGTCTGGAGAAATGGGCAGGCCTAGGCCCCTCCCTGCTCCCCCAGCATGCCATGGGTGGCACTGGTGCCAGAAGAGGCACAGGCTCATAGGCCATTGACAGTGTGAGTGGCCAGAACGAGTGTAAGTTGGCCATAGACTGTTTTAGTGGCCAGAACCCTGGAAGGGATGGACTTAGGACTTAGCGGACAGGTAAGGTCCCAGGACTTGACTCGGGAGCAAGAGTCGGCATGTAAAGGAATGGAACACAGACCACCTAGGGGGGACCACTTGAGCAAAATTCCCCAGAAACACCACCAGGAGGCACCCTCCAGTTGGGTCGAGTGCTGCACCCGCTTACACAAACCAAACAAGACTTCACTATTTCCATCCTGTTTGGAATCAACCCAAGCCAGATCTGTTTCTGTTCTCTCCACTCAGCTTTCCTGGTCCCTGTCTACAGATCTAAGAGCTTCAAAAGTTTCAAGGAATCATTCTGAAAAATGTAAAGGAACATCTCTCTTTCTCACACACCAAAGTATTTTAAAATTAAAATGATTACAAAATACATGGATAGGGTGTGCATGTGTGTAGACGCGTATGCATGCATGTGACTTGAACAGTAGAATCAGCATAATATAACACTGAACAATAACACTTGATTGGTGGAAACCAAGAAAGCTGCATCTATGGAAAAAATAGATCTTAAAAATATTAAAACATGTATCTTTTGGACAATCCACTTCCTTCACAATTGTACCTATATGCGACGAAGTGGGATTTTCTCCCATGAAAGCTCATGCAAAAAATAAATCTGTTAGTCTTGAAGTGCCCCACGACTCCTTGTTTGTTTTTACCTATACATGACCCTGTCAAGACCCTAAAACATGCACAAGACAGGAACTGGTAGTCATGTGTGTACATAAAATATAGATAGAAGTTTAAATGCATGCCCCAAGATAGCAACCACACCCAGACTAAATGTAATGTAAACAATGCATTAGATTTGGAACCGCTTTCTCATATTGGTGAACAGTTAATCATAAATAATGCCAATGACATGGACAAATTAGAGAGAGTCCAGCAGAGGGCAACAAAAATGATCAAAGGGCTGGAGCACAAGCCCTATGAAGAAAGACTGAAGGAACTAGGCTTATTTAGCCTGCAGAAAAGAAGACTGAGGGGGGATTTAATAGCAACCTTCAAATACCTGAAGGGATGCTCCAAGGAGGATGGAGCTTGACTGTTCTCAGTAGTAACAGAGGACAGAATGAGGAGCAGTGGTTTCAAGTTACAGCTGGGGAGGTCCAGACTGGATATTAGGAAAAACTTTCTTACTAGGCGAGTAGTGAAGCACTGGAATAAGCTACCTAGGGAGGTGGTGGAATCTCCATCTCTGGAGGTGTTCAAGGCCAAGCTGGACAAAACCCTGGCTGGGATAATCTAGTGGGAGTGGCCCTGCTTTTTTTGGCAGGGGGTTGGACTAGATGACCTCATGGGGTCCCTTCCAACCCTATGATTCCATGATTTCAGTGAGTCTGCTCATGTAAGTATACGTGAACATGATTAAGGGGGACACAGCTTTGCCCAGTAAAATTTGAGCTCAGTGGGAAACTGCAGTACCACAGATTTGCATTGGACCAACCAGCTATTAAAACAAAAAAATAATTAAGCCAGGAAGGACTACTAATAGTATGCTACCTCATTGTTTGGGCTCCATCCTACCAAATTCACTTGAAACCAAACCTACATCCATAAGTAGTAGGGCATGCCACTGTCAACGCATACACAACTGCTATACTTCGACCCAACTGTCATGATGTCTTTTTTGAAGCTCCTATTAGGAATTTACAGGCAGTAACTGAGATCATCATCAGCTAAACTCAGTGATTAAAATGTCAACAGAGCATAAATAAGTGAATAAAAAAGTGAAGTAGTCTCCCCCCTCCCCCCAAGTAAATGGTATATGGCTAAAGGATGACCTTGAAGATTTTCACACAGATTTCAACAATTTCCACTCCATGATCAACCTTAGCCTAGAACCTACTACACAGGAGATCCATTTTCTGGACAGTACTGCACAACTTAGTGAAGGATGCAACCACCACCCTATACCAAAAACCTACAGATCTCTATAGTCACCTACATTCCTCCGAGCTTCCACCCAGGACAAACTTTCAAACCACCGTCCACAGCCAAGCCCTAAGATATAACTGCATTTGTTCTGATCCGTCAGATAGAGGCAGACACTTTCAGGTTCTCTATCAAGCATTCTTAAAACTATAATACCTACCTGGAGTAGTGAAGAAATAGGTTGGCAACTCACACACACACCCTTGGACTGATCACATCCTTCAAGTTCGGATCTGAGGTCTCTCCACATTCATGTTAGGTGGAGATTCCTTGTCTTCTTTCAAACAAGACCCTCCTGCTACTGGCAGAGGTCAAACTCTTGTACACAGAATCTCTCCTGTTTAAGCATTGTCTCAGTCATGATTACTTAGTGTGAACACACACACGGGTCCCAGGCACAACATCCCTTTCTGTGGTACAGTGGGCTAGGTGTGGTAAAGTCAGTAAGAGTCATTAGCAAATGAATTTTGTTAGGAAGTTTGCTAGATTATTTCCTGTATTAGCTCTTTTCAATGCAAGAAGGAAAAAAACATGCATACACACAACCACCACCTCTTTCACTGGCTTTGTTATATATGTCAGGCAGCTACTATGCATAACATAGAGTACAAAGCAGAGTCAGAGAGTCAAATATAAAATGGAGATACTAGTCCACAATGTAGGGCACAATCATATATTATACTAACAAAATGAAATACATAAATTGACAGAGACATGAACCCCAAAACAAGGAAATCATCTCTGAAGCATACCTGTATGCAGGTTATTTTTATACTCATGGTCCTTCTTGACTGACTAGAATATACAGAAGGAGTTCTGGTCTGCACCCACACTGAAGAAAAGGTGACTTAAAAATAAATGTTAGCTTCAGAGTTAGTTCTTGCAATTTTCAGCAGATCAATATGCATCTGAGAGCCCAACAGTATATATCTTTGACAAGGACATGGTTACCTCCAAAGGTAGGGCATAAAATTAAGCAGTTGACTTCCAACCCAAAACAGACTACAGCACAGAGATCATGAATTGCTTAACAGGCTGCTTGGAATTTATCATCCCTAAAAGTTCATTAATATGCCATTCAAGAGTACAGCTGACATTCAGATTACCACCGTAATCAGCATTTTCTGGTTCTTTGCAACAAGAGGTGCACACTGCCAAACAGGTTACTAAAACAAAAGGGCTGGGTGAGGTAAGGATTATTGCCATAGTCATACCATGATTATATTACTTCAGTGTTAATGAAGCCGTGATTATTTCATTTCTAAGAAGCATACTTTGTCTCCTCACTTTTGCATGGAACCTGATGATAAAATGTAGTAAAATGTAATGTTTTTGAATTTTTTAGAGGTATTGGGAGGGTAAAATTAGATTTTTTTTATGTGATGGAAAATTTAATAAGATTATAGCAAAGCAAACTTTTTAAATTGTGTTTTTGAAAATACAGTAATAAAGCAAGCAAAACATGGACATTTAACTAGACAGTGACAATCAGTGATGAAGAACACAGCATCACCAGTGACACTTCACAGTCTTATTTCCTGTTATGGAATGGCAGTCGTTTTTGTCTATGGCCACGTCTACATTGTGCTTAGTGCTCAACTAAAACCCACAAGGTCAATCTTGAGATCAGCCTAATAAAACCACCTTCTCTAGTGGCACTGTGCTTCATTGACAGGCTTGCATTTCCTTTTGGGGCTACACAGAGAAGCTATCATGCTGGAAGGGAGTTAGGAAGTCAACAGACAGTACACAAACTACTCAGCATGTAGCTTCCATTGATTACCTCTGAACTTTGCCACCAGTATAGACCTGGCCTCTCTCTTTTACTTCTGACTCTCTTTTTTAAAGAAAAAAAAATATTTTAAAACACAGGAGCACAGGGTTTCTGATCTTTAGTCTGAAAAGATAGCAAAACAAATAAGTTTATGCGCATACTTGGAAGCTGTCAGGAAGCAACTACTGTGCACATTCCACCTAGTATAAACTTGAACTTGATTGTTTTTAAAAGAAAAGAAAAGAAGCTTACATACTTTAAATGGAACAAATATTGGCATTTTTCCATATGTGCACTACAATAGTCAATTGCAAAAGCATACGTAAAAAATAGCACCACCATTATGTAAATCAGAATCAACGGTCAGAGAAAGTCATAATTTAATATAAAAATGAAAATATTAGTACATAAGAGAACTGCATGCCGGCAAAATAATATCTACTAGAAATTTCTATTGCCGCCCCCCCCCCGGAATCACCCCCAAAAAAGCAATGGAATAGGTATTTTTCATTCTAAAATGAGTTTTGGTCCATACTAATTTCACTCTTCCTTTCTGCTGAGTGCAATAGAGGGAAGAAAAACAAAGATTAGTTGTGCTTCTTCACATGACTCTCTCAAGTCAGCAACCTCTCTTTCTGTGTTTCAAACAGTACAAAGGTATTACTTTCTATATTTCTTGATAAAATGTATGTTCCTCAGCTATTTAAGCCATTCTAAAAGTCAGTACTCTGTTAGTACTAATTGATATAATCACTTTGTTCTTCCAATCTTTGTAATTTAATATTTGTTTGTCTATGCTTTCTACCTATGTGGCTAGTTCAAAAGAAAAAAAAAAGAGGCACTTTGAGTTAATATCTAGGTGGTTTTGAGGTGAGCTCATATCACCGGTCTCACATTGGATCTTAACTCCATTCCTATTTCAACAAAAGAAGTAGGTGAACAATATTTGTTGGTGTTTAAATTATGCTCTTGTCATCGAGAGACCATTACACTTTTCCAATTGGCATGGAAGATTTGTTTTGACAGCAGCTCTCTGAGGCTAATGGGAAAGTTTGGGTTTCAGAGGGCTCTGATTAAGATTATTGTTGCGCTGCCAAACCACTCTACTGATGATCTCAAAATGTAATTATAAACAAGCAATCATTGTCAAGTGGCTGTCTATCTGCTATTCAGGTTCCTGTTCCATCCCCAGCTACTAGTAGATATCTCTTTAGCAGTAGTTATTACTACTATTTTAAAGAGCTTAAAAGTACCTAGATAAAACACAAACAAGAAGGTATTGCCCTTGCCTGAAGAGTTTACTTTCTATTTCAAATCACAGTCAGGAAATAAAGATTTCTATTTCTTGCCTTCAACAATCTATTTCAAGTGTAAAACTCACTATTGTTATTTATGCCTTTGTAACCCTAGTATTGGAGCACTACAATGCAAGGGAAACACAGATGTAATGTGATCTCTCTAGGAAGTACTCAATAAAACAACAGGTACAGTCTGTACTGTAAACCTGTACTGAAATTGCAGCTAATAAACTTCAGAAAATTAGAACTTAAAATATGTCTTTAGAAAAGTGATACTTCATCATACCTTTCTTTCAATTCTAAAGCTTAATTGATAAGGTATCGAATTGTTAGAATACACATTATTACAATAGGCAGTGAAGAAATGGAGCAAGAAAAAATGGTTTGTATTATTGCATTGTTCTCTAAATGACATTTTAAATAGATACATGTATTTTTTTTAAAAGTACATTTCTGTATATCTATAAGTAAAGTAAAAGAAATCTGTGAATCTGTTAAATGAATACATTTCTTCGTCCTTAGAGGTATGTTTGTATAAACACATGGAGGCCTCTTAAATGAATAGCTGTTAACTAAATAAACCTGGTAAAAATAGTTCCCCCACTCCCCTGAATAGAGGTTAGATGAGACACCTACTATGCTGCAATCAAACACCATGAAAGAATAGTGAACAAGATCTTACTTCAGACTTCTCCCTGTTATAGGTAAAATATCTAGGGTTAAACATCTACACAATTGTAACATGAATGTTAATTGTTTGAAATCTGCACTAGCTTTCTGCTCCATCCAGATGGCCTCCATAAATAATGTCAACACATTTCCCAGTACTCTGAAAATGCTGCATTCTTCATTTTCATGTTATTCTTTTAACTATATTCCACAGCTATTAACCTAACTATTTAATCATCTAATTTATTTTATTTGACTTTTCTACAACATTTATTTTAGTTTTACTGCATCTCATATGCTACTCTTGCAAACAAAATTCTTGTAAGATACTTTTGAAGGATCTGGAACTGAGGTAATAATGTTTAAAAAAATAAGACATAGCCATTCTGTTAATTCTGTATATATGACTTGGTCAGTGAGGTAAAGTTAATGTATAACTATGGTGGGTTATTACTGTACTATATTATTGTATTGATTATCAATTATATCACTATAATGCTCAGATTTACAGTGGCCTGTACCAGAAAGTGACAATAGCTTCCCACCTACCCCCCCCCCCCCCAAAAAAAAAAAAAAAAGAAAAAGAAAAAGAAAAACACAGCTGAAAGGTAACAGCATCCTTCAGGCTTTAGGCCAAAGCAACAGCTGTTTTGCCAGGCAGGAAGGTTAGGGTTCAAAAGGGCTATACAAAAAGTGAAGTGTATTGACCCCCTGCAAATGTAAGTGAGTTGTCAGGAACTATCCAGGGTGTTCTCTGTGAAATCATAGAGGCTGACACAGAAAAAAAAGACTCTGATGAAGAGTCTAATGAGTTGGTCCTTCCATGTATCCCCATGTGGAAGATGGTTAATACACTGGTAGGCAGACCTGCACACTGGTCTTTTTAAGATACCTATTGTCCAAAATGAGTTTGTTCTAAATAAATAATATGTTGCTTTATGTTGTCACTGACTATCACAGTGCCATTGTTCTAGAAGACAACATTTAAATTAGACCTGTTGAGGCATTCATGGTTTATACTCAAAAGGACTACAATCCAGGACTCACTCAAAGTGAGAAAATTGTAGGATTACAGTCCAAATGACAGGTGATGGTTAAGAGGACTGAAATCTAGAGGAGGGTAAATCTGGAGGGGTCAGAGGTGCAGTTCTCCCTATAACTGTGAGAAGTGCCACCCACCATCGTTAGTTAAAATATAATTATGAATTCACTACAAACTTAACAGTGAATAATGGTGTCACAGGCTAGAAGCACTTTGAGACAAGCTAGTTTCAGCCTTGTCTAGCTGAAGGAGCTATGGCAGCTCAAGGTTAAATTAGGTGACCTTAACTGTGAAAGGGTTAGGACAAACCTATACAAACAGAGGGGAGAGAATGCAGAGAATGCAGGACTCTCCTTCATGTAAGAAAACCATAGGCATCAGGTCACATTCCTGTGGGTTGGTGCCCTGAGACAAAGGTCATACAACAGGCACAGAGTTCACTAGGAGGATCCACAAGGAACAGCATAGTATCCTGTGGGGGAAGTCTGAGCTAGGGCCTGGAAGGAAGGGGTGCCTTTTTTTTTTTTTTAAATGCATCTTACTAGTACAGGAAAACAGGGAGAAGCCCAGAGCCCTGAGATCCAAATGGTGGCTGTGTTAAGCAATGGCTGTGGGGAAGCAGCACAAATGGAGTGCTTCTACGTACAAAGTGACCAAGAGAACAGGCACATGTCTCAAAAAGCAGACCTAAGTACTTAACACAGGGTCTCTGGTAAAAAGTAAATGGTAGGCCTGGCTTTTAAGCAAGGGGTATGTGAACCCAACTGCAGGGAGGGCCAGTACAGCCTGAGAAGCGCAGAAGAATTATTATTTGGACCCTTAATCTGGACTTTTAGTAGAACCTTTGGTTTCTCCAGAAGGCAACAGAACTTTGTGACTTGGCTTTAGGCCAAACAATGGAAGACCCAGGAAGAAACAAACAAATAACAAGAGGGTCCAAAGAAGACTCCTTGCTACATGGTATCCTGACACAAGAAGATACCATTGGTGGTGAGTGCATTATTTTATGAAATAATCAGTGGCATTATTTTAAAGTTTCAGAAGTTTTCCAAAATTGAATGTAATACTTGCTAGCCTTTACTTTTTAAAACTGATTTTGTAGAAGTAAATATTTTATATTAAATATCCTAGCCTTATGGCTCTTTAAATCAAAATCTGGTATACTTTATGTCATTTTTAGAATATCAATTTCTTTTTCCTAAATATGTCCTCTGTAGAATCATACTTGTAATTATTACTGTTAGCCAACCCTAGTAAATCCAATTCCAACTTTTTTTCTTTTAGTGTGTAATGAACAACAGCATTACAGCAAGAGCACATACACCCCTTACTCTGTAAATCAGTATAAATGCAATAGAAAGTTGAGAAATTATTCAATCAGTCTAGTTAAAAGTTAGAGCAAAAATATTTTCAAAACAGGAAATGGGACACCAAGGAGGACATGCTGGAGCTGAGCCGCCTCACCCCTCCCATCCCATTCAGCTTTCCTAAACTGTCTTCCCCCATGTCTCATAAAGCTGGCTTGAGCCTCTCTTCTTTCCCACATGAGGCTGGCCCAAGCCACTCACCCAAGCCTCCCCCTCATGGGGCTCACTCAAGTTGACTATTGTCACTACTCCTCAGAGCCCTCCTATGCAGGACTGGCATTGTTGCTTGCCCCAACCCCTCCACACCCCACTGTGCTTGGCAAAACTTGGCACTTGTCCCATTTTGCTGATGAGTTCGTAAGAGCAAACGGGGCAAAATTTTACCAAAATATATTCAACATGTCTAGGTTTCAGGGCTTCAAAAGATGATTCTCCTGGCCAAAATGAGACAAATGGTCACCCTATTAAGGGCATTAGTTCTCTAGAAATCCATATAGCACATACTCCATTAAACTATTCCACTCAAAGAAGAAAATCCAAAATCTCGTTTTTTCCCCTTTCTGTTTTCATCTTATCTAGATTAGAATAATAGAAGTATAGGACTGGAAGGGACTTCAATAAGTTATCAGGCCCAATGACCTACACTCAAGGAAGGACTAAGAAATAACTAGATCATTCCTGACAATCAGTAACAACAGCTCAGCTTCAGGCTATAAGCTCGTTCCAAATGATGACTGTTCCTTCCAGTTTGGTCTTTAGTCATTATTACTAAAGTAACACAAAAATGTAGCATTCTCAACTAAGGGAAAGTGTTTATTACCAGATATTTTTTATAAATGTAATATTAAAGAATAGGAAACTTTAAAATTTATCCCCTTCACATTATAGCTATAAAGGACCATATCTTTTCATAGGTATTTGCTTAATTCTGTACATTGAAGATTACTGGCCTATGCATTAATTATTCTAATTTTGGCACACCCTTTTTTCTGCCACTGGAGAAGCTGGTAGTTCATATTCTTTCTCTGAACTGTCTCTTTACGGGCTTTGACAGAGTAAAAGTTTTTCAACATGTAAGAGATAAGCATCAATTGTTAACATCTAACTTTTGAAACCACTACCTCTGTTGATAAGGTATCTCCATCTTTTCGGCAGTAAGATCATCCTTATTGTTAGATTAATGCAAGCCAAAACAATGCCTTTTAAAACTCCCCCAATCCTGCAATGCATAATTGACTTTATAATGTTGGATTTTAAAGTGTATTATATATACTTGTATGTATGCAGGGGGTAACATTTTCCCCGAAAAAATTCAGTGAGGTTGTCACTGAGTTGCTCATAACTAGTATGTATACATGGACATTCTGGTTCAGACCAATGATCCATCAGTATCCTGTCTTCCAACAGTGACCTTCAGAGGGAACAAAGAGAACAAGCTAATTACGGAGTAATCCATTCCCTATTGTCTAGCTCCAGCATCTACCAGTCAATGGCTTAGGAACACCCAGAGGATGGGGTTCTGTCCCTGAATATCTTGGCTAGTAGCCATTGATGGACCTATCCTCCATGAACTAATGTCATGAACCCAGTAATGCTTTAATCCTTCATAACATACCCTGCCAATGAGTTCTGCAGGTTGAATGTGAGTTGAAAGAAGTATTTATTTTATTTGTTTTGGATCTGCTACCTATTAATTTCATGGGCAACATTTGGTTCTAATGATAAGTGAAAGTGAAAATAACATCCATATTCATTTTTTCCATGACATTCGTTAGTTAACAAATCTCCATCATACCCCTCCTTATTCATCTTTTTTTCTAAACTAAACAGCCCCCATCTTTAAAATCTCTCTTCATATGGAAGACGTTCCAAACCCCTAATAATTTGTGTTACCTTTCTCTATTCCTTTTCTGATTCTAGTATATCTTTTTGAATAGACCGAATGAGAATTTCACATAATATTGCAAGGGTGGGTGGGTGTGCAATGGATTTACAGAGTGGCATGGTATTTTATATCTTATTATCTATCCCTTCCCTAATGCTTCCTAACATTCCATTAGCTGTTTCAATTGCTACTTGCATTTAGCAGATATTTTCACAGAACTATTCAAATAATGACTCCAAGATCTTGTTCTTGAGGAGTAACACCTAATTTAGACCCCAACATGGTATATGTATTGTTGGGATTCTATTTTCCAATGTGTGTTAGTCCGCACTTAACACAGACATTCATCTGCCATTTTGTTGTCCAGTCACCCAGTTTTGTGAGATCTTTTTGCAGCCAGCAAGCATCAGTTACCTTATTGCAGTCTCACAAGTGAATATTTTGTGTGGACAAGTAGTACATCTGATAAAAGCAGTGACAGCAGAACACTACCTCGGTGCTCCAAATTCCCATTTCATTCATTACTGCAGCAGACTGTAAATGGTACAACACAGTCATTTACAACATAAAGTAAAGAATAATATGTATGTATTTGTTACCTGTATTGAAATTAAGTTTAAACATACTGGACACAAAATCTGTTCTACTCATTTGATGAGCTTCACTATAGCAAATATACTTAAGTGCCTCACAAAGATGGAAAGAAAAGTAGTATTCTTTGCTGCCATGTGTATGTATAATATAATAAATGTAGTGTTCAGTGTATTTCACTTGTTAGATCTGAGAATTTTATTTCTGAATATTTCAATGAAATCTCTGTCCTTCCTCAATGGTGGTGCAGAAATTTCTAAGTACTATAGTACTTCATCTTTCTTTTGTGCTTTTAACTTCTTTTGTCCAGTGTATACCTTTAGTTTAGCCTTACAGAACATACCCAGCAGGATGTACCATCTGTATATGTATTATTCAATATCAAATAATCGACATGCAGTTGAGACAAAAAAGGCACAGAAGTAGAATACAATAGGGACAAATAGTTGGGCAGCAGGGAAGGAAGAACAGTATTTGAGCCACTTTAAACCTTGTGAATCAGCTACAGAGAATCACCATTGTTAGTTCCCAGAAATATGGACCTTTCTGGGGAAAAGCAAAGACAACCTGCTCTTTTTTTTTCCCCAAAAGATCTCTCTTCCATTTCCCAAAGAGAAAACTCAAATAAATATATGGGGAGTTCAGACAGGGACTACATCACATTTCAGCCTGACGAATATTGTTTATGCTGATAAACAGCAAAGCTAAAATGTATAATTTTGAAAAACTCTTACCCAGCAATTACCATCACATGGCCAAGTTTATTATTTATTAAATAAATGGCAGACTCATACAATAAATTATGTATTATGCACTTTTGATCTCTTCACCTATATCCTGCC
This sequence comes from Podocnemis expansa, assembly GCA_007922195.1. Lineage (NCBI taxonomy): Eukaryota > Metazoa > Chordata > Testudines > Podocnemididae > Podocnemis > Podocnemis expansa. The sequence goes on along the minus strand of ML682018.1, from coordinate 8,008,582 downwards.
CATTATATCTAAATTTAAGATTCTGTCATGAACATTGTTAGTAAAAGTCAGGGACAGGTTGCAGGCAATAAACAAAACTTCATGGAAGAATTACCCCCCTCCCTTTTTTTTAATTTTAACCAGAACCTACCTGAAAGTGAAGGGAAAACAGAACTGCCTAGGTTTGCAGCTGCTCCAGCCCATTGTTCTAGTAGCATGGCCACCCATCGCTTTTCCAGTGGCCCCCGTTTTGGCTAATCAGTCAGGTGCTCTGCAGCATACCTGAGACTAACTGTTCTGAGAGTCCTGACTCAGAAGTCCCAGAAAGTCATAGAATCTATCACATCTGTGACCAAATCATATCATTATCCCATTTCCATCTGAACTACTACGCATTTACTGAAAGCTCTGAGCAGTGTAAAATAAATTTAAACTTATTGCAAAAATAACCCAGGTTTTGCAGGGATATATACCTATTATTTCTACTCTGACCAGCTGTGATACATTAAAACTGTGACAACGTGCTTTAAAACAAAATCTAGATATGATCATTTTATGGATTTTAGAAATGTTTTAATGATTTCTCCGAAACGTATAGTAACCAAAGCAAGATGGCATTAGTTAGAGATATGATAGTTAGGGCCAATAAAATATTTTTTAAACTCTGATTTTTTGGTAAGATTTTTTTTTTTAAACCAGAAGATGTAACATTTGTGGTGTTACATATTAACACACAAAATTAAACTGGAACCAGATAAGATGCACAACACAACTCACTCCTTGTTTTACCACTTCTGATTTACATAGGATCATCTCCCATTTCAGCCAACAAAAGCTGTATACAACACCATTATGATTGTTTACAATCTTTACATACAAGCTTAATGATACCTGGTGCAACCACAACCTTATATAATCCACATGCATGTTTGTTAATTTGATTGCCAAAACACAATTTTAAGAATTAACTCTAGTAACACATTAAACTTCTAGAAAACAATTTAAAAATAATGGTATTAAGTATGGATGTGACTATTTTAATTAGTAAAAAAGTCCTAATCTAGGGCAAAGTATTGTTACCACTTTTAGAACTATGATCCCATTGACTCTGGGACTCAGAGTATTTGTAGCTTACTGTACGAAGCACAAGAACCTGGTACAAGTCTACAATTATATATTTTACATATTATAATTACTTGCTTATTTGTGTCATTACATCCATGAAGTTTTTACAACTGTTTTTACTTGGAGGAAAAAACATCAGATGTAATAAAATTTCCTACAAGTAAGACTCTTTCGATTTTAATTTTTTGTAAAGTTGAATATACAAAATTAAATATCTTTTAGGAAGAATCTTTCCATAAAGAAAACATAAGCAGACACAGCTGATTTGCAGCATTAACAACTACCATTCAAACAGCTGACATAAAGAAAACCCATTGAGCAAGTAGGTATATTATCTAACCAAATGAGAACATAGTTGCTAGGCAGGCTTATACAAATCTTTTTTTAAATAAAAGGTATCAGTGCCAAAAAAGTAGTGTATTTTGCCAATGACTGCTCCTAAAAGAATTTACTATTCATAGCAATTGACAAAAAATAAATGAATGATAGAAGAGCATTTATAATTAAGAATTCTTGTTATAATTAGCATTCTGTTGATCCTAACCACAATGGAGTACACATTTAAAATGTTTAAGCAGAAAGATAAAGTGGATAAAATACATCAGTATATGTTTTACCACAAATGACAAAGTTTAAATAGTATTTTTGTTTATCCAAGCGTGATGATGTTTTCCTACTGAACTTCTAGATATTTTCAACTTCCAATTGTGCTTTAAAAAAGTGCATTAGTATTAGATGTTCTGTGTTTCCCCAACACAGACACATTTAAATAAAAACAGGCTTGATCCAACTTCCATTAGAATCAGATCAGTGGGAAGAATCCTACTGATGTCAGGGACAGCTACGTTGTTTCTTAGCCTTCTACTATACACACATTTCAGCAGATCCCTGCATCCATACAACATAAAATCTTATTATTCCTTCATTAAGCTTCTGAGTACAGTAGCCTGAAACCATTTAATGTCTAATGCACATACCACATACCTTTTCCTGCCTCAACTAAATCCAAGAGTTCCCCTACTTCACAGTCATAATTTCTTGCTCTGCAGTTATCATCAGAACTGTGAGTTGAGCACTCTTACTGTCTTAGATTGGTATGAAGAATTCGCTTTACTATCATTTGGAAATCTGTATAGAGATGGATGATCATACTCTTTATAAGTAATTTGAATTTAAGTTGGTATTTCACCAAAAAGCTTCTGACAAAAGAAATCAGTCCACCAGTGGAAAGTTATGCACAACAGCAAAGTGCAAAGCCAGCCTCAATATATATACAATTTAGATATACAGAAACTGGATAATATAGAAGTCTATTATTAGTTCAGAGGATTTTATCTCAGTGCTGTGTTCAGAATGTATTGAGAGAGCCAGGAAGTTTGCATGTTGCATCAAATTCTCATACCCTAAATCTTAAATTGTCCAACGTATGTCAAAGATTACCACCCTAATGGCAAACAAGTTCTGTGAAATTACTGTTGAAAAAAAGCACACAGTGCAATCACAGAAATGTTTTGTACTGTGTGTTTGAAGAAAATTAATTTCTGATAAGAGGTTCTCAAAATATTCTGGTAAAATTACTAAATTGTTATAGCACCAGAACAAGAATCATCTTAAGAGCATAAAATAAAGTTATACAGATGTTAGCAGAAATGGACACCTTCGATGAAATGTGGTTGTCCCTTCCTTTTCGTTCAACATTTTGAGTTCTGAAGAACACTAGGCAGCTTTGGCAGCTTTCAGCATCAGCACCATTTACCAATAAATCCTCATCAGCATTCTGGTCACTCCACCATTATGGGCTGGAAACTGAGGACATTTAATTAGGCCGTTTTCCTGACCTTGACAAATGTTCTTAGAACTCAATTTTTTGATGTGTTCTGAGGAATCCCTGAGATATGAAACTTGGATTCTTCCTATTCCCTCTTTAATATATACTGTCCATCCTAACTCCTTTATAACTTGCTCATTTCTCCTTCTAACTATTAAGGGCCCAGTATAACTAACCAGGACAAATCTATCTTTGAACTAGAGCTGATGGAGTGGGGAGAAGAGAAATTGTTCTGCAGACATTTCTGACATTTTTTAATTTGTTTTTGCTCCGAATCAGAGTGCAAAGTTGAAATCGCTTGCACAATAAAAAATAAAAATCATAATAAAAATCAAATTGGAATAAAAAACATTGTTTCAGTAAAGTTTGAACATTATAGTATGACATTAAGTATACATAAATGTAATATGTATATATAACTGACTGCAGAAGCGTTAATATATCACTATTGTGAATGGTCCCTTAGAATGTGCGCTAACTACTTTTTCTATTTAATCAATTCTGGCTTATTTAATCAGTTCAGCCTCAGCAGTGAGGCTGAGGGTATGTCTTCACTGAGGACAGCAAATTCACTTTCATCAGATTGATTTATACAGACTGATTGAGTGGAAGTAAAGACCCAAATCAATCAATTCAGAAGTTGATCCAATAAAACCACTCCCTCAAAAAGCATAGCACTAAGTCAAAGGGTATGCATTTTCCATAGGCTCAGCCTGGAGGAGATGGTGAGCAGAAGAGGATTTAGGAAGTTGATGTGAGTTACACAAGCTACTTTGCATAGCTTGCATAACTCCCAACATTGACTAATACCCAAATTTTACATAAGTATAGACCAGGCCTTAGAATACCTTTCTCAGAACTTAAGAAGAGTTCTGTATTCCCGAAAAACTTGCTTTCTGTTGAGAAGCTGGTCCAGCAAAATCCAAATTGTCTTGCTAATGTTCCCAGAAAATCTTTCAATTTTGACAAAACTACACTTTCTGACAGAAAACTATCAAAAAAAAAATCTTGATCAGCCATACTTTAACAGTATGTTATAATTTTAACAAAATGGGAAAAAATGTATTTTGCCTAGGTTCAGATAATAAAATACATTCATATATAAAAATGTGGCAGAACTGATGCATACTTGCTAATTACAGAAACTTAACAAATGAGTTTGTCCCCTGGAAGATCTTTTTGCTGAAATCCCTAAATAGGAATATTATCTGAGTTAATTTAACACCAGCAAATTTAACTGCTGTCCACATGCATACAGTTTGACTTGTTAATGTCTTAGTTAGTAAACCTTTTAAAATAAATATAAAAACTAAATCAACTCTTAACAATTAAGGGTCCCTGTGATGGGGTGGACCCTCTCCACACTCAAGCAGGCTGTGACAGGGTGGACCCATCCCGCACTCAAGCAGGCCTATATACCCTAAGGAAGAGGGAAGCCCCACCTCTTAGGCCCTGCTGGGCATGCTCAAACTGCCGCCCAGGCATAAAAGGCTGCAGTTCCCCTCAGTCTGGGGAGGGCCAGCAGAGGAAGCAGACATGTGGTGGAGGCTCTGACCCAAGGACCGGTTTGGCCCCTGTCCTAAAGGGGCTCGCCATTGATAGGCCGAGGACGCTGACTACCGGGCACGCCATCGAGCAAGGTGTACTCCGCCGTGAGGACCCCGGGGCCCAGGCCAAAGACTTGGCGACACCAGACGGATCTAGGGAACCGAAGGGGGAAACACCGGCAATGACCCAGGTAGGAAGCAGCCCAAGGAAGTGCCCAGTGGTGTGAGCCGTGGTATTGCTGTGGACCCAGTTGGCGTGTTGCGGCACGGATCCCTGCCGACTGGACCAGGAGCTACGGTAACCCCAGGGCCCTGGGCTGGGGTTCAGTGGAGCGGGTGGGCCTGAACCCCCCTACCTGGGCACACCCTGCCCTGGATTGAAGGGCCTTTGAATGCTGACTCTAGCCATTGGGCTGCACTGCCCTGAGTTGAAGGGCCTTTGAATGCTGACTCTGGCCATTGGGCTGCACTGTCCTGAATTGAAGGGCCTTTGAACGCTGTCTCTGGCCATTGGGCCACACCGTCCTGAATGGAGGGGCCTTTGAATGCTGACTCTGGCCATTGGGCCGCACTGCCCTGAATTAAAGGGCCGTGTTTGGGGTTCAAACCAGTTTCACCCATGTTTGATCAAGCAGGGGCAGCATACCCCATGGCAGTCCCTTTCCCTCTTTACTGAAAGCAAGATGACATAGATCAATATTACTCTTTTTATAAACTGCTACATAACTCTATGGCATGGCTGATCAAGTGATATGTACCTATCATTCAACATCAGAAGGTCATGTCTCCTGAAGTCAAATTAGATCAACATGAGTACACCTAGAGAGGCTGTGGAAAATCCATCACTGGAGACCTTTAAGAATAGGATTTTCTTACACCTGTCAGGAATGGTCTAGATAATAGTCTTGCCTTTCGTGCAAGGGACTGAACTAGAAGACCTCTTATGGTCCCTTCCAACCCTACAATCCTACGCTGATGACATATAGATGTCATTAACATTAGTCATGTACCATACACAAATCTTGATGGAAGCCATCTATCAAAAATAGGAAGAGTGACACAAAAAGCATGCTTTTGTGACAATAAGTTCCCTCCCCCCCCTCAATTAGGTGTCAAAAAGGCTTATACAGCTGGCACTGATAAGAACAAAACATTTACTTACAGGACAGCTCAGTTTCAATTTCTTCTCCCCCACCCAAAGGTAATATTCTATATAATAATTAATATTTAGCCTTATAAATCTGTGGTAGCATCCTTCCAATGAAAAGCATCTACATCTCTGTACCCTTATAGTTCATTTTGGGAGTAGGGAATCACACCTCTCTTTTTTCAGTAGATTTTATAATACACTGTTAAACCTCAACTATTATATCACAGTTGCCAATGTTTAACCCTCAAAAAATTCAGATAAAGTACCAGGAAATTTTCAGAAGAACCAGTCTATCAGGAAAAATACTTATTAAGGCGCCTTTTTAGTGGGGAAATACATTTCAGGGCTTTTTGGTTTGTTTGCTTTAGTTTTTTAATTAAACAGATAATATCCCCCCCTAAGAACTAGTAGGTGTACTGATGATACATAATGTTTCAAATACAAGTACATCATAATTAATCTGAACTTTTGTAAAAGTGCTAGACTTTGTATATCACAATGTCTTCCTAACCCCCATTGTTACATGTTTGTTGTGTGCCTTCCGCTTTAGCTTTAGCCTGCGTAGGATCCTTCTCAGAGCCGTCAGCCTGGCTTTCCGAGATAGCACTTCCTGCAGTATTTCTCTTCACACGGTCTGCACAGTAAAGCATGCAGCCTTACCAGGTAGCAGGGTGCAGATGAGATGGTCATCCTGCAGATCCAAGAACCAGTCCCATCCCTGCAGAACCTCACACTTATCACCAAGCTGTATACATCTGTAAGTCACCAATGCTTTATGGCATTTTAAAATTAAATACAATAAAAATAGATAAAATTATAGGAAACCATCATCTTGTCTATCTGCTGTAAAAACAATCACAGGAGCTACAAAACAACTCCTGGCAGTGCTATAGTCAGCAACTTGCATGAATAGTCTCTTCAGCCCAGATACGCAGACACATGCCCGCACTTAACCTGAAACACTACGAGTTTAATGGAACTATTCATACTGCATAAAGCTAAGAAAAGAAGCTGGTCTATTCTAGATTGGTTCCTCAGCTTATGATAGTGGAATGGAGCACACTTGCCGATGGATGTCTCCAGGTGTATTTTACTGTTTCCTCTGGTAATTCTACTTAGTGACATATGTATTATTGTACTTCAAATTGCATGCAGAAAATGTTAACATCTGAAAAGACCAAAAAACCCTCTCCAGGACATATATATATAACAAGAATAAGTTTCTTTTCCTCAATGGGTTAGCAATCCGGACCTTGTGTTGGCTGCTCATTTGGGGAAATACCAAAATATTACTGGTTCTGAAACAGCTTTAGGAATTTTAAAATTTTGAATAGCCATATGCACACACGTGCATGCACACACACACACTTTTAGTATTTAGTTATTTATGGTATTAACTGATCACAGAAGCTTTCCTTTAAAAAAAAAAAAACCTCTAAAGACTATGTTGACCACATTCCTTTATGCAACGGTAAATAAAGCTCAGATTAAAACACTTAATTTTGTTGCATAGAGAAGATGTGAAAATACTTTTAAAAAATCTTCCTACCGCTGCTGCTGGACTGCCTGTCCCCTCAGCACTGACTGGTTCCTGAGGAAGTATTACTGCCGCAATGGCTGAATTAGCCGAGCACCAACCTGCAGAATAGGAGCAGTGGTACAAGGAGAAAAGCAACTCAAAATGCACAGAAAAGTCAAACAAACAAGCAAGGAATCATAAAGCTGTATGAAAACGAGAAAGGGGTAAAAAGTAGCAAAAACAGACAAAGAGAACAGATGGGGAAGGGAAAAGTCAGAAGGAAGGCAAGATGAGAGGAAATAGGGAAAAGAAGACAAGGAAAGAACAAATTAACCCTTTCCATGTCTATGAATACACAGTGTGACTCCAACAAAATGATACTGTAATTGCTGCACAATGTACATCACCTATTTTGCCACTGTATTCATTTGAATAGCTATGTTCTTTGCGAGCTCAGCACAGGAATATTCCACAAAAAGGATGGACATGAAATGGACATAAGGCTTACATACATAAAAAACTTCAGACTCCAAAGATTCATATATTACAAAATTTTACAAAACAATGTAAACCTTTTGAACGTCTCAACTCAGATTTCATTAAACTGGCTTATTTTGATGCTGAAATCCATGCAAACCTCTGACGTGGGATGTGAGAAATGGTGGAACTCTAGGTTGCAAAAATCTACATATTCTAGAGCAACTTTCAAAAGCTAATTGTAAATGAAATTAAAAGTATAAATGGTAATAAATAATTGCATATTTTCTGTGAATGCTTCCCCTCAGCAATTTTGAAAATGTTAGTTTTAAATATGAAGAAAATAAAAAGCTGAAGAAAACAATTACCAGGAATATCCATTGATAGCTGGTTTGACAGTATTGATATGGTTTTAATTAATCTCTATCAACAAAATTGGTTTACCTGTGCATTTTTCCATGTGAAATGACTATAAATATAACATCAGCCTATGAATTTAAATCACAGAGCTCATCAACTTCTGCCAGCAAGGTGAAAGATAAAAGCCACAGAAGGTCCTTCCCAGCCTCTGTCAGTAATGATAAACAGCATTAACTGCTTCTGCAGACACTAATGCTTCTATCTTGGGAACACAGGCAGCCACCATGAGAACTTTACAGCTTCACTAATCATACTCTTGTTTGTCACAGAACACCAAATAAAATCTCAACAAGAAAAGGAAATAAATATTAGCATCTGTGAACAAAGAAAGGTCACATAAATATGTAGATTTGTATATACAAGATGCTTTCTTCATTAACCAAATATCTTGTTCATTATTATAGTATGTCAGAGGAAGCAGACATTAAAATCAGTAACCAGATGAAAGCTTGAACGGAAGGCATTATCTCCTCAGCCTTTTTTGTTCACAGAACAGGGTGTTTTAAACAAGACAAACAAAATAATAACTTTTTAAAACAATTTATACCTAAAAGGACAAACTTTAAAATCAGATCTCTATATTTGTATATAGCTTACATACTATTTTTTCTCTGATAAGTGAAACCTGTTGTTTTCAAACTGAATTTTACTTATTTTGCATTTTCTTTTAAAAGTATGTATTCATTTTAAATGGGAGGCAGTGTGGCTGACACTATATTCGTATTGCCTGATTTCTGTGTACCATGAGTTTTTCATCTACTGCTACACAATGTATCATGCAGGCTTCACCCATATGCCACAGCCCACTTCCACTCTTTGGAGGAGCTGAACTGCTATTACTGTTTGTCTCCCCGGATGTTAAAAAAAGGATTTTAGTTATTAAGTAATGACAAATAACCACTTGCATAACATAAAAAGAGTTAATATGGGACTAGACTGAGAGTTAAGCACTTAGAATAACGGTTGCCTGAGCATTCTCCTCCCACTCTGTGACTCATGGTATGGGTAGCCTGAACAGGGAACTAACTTCCCACTTATTAAACTACATGGGTGATTTACAGACTCACCCAGCTTATTATTTTAAGTCTGCATGTTTCCAGTTACCATTTAATTTAAAATTTACACACAACCATTGTGCACCTGACCCCAATTACTAAATCCCCATCTTGATAATAAACAGCTCTAGCTCCTTGCTTTCACACAGTTACCTTCCAGTTTCTCTTTCTCCTACTAATCCCCCATTCAGCCATTCCCCTTGCAGTCTGTCCTGAAACTACACCTATCACACCTCCCAAAACTTTTGTATTTTGCTACTAAGCAAGTCTGTATTTTATTCCTGTAATCTGATGCCCTCTTTCCATGCTAAGCAATTCTCAGTTTCTCTCATCCAATGATTTTCCAAATCCAGATTCTACTTCTGGATAACCTATATAATCCTTCAAACTTGTTTCCCCATTGCACGCTCTCTCCAGCACCTCAAAACATGTCACTGGTCACCTGCTGCCACATTCCATCTGAAATGCAACAATTTTTCCACTATACCTTCCTTAAGACTAAGTCCAAAATAACTCTTCATCACTAAAATCACCTAAGTAACACTATCCCTGTAAGTCTTTATACCCTTTATACACATCCTTCAACAAGTCCTAACTTTAAATTCTCATACTTTGGCAAATTACTCTAGCAATTCCATTCTTGCAACTGCCACAAATTATTGATTTTATTACTCTTTCTCAAATTATCCTCTTACCCATAATTTGAATATATTCAAGTCCATTTTCCTTGTTTAACCAACTCTGGGCCTAAAAGAACAAACACAGTAATGCAAGACTAAGCAGCAACTCAGCATTCACAGACTAGTGGCCTCCAACAGGATTCTCTCACAGGAAAGGGATCCACTTTTAGTGGGAATCTGCTGGCTAGACATCTCAATGAGCGCAAATGGGATAGTTTTTGTGAGAACATATCATCAGCAGACCTTTCCATGAGATAGCTGCAGGATATTCACTGTGGGAAACATAAGATTCTTCCAAGATATGGTCATCAAATGAAGCAAGAAAATTTATGTAAACAGTACCCCTATTGTACTTTCCATACATTCCAAATGCAGTATATGCCAAACAAAAAGTTATCTTTGAACGGCTTCTATACATGAATGTGCCAGGACTTCTATACACTAGTGAGGTCACCTTTTATAAACTAATTTTGGACTGTATTCAGAGCTGCTGCTTCACAAATCTCCCCTTAATTTAATAAAAATATTAGTTGTGTCCTTTAACAAGAAACTTGTAATCCTTGGGTTATCAATAAAGCTCTCCTGCCTTAAATGTTCATTCACAATAGCCAAAATATCACTTCATACACACAGCAATTTTGTGATATTTCTTGTATATGAGTGTTGAAGATAAAATTAGATTTTCAGAAGCTAGTGGCTTGTGAAAGGCACAACACCCTTTTTGTCACAGCTGAACAATACCTTAGATGTATAATCCAAGAGTTAAGTGCACACATGAATTCGAAAACATACTGGTATTCAAGAGCTCAAGTTAATATGAATAATGCTATTTTAATAATCACTTTAGCCTGGTACTAAAAAAAGTCAGAATTCTTAAGGTGCAAATGCACTGAGTGAAATACTTAGATTAATCTTTACCTGCTTGATTCTTTAAAATGTATTATTTTTCTCAGAAGAAATTAAATAAATTATTCTATATATTGTACAGTAAGCAAGCAATTTTCCATACCTGGAGATCTAATTAATTAAAAAAAAAAAACATACTTCCACTATTATCCCTCCCCCAAACCCGTGATTTGTTACAGGCAAGCAAGAAACACAGACCAACATTTTCAGTGGTACTAGGCACCCACGATTCCAGGACAAGTTGTCAGAAACCATGGACATATAGCACCTCTGAAAATCCAGCCAACCTTTTAGGCACACAACTTTGAAAATGAAGGCCATCTTGCATGCAACGTATGCGTAATGCAGAAATGAAAGTAGAAGACTGTCAACAGATGTACTATGGGTGCTTAAACAAAAGAATTGTTAAGGGCATTAACTATAATAGAAGAATCCAGTATTTACAAAACAATGTGAAAAAATCAGATGTATGAGATTCATGTAAATTTTTTACTCAGATTATGCCATTATCTGTGTTCTAGTTCCTCTCAAACTCCAATTCCTATTTATAGCTTTAAAAACAAAACTATTATTTTCAGAGCACTTATCTTTTCAACTCATGCAGACTGAAGGCATGTCTTTCCCAGTAGACATACTGGAACTATGACCATGTTTTTTAATGGAATACGTGGGTTACACAAATAATACAATGTATGCTAAAGAGTAGTTATTCCCTGGAAGTTGCTTTCACAAAAAAGACAAAAGGTTCCTGTGAGGATACTATGGGTCCTCCACTTGAGCCCCTGGGATGTACAGTTCTGTTTGAAGTAGTCACAGAATAAAGTATCTCTTTCAAATAGAGGTAGATGAATAGTGGGATAGGTAGGAGGGATTATATTCCATATAGTTTAAAGTATTTTAATTTCATTAGTTGAAAGAAGTAAACAAAATGGTTCACAACTTTTAGTTATTTGTAATTAAATTAGATTTATATTTCAAAAAAACCAAACAAGACATTTTCTTTCAAGTAAAAGGATCATTTGAAGATCCTAGATTTTTATTTATATATCTATCTATATCTATAGATATATAGATATATTAATGAAGGACTATCATAAGTCAAACTATCACAAATCACAAGCTTAACAAAACAACGCTTTAAATTGTATTGTCATATGTATTATAAAATACCTGGTTCACTGCATTTTGGCATTTTATGCAACTGGTTCTGACAGTGATTAACATGGTTTGGGCTTCTGCTGTTTCACCCAAGAGAAATAAAACACCAAAATCTCTGCAGGTGTGTAATGGGCCAGAGATTCACAATCTGTTCTGAAAAGTCAGACTTTAAAGACTTCAAAAGGAAAAATCCTAAAGTTGGCATTGCTTCTGCAGTCACTGTTATTCAAGGTATTTTGCATATTTCAAGGAACTCTCATTTCAGTGTTTTAATCAGAACTGATATTCAAGCTTTTATATATCAATTTAAACAGTTGTATAAAAATATCCATTAGTTTTAAGTTTCATAGACATACTGAACAACACAAGTAATAGTCCTCATATCCACTTCTTAGTGTGCCATGTAGCAAATTCAATTTATTAAGTATTTACTTGTACTTGGAAGGTGACTTCACTTTTTTTTTAAGTATACTGTAAAACTTATCTAGATGCATATGAGTGGCTCGGGGTTCTACAGTTATTAAAACAGAGCAATCAGGCAGTTACACCTGTGCTAAGGCAGCCCTCAGACAAGTGTCCATAATTGCTTCTGTGACTACTTGCGCGAAACTAATATAGGAACTACTGATGCAGGGTCAAAGTTCACACTATGATTTCAACTTCAAGAAGGTGGGTGGGTTTTTTTTGTTTGTTTGTTTTGTTTTTTAAGAGCTAGAATAATTATACAAATAAAAGGCATGTTCTAGGAATTTTTTGTGGGGAAATTTCAGGGCCTAAGTTATACAGAGGATTGGACTAGATGATATCTTCTGGTTTGGAATCTATCCAAACTTATACATCAATATCTATATTGATATCTATTCATTCCTTCTGGCTTTGGAATCTATGAGTCTATCAACAAAAATATAAAAATAGCACACATGTTCTAAGAATTTCTTACTTCTTTTGTACCACCATTTAAGGGGGGAAAAAAGCTTTTGAAAACAAAAACAAATACCCTCCAGAAAAATGTTCTAAGTTCAAAAATACATTTGAGGAATAAACCTTTCCATTTGCAAGAGCATAACCTGTTCACTCTTGCATGGGTACTATAACAATATAGTAATATCCCAACAAAATGCACATAATAAATATTATAGGTCTAAAGCAGGGGTCTGAAACTCAAACCACCACGAGGGCTGCATGAGAGAGGACTAGTACGCTAGCCTGAGGGCTGTACAACTGAAAATGGAGGTTACTCACCTTCGTGCAGTAGCCGAAGTTCTTCGAGATGCACGCTCCTGACATGCTCCACTCTAGGTGTTTGGTCGCCCTGTGACTCTGGATCGGGAGAAAAAACTTGCAAGCAGTGGCTCTGGCAGCTGGAGATGACAGTGGTGTCCATTGGTTCCTGCCCTCAGTGATGTCACGCTTTCATCCTCCCCGCTGCCGCTGCTGCCCAGTTCCTTTCTACCACGGATGAGACCTGCAATGAGAAGATAGATACCGCCCGAAGTAGAGGGGAGGAGGCGGGTAGTGGGGCATGTCAGGAGCGCGCATCTCGAAGAACTTCGGCTACTGCACAAAGTGAGTAACCTCCATTTCTTCTTCGAGCAGCGCTCCTGACTGCTCCACTCTAGGTGATTTTGTAGCAGTTAATTAAGGATGTATGGTGGAGGGCACTTCGGAGTGTACACTGCCCATTGTTTGTAGGACTGCACGGCCTACTGCTGTATCCATATCAGAAAAACATTCTAAAGCATAATGTCTAGCAAACGTGTCATCTGAAGTCCAAGTCGCCGCCTGACAGATGACGTGCATCGGAACCTTCGTGAGAAACGCCATTGATGATGCAAAAGCCCTGGTAGAGTGAGAACGAATTGTGTGTGGTGGTGCCGTTTGGCAAGAGGAGTAAGCCATACGTATACAGCTCGAAATCCATGTAGATAGTCTCTGTTTAGAGATAGGTTGTCCCATTGATCTTTCAGTGGTGGATACAAACAGTCTATCAGTCTTTCTGAATGGTTTGGTTCGTTCAATATAGAAGGCAAGTGCCCTTTTAACGTCTAGCGTATGCAGGACCCTTTGTTGTACTGATGAATGGGGTTTGGGGTAGAAAACTGGCAAATATATTGTTTGATTGATGTGGAAGGAGGATGATGCTTTTGGGATAAATTTGGGATGTAACCTCAACGAAACTTTATCCTTATAAAAAATGGTATAGGGTGGATAGGCCATCAATGCTGCCAACTCGCTCACCCTCCTAGCTGAAGTAATTGCAACTAGAAAGGCCACCTTCATGGATAAGTGCAGCAAGGAAGAGTTGGCCAAGGGTTCAAATGGTTGTCTAGTTAGGGCTTTCAGCACTAGTGTGAGATTCCAGGGCGTTGCTGGTGGCTGAACATGTGGGAAGAGATTACTGAGACCCAGCATAAACCTTTTAATGATGCGATGTGCAAATATTGAAGCACCATCTACCCTTACGTGGAATGTTGCAATAGCTGCTAGGTGTACTTTGATTGTATTAACTGATACGTTTGTTTCTTTCAGGTGTAGAAGATACTCAAGGATCGCTGGGATTGGAGCGACGACGGGGGACAAAGATTGTAGTGCACACCAGCTGGAAAAGCGTCGCCACTTATACAGGTAAGTAGCCCTTGTGGCTGGTTTCCTACTGTTTAGTAATACATGTTTAACCTCATGTGAACATTGCAATTCCCCATCTTCGAACCATCTAGTCTCCAAGCTGTTAGGTGAAGCTTGTCTAGATGACTGTGAAGGCGGGTCCCGTTGTTCTGCGATAACAGATCTGGTACGCGAGGGAGGGAGATCGGTCTCTCTGTTGACATTCGGAGGAGGGATGAATACCATATTTGACGGGGCCAGTCCGGTGCTATCATGATTACCTTTGATCTGTCCTGTTGAATCTTGCAAAGTGTCCGTGCTATTAGGGGAATGGGTGGAAACGCGTAGAGAAGTGGACCTCCCCAAAAGATGAGGAACGCATCTCCCCTGGAGTTCTGTCCCTTGCCCTCTCGGGAACAGTATTGGCTGCATTTGCTGTTGTGTACTGTAGCAAATAGATCTATCATGGGAATACCAGAGATGTTGAAGATTTGCTGTATTACATCTGTGCGGATCTCCCATTCGTGTTGGTCCGGAAAAGAGCGGCTGAGTCTGTCCGCTATAGTGTTCTGTTGGCCCGGTAGGTATTCTGCTCGAAGTGTTATGTTGTGATGTATGCACCACTCCCACAAGGTAATTGCTTCGCAGCATAAACTCCTTGACCTGGTACCCCCTTGACGATTTATGTATGTCATGCATGTTGTGTTGTCGGTTCAGATCGTTATCACTCGGCCTCGGATCAGGGGAAGAAAGTGTTGACATGCCCTGAAAACTGCCCTCAACTCTAGTAGGTTGATGTGGAGGCCGCTTTCCGCCATAGACCACCGTCCTTGAATTGTTTGTTCCTGGCAATGGGCCCCCCCAACCCATCAACGAAGCATTGGTGGTGATTATCGTTTGCCGTTGTGGTGGTAAGAAGGGAACCCCTTGTACCAGATTGGTGTTGTCTAACCACCAACTGAGGGAGTCTTTGATAACCTTGGGAACCCTTAGCATGATTTTGGTTGGTTGCCTGCAATGATTGAATCTGGAAAGAAACCAGAGTTGAAATGGATGCATTCGAAGTCTGGCGTTCTCGACCAGGTAAGTTGATGCCGCCATATGACCGAGCATTCTCATGGCCGTATGTGCTGAAATCATAAGAGCTCCTTGAATGCTGGTTGCCAAATGGCCTAATTTTTGAACTCTGTCTAATGGCAGGAAGGCTCTGGCCACCTGTGACTGAATCCGTGCCCCAATAAACTGAATGTCCCGAGTAGGGTTTGGAGCTGATTTGTCTATATTTATGTCGAGGCCGAGGCTTTGGAACAGGTTTGTCGTCGCCTGCACTGCTTGTGTTGTAAGGTGACTCGTGGATGCCTTGATTAGGAAATCGTCTAGATATGGGAAAATTTCGATATGCCTGCGCCTCAGGTATGCTATAACCAGGGCCATGAGCTTGGAAAAAACTCTGGGTGCCGTACACAGGCCAAAGGGTAAAACTGTATATTGGTAGTGTGTGTGGAGCACCCGGAACCGTAGGAACTTCCTGCGACATAGTCGAATGGACACATGGAAGTATGCGTCCTTTAAGTCGAGGGAGGCCATCCAGTCGAGTCGTTGGATGTTTGGCAATATATTGCTTATGGACACCATCCTGAATCGTTTCACCTGAACGTGTGTATTGAGCTTTCTGAGGTCGAGTATCGGCCTCCATCCACCTGTCTTTTTCTCGACTAGAAAATACGGGGAATAAAAACCCTTCCCCTCCTGAGACCTCGGAACCCTTTCTATGGCTCCTAGTTTGAGAAGATGAAGAATTTCTGTTTGTACGCGAGTGGTGTCCCTGAAGAGGGATGGGTAGGGAGGGGAGGTTGTTGGAATGGAAGTGAATGGAATGGAATAACCGTACTGGACAATCTCTAGTACCCATCTGTCTGATGTTATGTTCTTCCACTGTGAGGGGTACGGTTTTAGCTTGTCGCAAAAAGTCAGGTGGTAGGATGGTGTATGCGTAGGACTGCCAGGCGACTGGGGAAACACTCCCTCGACCTGTCCATCAAAATTGCTGTTTCGCATTGCCAGGCTGGGAGGTCTGATGTACATGATTTTGTTGTCTGCCTCTCCGTGGTTGCCTAGGCCTATTTCTATAATTATCCCCACACCGGCTAGATGTAGGGTGGCCATATCTCATGGTAGTGGACTGATTCTTGTACCCCCTGAAAGGGTATTGCTGTGCATAGATGCCCAATGTTCGTAATGTGGCTCTGGAGTCCTTGAGCCCGTGCATCACCACATCCGTTGACTGTTCAAACAAGTTATTCTTATCAAATGGCAGGTCTTCAATAGTGCGTTGCATCTCCCTTGGCAATTCTGCTGCTTGTAACCATGAGGAACGCCGCATCACAACTGCTGTCCCAAGCGTCCGGGCTGCCACATCAGCTGCATCTAAGGATGCCTGGAGAGCAACCTTCGCTGCCAACAAGCCTTCCGTGATCAGTGGGCCGATTTGGTTTTGTGTGTCTTGTGAGAGGGTTTTGAAGCCTTCATTTAGGTTGGTGTAAATATTGTAATTATAATTGGCTAATAAAGCGGTGTAATTAGAAATACGAAGTTGTAGAGCCGCCGAGGTGTAAACTTTCTTCCCTAGGAAGTCGAGTTTCTTATCCTCCTTATTAGCTAACTTTGTCTTAGAGAAGGATTGTCTACTCCTCTGCTTCGCTGCTTCCACCACTAGCGAATTAGGCTGGGGATGAGAAAAAAGAAATTCATTCCCCTTGGGAGCTATAAAATACTTTTTGTCAGCTCTTTTATTCGATGGCGGTGCTGATGCTGGGTTCTTCCAGATAGTATTTGAAAGATCTAATATGCCCTCATCCATTGGTAGGGCTAGTTTACTGGACCCCGCTGACTGCAATATTTTATACAATTTGTGCTGATTGGTAGGGGCTTCCTCCAGCGGGATGTTCATCGACTCTGCGGCTCTTATAAACAGATCCTTAAACTGTTTATTATCATCAGTCTTGGTTTGAGGGACTGTGTCTTTCGTAGTCTCTTGTATATTCGTCAATGGTGTGCCCATAGCCGCTACATTAGGTACGGTTTGGGTAACTGGCTGAATAGCTCCATTGCTGTTAACTGGCAGTGGGAAATTGTAAAATTGATATGGTATTCCAGTCATTCCCTGTTGAGGGTTCAGCAACCAGGGGGAATAAGCCCACGGTGCTGTGCAGTTGTATTGTAAAGGTGCAGGTTGATTCACTTGTTGTATAGGCGACTGACTCTGCACTGGGCTTGAATGTTGATCTGAGTCAGATTCTCTCCTTTGTGATGACAGAGATGACTCAGAGTCCGATGAATCCGATTGAAAAAGAGGAGACCCTGGTGAGGAGTGAACTGTGAGGTGCTCTGTCAAATCAATATGTTTAGATTTCCTAGCCCTTTTAGTGGGAAGGGACTAGGAAGGTTGATCAGTAAGTGCGGCAGTCAGAAGCTGTGGCTGTATCTGTATTGCAGCACTCTGAGGTGTTGACGGCTGCACCGTTGGGGGGGCGAGTGGAACCTGCGGCACCAAGCACGGTGCTGAGGTGGGCACCGTCAGCGGTGCTGAAGAGGGCACTGGCAGAGGCAGGGCTGGTTGCGGAGCCGGCATCAGAGCCGTAGTAAAAGGCGGCACCACGTTCAGCGCCGCACGCGGCAGCGGCGGCATTAGAGAGTGCGCTGCCGGTTTAACTTTCAGTTTGTGCAGCTTGTTGCAAGGAGTTGCCGCCAGCGTATCAGTAAGCTGGTCGGCAGAGCTCCGCTGTCCTTGTGGCTCGGTCCCTTTTAACTGTTTTGAGGGCACCGGGGAGGAGCTGACAGACCTCCATTTGTGCACTCCCTCAGCCTGAGGAGAGGCACCAGGGTCCGACGATGGTCGGAGCGCGCCTTCTAGGAGAAGGATTTTTAACTTGCGCTCCCTTTCCTTCCTTGTTCTGGCCGTAAGCTTTTTACACAACTGGCACTTCTGAGAGAGATGACTCTCTCCAAGGCATTTTATACATGAGGAGTGTCCATCTGATAGCGGCATAGCGTCGTGACAAGAATCACAGCGCTTGAAACCCGCAGGATTCGTCATTGCTTTAAGTTGTTAATCTGTGTAGTTTTAAACACTACTGTTGTTGCTAATGCTGTCTATATATCTTTCTCTTTTTTTTTTTTTTTTTTTTTTTTTGTTAAAAAAAAAAAAGGTCCCCTGAGGGAAAGCCACCGCTGACTCCGTCCAGAGTCTGGAGCGGTAGAAAGGAACTGGGCGGCAGCAGCAGCGGGGAGGATGAAAGCGTGACGTCACTGAGGGCAGGAACCAATGGACGCCACTGTCATCTCCAGCTGCCAGAGCCACTGCTTGCAAGTTTTTCCTCCCGATCCAGAGTCACAGGGCGACCAAACACCTAGAGTGGAGCATGTCAGGAGCGCTGCTCGAAGAAGAACCTTTACATACAACAATATTGCAAATACTGGTAACAATAGTGTCATTGCTGGCTGCAGGAAATAGCTTTAAGGGCTGTTTGCGGACCACGGGCCACATGTTTGAGACCCCTGGTCTAAAGTAAGATCTTAAAATGTGAACTTCGTAGGTATACTTTGGATCACAAAGACAATTAGCTTTTTCTTTATTCCTTTAAAAATGATATAGCGGCCATCTAAATAAATAGTAAATCTAAAAGAAAGCAGTTTGAAGAAACAAAATATGTGACTTCATTATAACTTGTACTGTTGCAAACTATTTACAGTTCAGTTTTCTACTGAGGTCAGCTCAGTCATTCTTGACCCAAACCAAAGATCAAATTATCTCCTTCAAGATTAATTCCCCTCTACTAAAAAAAATCCCAATATAACAAAAATATGACATAAAAAAGTGCTAGATATGCATCATCCGCTCAAAGAAAAGGAATACATACTTTACTGAAGTAGCTGCAGTGTGTCCTTTTAATTAGAAGGCATAAATCATTTCTGAGAAGTCCCAGGCTCTCATCCATGTACCTGAGTAAACTATGCATAGAAGCAACCTATCTGTGCATTGTCGCCTCACTCTCACCCAGGCAATATATTTAGCTCAGTGCTTACTTAGGCTTGCATTGCTTCCCTGGTTTGTATTAGCCCACCAAGTCCGCAAAATATTAATGCGTCCTTAAAAAAGTTCATCTTTTGCAAAAATTTCAGCCCTGAAACAAACTACTGTTTCAGAGAGATGCACACCTTCTATACTGTTTCTCCTTTCACATGCAATTCTCAAGAAACTTCAAGTATGTGAACAAGCTGCCAACAGTTCAAGAGTAGAATATCGTAGAGTCCACCCAACCCTTTCTCTCCCTCTCTCTTTCCTTCACCCCTCCAACCTCACTTCCTTGCAACTGAGGAAAGCAAGAGTGCTACTGAGAGATACCTTACTGTTTTAACCATCACATATATACATATAGTCACATATAATTATTATTCTTGGAACTGCTCTATAGTATATACTTGAAAAATTATCATGTAGAAATATAATCAATCATGTTTTCCTGGAAGATCTTAACAATAAAAGATAATTTCAAGACTCAGATAAAATTACAAAAGCACATCCCATATGAAATACATTGAACAAATCATTGTCTTTTACTCATAATAATATATATTCTCTTTGAAAAGCATGCCAGCATCTTATTACCCCTTGCGAGTTTATAATACAAACAGCACTCAACGGATGTGGTCACAGTAAACAAACTATTCAAATAGATAAAAGCAATGATTCCATATAAATACATTAAAACAATTGCATTTAAAGTTCTGGGAGACCACATGGATACAGTTCTGGGTAACCGCAAAAATTAACCCTTGTGAAGGAGACTGCATTAATACTAAGCAGATAAATCAAGTCAGACAGGAACAGAGATGGAAAGAGTGTAGGAAGTTATAAGGTAAATGCAAAATATGAAATAAAATTTTAACCTGTGGGGGAAAAACAGCTAACCTTTGTTAAGAGCAAACTGCTGTGAAGGCAAATAGCAGGCATGGATGCCAATCTTACACAAAGAATATAGCTATATACAATGGGTTTAGGAATGCTCCATTAATATAAATCAGTCAATACCATCTCTCACTGAAACCATAAATGTCTCTTATTTGTGGTGTTCTGCTGTTTCTGGGTTTGAGAGCCTCAAGTCATAGGAGGAGTATTATAATCTGGAATATGAAAGGAAATTTTGCTGTGTGCCAAATGAAAGAAAGATCATTTAATATCAACAATTCCCATAGAGAATATTTACTTAAAAATTAATTATCTATATATAGTAACCAAATATCATTTGTTTTAAGAAAAATGAGTTATGGATGGACACAACTTTAAAACAAATTAGTAACTCAAAGCTGAATACCAAATGACCATACCCAAAGGTATTAACAAGTTTAAATAGTATAGCTTCAAATGATCAGATACTGCAAAGTTAGGCAACCCCATCATTTCTCCCATTAGGTAACAGCCACATAACTGTGCCACTAAGAGCCACTGCCTGTGTGCCAAGAAGCAAATGATTAGTTAACTATTGCCTAAGTCAGTTTTTTATGTTGCTTCTGGGGGGTGGTGTTATGAGGAAAAGTGTTGGCCTTTACAGAAAGACATGCTCAGTTTTCTTCAGAGAACATATTAAAGTTTCCATGTTCAGTTTCCTTTCTCTCCCCAAACCCTCTGTTTAAGTTGAAAGATAAGGATCACTACAGTGATTTTTTTGTTTGTTTGTTTTTTGGGGGGTTTTTTCGGTTTTTTTGCTTGTTTGTTTTAAAGAAATGCACTGTTTTTTTTACCGCTTAGAATAACAACATGGCCATTTTCTTTTGGCATGTAAATGAGAATATGATACAATTATAAGGCCCTAAAACACACATATGTTCAGGTGTTTATTAAAGTGTCAGCAACCCTCCTTGATGTAGAAAGAAGTAATGCCTTTAGTATGATTTTTAAGAAGTAATATTATTTCTATGATTATTTGCCATATACCTTGATGTATTTGTATTTAATTCAAATTTGTAACTTTATTCTTTCCATTGTCTTCAAACTAGTTGCCTGGCTGCCATACTAAAACTGTGGTTGTGTTCAAAATCTAAAATCCCCAGCCAGAAAAATAGTTAAACTTTTCCCTATGATACTTCAGCAAGTCCAATCAGTATTGTTAGTCAAAAACTCCCTTTCATCTTATTTAAATGTATCCATTCTAATGTTTTTTTTTCTAATCCCTCAAAAGGTTTCAATATAGAAATACCATATTTTCAGAGTGAGGGGGAAAAAAGGGCAAGGGAGAGGCAGAGAGATTTCATTGAAATGAATAACGTTCACTAAATTGTAAATATAGAGTATGTGATTTTCTTTGGTGACTTCTACTGAATCATAAGAAGAACTGTAAAATTATCTGAATGCTATAATCCATGTTTATTATTGAGTTGTTCTTATATGTTTTATTGTGATGAATATCTATTGTGTGAAAACAAATCTATTGATATGATTCTACTGAGGAAAAAAAAAACCACGATGAGCACACAACTTGTTTTTACCTTCACACTAAACTATGATGAGCTTTTAAAAGAAGTATTTAGGGGAAGAATGTAAAATAAATGTGCACTTCCACTATAATGCTTTCAGCAATTTGTTTGAAAAGATGTAGGTGGCAAAAATAATTAATTTGACCTAAGCAGGAAAATATTTTCATAGTAATTAGAGTTCTCTGTTGGTAATGTTACATCTTAATTTTAGCTATATTTACACTGAAAAATCCAGGGTTGCTAATTATTGAAGCTTGAATCAAACTTAAATCTTCTCTTATTTACTCAAAGGTCATTCATGTATTTTATTTAAAACCTATCAAGTGTATAATGTCACATAGTCCAAGTCTGGACCCTTTTCTATGCCTGATAACAATAAAATGTGGCTTTATAAATAGAAATGCACATTGTTCAAATCTGATTATATAAGGATTATTACTAACATGGCTAATAGTAAAATAAACAAAGATGATTTCCCCTGTAGAAATAACTGTCCTCCACTGACACTATATTAAAACTACAAACAGCATTTACTAAATAAAGCCAAAGGCACCAACTTACATAACACATAATAAAAAATGCCATTTAAAAATTACTTTTTGCAAAACTAAAATACTTAATGCTTTCATCATACAAAACACAAAAGAAAGTTCAGAGTCATTACTTTCTATTGTTTTCATTACAAGTAGAATAAAAACAAAGGTGGTCAGATTTCACTTTTTTTCTTCTGTTAGAAAGGATTGCCTCACTTTGAAATTTGTAGGGTGTTGATTCCTAAACAGTACCTCAAAATACACATATTTTCACAGAATCAAAGTCAGCCACCAAGAATTGACGTTCACAATACAATAATAAAGCCTACAGATCTATTTCACTTGTGTTTTTCCTTGAAGCCTGTGTCTGCCTGTCAGGTTTCAATTTTTAAAATGTCCCATTTGCCCATAATACATGTGCACAACTGTGAACTGGACAGTAGATATCTGTCTGTATAGAGAGTATAAAACTAGGTTCTATGTAACAATGCAGGATTCCATTCTGAAACCACTGCATGACAGATGCACAGAGAAAAAAAACACACACACACACACACACACACACACACACACACACACACACACA
>ML682018.1:7951062-7985472 GCA_007922195.1 Podocnemis expansa | reverse complement strand
ACACACACACACACACACACACACACACACACACACACACACACACACACATATATTTAAATAACTTTTACAGCTCAAATCTCCTGTGCAGTGCTGTGAAAGAGCAGCCCAAACACAGGATAAATAAAAAAAAAAAAAAAAAACCCAGACACCAAGGGTTAGCTAGATTTTGAATATTCAGGAAGGAAACAGCAACTGTATCTCACACATCCAAATTTAGATTCCGTCCATGACTTTGTCTGCACAGCAAGCTTAATAAAAGTATGCAGTGAACTGAACTCAAAGATCTGTCCTATAAATCTCAACTCGAGGAGCTGAACTAAGGCTACCATAGCCCTGGTGAAACAACCTTTAATCTGATTCAACAAGCACTCATGATTTTCTCAGTCTTATTCCTTAGTAAGTCAACAGCAGCCATTTTAACATAGATTACCTAAAATGCATGAAGGGGAGCTTGGAGGGTAGGGAGCAGAAAGAGTACCATAAGAAAGACGCAAGATTCATTCACAAGGATACAATCTTTCATTAAAATCAACAGGGTATTCAGTTCATTGACAATAAAGTACACTTAGAATAAGAAGTCAAATGGAAAAGGTTCTCCACTTATGCAATATAAAGATGAAAGGAGACTTCAAAACAACACCGTTGTTGGACAAAGTTATCACACAGCCATCATCAATACTACACTTAAGCTTTGGCAAGGGCTCCTCTCATGTGATTTCTTTTGAAAGGGACTCGGGATAAGCTCTCATGATCATCTCCCTGGCTTGTCATGAGTTGAAATATGGGTTCTAGGCATGCCCTGGAGCTGCAATTCAAAACACCCATTTGTCGAGCTAGTGAGACTTTAATTTCTGAAATGCAATGTGAGATGGGCAGAGTGACAATATTCAGCTCTGAAAAAGTTAAACCACCATTAAAAATTGAAATTCTTGGAGCAAGCTGGTTACTGGCAACACCCCCCAACCCCGCAGATCTTGAACACTAAAATAAAAAGGACAAAATATATGTATTAACACAATAATGAAAAAATAGTTTGACAGGGTTTGGAGAGAGACTTATGCCCTTTTTCCAACTACATCACTATACTTCGATCATAGAAGTCTCCAGCTCATACCCACTGCTGGTGATAGTACCTTAAAGCCAGGAGAACTCCCACTGGATTTGCCACGCTACATCTTCGCCCAGAAATGATACTATCACCTGCACAGGGTATGAGTGCGTTAAAATTCCTTTGAGTCAGCAAACACTGATCCCTTTCCAAAATAATCAACACCTTTTTATTTGAGTGTGTGAAACAGAGTAAGCAAATTCATAATGTGAGATAATATCTGTCTGTGGAAAGAGCCTCTTAAAAATAGTATGACCTGTGTAGTAGTAGTAATATTTTTTTCTCCAGTCAAAAAGATCTACTTTATACTTCTCTATTATTGGATGCTCATATTTCTTTTCTTTATTTCATGTTTTCTGCAGCTCTCATTATCTTATCTGAACACAGCACAGATATTAACAGATTTATCCTCTTAATACATATCTGAAATAAGGAAGAATTATTAAAGATTGGATTTAGACAGCTTTCACAAAGTGGAAGTGTACACACTGCAATGCCCCTCCCACCAATTAAATTCCCTTTCACACCAACATAATAAAACTATGTCAACAAGAGGCACAAAGCTTTTTGGGAAAAAGTTGGATTGACACAAAGTCAATGTAGACACTATGCTTGGTTATGTCACTCCAACTGGCCTCCAAGAAGGTGTCAGTGCCCATCATGGCTGCTCTCTTCAGGAATTTGTAGTCCTTTGTGGTGCCCTGAAATCAGGTCCACAGACATGCACCCCTCTCTTTCAAAGACCTGGGAATTTTTTAGATTCCTGCTCTTGTTTGCTTGGCATTAGCGCACATTATATTTTCCCAGATGACCATGCTGGCTCTCTATAGCAAACATGTTCCCATTTAGATGCACAAGAGTTGTTGGATCTGCTAGGTCTTTAGGAAGAGGGGGCTATGCAATCATAGCTCCACTCTAGCAATAGGAACTTCAATACCTATGCACAGATTGCTCATGGAATAGCTGAGAAGGAAAACAAAAGGATTTACAGTAGTGCCATGCTAAGATCAGGGATCTGAGTCAGGTGTACCAGAAGGCAAGGGAGGCCAAGTGTTGCTCTAGTGTGGCACTGAAGAAATACCATGTCTACTAGTAGCTGGACACCATCCTTTATGTTGACCCTACATCCAACACCAAGAGGCTGTGGATACTTCAGAGGGACTGAAGGTAATAGTGAAGTAAAACCCAAAGATGAAGTGGTGGAAGAAGAAGAAGTGGAGTTGGAGGAGGATGAGAGACATGTGTCAGGGTCATCTAGCGTCATGGAAAGCCAGAACGTCTTCTTGACTCTGGAAGGATTCTAGCTAGTCTCAGCACTCCAGCTCTGACATGCCTAATGTAGGTGAGAGGAGCTCCCTATCTGCTCAATTTGCTTTGATATTGCCTAATTAAAGGAGGCACAGCTCTCCTTTACTTTGTTTTATGATAGGAGGGATAAGAGCTAGAAATTAACAACATTAATATGTTTCGCTTCTGCTTCTCTTTCCCCTGAGCAGCTACACAATGATGACCCTTCAGAAAAGTGTGTTAACACAAGACTGAAGAGTAGGTCCAGATCTATGCTTTCAGGCACAGAAACAGTCTATAGCAACTGTTGAACAATGGTGTGAAATGTAATTGGAAGCCCATGGAATGATGAGATGGTGAAAACTGAATCACGGGATGCTGAGCTGAACCCCATCACAAACTGATATACATGTCCAGAACTCCTAGTGGCAGAAGGTGGTGAGCTGCATAGTGGGATGGCTACATGTGGTGCACTGTTCTCTCTCTCCACGTTTCAACACAAAGCATATATGTGCTCCACCAACACAAGGAGCATGGCAGGAATATGCACAACCGAAGTAATTACACTGGCTTATAATAGTCCGTGTAATGTACATTTGTTTTATTCTGTGGTGTAAACAGGGCCAGCCCTTCCACAGAGGTGACCAGGTGGTTGCCTAGGGCACCAGACAGCAGGTGGAGCCAAGGGCTGCTGAGCTTGGGCCAGCGAGCTTATCTTAAATTTCCTGCCCTGCTCCGCACAGGTGCCTAGTCCAAGGCAGAGGAAGCCAGAAAGCTATTTTGGCTGGCTTTGCTTTGAAGAAAAGGTAAGGGGGGGAGGGGACAAGGAGCAGATGAGGGGGCAAAGAGGGGAGTAGGGGCAGGGGCCCCTTGGCTGGCCCATCGATTACTGACTCAGGGCTGGCCCATGGCTCAACTTTAGTGGCCTATGGGCTGCTGCTCAGCCTGCACTCCTCAGCCAGCCCATGGTCATGTGCAGCCTGGCCCTACCCACCAACTGGGCCCACTGCTCAGCCAGGGCCAGCCCAGTCCTCAACTTGGCTTGGTATGTGGCTTGGCCAGGTTGGGGGGGGGGGGGGACTAAGAGGACTGGGAAGGACGGCCTGCGACCTGGGCTGCCACCACTGGGGGGAGAGTGCCAAAAATCACAGGCACCTAGGGCACAGACATGACTGAAGTATTAACTAATATTTTAATTAAGAGTAATGTTGTGGGTCTAGGTTCTCAACTATTTCAACACCCCACCACCATTTCCCAGGGCACATGCTGGCAGTCACAGATCACCATGGTGCAAAGACATCTTAACAACAAATCCTTGTCCCACTACTGAGACGCGAGCCGTAAGTGAACAACTACTATCTTCATTTTAGCCATGCATAAGGCTAGTGGAGAAAGTATTTCTAACTCATTATCTTTATTTTTTAAATAAACACTAAGTGAATATGCAAATAAATCAACAACTCTCCTCTCAAGACTTTCCCAAAATAATGTCTTGTACAAGTGCTGCCTCTATGAATGCCAAAGAGAAGACTGTGATCACAGTTGAGAAAGAAGGTAATTTATTTTGTAGATGACTGACTTGTTACGGCAAAATAGGTTAATCTATCTACTCTTCTACTGTAGTTCAGGAAGGTGCTATAAGCACAGCGATGTCCTGTCAGATCAATACAGCTGAACCCATTTAGCCCAAAAGAAAAAAAAGCTTCGTATTGTTTAAGTGAATGGAGAAATTTGAATTTACATAAACACACTTCCAGGAAGCATCAGCATGTCTTTGTGACTTGCTAATAAAAACAACTAATCCCACTATTCAGGCATTTGTGTGTGTGCCTAGTTTTAAGCAGTGATTAATCCCACTGAAGTGAAGGAAACTGCTTGTGTTCTTATAGTTATGCACATGCTTTAGTACACCTTGACGAATCATGCCATTTTTTGTGTAGCAATAACAGAATGCTAGATAACTACAGAATGATGATGAATCAAGTTTCTATGCTAATCTTCAATAGGTTACAGATTACTAGAGTCCAGAAGCCAAAATTACTAAAACATTTAAAATTAGATCCTGTGCTCAATTATTGATGCTTATTCCAGGGATCTGGAAGTACTTTGAGTAATACGGTAGTTACTCCTTCACCAACTCTCTCTTTTAGGATGCAGTAGAAATGATTTTGCAGCCTCCAGTGACAATATATATTCCTCCATTTTTAAAACTTTAAAAATGCTTCTTGTATTTTTACCATTTCACTCCAAGGACAAACATTTTGAGGTGTTGAGCCTCAAAGTAAGCTTGTACTGATACATGTGTGGCACTTCTGGAAAGATGTTTTCTATGCCTATATTATTTTATGTCATGACATTCAGGAAGGCTTAAGGAGAAGCTCTAACTCCTGAAAAACGTGCATGCCAGGTGACAGAGAAGATCACATTTTCTGTTGTAAAGCTCTAAATAGAACCAAGAAAGGTGAATTAATATTCCAGAGCTCATGCTTTATGGGTGTCTTCAAGAAGCAGAAAAAAAGTTAACAGGAAAGCAGACAGCTTAGCTTATTTGGTACCAACGTAACTAATCACAAGGCTACCATGAGTATTTTTAGGCCCACTGGAAATTCAGATCTTAAGGCTGTATCCCTAGCCATATACTCTGTATCCCTAGCCATATACCACCTTCCTGTCTTTTAGAGTATGATTGTTCTTGGTTGTTTTTCTTTTGGTTTTTTTTTTACTGTTCCTCTTACCGTCTATTTTCTCCTTTCTTTGTCTCCTCCCCATGTTTACCTATCACTCTCAGCAATCAAAAAATAAAACTGTATCAAACTATGGAAACTCCTAGAATTGAGTTCTGTCTCTACTTCTTCTATTTCTGCTGCCCTGTTTTTCCACCACACTCTTCCACTCTACATATTATGTACATAGCAGTACAAAAAGCTAAAAATGAAACATAGCAGTAGGTGTGGACGATATGCAGGTTGAGCTCTCAAGCAGTAAGCACCAGCATTCTTAATGCAAAGTTCCAAAGGGACGGTTGTGTTAGTCTAGTTCAGCAAAACAGACAAGGAGTCCTGTGGCACTTAAAAAGTGCAGCTCATGCAGTAAATAAATTGGTTAGTACTTGAGTGCTGCAGTACTCCCTTTTTATGCTTAATGCAGAAGCTGGAGCTATGAATATGTATGGAATGAAGATTTTGATGTGAAAGGCACCCCCCTACAAGTTTAACAAAATTCTCATTGTTCTTGTGATACTTTCTTGGGACTCTAATATGCATAGGCCTGAGAAACAATATCCTTAATTATGAGTGCAAATCAAATATTCAAAAATCAACCTGAAAATCAAACAAGTCTGCAGTTATTACAAAAGAAATGAGCATCCGGGATTGCATCCTCAGCATTACTGCTGTATCATGAAGGAGGGAAATAAAATATAAAACAGTAACAGCAGAGCTAAAAGGATCAAAGTGAACAAATACAGCATTAGATCATTGCTGTAGACTCTCCATTACCTCCCAGTTTAAGGGAAGTTATGCAAGTGGATCAGTTGTAAGTTACAGGAAGAAAAATTACCTGGGTATAGTGGTTTATGACTATGAGCCACCAATGTAACATGGCCATGGGAAGGAAAACAAAAAACAAACAAACAAAAAAACCCAAAACCACAAACTAATTCAGTCCTAGCATAAGTCAAGTGAGGTATTTCCAACAGAGATTATACAAGGCACTGGTGAGACCTCATCTGGAATAGTGTGTGCAGTTCTGGTCTCCCATATTTAAGAAAGATTAATTCAAAACTGGAGCAGGTGCAGAAAAGGGATAAGATGATCCAAGGAATGGAAAGCCTGCCTTCTGAGAGGCGACTCATAAGCTTGGCCTGTTTAGGCTAACTTAAAAAAGCAGGAGGAAAAATATGATTGCTCTCCATAAATACATCAGAGAGAGACATATATGGAAGGGAGAGGAATTATTTAAGTTCAGTGCCAATGTGGACACAAAATCTAATGAATATGAACTGGCCATCAAGAAGTTTAGACTTCAAATGTGAAGGAGTGAAGTTTTTCTAAGTGGACCAAGGCGAGCAAAAATCTTGCTGGCTTTAAGACTGAGCTGACAAATTTATGCAGGGGATAGTATGATGGGGCAGCCTAATCTGGCAATTAACTGATCTTTGAGTACCATCAGTAAATATGCCCAATGACCTTAGATGGGATGTTAGACTGAGTGGATTTGGGTTACTAGAGAAAATTCTTTCCAGGCATCTGACTGCTGAGTCTTGCACACATCCTCAGGATTTAGTTGACTGTCATATTTGGGGTCCGGAAGGAATTTTTCCATAAAGGCCTTGGGGGCTTTTCACCTTCCTCTGACGCATGGAGACACAGGTCACTTGCTGGTGGATCCTGTGGTGGGTTCTTTGTTCCTTAAAGTCTTTAAACCATTATTTGAGAACTTCAATAACTTATTCACAGGTTAGGGGTCTATTACAAGGGTTCTGTGGACTGTGTTGTGCAGGTCGTCAGACTAGATGATCATAATCTTCTCTACTGACCTTAAAATTTATGAGTCAAATGTACCTGCTACCAATTCTGCAATTTTATTTATGCTAGTTGCTACTTTGATTCTACTCCGATTCATATCTCCCTTCCTTGACTATTGTAATTATCTTTTCTCTGTCCTTGCAAAGTATCATCTATACAGAATATGCTTGTTTATCACCTCACAACTGCAGAATAATTCAAACATTCATTCCCATCTTTAATTGCCAATGGCTACCTATTCATTTTGGAATCCAGTTCAACATTATCCTGGTCTTTAGAAGTCTCTACAAAGTAACTACAGCTTTCTCATCAATCTTATCTCTGGATTCTTCTAGGTTTTCTTCACCTGTCTCACATTTACTTAATATTTTTACATTGCTCTCTCACCTGCTCTCTCTCATCATGTCTTCTTAAATGTGGCATTTTATTATTTAGATAAATTCAATATGAACATTAATTTTTTAACAAAGAAATAAATTCACTTTTTTTTTTTGAAAGAAAACAAAGCACTCATTCTAAATATATGGTCAACTTCAACTGCTCTGTTACTAACTCAAAAAATATCAGGCATAGAGTTTTAAACATATTTCTTTTCTCATAAACCTTAAAACTTTTTCATATACATAAAGAAAGGCAAAAGTGTAATAAAACCTGTTTTAGAGAAGAAAACAGCTTCATTCCTTCTATCTTTTTTTCATTATTTTTAAACTTGTGGACATTGAACCACTAATAAATGCTGACTGCCTGTGTGAATAGAACACAATCTCTTGGCTTTAAGTGAGCAATTGAAACAATGTTTTGTCTCTGAGTGGGAGATAAAAGATACCATTTAGAACACTAGAGCTAATGACTACTTTAAGAACATCTTGACAAAGGCTTACAGAATAGAATCCATGCTAAGTAACACTGCAAAATATGGAACAATCTAGTTGATTATATATAAAGGACAGGATATTAAATATTTTCCATGTTGTGAACTTCAGCCTGCAAGCAATAGTGTGTGATGTTTTTCTCCATTTGAAACCTCAATTTAATTTGCATACTGATGCCTCACTGTATTAGTGTACAGGCAGCCCTGCTGCAAAAGAAGGTATTAGAACAACACAGAGGATAATATATTTTTTCCAAAATTGTGGTATAGAATTTTCCCACTTCTTTTTAATGTGAGCTACATGCACATTGCCGGAACAGCGCATTTTCTACTAAATTATGAATCTGAGTTTCAACTTCCATTTAGCAAATGGCTAAATGCACACCTGTTTAGCCATGTGCAAACCAGGATACTGCCATGCAAGTCTAGTTAAGTATAAGCAATGCAGAGTGCACATAATTGCTTAACTGGAGCAGAAAACCAGGTGCTGTATTTTTCACAATATCTTATGTGCTTCTGGAAAGTACTGGAAACTGGATGATAGTCCTCCCTACTGTTAATTCAGGTTTTTAATACACTGTCACGTTAAAGTGTTTTGTTTTTTTCCTCCTAGACAATACTTCATAAATAATGACTCATTTTACAATATTCAGGAGTCACATTGCAAAAACTTGCCTGCTGTTGAATACTTGAAAGAGTTAGATAAAATACGCTTGCATAAAAGAGGAGCCTCATATCACTATCAATACACACGAATAAACCAATGTCATAAATTTGCTAAACTGAATTACTGTTTTCATGTTTTAACATGTGAAAGTGGGGAGTCACTTAAAAGTATACCATTTAAATGGTATAATTCCAAAGACAAAATCATTTCAGAGAAGAAAAGGAATGCTTATTTCTCTTTACCACTCATTTCGCCAACACTGCTTGATATAGATAGTTGCCATAGCTGGGCCTATCTGTTAGAATCTGGTAAACACCTTAACAGAGAGGTCTACAGTCTGTACTAGCATTATTTATATGAGGCATCACTGCATGAGAGTTAACAGAAGTAATTGCTGTTGAATACCTTTCTGAGGCTCAGCCCATTACCCAAAATTACATTGCTTGAAAAGAGGCATCAACAGAAAAAAACAAACTGAAAACCCACCACTTGATTCTGAATGGACAGCCCCAACTTCTCGGCACAGAAATTAAGAGAATCCTCCTCCCTGACAACATAGTGCAAGTAACAGTTAACTGAAAAAAATCAAAGACAATATTTTCAGGGTTAAGCTCACTACTTTCAGAATTAAATGGCCAGTTTTTTGCTGTTATTTTTAAAGATTTTAATTTATGTTTCTATTTCAATCTTTCATCCTGACCAATACTCCTGAAAGGTGAAAGTGAACAATTCCCTGAATCTTCATCCAATTGCTGTAAATTATTCTGTATCATGGTAAACTATACAAAACTCTTCCCTGTATGTCATGTCCACAATCTGGAATGAAGCAGCACACCTGAGCAGTCATTGAAGATGTGCTTAATGGGGCATGTCAACAATATATCTAAGTGATTACAAAAAATCAGTTCCATTTTCTTCTCACCAAATATATTCAAAATGCCTTAGTTTTAAAACAATTAAAATCCAAAAGCTTTCAGAAATTGATTTTATATCATTTGCTTGATATTTCACCTAGGCTTCCCCCCCCCATGTTTTTTAAGTGACACTCCCCTCTGGGCTGGCATGCTGCAGTCTCCCTTAATTCTCCACTCTAAAACCCCAACTTATGCCATCTCGCGATGTGAACCCGCATTCCTGGGTCAGCTGACACCCAAGCCTTTTGCATATAATCAGACCCTCACCCAGCAGAAAGGCACTCTCACTAGCTACTCACAGGATCGTCCCCCCAGCAAACATCCCCAGTTCCAGATGCAATTCAGAAAATTCCATCTTGCAAGGTTCAATGTGCCCCTACTGGGGCTTTCATGCTCACTTTCGTTCATTCAACAATTTAACAAAGAAATTGATAGGCATCAGTTTTGCTCTCAGTAGGTCTTACACACACTCACTTGACATGCACTGCTTCATATAAACATATGTTTATTGATTACAATATGATTTTAAGTTAATGCAAGTCTAACCAATGCAAAATAAGATATTTGTTCAGTCAAGGAGATAATCAGAACTGAATAGAAGATAACCTGGATTTTAAACTGAGATAATTGTTTCAGTCATATTCAGTTGACCATATAGACCTTGCTATGATGATCTTTAGCCAGAGGTGGCTGCAGTTTATGAGCTGGTATCCATGGGAAGATGCTTATCCAGTTCAAAGTATGTCTTCTCTTTTCAAACTGCCTCAGGCCCCCTTCATGTAATCAGCTGGCTCTTCCCTCACAAGCCAAGGCACTTAAGTTGCATTGTTCGTTTATGAATGACCCTCCAGGGTGTCAATTTCAAAAGGGATAGCCGTGTTAGTCTAGTCCAGTGAAAAAACAACAAGGAGTTGTGTGGCACTTTAAGACTAACAGATTTATTTTTTGCATGAGCTTTCGTCGGAGAAGATCCCACTTCCTCAGATGCTTCGAAGATGGGTGAACTTACAGAAAGGAATGAAATTAAATGCAAGGGGGTGTAAAACATAGGATCAGGTCATAAAGTAACAGCAAAACAGAGCAGTTTACAGGCTCAAACCATGGGAAGCCTGAAGTCAAATTACCCTTTGTAATGGGAAAAGAACCCATAGTCTCCAGGGTGTGAAACTACAACTCTGTTTCAGTTGGGGTCATGGCACAACTGAGTTTCACACCTGTGGAAATGTATGATGTTGCAGGAAACTTGCTACCAATACAATAATGCTGAGCATGCCACGTGCATTCCAGAAACACCTTGCATGACCTGCTTTGCACTGGATCATAGAAAGTTATGTTGTAAAGGTGAACAAGAAAGATATAAAAATCACATTGCAAGGGTGTGCAGTGTGTCACAACTATAAATACTTAGTTTTCCAACAAGTACACCTGTGTTTTATTTGATAATGGCAATACTAAGGAGGAGCAAAAGAAAGTATAGGCATATTGCTTTCACATCCATATTCAGAACTGTGAATTTTTAAAATAATAACTCTAGATCCAACCCATATGGTGAGCTCAAATCTGGTATCATTGCTATGTATTTATTGTGCATTGACATCACGCTTTGTGCTGAATAAATAAATACAGCAGAAATGCACTATTCTTCCCACATGTTCAATACAACTGCTTGCACATTGGGCATTAAGTCAGCACAGTATATCAGTAAGGGGGTTGATAGCTACTTTGACCTATCTTTAAATGTAGGCCACACCAAAACATAAGTAATTATAAAGACACAAGTTGCAAAATAACCAGAAAAGTATGTTATGTTTTAAATAATGTATTTGGCTGGACAAACACATACATATCTTAGGCTGACACAGCTACTTTGCTCAGGGGGCCTGAAAAATATATACCATGCCAAGACCCCCCACACACACACAAAAGATCCATATCAAAATGATAAATAATGCTTCTGTCTGCCTAATTATTGTTCCTTGAGAAGCTGGAGTTCCTATAGTGATGGGAAAAAACACCTTCTGCCTATATTTCATGTTTATGCTATAGTGCTTCAGTGACATAATTATGGCACCTTGGTTATTCCATAGACATGTGCTACTGAAGACCTGGCCTTTGTTTGAGGGATTAACGTTGATGTGTCTTAAAGAAGAACTTTTTTTTTTTTTTTTTTTTAAGTATGCTGGTAAGAATCCTGCCTTTTAAAAATAAAATAAAAAACTGATAAAATAAAAATACAATAAACGAATTATTTAGTGATGGAATAGGTTTCCATAAAAACAAACAAGGAGGCCTGTGGCACTTTTAAAAGCAAACAAATGTATTTATTGCATGAGCTTTCATGGGTGAAGTCACACTTCATCAGGTACCTGAAAATGGAAAACTTACAGTATTGCGAGAGAAAAATAAATTCAGTAAGTCATAAGATCAGATCAGACTGTTTCAGGAAATCAAACAAGTTGTTTGATTGTAACACTGTGGAACAGCAGAAAAGAAGGTAGGGAGGTTGAGAAAGGAGAAAATCACTTTTTGTAATGAGAAAGCCGTCCCATATCTCTATTCAAAGCCAAGTTAATGGTTTTAAATTTGCATATGAATTCTAATTTTGCAGTTTCTCTTTCCATAGTTCATCTTCTTGTTTATGGTTAGCACTATATAGTGACAGTCTTCTACATTACTTTGAAATACAGATATTTTTAAAGCATAAACATAAAACATAGTTATTCAGAGAAATTTAAAACTGGCCCTGAGGTAACATCAAATTTTTTCAAAGGATAGTAAAGGCGTGATTCAATAAGAAATATAAAAAGATTCAACAGTAAACATAGACACACTATTTCTTGGAATTTGAACAACCAGTAATAATATGTTGTGCCTTTTCAAGCAGTAGCAGATTTTAGGGGCTCTGGAATTCAGTTTCTTGTTTGGAACAGAAATTGGTTATGTGGAATCTGTATTTTCTCAGAGTAATATGTTTGTTTACAAAATACACAAGTCCTGTTTGCTTGGAAAAGGGTGCTGATACTTCCGCAATAGAGAGTTGACTTTTTGGAATGTAAGTAAGGCACTACTGTCCTATCTCCAGAAACAGATGCCTTATGCCTTCGTAGACTTTTCTTCTCTAGGGTATTTACTTTGATTTAATGTTTTCCTCTTTATCCAGTATCTTGAATTAACAGAGACACAAGGAGGGTGAGATAATATCTTTTACTGGAAATACTACATCACCCACCTTGTCTTTCTAATCTGCTGGAACCAAAAGGGATGCAACCACACTTGAGTTAATGCGCAAATAATTAATTTGAGGACATTAACACCTCATTTTGGGAACCAACTTTTATGGAATGTCCACATTAGCATTTATAACAGTGTTTATTAACACAAATTAACTGACAATCAATTAAACCAAAACTCCAATGAAGGTTAGTCCACTGAACCAGAGGCAGACAAAGCATGCATCAGTGTCAGTGTTGTGCTTACTTGTAAATACTAATGTCCTTTTAGTTCAAAAACTTTTGTAACCTAGAGCACATATTTATGGTCTGTCCAGAATAACCTTCACAAAGATGTTAACTGACTTTGAATTAACTGATTAATTTAAAATAAAATAAACTCCAGTGTATTTCCCATCTCTCTGCAAAGTCTCATACAAGCGTAACTGTTTAACAAACTCTGTACCCCTTCTCCTTCCGTAGGCTGGGTCTACACTACATAGATAGGTCAACGTAAACTGCCTTCCCTCAGTTTAGCTGTTGAAGGTCTTGTCTACACTCAAAAAGTAAGTCAACCTAATGTAGGTCAACTTTACAGCCACTGCAGTAATTACTGTGGTAGGGGACAGTCACACTGTCCTCCTAGGGTCAGTGGAGTGCATCCTCATTAGGAGCACTTCTAGCAAACTAAGGGGCAGTGTGGGGAACTGAAAGACTTGGCTCTCACCTCCCTGGCTTCTGGTGAGCTGCCTCCCCCACACCTTCCATTTCTGTCAGGACCCAGTCCCAGGCTTCAATACTCCCACAACCCATAGCCCTCTGGGAGCCAGGAGCTCTCCACTCCCAGGAAGAAGCAACCTGAGGTTTCTCAATGCTAGAGAGTGGGACCCATCTGTCCCAGCTTCCACTCCCACCCTCCCACTCCCTGCTGGGAGTCAGGTAGCCTTGTCAATTTCATGGTCGATGATGACATGCACTGCTAACACAAGCAAACAAGTGGGAAAACACACAAGTGTTTTAATAACTATGGTGGCTGTACTCCAACATAAGATAGATTAACATAATTCTGTAATTTCAAATTGGTCTTAGTAACTTTTCACCGGAAAAGCCCCTAGCCCAAGACTGGTTCTGGTGACTGTATAGCTTGAAGAGACTGTTTGTTGGACAGACTTTAAAAGGAATGTAGGTATCTAAAGATGCAGATAGTTCACTGCTGGGATTTTCAATAGGTCCCAGAGTTTAAAAAAAAAAAAAAAAGTCACTCTAGCCACACAGCTGAATATTTAGGCATCTAAATATTTTTTTTTTAAATCTCAATCTGGGTGTCAGACTTCCTTTTGAACAGCTGCTCTGCGGCACTAAGGAAACTCAAAGATTTAATGGCCTAGTCTAAGAAGAGTGCTTTAACCCATACAACACCCCACATGACAACTTGCCAGGTACATTTACAGCATGGCATTTTAAACACGATAGAAAGTTATACATAGGTCCTTATACACAATAAACTGCCTGGTGGGCCACTAGTACCTTTCACCATAGTAGTATTTAATCCAATTTAATTTAATGTTTGTTTTTTTAACACATTAGACCCCCCCACACCTGACCAAGTTGGAACAGATCAAGGGTTAACTCTTGTCTTCTGTCTTTCAGTCAGATGACATTTATTCAGGATTTAGGTATCACAGAATCTAGGAAGGCAGAGCTGGAAATGACCTTAACAAATCATCCAATCCAGCCCTCTAGTGAGGTCATCCATAAGAATATATTTACCCTTTGGCTGGTGGGTGAATAAGGCTTTGTCTCTTAGTGATGCCCATCTCTGGTAAATAGTGGGTCTCAGTACTAATGATTACTGCTCCATGAAAGTCAATGCCATTACTGGAAGAATCATCCACTCATTCTTTGCTTTGCTCTGCTCAAAGCTGTGACTGCTGGCCGGCCACATAGCTGACTCAGTGAAGTTCACAATAATGTTAGGCGCTGTGGTGGGCAGGCCTGATTTCCAAGTGAGTGGGCCCTATACACCCCTGTTATATAGAAAGTTAACTACTCCAGAACACCTAAAAGCTCACTGAAATCAAAATACCAGGATAGAAGAACTGTTTGCATTAAATAAATCAAAGAATGATAGCTGAGGCTATGGACACCATAGAAATACTGTCATGGTTCCACAGGATTAGTATTATGGCTCTGATAGTGGAGTAGTCACCTGAAGGACCCTGTAAGTGGCTAAGACAACAGAGTGATCTGACTCTTCCTCCACAGAGTTTCACTGTCTCTTTAGACTGTATCTCTTGGCCTTCAGCTCCGCTGTTTCATGCTGTGAGCTCTGTCCAGTGAGTCCCACTGAGATAGCCTGAAGACGACTTATCCAGTATTGGTGAGCAAGGAACCTCTTCAGGAACCCCCAGTGATACTCAGCCAGCATGATCAAGCAGTAAGGTTATTAATCAATTGGAGCACAACATAGGAAGTCCTTGGTCAGCACAATGAAATGAACATTAACCATAATCCATTCTGGGTAGCCACAGTCCAGCCAAAGCTGTAACAAATCCTATTGTTTAACCTCTAATCTCCTTTCTCAGACTCCCAGGTACGCATGAACTCTTCCAGCAGCGAACATTTCTCTCCAATCATTTGTTTCTGTGCTAGGGAAATGCAGTTCTGTTCCCTGCTTAACAGGTAGGTAAGTCAATCTGGGCCACTGGTTGCTAGGTATCCATATCCCGGTGATTGGATCTACCATTGTATTCTCAAAAGCTCCCCTGATGGGACTTTAGGCTCCAGCTAGGCAGCCTTTCACACCTGAGTGTTAGCTTGCCCCCAAGAGCAGACCAAGCCTTTCATCCACTAGGAGCACACTGTGGAAACTGAGGCATAAACCAGACTCAAAAAATACTACCAAAAATGACCATTTTTCATACTTCTCAGATCACAGGCAATAGAAAGGAACTGGATAGGCAGCTGGTCTTCAATATGCATTATATCCTCAGTTCAGAGCACAATGATACAATGGATTGACACATTCTGGTAACAAAGAACTCTTCTGCTCTCAGATGCAAGGAGAGCATGCACTTCTCCAGTGGAATACATAAAGGCACCGTCATTTGAAGAATCATCAAGGAAAGCCAGACTTAACACGTCTCATATGTCTCAGATTTAAAGAAACAAAAAACTTTAAAGCTAACAAATGACAATTCTCTCAGACTTTCTTTACACATCTCTAAAAGCAAGAGAGGAGTTTTAAAATAAAAGTTTGCAAATTACTTTTAATTAGCAAAGAAACAAACCATACAATTCAATCCCTACTTTCCTTAAATTGGTTAAAGCAATTAAAAGAATGTGTGTGTAATTAATTAGGGTAACAACTATCTTGTAATTACTTACTCATGCACTGCCCACCAGCTAACAACTATTTGTATTAACTGTCAATGAATACATCTTAGAAAGCAAAACCTTCTGGACAACCCCTTTGTTATTTTAAAGACATTTCGATCATCACTCAGTTTGATGCTGAGACAAGCAGTACCAGTTCTAAGACCAAAAATATAAAACCTGGGAGTCTAAAATATACAAAACCAAGTTACTGTATATCTTCTTTTAGAACCCCTGGATTTCATTATCATTAATTAACTCATTTTATGGCCTTAATTCAAGGGCAGTTTCTATTAAATTAAATTACTTTCCCTGGAGGTGTGCATGGTAAGTATGTGGCTGAGAGATGAGCATAGATTCTAAATGAAGGTGACAGAGGCATGGATATCTATAATAAGGTCTGCATCCAAAAGAAAAAGACACACCCTTCCAGCCAAATGTAGGGAGAGAAAAATTAAGAAGCCTGAACACTACTGCTATCTGGTCATTTCAAAGCACTTAAGGATCCCACAAGTCTCCAACATTGTCAACTTCTGGAACAAACAGTAAACACTCAATTTCTTATGAACACTGAATAATAATATTCCAGAAAAAGTCTTGTAGTTAAAAGGACTCTCCTGGACAAAAATTAGTTAGGAGTAGACTCACAAAAGAACTTAAGTACCTGCTGGTTACTGTAGGAGTTTAAATCCAACATTTAGACCCCATTCAGATCTTCAGCTGCTGCTTAATTTCTGAGGATGCCTAAAGGCCTTAGACACCTAAATTCCACTGGTAGAGTCCCATAGCTGTTTAGAAATTTGCAAATGAACATGCCTACAGCCAGGCACGTAGATTCTATTTCAGGACTAAGCATCAGCAACATCCTCATAATAGATATTCACCTACACATCTTGTATGTAGAGCCCAGTCTGGTAGGCCGTCTCAGACTAAACCAAAATCATAGAAAACAATCAGTTGTAATGGAGGTGCCACCTCTGCTCTCCACCTCCCCTTTATAACTTTCAGGTAGGATAAGTGAGACCTGAAATCAATTTCCCCTTCTATTTGATATGTAGCATGGACTTGAACTTGGTCTTCAGCTCCCATAAAAACACTTAACTATCAAATATGCTTTAGGAAAGAGTGTGAGATTGACTTTCTAGTCCAACGGTTTCAGGCTCAACTGGAAGGGGAAAGACACAGGCTCCAATCACCCTGCTTTGACATCTATTTATTTATACATAGTGGAACGGTGTCCACAGGACAGACAGAGTCCCCTGTCTGAGAATGGTTCAGATGGGACTGGAAGTTCTGTATTACCACTTTCTAAATAGCTCTTTCTAAGATAATAAGGTAAGAAACTGAATGGTAGTTCACCAAGATGCAAACACTGAGAAAATATTTTTAAGCGATATTTTACCACTGCACATTTAAACCTGGCCTCAAGGGAACCATTCCACAGTTTAATGATTAAAAAGAAGCATCATCAGAACAATAAATTCCCTACAAATTCTGTTTTTCTCATATACCTATATCAGATTAATTTTAAATGATTCTAGTACATCTCCTATAAAGCAGATAAAGTTGCCTATAGAGTTGTTTGAGTTAATTTCTTTAATGGTCAGTTTTGTATATTTTAACCTTATTCTTATGCAGAGCTGTAAATTAAATTTTAATGTGTCTGTGAAGAGTCATTACCAATCTGGAATTAGTGCTGCCCAAGATCTAGGGAACTAAGAAAATTCTATGCACACCTAAGGAGTCCTAAAAGCTGTGAATTTTATTTAACACTTAAGTATCAGAAAGAGGAACACTTTCCTTGACTTTGTTACATTTTGCTGTATCTCTCATTAATTCATTGCTGAGTGTGTAGTATTATCCATCCCGCCCAGCACCACAACAAAGCACTGTTTATACTCTGTGTGCCCTGGGCTAGGATTTTTCATTTCATACTGTTCATTGAGACTTTAATATTTTTTAAAGGCGCTATTCTTAGGGGATTGCAACAGATTACTGCCAAGGAGAAGGGACTAATAGCAACATTGTTGGGACAGGACTAGGTTTCGTAGAAGCTAAAATTTTGTATTTTGCCACCAATACACCAAGGCACTAGGGAGCATGTGTGGTGCAGCTGCTGGCCTGAGGAGACACACTGATGTGGCAACAGCGAGGTACACACTATATTTATATATGCAACATTTTAAATAATAGAAAATGTCTCTGCAAAGCAACAAACTTTAGTAGTTATGGGTTAATACTGAGTTAATCCTGAAAACTATATGAAATTAATATTGGCTTTTTTATTTATTTTTCAAACAGCAGTGCCCTAGCCAGAAGTTCCAAAGAAAGGATAGCTGAAGATTGCAAGAGCCATAAAACAAATGGACAAATCAGTACTACATATAATGGTAAATTTTACACCAGAGTGAAAAGTTCTGAGATTAGAAGAAACTTTCAAAAACAAAACAAAACAAAAAACTTTGCTGCTGCAATACATCAACAGTTTACCTCAAAATAGTACCTTAGTAAAGTCTGGAAATAGTGGATTTTTTTCTGTACAGATGTTAAACTTTCATTTATTCACAAGCTATACTATTGATTGACAAAGTAAATACACTGAAGATTCACTTCCATGGATGCATTTTAGAGTCATGTCATGATTTTAGACATTGTTTTGTAACATGGGTACATATAATGGGTGGGGTGAGAGAGCTTAACAAATCTATGTAAATATATTAATCCCATTTAATTAACTATAAACTTTAGTGTGGATTACATTTTTAATTATTTTTTTTTTGCCAAAAAAAGTTTAACCTGAAAGAGGGCCACTAATAGCTTCAACAGTTGAATTGCCTTACCCTCACAGGATAATGGAGACTACCAGCAAAGACATTAAAGCCATCACAACCCTTCATGCTCAGAAACCCACACAGGATTGGAGAATGGAAAAATCAGTAGGGGAAGGGCAGGAAAATTAAATTTTAGAACCTGCTTTTAAAAGAAGTCATGGTCTGTAGAAAGAAAAAGAATTTCAGGAAAAGATGACTAATCAAGAGATTCCTAATGGACACTGATCAAAACTAAAAAAGGCTATTAAGAGTAGTGAGAACACTGGAGAAAGGAATTACGGTCAGATGTTCATTATTCCTCTATAAGTTTGCAAGCAATCTGTGTTGTTCTATGAGTAAAGTACTCAAGACATTTTAGGTAGTTAATTATGTAGAAGACTAGATAACATAGTAAGATGTTTCTTCAAATCAAAATACACTGTATAAGAGAACTAGATCAGAATTACACACAGGGTCTACAAGAGTCCAATAACCTAAGATAATTTATTCAAGTGAAATTATCAAGTTATTTCTTTATTAATAAAGCATCTAAATACTGCAAATATCACTACTTTCTCACACATAGCACATTTTAATACTAGAAAAAAGTATTCACTTCATAACTACATAAAATTTAATTGAAACTCAGGCCAAATGTAATCGTACTGCATCACTACTTTTCATCTAGCAATGTCACTAGTGCACAAATCTCTACCAAGAGTATATTTCATTTTCTGAAGCAGGAGAGCTAGAGCTTCAGAGGTTCACTCTGAGGTGAGGCTGTGGTCCTATACTGTGCAGGAAGAATGAGACCCTTCGGAGTCAGACACACCAAAGGCTGATCCAAAGTTGGGAGGATAGCACCGATCTTGTAGATCTGTGACACCAACCACAAGAGGCGATCTTAGATTGTGCTGTAATAGGGTTTTTTTGGTTTTCTCAGCTAAGTTTCATTTAATGTAGCCTCAGAAGAGATGTCTGTGTATTCTCTGTACAGCAAAGAAAACTTACAAATCTGATATGATAATGCTGAATTACAATGTAACAACAATTCATTCCTTCTAAGAACATAATGGGCACACTATTGTTCTGCTTCCTCATCCTCTAAAAAAAAGTCACTGGAAAGCCTATAGTTTTCAGGAAATATTTTTCAAAAATTTTCAATAGGCAGTTTACAGGTTAAAATTGCAACATAACAAAAGCAGATATATATTTAATATACATTTTCTCTAGTTTAAGAGTAAGGTAGAGAATAGTTATTGACTCCATTTGAGGAAGGTTTGGGAAAATGAATAGATGTTCTGATCAAAATGAAGTATTCTGTGGATGAGAAGAGCTGACAAGCTTCTGTGAATTCTTACATTTTTCTAAATGATACAACTCCCCCCAAATATCTTCCTTTTGATGGGTACTGTTACTAGTGAACAGAAAAGCAAATATTTTACAAATATATTCATAACTGCACCTGTATGCATTTCACTATTGACTCCTTTCTATTATATGAAGATTCTAGATGTTTTTTTAGGATGGGTTTGGAAGAGAACTGATTTGTAAAAGTTTTTCTTCTGTTCATGAAGATTTCTGTTTTTTTAACTTTGTTGTTTACTTTTTTCCTATCTTGCATTAGGAAGAAGTACTATAATACAATTAAAAAGGAATTGAGCTAGCTAATGATGTCTCACGACTAAATAATAACCTGAGATGTACTGGTGGACTAGCAGGCTTAGTTCCACTTGTTTATTAGTATTGGGTGGTTGGTTTTGTTTTGATTTGGGGAAGGGCTAGACTACGGAAAGTTATAATCAATTATTCTTTAATGTGACCCCAAAATTGCATACAGGTATGTCAAATTCTAGGCTGCAGGTACAGTGCCACCAATGTAATATCATGCACACAATCCCCAGTGCACTCTGGCCTCCGTACTTTACTACCAAGGCCATGTCACATTTGGCCCCTGCTTTCCAGCCCTATTTGCTGTGTATTCCCCTACCCTGAAAGGAAACACAGACTGCTGTAAGAAATTTATGGCAGGGCAAGTCCCTCAGGGTGGATGCCTGGTGTGACAGCTGGCCTCAAGACAGCAATGAGGTGCAGTAGCAATGACCACCCACTACCTTGTTTCTGTCTTTAGATTTGGTCTTGTAGCTTCCCTGTCATGATCATAGATGTGTGGTGGCAGAACTGAAGGACCAAATTTAAGTTAGTGGCACTGCAACCCTCCCCACCCCCAATACACAAATTGCGATATCACTGGCTTTATTTTGGCCCTGCTGTCCATCTGTCATGCAAAATCAAACCCGAGCAGGCAGTGAGGAAACTAGCACCACTTTTTCTTGCCTCTTCCAGTGCTGTATAACAGACATACAATTC
This sequence comes from Podocnemis expansa, assembly GCA_007922195.1. Classification (NCBI taxonomy): domain Eukaryota; kingdom Metazoa; phylum Chordata; order Testudines; family Podocnemididae; genus Podocnemis; species Podocnemis expansa. The sequence continues at coordinate 7,964,332 of ML682018.1, read as the reverse complement.
TGGTTACAACTGCCTGCACCCTCCTGAAGCCTCAAAGGGCTCTAACATGTTGATGTTAGAGGGAGTAGGCTAAGCTCCAGCATGGACAGCACTATGTCAGTGGGAGAATATCCTTTGCTGCTCATTGAGTTTGGAGTAATTAAGTTGATGGGATAGCTCTCCCCTGGTGATGTGGAATGGCTACATTAGAGGTTACAGCAGTGCAGCTGTCCCCTCATAAGCTCTCTAATGTAGCCATAGCTTTAGACAGGTCAATCTTCAAATCATAATCATGAAATAACCTTAATTAAATGGGTATTGCCAGGTCACTACAATTAAAGCAAATCATTCGGTAAAGTTACTCATCCTCTCTTAGCATGATATACAGTCTGCTTATGCACCTTATTCTATTTTTAAAAAAACTCCATTGATGTACGTATCAATTAAGGTATTATGACAGATGGAAATGATAATATGCTGATCAGTTTATCATGTGAGCCAATAAAATAATACATCTGTCTAGAGTCCAGCTACACCTGCGAGGAAGAGGTAAGAATACAAATAATTTTTCCCCTAATGTCGTTTCACATACAAAATTCCAAAATTGTCTGAAGAACCAAGGACATAATCATAAAAATACAATTTAAAATTGCTTGCAATGCCTATTTAAAGGTTGGAAAATCCACATTCTACATGTACAATTTGCATTTAATAATTTAAAATTAAAAAAAAAAACAGTGAGCAAGGGGAACCAGAAACTAACTCACTCTATCTAAAATTGCAGAAAAGGTTTTAATGGAATACACATAACAGTAAAACAAAAAGACAAAAAAAAAAAGCAAGCTATATTTTTAGGAAACAATTTCATTTTCTTCCTTATTAGAATTCATTTTTTCCCTAATTAAATACTTGCGTGACCTCAACTTATAATTTTTAAACTTTTTTCTGACCATTAAATCTTTTGCTCTTTGTCTTAGTTTGTTATATCAGAATACTTGGAAATTTATTTATATTAAAAAAGAATTACAGCACCAAACTGTTATTCAGTAACTGTATGTTGGGGAATAAAATCCTATTCCTTTCCCCAATATGGAATTAAAACACAAATGTTTTATTGTTCACCATCTGAATTATCATCAGGGGAGTGATGATATGATAATGAAGAGCACTTGTACTAACAGAGTAGTGATGCAATCTACAAACCAATTAATCCTGAGTTGAAATTGTGGAGATTAATAGTCTGACCGGCATACATTGCTGAAAACACTTTTAGTGAATGAACACAAAAGTCATCAAAAGATACAAAGGAGATAGATTGTCTTGTCCATATTGCCTCTATTGAGAAGATGCCATGATTTCAACCACTCTTGCAGTGGACAAATGTGAAATCTGGCATGCTGTGTTACAAAACATGGATGAACCCATGTATCCCAGAAGCTTCATCTAGATTTTTCACTCCCCTTGTGGGCTGCATGAGGAGAAGATGCCATGGAATATATGCCATCATACAGAACCTGTTGAGGCAGATGTGTCTTCCAACAGCCTGGAATCTAAAACTGCTCCTGTGAACTCAATGCTTTGTGTTGGGGTCACCACAGATTTTCTTTATTGACTCTGAGCCCCAGAGCATGAAGAGCTCTGGGGTCCTCTGTGTAAAATCTAACTTGCTGAAAGAATGAGCTCCATCTCAACCAATCATCCAGGTAAGGGTACACCTGGAGTCTTTGTCTGTCAAGGTATTAGTTGTAGTAGCAGTGAACCCAAAGAAATATCCTTGGGCTGTGAACAGCAAAGGGCAGGGTTCCATACTGGCAGTGTGATGTTCTTATCATAAATTTTACATACTTTCTGTGTGCAGAAATGTAAAAAAAAAAACCATCTGGCATTCAAGACACACAAATCAGTCCATAGAATGTAAGTGCTGGGAGAACTAACAGATGCTAGCACGACAATCTGGAACTTGAAACGATGAATGAAGGCACTGAGACACTGGATATCCAAGATCGAGCCCCACCATGCCTTTTCCATCAGTATTTAGAAGTACTAGGAGTACTCCCTGTGAGTTCTTAAGACACTTCTCACATTGCTCTCAGTTAATGGAGGACGTGTTTCATGATGAAGACTCAAGAAGAGGGATGAACAGGAGGTTCAAACATTGGGGTTCAAACTGGATACAGTACCACTTATTTCTAATCTTAAGGATCCATTGGTCCAAGGTGCTCACAGTCTAAGCTCTCTGAAATAAAATCGGATAGTTATTAAACTTGATAGGAGGGAGTGAATCCATAAGCAATCCAGCTAAGCTCTCACCATTCCTGTCAAAATCATTTTTTGAGAGCCCTCTTTCGGGGCAGCTGATGAGGTGGTTGACAAACCCTGTTGCTGGAAGTGTTGCCTTTTCCCTCAGTGGCTCTGACGGGCACTGGTAAGGATGAAACTGCTGTTAAGGCCTGATCCTGAATGAAGATTGAGAATGTTGCTGTTATTTAGTCTCTGAGCTGAAACTTACACTCCCAGCTAGCAGAAGGTCACACTCAAATTTCTCAGTGAACACAACACTTCATCTATGCTACTGTTGAACAATTCATTTTCCTGAAAAGGTAAGACACCTAGGGTCACTTGGAGTTTGTAAGAGAAGTTGTATCTCTGAAGCCAGGATGATCTCATTCTCATACTATGGCAATAGTCTTGGCTACTTTCTCCAAGACTTACTGATGTACAGGAGCTGGCTCCATTAGTTGCTTTTGAAAAGGATTATCTTGGGCAGGAGACTGCTGAGGAAACCAGTTTCCTAGTGCATGAATCTGATACACTGAGGAGATCAATACGGATAGAGATGTTAAGGGAACTGAGAGAGAAAAGAGCATACAGAAAGTTGCCAGATCAGAGGTTCTCATCAGACATTTTTGGCTTTTGTACAGTAAGGTTTAGACATTATACAAAAGATGAGGTAGGGTAGAATAATTATATCAATATCCTGAACCTCACCTTTTAAATCTGTTTTTTTCACAACCAACAGCTAAACTAAGCTCATCTGAATAACTGAACTAACACTCTAAGTTATAGTGCACAGACACTGAAGGTCTCTCAGCCACAGGAAGTAAGGAGGAAATGGAAGGTGCTTCTTCCCTTATGCCTTCAGGTAAAGTGGTTGTGAGGGCATGCAAGATGGAAGTACGACCTGTCGACACCTCTATTCAAATAATACAATCTTGCATGTGTGGGGAGTGTATGCACCAGAAGTAGAATCAGCGTGAACAATTAATTATTGGAACAACTGCGATTGGCCACCTTTGACTGAACAGCAGCTAGACCACTCCTTGCTTACAGACAGCTTCCCCCTCACCAACCCTAACAACTACAGACATAACAACAGAACCCATAAAGCAGGCACATATCCCTGCAACAAACCATGCTGCCAACATATCTACACAAGACACTAGTAGAGGACCTAATAAAACCAGCTACTCAAGTAAAGGCTCATTCACCTGCTCATCTACCAATCTGATTTATGCCACCATGTGGAAGAAATGCCCCTCTGCCTTATATATTGGACAAATAGGACAGTCTCTGTGCAAACAAATAAATGGGCACAAATCTGACATCAGAAATCAAAACACTCTAAAACCAGTGGGTCAGCATTTCAGTCTTTGTGATCACTCTATTAATGATTTGCTATTTGCTGTCCTCACACAGATGAATACCAGATCAAGACTTCAAAGAGAAGCTCCTGAATTTTATTTGCAAATTCAGTTGCACTGCTTCAGGACTCTATAGGGAAATCGGATTTTTCTCTCATTACAACAGGTGATTTGACCTCATCTCCCCCTGCATGTTGTTCCTCAGTGTTTGAATCTTTACAACTGTTTTGATTTGCTGTTACAGTGCAACCTGTTCCCATGACTTACACTTCCCTGCATTTATTTCCTCACATTCTGTAAGTTCCCCCATCTTCAAAGTATCTGATGAAGTGGGCTTTTCTCCCACAAAAGCTCATGTAATAAATATATGTTAGTCTTTAAGTGCCACAGGATTCGTTTGTTTTATTATAATTACAAATATCCTAAGGTTCTAAAGGGAAAGTTCATCTCACCCATCCTTGAATAATATTTATAAAACAGCCATTTAATGTAGCTGTTTGTTGAGATAAATGTGTAATTTGCAAATTTAAGTATAATAGCTCACATTCTGTCTTATAGTGCCACATTATGCTGCATTAATTAGTCCACATCTCAATTATATATACAATGCTGCTTTACATAAATTGATGATGAGATATTTTTCTTGTTTTTAATTCATTTTATGAAAAACTAAGTCAATAGTCGATTTGTGCCTTTTCATATACACTGCCTTTTTCATATTACTGCTGTTTATACATTCTTATAATCCAAGTGTATTACAGCAAATAACCTATTGATACAAAAGCTGATGAATTAGCAGTAAATTTGTGACAGCATGTATTTTGGACTTGGAGAAAAAAGGTAACTTGAAATTTCTGATTGTTGGAAAACATGTATACATGAGGTGTGAATACTTCATATTCAGAGAGCATAGTTCTATGTAAAACAAACAGTAATTAGGAGGAAAATTTTACTAAGACTGCTTTTCAACTATGGTATATTGTATGTGGGAGACTACTGGCAGCATAATCCCTGCAGAGAAGAATTTGTATGCTATGTAAAAAAATTGCTTTAAAACTCATTATGCACTGTAGCTCACACAGAGAGGGATTTCATAGACTTTATAGCAAAACTGCAATTTTTTTGGCCACCACTGGGTTAATTACTAATTCAGCATTACATATGGTAGGCTATTGGTTTGTTTGACCTGTCAAAAGGCTATAAGACACATTACATATACTGTGACATACAAGTATTATGGTTTACCACTATATACAACTGAAGGTCACAGAATCATGTGATGTCCAAGAAGCAGAATACACAAAAGAAACAACAGATGACATATAAATATCTCTTGTCAACTGCAATTGCTTGTGTTCCACCTACTGCTGGTTACAAATGCCTCGAACAACCAGGGTCAAAATGTGGTTCACCCAGAAATACCACTTTTTAGAGGAGTGAGCATCAAGATTAAAGAATACAATCAAAGATTTTGTTTGATTAATTATTTTTACATTAATGTTGATGCTTTGAGGCCCTCTTAGCTGACCATCTCTTTTCTCTTTCTGTTAGCAGGTACAAGACTCTTCCACACCAGTTTCTCCATCATTGCAGAAGAGTGGCCATCATGGGCAACAGCAGCTGTGTTAAGTAGGGACTCGGAGCAGCTGGTGCTTCCAAGACCCACCATTCTAAGAGATTTGGTAATGAGAACAACTTAGCCCCTGAAAAATAATCTGTTCCAGTTGGTGTGGGGGGGGTGAGGGCATAGATGGAACTTCTTGTTATGAAAGCATAAAAGAATCAGTAGGTAAGTAAGAGGAATGTAGAACTCATCTCTGCCCCTCCCTCCACCTTAGGGGTTAAAAAATGGAACAAAAACATATGAACACCCTTTCTCTACCTACAGGAAAAATAGAGAGGACATGGCAGCCTAGAAGAAGCTCTATAATTATCATTTTTTCTCAGAAGCTAACATTTGCAAAAAGTATGTGCTACTTCCAAGACCAAAAAAAAAAAAAAAAAAAAAAAAAAATCTGCAGTGACTGGAAACAACTACATCTTTTCCTCACCCAAAATACAAAACAGACTACAGGATAAAAAAGGGAGACAGCAGGGCAGTCGGGCAAAAAGTGCTGCAAGGCTGCTCATCAGACAAATTATCAAACCCTGTCTTAGCAAAGCATTCCTCATTGTTCTTGACAAGGCACAATGACCTCTCTATATTATCTTTCCAGCAGGCCCTTTCATCTGCCATTGGACAAGGTGCCTATTTCTGCCTTGAAAAGGTTATTTGTAGGATAGAACTCATCCCCATCCTTAAATCCCTAATGATTGTGCATCTTGGAAGCAACAGAATCAAGAAGATCTCACACTTTGATTCAGGTATCCCACGTTGCCACAGATAGCCTAGCCCTTTATGATCATTCAGAAGTTTGCCTGGGTGGAAATTCTACAGCATAAGAACGACCACACTGCATGAGAGCAGTGGACCATCTATTTTAATAGCCTGTCTTCGAACCAGTCGTAACACCAAGAATGGCCATCTATTTGCCCTGACACTTTTTCTCCAAAAGTGAGGATCAGTAATAAAACACATTCAACCACTCTTCAACATCACACTTCTTGAAGAACAAAAAACAGATCAGGTCAGGACATCAATAAGGGAAGATGCATAATATGACACCACTCCAAGCAGACACAGTTATTTCAGTCTGACAGCAGATGCTCTCTCTTCAGTAGTTAGTTCTTTAAAAAACAAAACAAAACTATGTAGCTAATAATTATGGGGAGAGCAATAATACTTTGAATGAGAATACAAACAAGCATACCAAAATGCAGTGCAGGTGTTCATTTACACAGTACTGTAAATGGCTATCTATATGGTTATTTTTTTTTATTCCGTGAGGCTTCTGCATGGAATTACAAAGCTAACTTTGAAACATACCATGTTACTAGTGATGTTAAATCTCTCTGAAAAATAAAAAAAGAAATGTATTTAAGACTGTACTTGGTATGTTTTCAGAGGTTATTTACATTAGAAACTCAACTCATAATAATTGGACACAGTACTTACAGAAATTGTTACAAAAACTGCTGAAATAAATAAAACTAATGCAAATTTGAAGTGTGTTCTTCAATTATAACATTTCATTTATGAAAACAATGAATGGAATTACAAGAGGCTGAATTGTTTTATAGGAGAATGAAAAACCGACCACAGCATCCAAAATGTAAATCTTTCACTTTGATCTTTTTTTTCCTTTATTTCATTCACTGATCACTAGGTTTGTAGTTCTGTCTTTCTCAGCTTGTTCTTATTTTACATGTCAAATAACATGCGCTATTTCTGCAGACCCAGTTTAAATGCAACTTGTAAGAGTTCTTGGCTTCTAATAATAGTTGGATAAAGAGACAGTGCTAACATATTATGAGGAATAGTGCTAGAGTAAGGGAGCAGTGGGGACATGCTTGTGCTAACACTAACAAGAAATGAACAGCAAATAAAAACTTATGCTCCCTGATGACACTGCTTTTATCCATGTTTCTTAAGATTACACAATTTCAGGTTTTTTTTTTCCTTCATGCTCTTAGTTACTGGTGACAGGATGTGAACTGGTGGCATTAATTGCCAATTCCCATCTGCTAATGACAGCACTGAAAAGTACTACTTTAATACAGTTTTAATCACGTATCAACGAGATGTCCAGTCAACCATTTCCAAGCACAGCAGTGGAAAGGAAAGCTAAGTTAGAAAATGAGAGAAAATTGTGAGCAAGTTACACAAATTTACTGTTTCTTTGGTAGTACTGCTTCCGAACTGTGTTTCAGAAAATGATTAAAGTTTATATATACATAAAACAAACTTGTTTCCTCAGAAGACGGTAGAAGAAAAGGCAAGCATTCCTGATATTCAGTATAAAAGTGATGATCATAGAGAATCTACTTTTCGTACCATTTCTCCATATGGCAAGTGGAGAGAATAAGTATTGTTGAAGAGGACAATATTGCCACTAGTGTCAAATAAGTTCCAGCTAAAGGGCCTTTGATAACAGAAGCATTTCACATCCACTGTATCTAGAAAGGTCCACTCTATTTCCAGAACAACAATGACAAATTCATAGCTTCTGAGCAACAATACAAATGCCAGAAATGGTATTTATCATCTCATTTTTAAATAAAAATTATGAAATGAAGAGCATTATCAGTGCTTATTGATTTAGTCAATACACACAACGCCTCAAGACTGTAACTGCTACAGTTTGACCAGATCCTATGACTTGCACTTCCATCCATTTATTTTGTTTCCATCCTCAAAGTCTGTCAGGCAACTGAAGACAGGGAATTGGGATTCTCTCCCATGAAAGCTTATGCAATAAATACATATGTTAGTCCTTAAAAACGCCACCAGACTCCTTGTTTGTTTTACTAGACTAGAGTAACAGGACTACCTCTTTGGAACACCTTAAGTATCATCTGTACCTACATTGCACAATGATTATGAAATATGATATATGTCCAAAAAAGCAAGGAGTCTTGTGGCACTTAAAGACTAACAGATTTATTTATCGCATGAGCTTCCCTGGGAGAATATCCCCCTTCGTCAGACACACTCAAGAGGGAGAACTTACAGAACTGGATGAAAATAAATGCAGGAGAGTGTAAGACATGGGATCAGGTCATACTGCAACAGCAAATTAGAGAATTTGTAAGGATTCAGACTCAAGAAAACAGCACACAGAGAGAGGATGAAGTCAAATTACCTGTTATAATGTGAAAAGAATCCATAGTCATGATTCAGCCCTGCTTTCACACAATTTAATTTGCATATTATTTCAATTTTGGATGTTTCTCTTCAAAGTCTTGATGTCCCATTGATTTTCTTGACGACCATCATTAACAAATCATCAATGGAGTGATTAGGAAGATGGAAGTGCTCAGCAACTTTCTTTCCTTTTTTTTTGTTGGTATTGTGATTTCTGATGTCAGTTTTGTGCCCATTTATTCTTCTGCATAGAGATTGTCCTGTTTGTCCAATGTATAAGGCTTGGGGGCATTTCCGACACATGATGGCATAAATCACATCAGTGGATGAGCAGGTGAAGGACCCTTTGATGAAGTAGGTAGCTTGGTAAGGTCCTATGATGATGTCTTTTCTGCAGCTATGTGGACAGTGTTGGCAGTGTGGTTTGTTGCAGGGATATGTGCCTGCTATAATGTTTCTGTTGTTAGGTCTGTAGTTGCTGGTGAGTATCTGTTTAAGGTTTGGGGGTTGTCTGTAGGCGAGGAGAGGTTTGTCTCCCAAGGCTAGAGAGAGTGAGGAGTCATGTTTTAAAATAGGCTGGAGGTCTGTAATGATCTGCTGTAGAGATCTGACTTGAGGGTGGTATGTGGTGACCAGTAGCACTCTATTGTTTTCCTTTTTGGGCCTCTCCTGTAGTAGTTGACTGCAGGGTACCTGTCTGGCTCTCTCAATCTGTTTCTTTACTTCTCCAGGTGGGTACCATAGTTTTAAGAAAGCATGACAGAGATCCCCAAGATACTGTCTGAGTGATCAGAGTGAGGTTAATTCTTAGGGCTTGGCGGTAGACAATGGATCATGTAGTGTGTTTAGAACAGAAGCTCGAGGGATGTAGACAACTATACCGATCAGTAGGTTTTCAGTATAGAGTGGTGTTGTGTCCATCCCTAATCTGTACTGTAGTGTCCAGGAAGTGGATCTCCTGTGTGGAGTGTTCCAAACTCAATTTGATTGTGGAGTGGAAACTGTTGAAATCTCTGTGGAAATATTCAAAGCTTCCCAGCCATGGGTCCAGATGATGAAGATGTCATCAATATAGCACAAGTAGAGGAGAGGTGCTTTGGGATGAGACTTGAGGAAATGTTGTTCTAAGTCGCCCATAAAAATGTTGGCATATTGCAGAGCTGTGCAGGTAAGTCTTTATGAAATATGATATACAAGTTTTTAAACTGAAATTACAAACCCGTAGCAGAACTGTGACAGCTGACTTTGGCTTGTGAGGATCAGCCTCATTAATTGCAGCGCAAGGAAGGCAGGGGAGCCCAGAGCTCAAACTGTAGCCCAAGACCGGATATCTACACCACAATTAAATGACCCCTTGGCCCAAGTCATTTGGCCTAATTGTCTCATAAATATACCCTTCAACACCTTGCTCTTTTAAAATAATACTAAGAGAGTAATGTGTTGTATGTTGTGAGTTTGTCAGGCCCATGAGAAGTTGTGACACAGAATAGTGAACCCTTTGACAGTAGGCATTGAGTTTTTAATGTCACAGTGATCCTAGGCAGTTCTGACAGCAGAGGAGAAGATTTGTTCTCATGAAAACAATATAGTATTATAAAGCCATGGCTGCATGAATTTCAATTCACAAGGCAAAAATTACTTCAACAGCTACTTCTAATGCTAACTGTTCACTGGAAGGAAGTTCTAAGGTATGTTGTGACAGTGACCATTAAACTTCTGACTAAATAGACTTTATCATTTAGAGGAAGTTATTTGTTCTTCTCTGAATGGAAATAATCTAGTTATTCTTGAAGCCATTACCAAGTTTGACCAATGTCTCTGTGTTAAGATTAAACACTATGGAAAGAATCTGTGATGAGTTAATTAAACTAATGAAAGATAACATATTGAAATTCATAGTAATGGTTGCCATACAGATGAAATACTGTTTTTGATAGTGGGTTCAATTCCTGATATCACTCATGCTGATCAGTTTTATATACGTATTTAACAACTGTTTACGTGGAGCCACAGATAAGGATTTCATTTGGTTTAGTGTGACCGAATGCCACATAGGTAAGTCACTCTTCCAGGCTATGAAGTCTTGATTGGACACAAAAGATACTGCTGTTGAAAACTGCAGAAGTCATCTGTGATAATGAAAGTAACATGTCTGGAAAGAACATGATCTTCAAACTCAGATCAAAATACTAAATCCACTACTTGTGTATGGCCATTCATAAGCTGACCCTCTGAAATTAGTTGGAACTTAAAACATTGATTCTGGCATGGAAGCCATAACCTTTTTCAATTTTGTTCAAAAATAATATAAATAAATGTGTGCATGTGGCACATGAGCATGTGTGCATGGATGGATGGGGGGGTGCAGTTTTATTCAGGATGGTTCAGGCAGTGACACCAACAGTGAATAAAATTCATCCTTCTCCTAAAATCTCTGCCACATATAGTATAGTTTTATTCTTCTGAATCATTTAAAAAAAATCGTAGTGTCCTTTGAAGGCTTTCTGTTTGAAAGAAACAATGTGGACAGCCAAGGAAAACAGTAAAATCAAAGGGACACACAACTTTTACAAGAAAATGAGCTAACTGGAAACTGTATTTATGAATACATTATGAAATGTGATACAACAATTCTCCCTGCTTACCTCGGTACTGAAATATAATGCATCTTTATCTATGCCATTTAATTTTTGTACCATCTCTCCATCAAAAAGAACCAAACAATGCTGTACAGTGACAAAACTCAGAAGTATCACTATCACATTCTAGGTGCAGTGTAGACTAATGAGGGGGTGTGTCACTGCCTGTCCTGTGACTTTGGGTGCCCCACAATGCTTTGCTGATATAGCTTCCAAATTGGGCCCCTCCAATAGCATGCTAGCTGTATCCAGGGTGCCTGTGTATAGCTGTTGCAGCCAAAGCATACCACTCATACACTGTCTTCTACTAGCTGTTGTTACCACTTGCAGGGTCACCCCCAACACCCCCACTGCTGGATTCTCCATGTTCTGAACCTGTCCACGTATAGAAGATCTGTTGCCACTGTATGTGGTCACTGTGCTTTTAATTTACCTGGATTTACTAAACAGTTATATTTAAAAATAACACTAGATTAGCTCTGATTAAGGAAAATAGTGCAAGAGTGAAAGTATAAGCAGAAGTAAAAAATAGCTACAAAATAAATAAAAACAAAACACGTTTTACTTGGTTTAAGGTAAAATTCTTAGTAAGTTCCCAGGAACATCGCTCACCAAATTCTCAAGTCAGGATCTGCTCTAAAAGTCTTAAGAGCTAGTTCCTTTGTTCACTTCTTCACCTCAGAAGACAAGGGAGGAAAAAAATATCTTTTTTTGCCATTCCATGTTAAAGTCCAGTCATCTTTCCAGCTGTGAGGATGAAGATAGGGGATTTTACTATGAGAAATGTTCCATGTCAGGGGTGGCCAAACTTATGGAACTTAATAGCTTTTGATCAGCAATTACCAGAAACTCTTAGGACATCTGGCTAGACCCACCAGCATGTCCTTTGTCTTTAAGAAGCTGCTCACTCATATTTGCTCAGTAAGCACATTTCAGTCATTAACTTATGCTAATAAATTTACATATAATATTGTTACCTACATTTCATCATGACATGATTGACCAATGAGTAGTTTTTAAAGGATACCTCACAAGAAATACTTTGTACAAAAGTTCTAACAATAGCATGCAGGGTGTGAATACAGGGACATATTCAATCACTAAATAAATAAATAACCAACCACTCAAACCCACACATGCATTGCAAATGTGAAATATGCCATAACAAGTTTAGTAACATGGATCCAATGACATTATATCCTCTTCTGTTTTTCTGTTATGTACATGAACTTGTTTTGTTGATGCTTTTGCATTATTTTCTTTGAACAATTAGTCCAGCCCTGCATCTGATAAAGTGGGTTGGAGCCCATGAAAGCTTATGACCGTTAGTCTTTAAGGTGCCACAGAACACTCATTGTTTTTGCTGTACACAGACTAACACAGCTACCCCTCTGGAAATTTAGTCCAGCTCTGTGTACAGTCAAAAGATATAAGGCAAGTCCCGTCCAACAATGTTTAGGAAATACTGAAGAAGCCTGAATCAAAAAAAAACAAACAAACAAACAAACAAACAAACAAACAAAAAACCCTTTTCTATGAAGGACACTCAACAATGAGAGCCCTTTCTACCCAACTTCTCCTACCCAAGAGCTCATTCAAAGGAAACAGAAATAAATCTTAAGCTAAAATACTCCCCAAGAAAAAAAAGTAGAACACTTCTAACCTAAGAGGAGTTTTTATCCTGAAAAGAAGGAAGTGCTTGAGAATCCACAAAGTCCACTAGGAACTTCACTATTGCCATCAATTTTACATGAAAGATGTTCAGGTACTATGGTGATGGATTTTGAAGTCAGTTTATTTTATAAACTTAACCCCACCACACAATTACTGCTAATGATGCAATACTTCTATTTCTTTGTTACTTAACAATGCAGGCATCAAAAATCTCTCTCAATAACATATATAATACATATGATTGTGCTTGTTTCTGCTTTAGAGATTTGAGTAAAAAATGACGACTCAGTAACACAGAATAGTTGTTGCTATGACAAATAAAATTCAAGCAAAACTGAAAATTCCATGACAGTGTTTCTTTTGCCTGTTACTTCTGAGTAGCCTGTGTCTTTGGAACAGTTCACTACTTTCCATAATCTTTAAATTTATGAAAGTAGTAATTGGGTAGCCAATAGAAAGTCTCAAGTCAAGCTCTGCAGGCTTGATAGGCCATTAATATTGTTTCATCCTACGTGTCTTTGTGTCAATGTGTTAATTACTTACACACACACACACACACACACACACACACACACACACACACACACACACAC
>ML682018.1:7893457-7942041 GCA_007922195.1 Podocnemis expansa | reverse complement strand
GGTAATTTGACTTCAGGCTTCCCATGGTTTGAGCCTGTAAACTGCTCTGATTTGCTGTTACTTTATGACCTGATCCTATGTTTTACACCCCCTTGCATTTAGTTTCATTCCTTTCTGTAAGTTCACCCATCTTCGAAGCATCTGAGGAAGTGGGATCTTCTCCCACGAAAGCTCATGCAAAAAATAAATCTGTTAGTCTTAAAGTGCCACACAACTCCTTGTTGTTTTTTCACTGGACTAGACTAACACGGCTATCCCTTTTAAAATCAAACCTGCAGCCTGTATTCTGCTCTGCAGCAGCCTGCACCAGTTGTAAAGTTGTACCAGGCCAGGATTTCCCCCTGTAAATCTGTTAAGAATGAGTTATAGTTGATCACATTAAATGAAAGATAAATAAAAATTTACCCAACTTCATTAGAGTAACTTTTTTCTTCATTTTCTTCAAGAGACTACAGACCATGGGTACAAGTAGTTGCTGTGAAGTTTATTTTTTCTTATATCATTTTGTGGCCCACCAGACAGAGTTGCTGACAGAAATGTCCCCCAAGGCTAAATGACTGACACCCCTGCTCTATAGGTAATAGCTGCAAGCAAAGAAGCTGTTTCCTGTTTTATTCCTGCTGGTTAAACAAACAAGATTACACCAAAGACACCTGACTCCATTACCAATGTTTTTCTTCTAACAGAAACAACTGACAGGGCCCCAAAATCTAGCTACCTTCTCAGCTCAAAAGGGGCAATAGCAAAATGGGAAAACAATGCTTTAGTACTAATATTTCAATAGCTGTGTTTGCCACTGTAAAATACAAATACTAAAGCAAGTTTGTTTTGTGTTTACAAAATATGAGTAATATTTTCATAAGAAGGCTGAAAGTGTTGAACACACAAGTTAATTAGAAGCTGCAATTTGAAATGGAAAAATGCTACAAAAATAAGGTTGAAGACTAATGAGAGAGAGAGAGAGAGAGAGAGAGTGTGCGCGCGCGTGTGTGTTTTACATATACTGCCAGAGAAAAATACCTAGGGATATATTATGCGTGGTAACAGATATAAAATGCCTGCAAGTTCAAAACTACATCGATAGTCTCTTAAACTCTTCATTTGAGATATACAGTGGTGGTGCCTGTTAACCTGTAACATATAAGTAGTTCTAAATATCTGTAGTAAAAATTAAGTTCTTTTAATAAAATACTTAGTTCAATATGATTGTTGAAATGCTAGCCAGAAAGATGTGGACATATTGGAGAAAGTCCAAAGATGACTAACAAATATTAAAATGGTATTAACATGACTTATGAGCAGGGCTCAACCAATCTAGTGGCACACTGAATGCCAGCCTGAAAACCCAAGGTGCCCGCACCACTGAAAATACTGTGCTTTTGGTGGCAAGGCAGTGCTGCTGAAAGCGTCAGCACCAGAGGCTTTTCTCTTTGGGCACCAGGGGCATTCTGCCCTTTAAGTACAACAGCACAGCTGGGCATGAAGGTACAATTTGTGGTTGCCATGGTGATCTGGCATCCAAGAGTTTGTCAAGGCCTGCCAATGAGGGAAGATTTAAAAAAAAATTGATTTTTTAGTCTGGAAAAGGAGACATGATAGCTTTTGAGGACACAAATGGTTCTTACCGAGAGAAAATGTTCTCAACCTCTGAGGAAACGGCTAAAAGCAATGGTCTTCTATTGGAGAAAGAGTGAGGTAGGCTGGACATCAGGAAAACAGTACCTAGGTACTAGAATAAATTTCCTAGGAAAGACGCTGGAATCTCCACCATAGGAGATTCTTAAGTGCAGATAAGACAGACACCTGTCAGGGATGGCCCAAGAAATACTTAGTTCTGCCTCAGCACAGAGGACTGGACTAGATGATCACATGAGATCCCTTCTAGTCATATGATTCTATTCCTGAGCTATGTTAGGGGCAAAAATACCAACCTAAGGAGACATGAAACAATGAAGCTACAATGAACAAAACAAATGAAAAACAAAAATAATTGTGATGTGGCAAATGAAGCAGATCATAATATTTTTTTTTTCTGGCATTTTGTTGAATACCCATCTGTTCCCCACCAAAATAAATGTAATCACTTTCTGACCTCACTGGCACCTCTTGCAGTTGTATCATTCTGCTTGTTCAGGTCATAATGCAAGATAAAGGCCCAATAACCAAGGAAAAGAAAGATCTGATCCAAAGCTTCTACTGTCTAGAGTCAACTGAGAGACTCCCTTAGATCAGGCACTTCATGGGCCTGAATGTACTTAATGCTTGTGTCCAAAATAGCACTCTGCAATGAAAGATACCCACTGTCATGGCTGTGAAATACTTCTCACAACAGAGGTAGCTTTCCCTGGTACACATAAAAGTACACAGAATATAATCAATGTATCAGATTTAAAATGTACATTACAGATAATTAAAATAACTAGGATCCCAAAAAAAGTTACAGAAATGAATGACTACTGTGATATGAAAGAAACCAAAAATACATAACAATACCTGGGTATGGTTCCTCTTTTAGTGAAAGCTAAAAAAAGACTACAGCGCATCGAGTATTAATGCAAAGCACAGTTCAGTAACCTTTATTCAGGACAGTTGACATGTGCATTTGTTTGTTTTTGATCACTGCAAGACATACGGTTTTGTCCCATATTAATTATCTGCTAGATAAATAAAAGACCTGCTAAATAATTTAAAAGAAAAATGATGCTGAATAAGAGAGTAAGAATCCTTTTTACTATGTGTTCATGTTAGGAGGGAAGAGAAAAGAACATGTCTGACTGATATTAGATTTTCCTGAGTTTATTAATTTAAAGGGTATAAATATACTATTATGAAGAGGAAAGAATACATACCTGAGAAAGATTCCTTTAATAAAGCCTCATATTTGGGGCAGCCAACCTTTCACATGCAACACTGATTCAAAACTGTAACTAACCACAAGTGATACAGAATAAAATAAATCACTTCCTATGTAGTTTGTAAGACTTATTTCAATATCTACAGTATCCTTATCCTTGAAGATCAGAAAGTTTAACAAGTTTATATTTTATTTAGTACATATGATCGAAATGGCATGCTGCCTTCAGCTTCGTTTCCACTTAAGTCAGAAAAACAACATTCCTTATTCATGTACTGCCTGATCAAAGGTTTATATTTAGCACAACACATATTAGAAAAGCAGATTTTGAGTAGTTTTCATATAGCTAAATGAGAATGCAAGCCCAACTCATGGAATATTTATCAGGTCAGGTCATATTGTGCGCAAATTATGAAAACAAAGTTGGCTTCCCAAATCTGTAAAATTAAAAATCCCATAGAAATTATATGAGAACACAATACTATTGCATATGAGTTTAAGAAAGGAAATAATTACAGAATCAGAGGGGAAAAATGTCAGTCCCTGGCAGATGCTTTAGACAAATGTGTGTGCGCGCGCGCACGTGTGTGTAATGTTCAATTTTACTTATGTAAGACTGTACACATGAAGATCACGAACACTTAGGCCATAAACATTTACCAAGAAGCATTTTCTGATACACTGTCCTTAATGCAAATGAAATCAGCATCCGTGGTGCTTCAGTTCCTACAGCTTCCCATGTATTAGAAACTAAGTCTGTACTGATCCATCTGTATCCTGCTCACTTTGCCCTGTACTTTCAGAACTACACAGTATGGATAGATTACTGGGGCAAATGGATATGACTGACCTAAGTTTAAGTAAACATCAACCAAAACTTGACCTCTTCCCCCCATATAAGTTTTATATCAGCCACCTAACCAAAATAAGGTTCATGCAGTCAAATTTTAGACTTACCTATAATTGTCTAGTACACTTAATATAATCTATGGCATCAATAATGTCGATGTAAAATGATAATACAGTTAATCAAATGAGTATTTATTTAACTCTAATATCAAGTTTGTAAATTTTTATGACAATTTATATAAGTCCTTTAGTGCCCCTGGAGAGAACCCTGCAGTCATTATACATGAGATTCTTGCGGTACCTCCATGGCAAGTCAGAACATGGTATAATATTGTAGATTTAAATCCTAGCAGTGCTACCACTTCAGGTTTTTATTGCTTCGCTGTAGCCCATGATTTTACCTATGTTTGGCTTCCACGCAGTGTGTTGGGGGGGGAGTCATCTTATATGTATACGTCTTTCTTCCATGTCCAAGAAATTCTGATTTTATAACAGCAGACTCAGCACAAGTTGATAAATTAGCCTAACTTTTATATGGATAGCTGAAACACAAGATACCTACAGGTCTGTATGTGGGAGCTTTGCAAAGAGAGATAGTTATGAGTTGTTTGTGAAACTTAAAATGTCAGATGGGCGGCTAAACAGTCTCTTGTGGAAAACCCCAGATAAGTTACTTTGGATCATGATACATAGGTCAGCAGATGAACAACTCCTCAAGGTCAGACCTACAACATTTCATACAATACCATAAAACCCATAAAATTTGTGAATAAGAAAAGAGGAAAGGTGATGAGGAATATTCTAGTAGACAAAATATGCATCAACTGTATGCACAAAACTATAGCCAATGACATAGATACAAGCCAACTATTTCTGGGGCGAGGGACCATATTTGGATGACCAGGGAGGATCTAAACTAACCTATTTCTAGAAGTGTATAAAAGTGAAGTGTTAGTAGGGGAAAAAAAGGATTTAAGACCTTAGCATTTGTAGAGCAAGAAGAATGGAGAGAAGCTTCCAGCCTTGGTTTCCAGCTCTGTCTTTCTCAAGAAAGACCACCACAGACCCATTTGCTCTCTCTTAGCTATCTAGTCTTTTGTTGTTTAAGTAGTTTAAAACTAACATTTAGGGTAGCTGGACTCTGCACTCTTCATATCTATTTAAGACACCTGGAATCCATCTTTACTCCAGGGTGTAAGTATAGCCACTCTAAGTTTTAAAAGGAAACAGTCAACCAAATAAGATTTTCTAAATGCATCCTGTGTGTATGAGCTAATTGTTACATTGTATATTCATCAACTAACCTTTTCTCAAATCTATGTTTTATGTTTTTATCAATAAAAAATTTTAAAAAGTAATTGAAAGTATTTGTGTGATAAGTATTCTTAGCCATTCCCTGGGGCCTCCCAGTTTACGTTTTATAATATTTCCTGTGGTCAGATTCAGACTTGAACCCAAATTCCCGAAAGATTTATTTACAATACGAATCCATAATCCAAATTCCAATTTCCCAATCCAAATAAAAAAATCAGGCTACATTTCCTGAGCTGAGGAACAGCATACAACTAGTAACTAGGTATAGTTAAATCGGACATAGCTTTTTAAAAAGGATGGAGTTATTTTAACAGCCTATGAGTTGGCGTCTATAAGGCAAGCTATGAAACTCTGCAGAACACAATGTTGTTTCATGTGTTTTTTTTAAAGTAATGTATTAATTATTCTTATTAAGATTAAGAATGTTATGCTTTATGAAGACATTGTAATCAGAGACTATTTTTTATTTATTTTGGTTCCCACAAGTAAGGCAGGAGGGAGAGGAAGAGACACAAAATGTTGTAAACAACTTGGAGACTAATACTGTTTTCTCTACTTCGGTTGGGACTCTTCAGTTTCATTTTCGCTCTGCAGACTTTGAAAATGCCAAACACATTATTTAGTGTTAAACTTTTATTTAACTAAAGATTATTTAAACACCAATTCTTGTAACTACATGCATGCTTCCTGGATTTCATTAACGATGTGGCATGAAACTTTCTTCACCTCCTAAAATTGTTCTTATGTTTCTGATTAATAAACATCCCTGCTGACTGATAATTTGTTACACTTTAAGGAACAAAACATATTTCGTTAGAGCATGAATGCAACGTCTCTCTCTGAAATTTATTCATGTAAGTTATTGGAGTTTTATAATACAAAATATCCTTAGAATTGGTCTTATTTAATCAACGTCAAAGTGATCAAATGAACCTTACTAATTTCTATTCTCTCTCTGTAAGGACTTCTGTGGCAAAGGATGGGTTGGAAACAAGAAGTCAATGTTATTTTTTTGGGCTTTGCTAGCTTTTCTTAATATGTTCATACTGCAGCTGGGAGCATGTCTTTCAGTCTGCGCAGACAGACTCATTATTAGGCTGTCTCAAGCAAGTGCACTGAAAATAGTAGTGTGGACATCTTGGCATCAAAAGAGACTCAGATTAGCCACTTGAGCTATGTCTTCTGTGAGCTTCAGAATCCAAGCTCCTGCCTGAATTGAAACATTTACACTGCTATTTTTAGTGCAGTTGTGTGAGTTAACTTAGTGCAAGTCCCTATACCAGTGCTGGGAAATCCCAGCTGCAGTGTAGACATACCCTCTGTCACTAGTTTTGTCTCTAGATTTTTGGAACTCTGCCATGCTTCTTGCTAATGGAAGCAAGACTCTCTCTTCTAGGCACTGTTTTCCTTATGCAGAGGACATCACCCAGTCACTGCATGCTACATATCACTTCAATTATTTGATAAAATTTGTTTTCAACTTTGATATTAAACTGTTCCCTTTTCACTCCCCTTCTCAGATTAACAGAACACACATCTTTCCCAAAATGAAAGCCTTATCATCACGTTGAGTTTTTACCTCCAACAAAGTGTTTTCTGACCACATACTCCCAAGCCTCTGGGTGAATTGCGCTAGGTCAATTACCTATATTTCAGTTACCATGTCAGTTTGAGTTGATGAAACTTCAGTATAGCGCCCTCTCCCCATCTACTTCCCCCTTTATATTCAGTGTAGCTCACTGAGATATTTTTTTTTTCTTAAGTTACTTGGTTAAATGATTATTTTTAGTTTTACACTCTGTTCTTTCATGTAGATTTGAATTCAAGACCAATAATTTCTAGATTATCTGTTTTCACATGCTGCTTTCTTAGGATTGCAAATGTTCCTACTTCAGCAAAGCATTTAAATAAATACAGTGTTTTTTTTCAACTACATACATTGGTTACATTTACATATGATTTTCTACTTGTTCTTTAGTACTAGTTATATAGCAATTCTAATTATCATAGACAGAACAAACATTTTTGATAGTCATGTTTAATCATACAATGCAATCTAGCATTAAACTTAACTAGCAAATCATTTGTTTCCTGCAATAACTGCGAAGTATCCACAGGAGACTTCATATTTGTGTCAGTTAATATGTTCAAAAATTCAAGGGTAGGCTTACCGCTTGATAGGTGTACAACAAACTGAAAAAATATACCAATTATTCCACCATTATAGAGATGGCAGCCATCAACATCTGAAATACTGCAATCAATGTAACTAGATTTTCAAAGTAAAACAAAAAAAAAAGTGCTAAAACACAAGAACAAAAGAATGAGAAAAGAGTATGCAATTTTTATGATACAAGTTGATTTGTATTGAATAGCTGATATCCACAGGGAGGATATAATAATTCCTAAAGATTTTACACTTCATAATATAAATCCATCTAGTTTGCTAAAACAGAAGTGAACAAATCACTGGCAGAGGCAAGTATGTGTCTTAACTAAACAGAGGATTAACCCAAATGATGATGTGTGCTAACCACCACCAATAGCTGTAGAAAAAGTAAAGTCAAAGCAGAATGCCTAAAAAGAAACTTTCTATGTAGTACCTGATGAATAATGGAAATGTCTCTAATCTAAGCAGTTGCAGTCAACTCCAGTCTGTAATCCAGAAGTGAAGGCAAGAAAAAGAAAAAAATCAGAAAGCAAGTAGTGTAAAGGTCTTGGGAACATGAACTGCTCCAAGACTGGAGCTAAGAGTCGCATTTGCTAAATCTTTATGCTAACTTTCTAAATGAGATTGATCAATTATAATCTTAATCTAAATGCGGATGCGGGCTTTTTGTGTTTGTTTGTTTTTAATTGTATCTGATCAAACAGTTCAATGTTAGATGCTGTGAACATGAAAGGAAAGGTCAGGACCCACAAGAACACTCTCCACTCAGAAGTGTTTACTTATTTTAAGAAAACAACATTTACCAGTATTTCATAACTGATTTCAGCCAATTCCCATGCTAATCCTAAAGTAAGATTAAACATATTCATTCTCTGAAATTAATCAGAGCCCTGTTCTGTCTCCAGCTATTATAAATATTTGTTAATAGCAATTGCAGATGGACCATGTGCCATTGTAGGGAACCTCACCATATCATCCGTAACATAAACTTACCACCTCATTCTTTCAACAAAATTAGATATTTTTCACCCTCACTAGTCTGCTGGTTAAAAACCTTGGTCTAATTTCAGGTTTAAAAATGTCAATTGCCAGCTAATATCCATTTGTTCTTGTGAAAATGTTGGCCTTTAAAATAATTCCTTACCTCCCCTCACTGTTTATGTATTTACAGAGTACAATCATATCTTCTCCCCTCAGCCTTTGTTCTGTTAGACTAAACAAGCCAAACTCTTTAGGTCTCTCCTTGTAAAGCAGGTTCTCCTTTCCACTGATCACCCTAGGAGCCCTTCTCAGCACCTGTTCCTTTGAATTAATCTTAATTAAACAAGGGAGATCACAACTGCACACAGTATATCGGACGATGTCTCACCAGGACCCCATATAATGGTCGTAATACTTTCCTGTCTTAAGTGGAAATACTTTACTTGATGCATCTCAAGTTTTCATTAGCCTTTTCCACAGACACATCATATTAGTGGCTCTCAGTCATCCTGTGATTGACTAAGATATCTTTCTTCTTTGTGGTTTCCAACTGATATGTCCCCAGCCCATAGAAAAATTCTTCTTCTTAGTCCCTAAGTGCATGACCTGACACACTGAACTATTAAATTTCATCCCATTTCTCTTTTGCTGGGTATGAAGGTCATCTAAAACTTCCTGTACAATATTCTTGTCTTCCTCTATATTGACTACATATCTCTATTTTCTGTCATCTGCAAATCTTATTAGCACACTTCATTTATTGGTGCAAAAGTTATCAATGAAAATATTAAACAACATTGGTCCTAACATCAATCCTTTGGGAAGTACACGAGTAACCTCTCACCATCTTTGCAGTTCACATTTCACTATGATTCACTCTAGTCTCCTCTTTAATCAGGTCTTTACCCATCTTTCAATCCACATACTAATCCCCATATTTCCCAATTTAACCCATAATTTCCCATCTAGAAACATATCAAATGTTTAAATGAAATCCAGACAGACTAAATCAACTGCACTTCCATTATCTGGAAAAATCACTTATCTTCTCAAATAAAGGAAATCAGGCTGATCCGACACAATTTACATTTAGAAAAACCATACTGTATTTTATCCAAGGTACCATTTACCATCATGTCCTTAACTACTCTCCCTTTTAAAATTTGTCCTGAGACCTTCCATAAAATGGAGTTAAACTAATAGGCCTCTTTTTCTCCAGCTTGCTCCTCCCACTGTACATATAGGAACTATATTTGCAATCTTCAAGCACAGAGTATAACTTCCAAATTTATGAATTAATTAAAAAAATCTTGCTATTGGACTTAAACTTGTACGCACCCATTTCTTTCATATTCTTGGATGAACATTAGGTAGCCTCTCCCTCCACCCAGTTTGGTCCCATTTGCTGTTTGAGACTAGTCTCCAACTAAGATGTGGTAACTTCTCCTTCCATATTTTTATTCCCATTAGCCATTCTGCTACTAGCACCTAATTGCCTTAAGTGCCTCATTACCTTTACAAAAAAGTGAGGCAAATTTTTGCTTAGATATAGGTCATATCTAGATGAGTTATATCTGTAATCTCTGTCTTGCGCTCAATGTTTAGCAGTCCTACTACCTCCCTCTCATTTTCTTTTTATTTATATAGCTAAAGACCCTTTATCTATTGGTTTTAGTATCCCTTGTAAGGTCCTATTATGCTTGGCGTTTTGCAGTTCTCACTTTTTCTCTACATTTTCTGACCTTCAAGAAATAATGTTCCTTGCTGGCTTGTCCCTTCTTCTATTCTTTTTATGTTTTCTGTTTTCTTTTCATAACTTGTCCAAGATGCTTGCTCATCCAGTTTATTCTGCAACCTCTCTCTATAAACTCCCCCCCTCCCCCCGTAAGGGATGCTGATTCCAGATACTTTAAATCAAAGTTGCAGAAACTAATTCCAAGTCTCCACCCTCTTCAGCCCTTGAGTTCATTAGTACATTGCATCTTGTCAATTTCAAAAGGGATAGCCGTATTAGTCTGGTCCAGTAAAAAAACAAGTTCACCCATCTTCGAAGCATCTGAGAAAGTGGGATCTTCTCCCACGAAAGCTCATGCAAAAAATAAATGTTAGTCTTAAAGTTCCACACAACTCCTTGTTGTTGTTTTTTTTTCCATTAGTACAATCTACTTCCCTAACTAATTCCCTACTCACTTTTATTTTTAAAATATGCCCTTTTGAAGTCAAAGACCCCACTTGCAAACTGTGGGGGGTTTGCTGCTCTGGGGGGAAAAAGTGGATAAAAGCCCTAGGAAGTCAGCAAGCAATGGGAACAGCACAGCAAACCAGGACCCAGGAGTCCTGTATTAAAGAAGAGCACAAAGAGCTGTGGCTGCAACTTCCTCCTGGTGCTCCGTGCTACCAATTTTTCTGTGGGAGGCAGGACTAGGCCTGTCAGAGCTGTGATGGAACTTGAGCCCAGATGCAAAGGTGAAAGGTACCTGGGATGGCACAGACGTGCCCCAGAGGATGTGAATGACTATTTTCACAGCCAACAAGGTGCCAAGGCGCAGTGCATAGGATTCTTGGACTAGAGCCTGGAGAAGTGGGCCTGGGTTCTTCCCCATCTCCTCCAAACCACCAGTGGATGGCAACAGGCCTAGTAGAGACCACAAACACTGAAGGGGTTGCTTGGACTAGGATCCTGCTCTAGGAGGGGGAACTTAGTAAAGGGTGTCAGCCAGAGTGCTGAGGCATGTACATAAACCAGGAGAGATGGAGCATAGGTCACCCTGCTAGGTATGTATTTGAGCAGTTATCCAGAACCATCACCAGGAGGAACCCATCAGGCAAGCTCAGTACTATCAAACTTCTACACAAACATGTTTATTTATCCATTTATTTAGTTTAAATTGAATAACACATGGTCCCCCAAACCAGTTATCCTCTTTAGTCAATTCTCCTGTGAAGTTTGAGGTAGTCACCAATACTGAAACTAAAATGGCATCATTTCATTGGTTCAGTGACATTTTGGCAGAGCAATATATTAGCAATCCTACAAAGGAATATTTGGTCTCTACTATTATCAGTAGCACTCATCTTCCAATCTCCATCTGGGAAAGTCAAGGTTTATGAAATCACGCAATCTCTAGCAATATTTATTTCACTTACAATATTAACGAGATGCCTAGCTCTATCCAGATTGGAGCTTGCAGACCTCAAGCACGCACTACCATGGAGCTTCTGTTACCCTTTTTCCTCAGAATGATTTTGACCTAAACACTAACATTTCATCCAACCCTTCAGTTCTAATTTCTTTACAGTCTATCTCAACATTAATATAAAACAGAATTCTGAACAGCACATATCCCTTAAATACCTGTATTCCAGTTACAATTACTATTCCACAATGTTTTGGTTGTAATTTGTTTCACTTCCTGCAGTGCCTTCATTTTGTTTTCTGGTCTTCTTGCTCTGTTTTGCAGTAAACTAAATTGTTTCTGCTTGGCTTTATCCATATTTTTTTTTCCAATTCTATATAGTCATTTTACTGCCAGTATTGTTTACTAGACTGTTAGTGCTTACCACATTGCCAGTACCTTTCCTTTTATTGTCCATTCTCCTACCCCCTGTTGTTCCTTTCTCCATTGCTTTATCTATCCTCTTCATTTTCCACTTGCTAAATATTAGAATCAGTTGCAGCGACTACATGAGACAATCTGAATTCCAAGTTTTAGGCACTTTTAAACAGTTGTGTGAACCTCTGTCCCAGAATTCCATTTTCCTCTCTACTCAGATGGACTTCATCCCATGAGAAACAGTCCTCTGTCCATGAATACTGCACAGTGGTTGAACACCCCAAAGTCCTCCATATAGTACTGTTGCCTGAGCCATCTGTTGATTAGGACAATATTCTCTTGCCCTCCAGGAACAAGACAAAGGCAAGTAGAATCTCACTGAAGATGTCCTGATTGAACTTTATTTAAACAATACTTCAGGCAGCAATCTTAGAATGGCTCTGAGTACCATTTTCTTCCACATAAAATTCTTCATCCTCTATTGCCCTTCCTAACCAAAGCAACTTTAATAAAAATCATCTTTTCTAGAAACTATAGTTAAAGATGCAATAGCCATTGAATTAAACTGCTTCATCAAGTGCTTCAAGACAAGGTTTAACTCCCAACAAACAACAGAAGATATAATGTGAACTATCATCCTCCTTTCCTGAAAGACTAAGCAAATTGAGGAAAGATTCTTTAACAGCAAAAGAGCAAATTTTAAAAATAAAAGTGAGTAGGGAATTAGTTAGGGAAGCAGATTGTACTAATGAATTCAAGGTCTGAAAGAGGAGGAGACATGGAATTAGTTTCTGCAACTTTGACTTAAGTATCTGGAATCTGCATCCCTTGCAGGGCTTGTGCGGGGGGGGGGGGGAGTTTATAGAGAAGAGTTGCAGAATAAACTGGATGAACAAGCATCTCAGGCAGGTTATGAAGAGAAAATCTATACAAACAATGGAAGAGAAAGTCATAAACTGGTGCCACTCCTGACTGAAGAAGGCAATTTACCATTCAGTAAAAGAATCTTTCCTTCCTCTTTCAAACACACAATAGATCGACTCCAACAAATACCAAAAGGCACTCATCCTGTGTAATTCAACCCTAGTCAACTACTGCCCAGTGTCAAACCTTCTGTACTCCAACTAGTTCAAAACACTGCAGCACATCCCCTCACCAATGCAGGCTACTGTTAGTTCTTCTGCTATTGTTGACACTGTCATCTCATAAATTTTCAAACAAATCCAATGTCTCAGTCCCTATCTTTAAACTATTCCATGATCTAGGCTCACAATATCTAGATCACCACCTATAGCTCCAGGATGAAGACGGTGAGCCACAATTAAGTGCCTTTGAAACAACAGAGCTCTCACCAATAAGACTAAAGTTTTTTTCTGTGATGGAGACACAACTTTCTCTGCAGATGATCTCGGACTGTTGTGTAATGAACTCACTCAGGCTCTGACGACCCTACCAAAGAAGACACTCCACATTCCTCATGTATTGGGGAGTGCATGAGAAAAACAAACGTGACAGATACGTAGTCGTGTTGCTTAATGAACTACAGAAAGGCACTTAACTTCAGTGATGACCATGGTATAAAGAATCTAAATAGAATAGGATAGAATGATCATTCCTACTCAGCAAAGACCTTCAATTTCCCTTATTATTAGGAATGTGACCTATCTGAACACAAGGTATGGGTGCAGCTGAACTGTTCCCAAGATGAAATTGGAAACCAGAAGGCAGGAACAATTCAATTTTATAGCATTAAAAAGCATTGTGAACCAATGTTATGCCCAGGCTATAGGACTTTCCATTTTTGAGAGTGGTAATGTTTAAAAAAAAATCTTGTCAAGACTATTACTAATTTTAAAAACGAAGTCATACAGCCAATGATTCATATGTGTTGCAAAATTTGAGAAATACACTTTGGGTGTACACTTTTTGAAAATGATTCCATAATATCTTCTGTAGTTACAGTGCAATATTTTGATTATTACCTACAAATCTCAAGGTTGTAAATACAGTTGAAGAGAATAAACTAAAAGATTTTTCTATTTTTCAGGTAGGAAAAAAACTAATGAGAATGCACTGACATGCATAAACCTGCATATATATGTTCCTAAATCTTCCTAATATCATTGTTTCCTAACTATTTTATGTTAAGGCCCATTATGATCTTTCATTAGACCACTTTTTTTAAACACAGCTAAATTGTTCTGTTGTTACAAGGTTAACATCCCATAATTCAGTAAAAGATGTTTTAGCTGTTTAAAATGAGCTATTTTTGGATTGAAGATGCAATTTGTGTAACATTTTCAACTTGTATATTATTTTTAGCTAAATTTTTCAGGCTTTTTGAACTTGGTGTGGTATATTTCTAATTTTAGCAAATTAGGCCATGGATTATGATGCCTTCTTATGCTCCATAACATGTCTGATTGCAATAAAGATTACTAATTGTAGTAACAAAAAGTAGTGTGTGTGTGTGTGTGTGTGTGTGTGTGTGTGTGTGTGTTTTCAAAATAACAGCACACTTCTTGTACTGAGAATAAATGATAGGTATCACATAAAAAGAATTACAGTATGAATCCTCTGGAAATGCAGATCAAGGGCTTATGTATACTTAACACCCTGCAATAGCATAGCCACACCACTGTAGTGCTCCAGTGAAGACAATACCTCTCTGCCAAGTGGAGGACATCTCGCATTATTGTAGATACTCTACCTTCTTGAGAAGTGGTAGCGCTCTCTACCTTGGGACTTAAATCTGTTTAACTGTTTCACTCATGGAGTCTGCATTTTTCACACCTTTTAAGGACAGTTATACCATCCTACAGCCTGGTCTACAGGTGGAAATAAGTTAACAATAAGTCTGTGAAGGCAACACATAATACTACTACTACTATTATTATTATTGTCAGAAGACAATTAAAGCATTTCTTCTGCTATGTGTGTGCATGCACACATGCACTTCCCTTCACCTTAAAGGAGGGAAGTTTCCCTGCCTCCCTGCCCCCACGCTTTTCCCTTTGAAGTTTAATTTTGTTTAATCAACAAAAAAACAAAAAACATTCTCCCTTTCATAGTACCCAAGGAGAAAAACTAACACAAAGTTTTCATCTCTTCATGTGGCAAATAGAAAATAAATAGTTCTCTTCTTTCTTGGAAATAAACTTGGCCATCCATTCTCCACTAAGGATGGCGATAAAGTTCACCAAGATGAGCCTTGTGTTTACTCTTCCTTTTGTGTATCTGGCACCTGAACTCTTTAGCTTAATTCTGTTCTTCACTTTTCCAGCCACTTAACCTTTGACAGTCTAGTGGTTTACCACTCTGCAAACCTGATAGCAAAATTATGTTGTATATTTTAACCCTAACTGTGCAGCTCTATATTAGCCTTTTGAGAACAGGATGAGTAGTATTCTTTGGATACATTCTCATGAATTGTATTTATTGAAAGAAAAACACTGCAGTTTACACCATTTAGAATATTCTATCACTAGAATGGAAAAGGAAGAGAATGAACTGAATTATGCACATCTGAAAGTGAGAAAACAAAGAACCAGAATAAGGCATCATACATTTGAATTTGTGCATTTATTTTACTAATTATATTTTAGTTAATCATAGTAGTTTAGACTTTATGGTATGTTGATAAATTTACCTGGCATACACATTTTATAAAAACAAAACAAAACAAAACAAAAAAAGATTAACATATTTCTCTGCAACATACTTCTGTTTTCTTAATCTCAGACATATTTTCCTTCTACAAAACTGGGATAACAACTCTTACCTTTCTGACAAGGATGTTGAGAAAATTATTTAAATATTTATCAAATGTTTAAAAGTGACTAAACATTTTTGCCCATAAATTAAGTTACAGATGACTCTGCAAAGGTTTGTGGATTGTTTTGTTGCCTAT
The DNA here is from genome assembly GCA_007922195.1 of Podocnemis expansa. NCBI lineage: Eukaryota > Metazoa > Chordata > Testudines > Podocnemididae > Podocnemis > Podocnemis expansa. The sequence continues at coordinate 7,926,409 of ML682018.1, read as the reverse complement.
TTGATGGACTAAATTTTTATTAATCTTACATGGCTGATTCGTTGGCATTTCAGTCTTTAATAAATTAAAATATAGAAAATATAGCACTTTACGATATTCTCAATTTATCACACACACACACACACACACACACACACACACACACACACACACACAAAGCCTAAAAAGAATGCAATTTCCTTATCAAAATTGAATTTCAAGTCCAGCTTTTTATTTGCAAATTACAGCACTTTTGTGGAATAAATATTTCCATGAACCATCTACCCCCAGTGTTTTAAGATAAATGGAAGCAAAAATTATGCATACTTGCAATTTATTTAATCACAAATAAAAGCCAGTGTTCTATCTTATGAAGATGTACTATATTACCTTAATAATCAACAAAAGGCAAAAATCTATTTAACAAATGTTAAAAAACACTCAAAATTACAGATTTAATTACGCTGACTAACGCTGGTGCAAACTGTAAAGAAAATAAAACAAATTGAAACCTTTGTTATTGATAAACAGCACTCAGACACGCCCATGTTTCAACAGCACACTAAACAGATTATTGGAACTACACCTAACAGAACCCACAACTAGTGTCTGATTAATCTTCAGCATTTAACGGAAAATGAAACACTACTATTCTCTTCCTAAGAGGGGCAGTTATAAAGAAATTCTGTTTAAGTAAATGTTTACCTTCAAGCATTTTCCTTCAAGATCTTTTCAATCAATACACTAATAGGTAGAAGAGCAAATGTGCCTCTTTAAACTCAAAAATATGTGCATATTGGAAGCAAGAAACTCAAAGATTAAACTGAACATGATGGATCAGATTATCAGCTGGTACATATCAAGCACCTCCATTTAAATCACTAGTACGACAGTGGTTTATAATAGTTGAGAATCAAGGTAAATGTTTACCTAAAAGAATGACTGAGTAGTCTTTGTGATGGGGAGAGGGGTGAAGGAGCCTGGGGTATGCCAGTGACATCCTGTAGTGGTTGGGTTGGTGGGCTTCACTTTCCTTTGTCTCTGATGTCTCCAGCCAGCAACTACTCTAATACTATGATGGCCTCTTTTTGGTAGGTGATGATTGAGACCTCCAGCTGCATCACCAATTTATTTCACCTTCTCCCAGTGTAACAGAATTCACAAATTACTTCCAGTGCCCAGACACCTGCAGGTAGTTCATCCTTACCAAAAGGCTCTCAACATCTCTCATCTCCTTACTCTGTAAAGGATAGGTGGAAGGGATTTATGACCCCTCACTACAAGGGTGGTTGATACGTATCCACTCCCCTGAGTTCCATCTTGAGGCTCTATAAGAAGGAACAATATCAAGTCCCTGATATTTCTGCAAGGCTGCTTCCCTCGGCCATGTTCCACCATTTGCTTTCCCAAAAAGTCCAGTATAAGTTAGGAAAAATAAACAAACAAACCAAAAACAAAAAAACAAAACCAAAAAAAAAAAAAAATCCACCTACCACCAAACAATGACAACAACCACCTTCAGCCTAGCTGGACTCAGTTGCTAGCACCTTCCTTGCAGTTAGGGTTTTTCCACCACACTTGCTGAGGAGTTATCAGAGAACATCTGTCCTCCCATTTTGTGTGCCCTCATCTGAGTTAACAAATTTATTTATTGCATAAACCTTTGCAGGAGAATGAAAGCTCATGAAATAAATAAATTTGTTAGTCTAAGTGCTGCAGGACTCCTTGTTTGCTTTGCTGAACTAGACTAACACAACCCTCTGGAACTGGAACCCATCTGAGCTGCTTGACTCCCTCTTTTAAGCTCTTTCTCCAGTTGGAGCAGACTGCATGCATGCACTTTTCCTATAAGCTCAGAAATGTATGAGTAGGAAGTGATAGAGGAGGAGAAGGGGGGGTACTGGTTGACCACAGGATGACTGTAAGCCACCAATGTGATGTGGTTGTGAAAAAAACTAATGTGGTATAAGGATGCATTAGATAAATATTATTTCCAGTAAAGGTAGGAAAGGTGTTAGTACTGATATACAAGGCACTGGTGAGACCTCATCTGGAGTACTGCAGGCAGTTCTGGTCCTCCATGTTTAAAAAAGATTAAATTAAACAAAGAAGTACAGAGAAGGGTGACTAGAATGATCCAAGGTATGGGAAGGCTCCCTTATGAGAAGCAACTCAAAGAGCTTGGCTTATTTAGCCTAACCAAAAAAAGGTACAGGGGAGATATGATTGCTCTGCCTAAATACACCAGAGGAATAAATACCAGGGAGGAAGAGGAATTATTTAAGTTCAGTGCCAATGTGGACACAAGAACTAAGAGATATAACCTTGAAATTAGTGTAGGTTTCTACCCATCAGAGGAGTGCAGTCCTGGAACAGCCTTCCAAATGGAGCAGTGGGGACAAACAAACAGACAAACAAAAAAAACTAGCTGGTTTCAGATTGGAGCTTGAAAAAATTGATGGAGGCATTAGTGTAAAGGGACAGCCTAATTTGGCCACTGACTGATCTTTGGCTCCTGGTGATAGCTGTGCTGATGAGACAATTGATGAGGTGGTTTCTGAGTTCTTATAGAGAATTCCTTCTTCAGTGTCTGACTGATGAGTCTTGTCCACATGTTAAGGGTTTAACGGAGTGCTGTACTTGGGGCTGGAAGGGAATTTTCCCCCCAGGGAAATTGGCCAACATTCTGGATGGGTTTTGCCTTCCTTTGTAGCATTGGCATGACTTAATTGCTGGTGGATTCTTTGTACCTTAAAGTCTTTAAATCATAAATTGAGAACTTTAATAACTCAGTTGTAGGTTGGAGGTTTATTGCAGTAATGTGTGGGTGAGGATCTGTGGCCTTTGTTGTGCAGGAGGTCAGAACAGATGATCATCTTGGTCCCTTCTGACCATAGTCTATGAGACTCTGCAGGCTTTGTGGGAAAGGGTTGACTCACCTCAACCCAGAACTGTTTATTAACACCTTCAGTTCTAGTATGAGATTTATACACACCCCACCACAGCCCTTACTTCTGAGTGGCAGTTGTGTCACCAAGTAATGAGTATAAACAAGCAGCATGCTATTTGTCAAAACTCTCCTCTCTATAGTTTCCAAGAGTTAAGGTCTTTAGCTGCATGACTTCAATACAACATCAATTAAATCTCCAATTTAAAAAAAAAAAAAATCCAACACAGCCCGTAGTTTTCAGTTTTTGAAATATGGTACCAAATGTTAATACAAGCTTTTTGGTACCTTTGACATATAATACTTCAAAGGTTGCAACCATCAAAGGGGGCCACCAACTAGCATAACTGTATTAAAACTTTGTAGTATCCTGCCCCTTTACATACAATGCATACAACACAATAACACGTGTCACATACTTTTTACAGTATCTGATAACAATAATGAAAAAGGCATTTATGCTAGACCCACTATCAATCATTCCAACATGAGAAACTAACGCCCCAATATTAAAACATTTCTAAATATGCTTCCTCCTCCACAATTCATCACATTTGAAGGCACTGAAACTATTTACATATGTAGAGATAAATCTGAGCATATCTTTTGCAGCACAAGGCTCTACATATTTCCATAATAATTTTTTCAATACATTGCACTTAAAAACATCACGTGCTCTTAGGAATATTTAAAAGTAAACTTTATAGCTGTTCTCCTCAAATCAATTTCTAATCCATCACTATACCATCAAACTACTTAGCGATCAGAAGAATTCCCACATCTAATGGAGGAAGATACACTATTTATATCATTTGCTTGGCATAGCTATTTTCCCACCTAAAATGCATTTTTGACTTGCCTTTTTTTTTTTATTACAATCCTAATGGTCTAATGAAAATGGTCAGTGAGAGATTTCTTAGGTTTGTTCTAGTGTTAGAATAATTAAATGCACTTTCCCCTGTTAAATACCAATTCACAAAATTATCCTTATTAAAGAAATAGTCGTTACTCAACAAAGCACTTAAACTCCATTGTTTAAACAGGGATGACTCAGGCATGTGCTTTAATTTCCATCCGGAATAGATGCCCTGATCTGTGAACACTGTTACACAAATTACTAATATTTTATTTTTCTTTTCAAATAACTTTTAACCCCCTTTGGCATTCCCCACTGAAATGACCACATGTCCCAGAGAACAGTGTCTACAGACTAGTTCTTCCAGACAGATAATTAGAAGACACTTACCTTTGGCCTTGGCAAAGGTTATATAGGAAGATTACAGCAGACAGGAACAGAGCCTGACTTCTGAGAAAACCAATCAGAGTGTCTTATCTTCTAGACCACCATAGTTCCCTCACAAATGTATGTACTTAGCCTAACTTTAAATTTGGACTAATGTTGATTATCCACATTTGTAAGGTGTTATTTAAAGTTGGTATGGGAGCAGGACTATGCAATTGTAATTTGTTTTGGTAAACTATATTATTTAAGTAATATACTGATGTTCCAATAACAAGCTGGGAAGCACTGCAGCCTAAGGTATTACGTCTTCTTTTGTAGAACTACAGTACACGAATTCTAAACCTCAGTCAACCATTTGGAAACTATGCATAAGGATAATGAGAAGCAACCCTTGTTACAGGCCTGGAACTTTAATTTGCATTTTTATTATTGAAGTTCTGTTTAAACTGGGGTATACCGGGATCAGTTAAATCATGAGCATGTGGGCAAGACTCACTAGCCAGGCACCCAAGAAAGATGTCTAATAACTCATAACCCAAGCTCATAATCATCACATGAGCTTTTGCCAGACAAAGTGGGATTTCTGAAACAAAAGTTCATGTGATAAATACATTTGTTAGTATTCAAAAGTCCATGGGACTCACTTTTTTTTTTTTTTTTTTTTGCTGAACTGGACTAGCAGGGCTGCCCCTCTGAAAATATCAACATTGCATTATCCGAGGAATCTCTGCAGGTGTTAAAACTGCCTCATGGGAGAAATCCCAATTTCAACAATTCCCTTTTTAATTCCACCTCCCTTCCCTTAGAAAACTTCATCAGCTTTGCTGGCCTACTTAAAACAAAACAAAAACAAAAAAACAAAAACAAAAAACCATACACTTATCTCTATTCACCTCAGAGCTTCAGTCAGGCAAGAGGCACAAAAGACGAACATCTGATCTGAAGATCTCCAGAACTAGATCTGCTTTTGTGCCTCTGGTTTAGCTGCATGTCCCTACATCATTTAAATATTTGCAGAAGTATTCAGTTCAAGTATATTTGCAAATGAAAGATTCATTCAAACACCCAGCTGTATTCTAACTGCTAATAATACTTTGCACTTGCATACACAGATAAAAATTGCTACGGAGCAGAAACCCTGTTGGATTTCTCCATTTCACTTTACTCTCTAGCAGGCAAAGGGGGGGGGGGCGTACTTAAAGAGTTTCCACTTCATCATGTTTTAGGGATTAGCTTTTTTTCTCCCTCTTTCCCAGTTCTTCTTCATGCAGGCCAGGCAGAGGGTGTATGCCTTTAATCTGGTGATCAGTTGCTGTATTACATACTGATACCTCTCTCCAAAACATTGTGGCACATGTCAGAAAGTCAATCTTCTGTCCTTATGAGAAGGGCAAGAAGTTTCACTTACTGGACAATATCAACATTATGTTTCTTTAGTAATCTGTGCAGACAGAGAATACCAGTGGGATACCACCAGATATTTGAGGTCTTCCTTGTCCTATTTCTTTCTAGTTTGCTGCATTCAATTACCCAAGTACAACCTGTGACTTCTGTGAAATCAGGGTGGGGAAAACATAAAATATTCCTGGCCTTTACCCATCCCTTCTATTCTCCTAGAGGAGTGAGAGTAGATCTGCATGTGTTCCACTAACTGAAACAAAGGGGATAAATCTCTTTCTCTCTCTCTCTCTCTCTCTCTCTCTCACACACACACACCCTTGAATTTTCTTTTCTTCAGTAAAGCATGTTTATACTGCTGAATGTGAACTCTCTTATCCTATAATGAAATGTCCAAGTGTCCCTTTAATTCTCATTGTCTGCCAAGTTACTTTATGCCAAAACATTTTCTATATGTTCTTGAAAGTCCATATTACACATGATATAATGTCTAATCTGTAGTTTACATGCAAAAAGCATTTTTACACTGGTTTCAAATTCAAATTTCAGGGATTTTTGACAAGCAATTCATGTAGGTACAAGCTTCTTAAAATGTCCTTTGGGGGCATCCGTCTTCCCAATTTCATCAGTTCAACTGAATATAAAGCTAGTGTCCCCAGGTAAAAGTCATGATGCAATTCTAGCAGACAGTTGCTGTACTTTGTGCAGTGTGGGTGTGAGAGCTAATTTTGTCCTTAGATTCAGAAGCTTCATTAACAGTCTTAACACATTCACTGCAGCTTTCTAAACCCTTTCAGGCTTTAACACTTAACGTACTGCAAAAATAAACAAACAAACAAACAAAAAGTATTTTTTTGCTATCATGTTTTGATGGTTAGCAAATGTATGTCTTCTATAAATGCTTAATTCTACATAACAACAGTTTCATAATAGTCAAGGGCAAAAGCATGAGAAGCTGATTACATGCAATAAAAAAACTAAAACAACTTTAAAGTATTTATTCTAGAATAAACTGTAAAGCTCTGAATTGGGATAATACAAACAAGTAAAGAAATAAGATGTCAAAAATAGGCAAGAACAAGAACCTACGTGTTGTACAGGCTACAATATTGTCATTATGCTCACAATATTATTATTCAATATATGAAGTATGTCACAAAATATTGATTGGACCATCATTCATTAATTAACTAGCCTGAACAAAAAAAAACACTGTTTAGCTCCCTCTTAAACAGAGCCATTTTGTAAGCTGCAACATGCCAGTCACATATGGTTAAGAACAGTACAGCTGATAAAAACCCTCAAGTCATATTAATAGTTTTTTTTTTTTTAATGTTTCACTTACACTGAAGCAAAAAAAGCATGAACCAACCCTTCATGCAATTCACATGGAGCTTCAATGCACAAACTGAAGCAAAATTTTCACCATATTCATTCTCTCTTTTCTTACAGCCTCAGTTCAGCATAAGAACACCACAGATAAACTACTATACGATGCTGTCTGGAAATCTGTAAAAATTAGCATTCTGTGCCTAAAACATAAAGAAGACGACTTCATTTCAAATTATTGTGAACTTCTATGAGTATCCATATGACATTTGTAACTAAAGAAAACATTAGTATTCTTTTCTTTTCTAGTCAAAATCCTTACCAATCCTTAATTATCCTTATAGTGTACCTTTGTGACTGAGAAAATATGGGGAAACTGTATGCAGCAAAAAAAGATTGGATTTCCCAAAATCTTCAGCATTAGTCATATTCTGCTCCCTCTTCAGTTAGCAAACAAAACAAAACAAAAAACACCCTGAGTACTTTTGAAAATCCTTCCCAAAGTTTGCTAAAATTCAGGAACCTATTGTTGTCCTATTGCCTTTATATCTACTTTATTTATTATGCTAATTTATATATATTATTCAAATAAAAAATGCATCTGCTTGAAGTGTCAACTACAAAACTACACATTTTGCAAGCACACAGAACATGGTTTATAGTACAGGTCAAAAGCATCAGACTGAACAATGCAATTTCACGAAGTGTGTGCGCAATACATTCTAGAGAAAATAAAAAGGATACAAAAGAAAGAATAAAGGTACACAATGTAGAACACAATTCCCAAATTAAAACTGTGGAATTTGAAATAAATGGAGAACTCAAGACTGCACTGGAAACAGAGTAAAAAGAATAAAAATGTTTATATTTTGTCATACCAAAACAACTGAAGAGGAAGAAAAATAAAAAGTTTGAAATAAGTCTCTTTTCAGAAAAAAATTCAAGAGCAGAAAAATACTCAGAAAACATGATGTTCTATAACTTTAATAAGTAACATAGATTTACCTTCTGAAATTAAGTAACACGGAAAATCTTATGTAAGTGATCATGACAATCTACTTTTCTGAGCTCTGTTTGCAAAAACAACATTAAATGCAGGTGGAGCCTGCCAACCACCAATGCCACAATGTGGAAAAAAAGTTTGTCACGAGACATAATTACAAGCTGTTCAGAAATCAATGAAATAGTCACTTTTTAGAACATGGAACTTTGCAGTATTCACTGAGAATTAAATATATGATGATGTTCTGGAGGACCCTGTGATTTTTTTTGTTTTGTCTTTAAAGTTATTATTACTTCTGAACATGCAGTAACTCTTTTGTGGTAAGCTCATTTCACTAACCATCAGTTTAGTAATGTGTTTATACTGGAAACTCAAATCAGCTCCTATCCCTTTCTATACAGCCAAAGCCCAAAATATTCAATATTAAGATGCCAAACCCTCATTTTTTTTTCCTGATAAATTCTACTGAGCAGTTCTGCATTATCAATAAAAAACCTTAACATATTAGAATCAGGATGTTTAAGGCCAGAGTAAACTATCATGGGCCCTGATTTTCCACCAAACATCCAAGCCTCATTAAGATATAGTGATTCTGATCTTTCACCAGTGGTGCTGGAGATAGTTGCAGTAAATTAGCCTCCTTCCCCACCCTCTCTCTAACTTATTCCACTGGCTGAAGGTTTTGAGGCAGACCTACAGGAGAGCCAGCACTTTCTTTCTGCCCCCCTTTGATCACATTTTCCCCTCTCTGGCTACCTGCCCAGGCCTATACAGTCTGTGGATCAGGTCCTCAGCTGTTCCTCCTCATCTCATTCAGCCAGGCTGACTCAGCCTCATCACTCAGGCAACCACTCAGACCAGCCTGCTTTCAGTCCTTAGGCCAGGGCTGACGGAGATAACTGAGGGGTTTATCCCCTCTACTCTGTAACATCTATATAAAAATTATTAACACAAAAGACAAAAAGTAAAGAGGAGGTCTATGAGTTTCTCTCAGTGATATTTAGAGCCAATCTGCCTGAAGTGGAACTTGTTTGGAGAAAAAAAGGAATGCTCAATTTCCCCCTTTACCTTAAGGACTTTTGAGTCAATAAAATTTCATTGCCTGTTGTCATTGGAGTTAAAGGATACCAGTGTTGACCTCTGCCCTAGAAAAATGCTGACTTCTTGTGAACTAATTGTCTAGAAGGATTGTCTATTAGATACGATCTGACACATTCTGAGAGGGTAACTATTTCATTCACAGTGGTACTGGAAGTGTTTATCTCCTATTCAGAATCCTGAGAGTATTTTCTGCTCAAAGCATCTACTGTGATGTTCTGGCATCCTGGTAAGAGGAAGCTGACCTGTCAATGTTGCGATTGATGCACCTGTTCCACAATTCATCACTTTGGTATACCAGGAGTGTGACTTTGCTCCCACTTATTGATTTACATACAACACACTAACAATGTTACTCATCAACACCTTTATGACTTTGTTGTCTATCAGAGGCAAAAAATGCAAGCATGGGCAGCAGACTGCTTGTAATTCCAGTAGGTTTATGTGCAATGGTGGTTCCAAGGGGGCTCACCCGCTCCAAATTGTACAATTGTTCCCCCCAACCTACCAAAACAGTCAGTTCTAACTTTATTAGCTGGAGGGCCTGTGCAAAGGATTCCCCTGCAAACATATTTTAAGGTCATCTCCACCAGCGTAGACAATATTTGGCTTTGAATGGCATTGTGAGAAACGTGTCTGTGTGGAATGCATGCTACCCTGAGCCAGCCCTGAAGGCAAGCCTATGTAGCCTGGAAAGCTTTATGACCCATTCATTTGCTGATGTGGAAGCAAGTCCTGTTCACACAAGGAGGTAACCATCCAAGATGACAGCTTTAAATTGCTCTTTGGCATCAGAGAGACCATCAATAAACTCAGACATTTGTGAGTTATTTCTGCAACTTTATTAGTGATCCTTAACTGTAGGGTCACTGATGAGTAGGCCTTGCATCCAAAGAGATCTAACCATTTTCAGTATCTCCGAGTGGTTCTGGACTGGTGTTCTCTGCCCTGATTAAATTGTCTGGCTGTAGAGGCCAAGAACAATGTGTGACATGAAAACAAAAATCCAGGTCCTTAGAGGGTCTTTGATCCATTCTTTTACAAGTGGGTAGAATTGTTGCAAGGATCTGACAAATAGCTGTGGTTGGGTCTATGACTGTTTCATTTACAGGAAAAGCAATCTTGGAGAAGGTTGAGGTTTATAAAATGCCCAATAGCTTGTGTTGAGAACTCTGCAAGTCCTTCCAAGAATATTTTGAGCAAGTCAGCACTCATCTTAAACACCTCCTGAAAGTCTTTAAAATCATCAGCCATTGTGAGTGGTGGTGGGTATGATGACTGACAGGGGATAAGCAGGAGAAATTCACTGCTGGGGCAGCCTCCTCCAGCTCTTCAAACACCACTTCCAGAGGTTCAGAGTTCCCAAGTACAGAGGGTGATGGAGAATGTGTCAACCTCTCCCTGTACACATTAGAAGACTTAGTGTAGTGCGGTCCGTAGACCTCCCAGAAGTTCCAGTAAGGCCACTGTTGCAGGAATGGCACTGGTGGAAGTATCTATGGATGTTCATATCATCCATGTGTGTCGGTCCCAGGCAGATATACATGGTGTTCCACAGGACCCGATTTGGAAGTTGTCTAAATAGGTGAGTAAATCTTCCCTTTTGATCAACCTCATCACTGGAAAAAGGAGTTGCTGATACAGAACATGGTGCAGACTGGCATCGTACCATGCATGCAGCAGTAAAATTAGTACTGAGAAGGCAGAGATTGTGGTGTTGAAAGTCTTTATGCTGAAGATATTGATGTGGTACTGCAAGTGTCAGTACCAAGGATGGGCATAGATGGTACACTGGTGCTGCTGTAAAAAGTGATGTCAACGCCAAAGTAGCTATGTAGCTATTGTTTGCACTTCAAGGCTGGTAGGCAGTGTCAGAAACTGAAGAAATGATGGATTGCTCACTGCCAAATTCTTTAAGCAGCTCCATTAATACTCAGGAGTACAAAGTAAGCTTCTCTCTGTCACTACTCTCAGAGCCAGCCCTCTTCCAGTCTTTGGCCTTACAGATTTGTAAGTCCTCAGTCATGCCATGATCAGTACTAAGTGTCAAACAAGTATGGGATCACTTTTTTTTCATTAGTTCCCTGAAAGGGGACATTGTTGCTTGACTTTTTTAAACCTTTATTGAGGACTGTGATTTCCTCTGAGGTTGTTGGGGATGATCTGTCAAGGCTGTTGGTGGCATAAACAAAAACAGTGTCAGGAGGGAGCCTGCATTCCAGGGTCTTATGTGTAGCTCAGTGATTTCTTCTCCATAAATATAAGTTTTAGCTTCTGGTCCCTTGCTTTTCTAACATGAACTTAAAGATTTTCCCAATGGACACACTTTTGAACAAACAACATTCATCTCATCAAGGCAATGGACATACTTAACATGTCCATCAATGACTAGGATTAATTCACAGAAGAAAGACAACATTTAAACTCTGGGGATTTGGGCATGTCCCCATTCACAGCATTCCCCCAGAAGGACGGTTAAAGCTACACTATACTAAAGAATGAATGAAAAATTACCAGTATCTAACAGTAATTACACAGTTTTCAAAAAAATATATGGGGAAGAGGAGGTAATTATATCTAAGTAGACTACTACAATAGAGTAGAGTTAAGAGATAACTGAATAAATAGGGAAGCCCTGCCAAGGTCTTTCTGAGGCCAAGGGCAATTATGTGAGACATGGGTTACAAATCATTGTGCCTGAGATGAGTAGCTACTTGAAACCCCATCTTGTACCACCAGGTGAATGTCTTAATCATCGAGCTATATAGTTACACTCTCTCTCTGGCAAAAAGAATATTGAAGTATTTTATACAAAGAGGCTCAATAGGAGAGTGAGAAAGACTCACCCCAGAATACATTGTAGCCTAGTAGGAAGGACATTCACCTAGGAAACAGGACATGTGGATCTGAATCCCTGCTCTTCTCAGGTGCAGAGGAGATTTGAATCAGGTTTCCCATATTGTGGGTGAGTGGTCTAACCACACAGCTATTAGACATAAGAACAGCACCACCACCATTTTTCTTAAAAACAGAACAGAACAATTCTAGCTCCCTAACTCTAGAAGAGGGTTTGTGACTTTGAATCCAAAGCTGAAGGAGATACCATCCACTGGCCCAAGTGAGATACTGAAGACTTAGAGGGGTGGGAGTTAGGCCACAACACCTAAATGGCACTTTCTATTAGATATTTTAGGTGATGCCCCACTGATTATTTTGGCTTCCATTTGTTGTACAGGGAACCTGGACACCTCATTTGGAGGAGGGGAAGGGTGAATTCCTACAGATGGCAAGGTGCATAAAATTTAGGCAATGCAATGCTCAGCCTTAGTCCCCCTTGTGAAACCCAGGCTTCGAAGTGATATGCATTTGTATTAGTGAGATTACTGAAAATTTTAATAGTGGTCACTCCCCCCACACTATTAGTGTTATCAAAGATTTAGTGATCTATTTATAGTCAAGGACAAAAAACTTCCAAAAGCAGAGTCCAAGTTCAGGGGAAATTATCTGCTTGGTAATATAATGCCCCTAAGAAATGCAACTTTCTATTCTTGGTTAAATTGTTTCACCAGCAAATTATAACACCCTTCTTTTTTTTTTTTTTTTTTTTTTTGAAAATTTAATCTCTCAAAACATACTGAATCATCTGGAAGTATCAGAATGACTTCTGCACTGAACTTTAACACAATGAGTTTATCCAAGGCAAATGAATTATGAAAAAAACTGACAAAAAGAGTAACTTGCACTGAGCGTCTCTAGTACAAGACACTTCACAGCATTAACTTTCAAGAAAGTTAGAAGTTAATAGCAATAAAAAAGTTTCTAAAATGAAATGGGCTTGGCATTTGAGATTGAGATAGTACTTCATCCAACAATGGTTAATCTAAGCAGTCTGTGACCATCCATTTACTAGTTGACACTGAATGTATTTTATTACCAATTCCATCTAGAGATAAAAACATAACAGCACAAGGCAATAGCTGCAAAAATCTGTCTCCACATGGATGTATGAACTGGTAGTATGATTTTACTAAAACTCTGATAACATTCAAATATATGCTGAAAAGGATTTTCATAAAATGATAACCACTATGGTTCTTTGCCTTAGCACTAACTCTGTAAAGTGGTTTTACAAACAGAACAGTGAACAATTTAAACCATGAGTAACTAGGTATGCAGTTTATGTCTAACAGACCTTCAGTTGACTTCACTGTTTGACAATTTTCTTTGCATGCTGGCTTGACCTGATTATTCAGGACTTTCTTCATAATAAGAAAAAGCTTTCAGAAATATTAGGCATGACACAAAAAATCTGCTGCTACTATTCATCCATTCAAAGATGATGTGATTTTTTAGACAGATATAACCACCATCTGATCATCATATCAAGCATGTTCCACCAAGCTAGAGGTTCTTTCCAGAACTAACAGAGAAGAAAGCTTTCCTAGGTTACAACCATACTGTTGGCCAGGAAATTATACCTTATCAATGCTGTATGCAGTGCTGTTGTAGTCATATTGGTCTTAGAATATTATAGAGACAAGATGAGTGACTTGTTAAAGAGATAAGCTTTGTAGCTTACACATAGTTGTTGCTCTTTAGGTCTGTATAAGCTTGAAAGCATGCCTTCCTCACTAAAATAAATTAGTAAAGTAACATATATTACTTCACCCAGTTTGTTTCACTAACATTACTGTCTTGTCAACACTATTGTGACAGATGTTAGAAATCATGAAATATTTTTCTTCTATACCTTAATTTCAGATTCTTCAGTTGAAAATGATGTAGGTTTCTCTGCAGAGTATAAATATATTTAAATCTATTTATTGCATCTTAAAAGTGAAAATGTAAGCTCTCAAGTAGACGTTCAAAACAACTTGAAAAGACTGCCTGTGAAAACAAGTAATTGCTAGAAACAAAAAAGTTTATTATGTAAATAGCATAAAGGGCATTGGCAAGGGCATTGAAAAACACTCTACACAAGGCTTCCCACCCCCAAATCCCTGAAAAAAGCAGATGGGATAACTTTCTCTATGTTTATAGCTGTTTTAACAATTTAATAAAAATAAAATGGATCAATTACTCTACGAAGTCCACTTTCCAAAACTTTATTTGAAAGCCTACAAAATATCTACAGCAAGCAAGTGTATTAGTCACAATATAATGAGCTGTTCTAAATACAATTTTTACATTTTCTTTAAAAAAGAGTAAAGGTTTCCTTTTCCAGCCCTAGTTTAGTTTATGGATGGAAATACATGGAATACAATATATGGAATACAAGCAAGTACATTTTCCTCATTACTGGAGAGTTTCATTTTTAAGGTCTTTTATGGATATTTGCAACATTATATTTTTTAACAAAGTCATGAACGTAAGACTATTAGACTAGCTTGATATGTTCATTATTAAATTAAAGATTAGTTGTCAAATTCTGAATTGACACAAACACAGAACAGATAAATCTCTCCTAGCTCATTTTCATAGATGATTGGTGACAGGGGACTGCAAACATGGGAGTTTGCGAGGGAAGGAGTTGGTGCCAGGTGCGTCCAAGGTAAGTGATTGCTGTGTCTTTTTCCCTATAGGTGAGTTGCTTGTGTCTTTTTCCCTACAGGTGATTGCTGTTAGTTGTGGGACTGTGCTTGTGTGATTGGGTGGGGGCTGTTTGCACCATTGTTCCCTGATCACCTTTAATCACCAGCTTCTAGCAGCCTTGTGATTGGCCTGCCCTTGTGTGACTAACAAAGGGCAAGGGCTGACCTAGGCAGAGAAGGCCTTTAAAAGCCACTGCTTGAGTGACCAGAGGACTGCAAACAGGGGAGTTTGCAAGGGAGGTTGGTGAGGCCAAGATGGTGAAGAGCAGCCGTACTGCTGGTGTAGCCTGAGATTTTTGCCGTCTCCTTAGTATCACAGAAAAGCAAATAAATAAATAATTAAAAATACTAAGAAAATATAAAAACCCATATGAGTAAGAAATGGTAAGGCAATTTAGCAGAGGTTTCATGGCAAAGCTACAAAATGGCATAATATGCAATAATTAGGGGTAAAGAACTCATAAATCAATCATTTAACAGTGTTTTAAAATTAAATAAATAATTAAATAGATAAATAAATAAATAAAGGAGCATTCAGCAAGGGACAAAATGGAGAGATCATAAAGGGGAAGTTACATAGCTCCACTATCAGATTTGACAGGAAATTCTAAGTAGGTCAAGATGGAGGCAAGCCTCTGAACTTTTGAACTCACTCAGTCCCCCTCCCATCAAGTATCTTAGGTATCCACCCACCTGTCAAAAGGACCCATCAAAAGTATTGATTTTTGTCATGCACTGTCCATGCACCAAGCAGGTGGACAGTGAAGTCACTCTTTTTGATTGGATGAAGATGAACTCACCTTTTTGGGACTGGTCAAGAAGAAACTGGGAGTGGCAGAAATTGCAAATAAAAAGGCAGTGCAGAGAGCAGCTCTTCGGAGATCTCTCCCGCTCCTTACTGGGTTCCAATGGCCTTTTGGCTGTGTTACCTATTGCACTAGGAGCCTAGAGCTAAGTTTGGACTTAGGCTCTGAGAGCTGGGTTTCTAACTCAGTTTCTAGGAGCTGATTGTCTGACTTAGTCTCTGGCACAGGGTCGTGTCTCTGAGTGGTGACTCAGGACATTATCCTTGAAGTTGGGTCTCTGTGCCTGGCTTCTAAAGGGCTTTCCAAGACCTCACAGCCGAGCAGATAACTAAGTCCTGCCTTTAAGGTCTGTGAGCTACGCTGCCTTTGAGGCTTCTTCCACGATCTCGCAGCCAAGCAGGTAACTAAGTACTGCCTTTAGGATGGCGAGCTACGCTGCCTTTGAGGCTCCTTCCACGATCTCACGGCCAAGCAAATAACTGTGTACTGCCTCTAGGTCATTTGAGCTCCGCTGCCTTTGAGGCCTTCTCTATCTCACAGCCGAGCAGCCAACCAAGAACTGTCCATAGGTCTGTGAGCTCCGCTGCCTTTGAGGCCTTTCCAGCCAGCCTGTCAGCCTGCCTGCCGCTGTTCCAGCTCCTGCCTGCCGCCGCTCCAGCTCCGCTCGCCCAGTGTTCCAGCCTGCCTGCCGCTGACCGATCCACCGCGCGCCTGAGCTCCGCTCGTCTATCAGCTACCCTGGTCTGCCCTGAGGGTTCCGAAGCCACGGTAACCAGCCCAGAGCTGTGCGAGGCCTGCCGGAGTAGCCAGCTCTTTTCCCGTTGTCTCACCTTTTTCCTTTTTCTCACCTCTTACCTTCTTTCCTTTTTCCCAAACCCCCATTTGCCGCTTTTCTAAAGGTCCTATAATCCAACGCAGCGTTTTCCAGCCATTTGGGGTAAGCGAAAAGGGTCCCAAGGAGGGGAGGAGTGTCCGTAGGGAACAGTACCAAAGGAAGCCTAAGCCCTTTCTAAGCAACTTCCTAAAGCAATTTATCCACGTTAAGTAAGACAAGTAACCCAGAGTTAGATCTTAAGGAGCAATATTAAGAACTGAGATCTCTCCATTCGGCCAGCGACTGATCCCCGCTCGCTGAATGTTCTTTTAATTACCTCATTGTCTGTGTGTTATAGTTATAAGTTAAAGTGTTGCATATATGTTAATTGTATCTGTAAGTTATAGATGTTATAAGTTAAGCAGTGTTTTTATATTGTAATTTCCTAGAGTAATTTTGACGCCTTTAAGCTTGATGTTCAGTAGCGGTTTGTCTTAAAGAGACAGGAGCGCTTTAGCCAGTGCCTCTAATATATATGTTACAATAAAGCCGCTTTTGATCAAAACGAATTACTGCGTCTGCATCTTTGCTGTTTGTGAGTCTGTGCTTGATCGGTGGGCTGTAGCCATAGTCCTCAACTTGGGACATCTATCCAGGGTGTGGATATTTGTCCATTTAAGTGAAATAACCTAATTTAGGTTACCTCCTGAGATTGTAATTTAAACCCAGACTGCTGGACGGTCTGAAAGTTGATAAATTAAGTAGTTGGATTTTGGGGATCAAATTTTTGGGGTAACACTGGAGCCAGCACCCCTGCTGTTTCCTTTGTCTCTGTTTGTAGCCAGACAGACTGTCTGTCCGTGGATATCTCCACCCAGACCCTGGTGTGGAATTGCAGGAAGTGTAGCCTTTATTTTCCTGACACTGATGATCAGGCTAGGGAGATGACCCTATGTGATAGGTGCCTTCTGGTGGCACCTCTTCAGAAATAGCTAGGAGAGTTACAGGAGGAGGTGTCACGACTCAGGGGTATCTATGCCCTGGAAAAGTTCCTTGACAGTGTCCACAATGAGACCTGCAAGGAGGAGGTCCCTATCCCAATCCCAAGAGCTACTGCCACAGCTCTGGAAATGGATGGGATGCTTATGGCAGAGGAAGGACACTGGCAGCTTGTCACCTCTGGCAGTAGACAGTGCTCCACGCCTGCTCACATCCCACCATCCATTGTGGTGAGGAACCATTATGCGGTGCTGGACACACTGAAGGAGGTAGAGGAGATGCCACCCACCCCAAAGGCTGGGCAGATCACAGCCACCTCACATAAGAGGAAACGTAGGGTTGTGGTGATTGGGGACTCACTCCTGAGAGGAACGGAGGCACCCATCTGTCGCCTTGACAAGGCCTCTAGAGAGGTATGCTGCCTGCCAGGTGCACGTATCTGAGATGTAACGGAGGAATTGTCTAAAATCATCCGCCCCTCAGACTACTACCCCATGCTGCTTATCCATGTGGGTACCAATGATACTGCAAGAGGTGATCCTCAGCAGATCAAAGGTGACTTCAGGGCTCTGGGAGCGAAGGTGAAGGAGTTTGGAGCACAGGTGGTGTTCTCCTTGATCCTTCCAGTCAAGGCTAGAGGCCTCAGGAGAGACCGATGCATCCTAGAGGTGAATGCCTGGCTGTGAAGATGGTGTCGTCAGGAGGGATTTGGCTTCCTTGACCATGGGGTCCTGTTTCAGGACAGAGGACTGATAGGCAGAGATGGCCTTCACCTGTCCAAGAAGGGAAAGAGCATATTTGGGCACAGACTGGCTGACTAGGGCTTTAAACTAGGTTCAACAGGGAAAGGAGACCAAAGCCCACAGGTAAGTAACAATGTGGGTGATCTGGGGGAAGGGATGGAACTTGGGGGGGGGGGCTGGGACTGTATCAACGGCAATAAAAGAGAAGGTAGTTGGAACATGGGGGGGGGAAATCAAATAAATGTCTTAAGTGCTCTACTGAAGCCCCAATATGTGAGGAGAGTAGGGGAGGAGAATGCCAAGAAAAAATGCAAGGAGATATATGTAATAGAATTGGAAATCAACATGACAAAGTAAGGCAATCGGCCGGGTATCTTAGGTGCCTATACACTAATGCTAGGAGCCTGGGAAATAAGCAAGAAGAATTGGTAATACTAGCACAGACAAGGAACTATGATATTATAGGAATAACAGAGATGTGGTGGGATAGTCTGCATGACTGGAGCTCTGCCATGGATGGGTATAAACTGTTCAGGAAAGACAGGCAGGGAAGAAGAGGGGGAGGAGTAGCGTTATATGTAAAAGAGCTCTATGACTGCTCAGAGCTCCATTATGGAAGTAGAAGCGTGCCAGTAGAAAGTCTGTGGGTTACACTGAGAGGGGAAAGCAACAAGGGGGATGTTGTGGTGGGGGTCTGCTATAGACCACCAGACCAGAAGCAGGAGGTAGATGAGGTGTTCTATGGACAACTAGCAGCAGCTTCAAGATCACAGGCCCTGGTACTGATGGGGGACTTCAATTACCCTGACATCTGCTGGGAGGCCAATACAGCAGTGCATGGGCAATCCAGGAAATTTAGAGAGAGTGTTGGGGACAACTTTCTAGTACAAATGCTAGAGGAACCAACTAGGGACCTTGCACCACTTGACCTGCTGCTCACAAACAGGGAAGAATTGATCAGGGACATAGAGGTAAATGGCAAGCTAGGCAGTAGTGACCATGACATGGTTGAGTTCAGGATCTTGATTAAAGGAAAGCAGCAAAACACAAACCCTGGACTTCAAAAAAGCAAATTTTGGCTCCCTCATGGAAGTGATGGGCAGGATCCCTTGGGAAGCTAATCTGAAAGGGAAAGGAGTCCAAGAGAGTTGGTTATATTTTAAAGAAACCCTGCTAAGGGCACAGGAAGTTTCCATTCCAATTAGGATAAAGAACAAACATGTGAGGCAGCCAGAATGGCTTAGCAGAGAACTCTGCTCTGAGCTTAAACATAAAAAGGAAGCTTACAGGAAGTGGAAGCTTGGTCAGATGACCAAGGAGGCATATAAAGATATTGCTAGGGAGTGCAGAGATAAAATCAGAAAGGCCAAAGGACAAATGGAGTTGCGGCTAGTGAGGAACGTAAAGGATAACAAGAAGGGGTTCTACAAGTATGTTAATAACAAGAAGAGGATCAGGGATGGTGTAGGCCCCTTGCTGAATAGGGCAGGCATCCTTGTGACAGAGGATGAGGAAAAAGCTGAAGTGCTCAATGCATTTTTTGCTTCAGTTTTCACAGGCAGGGTCAGTTCCCAGCCCACTACCATGGGTGCGGCAGATGGGAGAGAAGAAGACAGGCCCTTGGTGACGGAAGGTCAGGTTAGGGACTGCTTAAAGAAGCTGGATGTGCACAAGTCCATGGGGCCGGACGAACTGCATCCAAGAGTGCTAAGGGAATTGGCCGATGAGAGAGCAGCACTGCTGGCCGTTATCTTTCAAAACTCATGGAGAACGGGGGAGTTGCCAGAGGATTGGAAAAAAGCAAATGTAGTGCCTATTTTCAAGAAAGGGAAATAGGGGGATCCGGGGAATTGTAGACCAGTCAGCCTCACCTCAATCCCTGGAAAAATTATGGAGCAGATTCTCAAAGAATCCATCCTCAAACACTTGGAGGAAAATAAAGTGATCAGGAACAGTCAGCACGGATTTACCAAGGGTAAATCATGCCTGACCAATCTCATTTCCTTCTATGAGCAGATGACTGGTTTTCTGGATGCAGGAAGAACCGTTGATGTGATATACCTTGATTTTAGCAAGGCTTTTGATAGTTTTCCACAGCATTCTCATTGGCAAATTAAGGGAGTATGGGTTGGTTTGGTGGACTATAAGGTGGATAGAGAACTGGCTAGATCAACGGTTTCAGCGTCTAGGAATCAATGGTTCCACGTCTAGCTGGCAGCCAGTCACGAGTGGTGTGCCCCAGGGGTCAGTCCTGGGGCCGGTTCTGTTCAACATTTTCATCAATGATCTCGATGATGGAATAGACTGCACTCTCAGTAAGTTTGCAGATGACACCAAGCTGGGGGGACCAGTAGACATGTTGGAGGGCAAGGACAGGATTCAGGGAGACCTAGATAAATTGGAACAGTGGGCCAATAGAAATCTTCTGAGCTTCAATAAGGACAAGTGTAGAATCCTGCACGTGGGACGAAAAACCCCATGCACCACTACAGGCTGGGAAACATTCAGCTAAGTAGCAGCAGTGTAGAAAAGGACCTGGGGGTCATGGTGGATGGGAAGCTAGATATGAGTCAGCAGTGTGCTCTTGCTGCCAAAAAGGCCAATGGCATACTGGGCTGCATCAAAAGAAGTATTACCAGCAGATCAAGGGATGTGATCATTCCCCTCTATTCTGCACTGGTGAGGCCACATCTAGAATACTGTGTTCAGTTTTGGGCTCCCCACTACAAAAAGGACAGGGACATGCTAGAGAGAGTTCAGAGGAGGGCAACCAAAATGATTAAAGGACTGGAGCACAAGCCCTATGAGGATAGACTGAAAGCATTAGGCTTATTTAGTTTGCAGAAGAGAAGATTGAGGGGGGATTTGATAGCAACCTTCAACTACTTGAAGGGATGCTCTAAGGAAGATGAAGCTCGACTGTTCTCGGTAGTAACAGAGGACAGAATGAGGACCAATGGTCTCAAGTCGCAGTTAGGGAGGTCGAGGCTGGATATTAGAAAAAAACTTTTTTACTAGGCGAGTGGTGAAGCCTTGGAATGAGCTGCCAAGGGAGGTGGTGGAGTCTCCATCTTTGGAGGTGTTTAAGGCCTGGCTGGACAAAACCATGACTGGGATGGTTTAGTGGGAGTGGTCCTGCCTCTGGCAGGGGGTTGGACTAGATGACCTATGAGGTCCCTTCCAACCCTATGATTCTATGAATATGTTGTGAGCGCCTTATAGGTTCCATGGGCACAGAAATCCTTTCAGTTATACAAGATCATTTTGACCCCTGGCACACCATAGCATTTTTTCCTTATGTGATTAACATCTTGGATTTCTATAGCTGAGATTCAGAAAGCATAAAAGTACATTCTGGGTCTGAGACACAGATAAATTGCATCGACTTCTAATAAATCCCAACAGCTTGAAATGTACAATTCACTTCATGGATCTCAGTACATGGCTTCTTCACTTTCCCCTGTTAGCATCTACATCACTTACATTATTCACCAGTTACCAGCGTTCACATTGTTGTTGCTTGTAGGTAGCATCTACCACTGAAGTGTGTTCTGTTTTCAAATTCTGAACATTCTCTTTGCCCTAGTGCTAAAACCACTCTGCAACAGCAATATCACTGAACAAACCATTCTCTATCATAAGATAACTGGCTTTGGTGAAGGTTAGATGACCTTGGCTGTGTTGTGACACACACAATTCTCCAGCTCAGTCAATTATCCCCTGATAATGCTCTTTGCCAGAGTATTATAATGCAATGATGACTTGATTTTTTTCTATGAAAGCAAAGAACTTGAATACTATACAGAAATGTTCATACATGGGTCTCTGACAGACAAGGAAATTGTAAATTATTCAATAATAAAAAAATAATAGATATTTGTACTGCACACTACGTCACACATAATGACCTTAAGGTTCTTTATAACAACTACTGTTTGTCAAAAAATCTGTTGCTCGTAAAAAAGTTGAAACAGATTTTAGTTTAAAATAGAATTGAAGCTAATAGCAGATTTAAACCCATCAATGTGCTAACTTACCACTCAATTCAAGGAAAACTGTTGTTTAATATAATACCTTTCAAATATCATTTAAAAATAAGAGTTAATGATTAAAAATGTTTGCCATACCAAAAACATAATTCACAAACAGGAAGCTTCTATCAAAAATCTTTGCAGTGCACTAGTAGATGGAAAGAGAGCACTGTATCTGTTGACACTCAGATCACATTGTCAAGATTATCTTACTATGTTGGGATGGGTACCCGATACAGGTTCCAAAAGGGCTAAGAAGGGCCTGAGATGCTAATGAATATATTAGGCTACATCTGCAGTTAAAGCTTGGGCCTTGGCTGACAGAATCCACTTCAGTGGAAAAACAGGGCAGCAGAGAGATAAAAGAGTTCAAACCAACAAAGGCAGAGGTTGTTTTGAGTTTGTATTTTATTTGTGATTTGTGTTAGGAGATCCAAGGGAGAGACTTGAAGAGTCCTGGTCCCTGAGACAGGGGTAAAGCCCTGCAAGCAGCATGGGAGGACCAGAAGGCCCAGCGATGGGGGGCCAAAAATCCTGTGTTGACACTTAAGAGAATTTTTGGTAGGACTCTCTTTTACTCTAGAAATCACTTCTTCAAGTCTGGGAAAAGTAACCAGAATATCTGTGCAAAATACAGAGTTGGGACAGATTGTAAAACATACAAAGTTTACATGTGCTATAGGACATCTCTTAAAAGGAAGTGGGCACTTAAGTAGATAGTAAGGAGTGCTACAAATTGTTGTAATGAGACATAAAACCACCATTTCTGGAGAGTCTGGTTTTAAATGTCTGGCAGAGTTATGGATTTAAGCTCTCAGGCTCACCTTCTGAAGGTGTTGAGTAGGTTTCCACTAAACTGAGTACTAAGAAGTCTGATATGGAGTGATGTCTTTGTGACAAGAATTTGCCCAGGGTAATAGTGTATATTTATTTTTGATCATTGTTCCATGCAAGTTCATTTGAGAGTCTCCTGACTGGTTTTGCTTACATCACTTTTCTTTAATAATATTAAAAAAAAAAATACAGTGAAAGAGGTGTACACATTCTGAAACACTAAATAACTATATACAAGAAACCCAGTGATAAAGACCCTTACCTAGAGTATGTGTAAGTCCCATATGCTTAATAATTTATCCTTCAGTTGCCCACTTAATTTTAAATGGTCTCTTACCATGTGTTACCCCTTGTGCTTAACAATCTGTCTCAAACTGTATGTAGCTCAGACAGCCTCATTTCCTTCTCAAAGCTTGAAGACAAGCTCCGTGAAGCTTTGAGCATTGGGTTGGACTAGCCAACCTTCTGAGGTCCCTTCCAGATCTGTTAGTATATGATTCTAAGTACAAAAGACTGTATCACTTTCCATCTGCCTGGTCTCTAGTAAAATTTATGACTACTCACATAAATAATTCAAATATGTTCACATCCATACGCTAAAAAGACGACTACTCTAAAATAATCTAAATGGGGGTGAAATCAAGTGAGAGAAAGCAATCTAAATTTGAAAACTATATTTTGGAATAATCCAAATTGGGTGAGAGCAAGTAAGACTTAAAGACTAGATGAATATTTCATCCCACATTCAAGATAACACGCCCCTTCTCTTGCTGATAGGGTTTGTTGTCATGAAATTTGGGGAGTTTGGCAAATATTGTCCACTACAAGCAGATAATTTACTTTCCTACAGCACTATCAACCAAGCTGTAATGATGTCTCCAATTAGCCACCGAAGCATCAAAAACAGATACAAAATGAAAATGAAAAGAAGGAAATTACCATGTCAACTTTCTTTTAGTACAAAAGCCTCCAGTTAGGTGCAATAATTTATGACAAAAGAATCCAAACCTATCTATATTAAGGTAAGTTGATAAACATACCATAAGCTAATTTACCTAACCCCATTGGCAAAACAATCAGAATACATATGGTATGTAAACTAGAGTCTAAGATACAGGCTTATGGATGTCAAATGGATGTGAAGCCACTTTGTAATGCTAAACAGGTATAAATGCATAAGAGATGTTTCACTTATACAAAAGAAAGCCATAATATTTTGGCGGAAGTATTAAAACGGTATAAATATTAAATGGAAAGCAACAAGTTATTAAAATTAAATCTGTTAGTTCAATATTTAACTGTTTTACATCTATGCTGAAGACTGACCCACAATGTTACATTAATCAGAGTCATTTTGCAACAACCTAGTTGTGCCTGTGTCCATGCTAAAATTTGTCTCCACATGATATAAGTGTCCCGTTATGGCAACACAGGAAAACCACCTTCCTGAATGGTGTTGGACCTACTGTAGTTGACTGTGCAAGCGTAGATAGTATGTGATCAAAGTCAATGTCAACCTTAATAGCCTTCCCGTAGCTGTGCCACAATGACTGACACTGACCACTGTAAAAGGGAAAGATGGACTCCTGTATATAGGGAGGCAAAATGGCTACCCTTATATACAGAGACAATATGGCCTCCCCCAACAACAGGCAGACAGGGCCGCTTTGCCCTTCCAGGGGCGGGGCCAGATGCAACCTGTCAGTCAAATAAAAGACAAGGGGGCAGGACAAGAAGTATAAGAGGAAAGCCCTGGGGTTCAGTGAGGGCTTGGTGGCCAAAGGAGATGGAGCTCCCTTTGCTCTCTCCACAGGCCCAGCAGGAGACTGGCCCAGCAAAGAACCTGCCAGCACCGTGGGGACCAGATGGCAGGTAGAAGGCCTGGCCTGGCGAGAACCTACCAACTCTGTGGGCCAGGTGCCCACCCAGATGGACCAGTAGAGCCCCGATGGAAGGCCTGGCCCACCAGAAGCCTGGCCGCACCCAGGGAGCAGGACAGCCAGGTAGAGCTACCAGTGCCAGGACTGCCAGGGGAATCCACCCAGGGAGCTGACTCAGCTGAGTATCAAGAGCTCCCTGGCCCGGCACCAGCCCCCCAACTGGAGGCGGCACCTATTTACCCTTCCATCACTAATGATCTAGAAGATCTTCCCCTGGCGAGTGACCATGACACCGGGGAAGCCGGCTGTGACCTAGAGGAACTCCCCTCTGCAGAAGACATAGCCAGCCTGCTGGCCCTTCAGGATCCTGACAACCACCAAGAGGAGTCCAACAACATACCCTGGGGGTGCTACCCCAAAGAGCTGGAGAAAGACCAGGTACCTTGGGCCTTAAGTGTGGTGGGGAGATGGGGTGGTGAGGGCTCCAACATCTAGGAGACCGACTTGGGAGGAGGGACCAGTGTGTTGTGGGTCAGACCCCACTGGCCCCCTCCCAAGTGCTTGGATGGGAAACAGGACTCCTATACAGTGGAGGCCAACCCCAAGGCCACACTGGCGTGTTGTGGTTTGGACCCCACTGGCTCCCTATCTGAAGTAGCGGCCCTGGAATGGGGCTTGGACTGGGGACAGAAACCCTATACAGGGAAGGCTGACTCAGAGGCCGTACTGGTGCGTTGCAGTTTGGACCCCACTGACCAAGTCCCAGACAAGCCAACAACAAGTCAGGACCTGGGCTGAGACACAGTGGAGTTGGGTCAGGCGGCAGCCCTCACCTCCCTGCTTCCGGCATGTGACAGAAGCTCCTCTTTCCTCACCTCTAGAACTTTGCTAATTTCTTTCCGATTCCCACTCATAGGACTATTGTGTCTGGTCTGCCTAGCCCCTCCGGGGGCCAAGAAGAGTAGCTCTTATGGCCTACCTTGTGGGTTAGAGACAGTTGCTTTTGTTGGCCTGGCCCAGAGTAAAGTCTGGAACATTAATCACCACCCGCCCGAGGAGCGTGTCGGCGGGGAAAGACACAGAGGTGCCCTATAAGGAGGCAAGGGCACTTACCTCACAGGCATCCTATAAGGAGACCCAGGTGCCTGTCTTACACCACTCATAATTGTGAACTCTCCTCTAGCTGTGTTCCATAGGTGTTGAGGAAAAACAAGAAGATAAGGAGAGGAAGGTATGTTTAGAGAGATCCTGAGAGGCACTGTCACATCAGACCACAGAGTGTCTGAAGAATGAACATTTCAAACAGTATAGAGAAGGAAAGAGTAGAGGGGAGAATGCTTCTAGAGTCCCAGCAGGGCAAAAGTGGGATGTACACAATAGGGCTTTGCCAGCAGCAAACACAGATGTTGCTGAGTCTTGCTCACTTACAGATTCAAAATCTTATGGGGCTTTGCAGTCAGAAAGCTCCACTTCAGCACCTCCCTATAACACTCACACTCCATGTGGAATCAGGGGCCACATCCAGAACGCCACCACTACATGCCAGGTAACAGTAAGGACCACCACAGATTCACATAGACTGGTTGATGAAAGCCACAGTTGTGTGTTTTTTGTTTTGTTTTTTTTTTGGGGGGGGTTTCTTTGTTTGTTTGTTTGTTTGTTTTTAATAAAAAACCTGAAATGAGCTCAAAGGGTCATGGATGTTCTTTCCCTTTAAATTCCATTAATTTATTTCAAAGGCTTTTGTTGTATTTGGTTCTTAATTGCACAGGAGTGGGTTCTTTCATTGATTTTGGAATGCAATAAAAACCTATTTCTTGGTAAATGCATCATCTTTATTACTTCCCAACACATGCTGCAGAATGACTAGCACTATTGAAAGCATCCACTAATAATTATTGTACAGGGCAAAAGAAAGGCTCAGTGACAAACAGTGTAAAAAATATACACAGAAAGCACCACAAAATTAATAGGCACATTAGTAGAAAGTGTTATACTCTTAAATGCACACCAAGCAACACTCAGTTCCTAACACCAAAACCTCAGGGCTAGATAGAGAACAGCCCACCAACATGGATAACTGTTAAAGAGCTCTTTCAAGGCTTCCAACAGCCACATAGCTCTGCACTGAGCATTTTTTAAGAGCACTGATGTCTGGCTATTCAAATTCAGCAGACTGTCACTCCACTTCTACCCTGACAGCAACTTCTCCCTTTGTCTCACAGATATTATATAAGACAACAGGATTCTGTAAATACTGGGTTTTTTTTTTCTTGCTGAGATCTAGTCTTATGAATAAATGATGTTGGTGCTCCTTCAATCTACCAAAAGCACATTCAATGCTTGTTCTACATCTGCTAAGCCAGCAGTTGAATCTTCCCATAATGTTGAGGCAGCTGGTGCACAGCTTCCTGAGACAAGGGAATAAAGCATAGGGTGGGTCCATCTTGATCACTATAGGCATTTAGCATTCCCAAATGGTCATTCTCTGGTCAGGAAGTAAGTGTCCCTGCCTGCAACTTCCTGAAAATTCCTCTGTTCTTAAAAATGCAAGCATCATACACCTTCTTTGATCAGCTAACACAGATGTTGGGGAAGCATCTCTAAGTATCTACCACCAGTTATGTAACTATGCAAAAGCAGCCCTTTCTTTGGGTCACTGTGGCAAAGTCACTAGAGCCACAACACAGATGTGTCATCTATCATTCCACTGCAGTTTAGGAATTGCACTGCTGCAGATCCATCCACTATGTCCTACACATAAGAGTCAAAAGCCCATGTAGTAGGATATGGTTAATAGCACTGAATACTTGGCTGACAATGACCCTTCCCAGTACACTTTCCCAACTCCAAAATGATTTCCCACTGATCAGTAGTAATCCAGCATTGAAGGTTTCTACAGTGAATTGCCACTCACTCTTCCATTCTGAATGCAGCTACCACTCCGGTGTCCCTACACGGGAGGGCTGGAGTGAGCTCAGCACAAAGATTCAGGAACGTAATCATTCACATGTGAAAGTGCCATAGCCACTGCATGTCATCCTAAACCTGCATTATGAAACAATCCCACCCATCAGAGGTCATTTCTCAGGCCCAGAATTGGCCCTCCAGCATTGGCAACAGCACCATGAATGCCACCACCAATCCTGAATTGGTTTTTGCTATGTCTCAACAACACTCCCTCTTCCACTAAATTGCCATATGCCCCAAGACTGTGGCTCTTCCTACATCTCTGCAAATACTGGTGAATCATTCCTGCTCTCTTTGCACTACTCATAACAATAGCACAGGGCTCTGTCCTCTCAAAAATGGATGGCACAAGTAATTTAATATAGCAACAGGTGCCATATTAAAAAAAGCTGACTAGTTAAAACAGGCAGAAATGTACTTAAATGAGCTACCCTCTTGGCTAACACACTGGGGTTAAACTGGGCACCTACAGAGCTAAACTATAAACTCCTACAGCTGGAGCAAGAAAGCTCAGGATCTGTAACTGGGAAACAAATCAATTCCTCAATTGACTGGCACAGAGCAGGACTTGTAACATACCCTCCTCAGTGGCAAGCTCCAGATGGGTAGCCATGTTAGTCTGTTGCAGCACAACCACCAAGGAGTCAAGATACATCTGAGGAAATGGGATTACGCCCATGAAAGCTTATGCAATAAATAAATATGTTCATCTTTAGAAGTGCCACAAGATTCCTTGTTTGTTCTCCTCAGTGGGTTACACTCACTTCTCTCTCTGCACTTGATATTTTAACATCATTTTATATTTATTTTAATGCACATTCTGTAACATCTTACACATACAAAGCTTGACAAAATGTTTCTACTCACTTCCTTCACCCAAAAACAAAACACATGAAAGCTGCTATATGGTCATCCTCCCTCCTCCAAGGACCTTGCATATCCATTGGAAGTGGAAGGGCATTTTCCATCTTTAATTTTGCAATGGGCTTAGGAGCAGGAGATTGTAAAATAGGAGTCTATCCCATCCTAACTTATCTTGGTGGGGCAAAAAGCAACCTTTCAACCCCCCCCCAGTAGTACCCAAAGGAACAGGATGGGCATGGCTTCCCTCCTGTGGAAAACAGTCGGACAGTAATAACTCTAGGGAATTTCCCATCCACCAATCTACCTGGGGAGGCTATTCAAGCAGAACCTTGCTTGCACTCTTGGACTGCATTTAAAAGCTGATACCCAATTACTCTCCCTCTTAAAAAATGTCACAGTTGCTCACAAGACCTCCAAATCACTTTGTCCTATCATTAAGGTATCTCCTCCCCAGTTCCTCCTTTTACCACTATTAGACCTGCTGTGAGGTAAGGTGCTCTCTTGGTTACTCCTTCTAAGTAAAATACTTCAGCCAGGAGTAGTAGCTTTACCTGGAATTAAATTTTTAAAAAGGGCACACACACCAAACCAAGGCAAACACTTTTATCTTTCTCAGAATCAGCCTAAAACTAGAAGTTTGACATGTTTCACAACAAGCTAAGCAGTTAAAAGGTTTTGAATTTCACTAATTTTTACACTACTTTCAACACCCAGATAACACATGCACACACATGCATATACACAAAATAAAATGCACTCAACAGTAGCAATCTCTTCTATGCAGTGATGAAATTTTACTCTTCAGTTTGTTTCAGAAGAGGTGTGTGGAAAAAGTTACGGACTCACTTGGAATTCCATGCAAATTATTATAGCTGCACTCAGGCTTCCCCTCCCCCCGCCTTTGTTTCTTCTTTGTGTGCACACACGCATGTGCCCCAAAACTTCCCCTATTATGTAGACTTTGGTTTGAAAAGTCAGTAGCAGCTATCCTACAGCAGGCTGTAGTGAATGAGGAAGACTCAACGTCCAAGCCGGTGACCACACTAGCTGAGCACTCAACAAGGGCGGGTAGGGGACAGCTAATCACATAAACCTGCAGCATTGTAGTTAAGGGTTGACTGAAAAGAAGAAAAGGGGAAAAAGTAAAAAATGTCCTCTGAGCTCTGAATTCCCCTATCTATTGTACGGATGGGCCACATTTGTTCAGGGCTGTGTACAGCTCGTGCAAGTCTTTGCCTCAGAGCTGGACCGGACAAGCCTCTGCAGAACTGGCTGAAGTTACCTGGCGGGTCTCAGCACCTTCTTCCTGGATTCAGGGACTGCTAGGAATTCTCTCAAGCCAGACATAGTTATGGATCCCCGCAAAGCTGGCAGTATAGTAGGAAATATTTCTGGGTTCCCACAACTGGTCCCCCACCATGTCATTCCCTTTCTCTTTTTCACTATGCTCTCTGTGACTGTTGCTTGTTCCCTTACAGTCCATCTCTGATTCCCCAGGCCACTCCTGACCATCTCCTCTCTCCGGTCCTGTCTGATTGACTCATTCCCCTGTTCACAGTGGCTATGTTTACACTAGGAAAAGTCAGTTTGAATTTGTTTATTCAAACTAATAAGTTCGAGTTCAGTTAGAACTAAAAGTTGAACTTATTAGTTCGAACTAACATTAGTTCAAATTATAGTCCACTTCGTTAATTCAAACTAATTGCCCTTAGTTTGAATTTATTAAGTTCAAACTAAGGGTTAATCCTTGTCTGCATCGTCTTTAGTTCGAACTAACTGGGAAGTCTTACTAGTTCAAACTAAGCTTTCATTAGTTCAAATTAAGGAATTCCTTAGTTTGAACTAATGAAAGCCTAGCGTGGACAGGTTCTAAGTTAATTTGAATTAAGCCTCCTTAATTGTATCTAAGTTACAAGCATAGACATACCTAGTGAGTTTCAGCTTCCCTTCTGACCCTTCTCTTTGATCAGCTTCCAGTATGCACTGCTCTGTTTGTGGGTATCTGCTCTCTGACCTCTTACACTGCTCTTCTCCTCTTGGCTTTCAGCCAAGCTGCCTCATCCTGCCTACAGCTGCTGCTCCCTTTATTCCTCCTTTTCCCACACAGATGCCAGGACCCGAGCTGGGGCTTCCTGAATGACCTAGTTGTCTGATCAGACTATTTTGTGTACTAGCTATTTCACTTTAGCCCTGATCTGGAGTTCTTGGTCAGAAGTCCCCTCAGGTACAGGACCCTGATTCCTTTTCAGCTCTGCTTGTTTTTCCTTATATGGGGGAGAGAACCAATCAAAAAATTAAAAAAAAAACCCTGAAAATTTTAATAAGGGGCCAACAGTCCCTTAAAACTCATTTATTTGTACTTTAGTTCTTTAATAGAGGTCGGCACAAACAGCAGATAAGATTTTTTTCCTGTTTCTGAAATATCAGACCATACATGAGTACCTGGTTGCAAGAAAAAAGAACTTTTCTTCTGGAAATGACTTTAGATATACAGAACGCTCTTGCTGTTTGTAACCTTTATCCCCAAAGAACCCCCATCACAAAACAAACAACAATACAGCTTTTCTTCAAAAACTGTACGCTGGTATTGTGGTAAGAAAAAGAATTTAGATGTAACACACACTGTAACAATACCAATTGCATCATTGGTCTTAATACAAATAGGCTGACATTTTGCCAATGGAGTGGGATTTTGAAAAGCAATAGTTAATACATATTATCATCTTTCACTTTTTTGTAAAGGAGCAAAGGTAAAAAGTTAATGCATCCTATTTCAAACACAATCCAATGGCAGACATATTTGTTGTAAACTAAAAGTTTGTACGACAAATCCTTAGCACGAGAGGGTGAACAAACTGCAGAAATGAAAGTCTCCACATTTTTGAACAGCCCCATGGACTTCAATAAGGATGCCTGCACAGGATTAAAGCAACAATTAAACTCTTCTATTGACATTGTAACCAGATATTGGTAAGTTTAAAGCATCATTCAGTGGTGCAATCAGCATGATTATTTTATTATGTTGCTCACAACCTAACAACAACTAATTGTGAACATTTAAAAAATGGACAATCAAATAGAGGTTCAATTCATGGGCCAAAAGGAAGCAACCATAGCTTCCATCATCTGTTTTGGTTTTTTTTTTCTTTCATTTTGTTAAGATAATTCACTTCCCCTACATCAAAATTTATTTTTGCAGTTATACAAGTCTTCCTCACAGTTATTTTATTATAGATATCCACAGCAAGCAAACTGAAGTTTATCATATTAAAGAGGAATTGTACATAAAACAAATGACTACTATTTGAGTATAGAAAAAGGGGAGATGGGGGGGGAGAAGCAAAAAAGAGATTTCAGTAAACAAGTTTTTTAATCCCCTCTCTAATCCCCAAAGGGAAGGTCAACAGATTTTCAAAATTAAGCTGACTGTCCACATTAAAAACACACACTTGGTATGAATTTGGTAATCTTTAAAGATGTTAAAATCACCAGCTTCCCAATAAGTACAGTAATTATTTTAAGCTTTATTTTGTTTTATGGTTTTTATATTTACTAGAATCCTCATTTCATATATAGCCAATATTTATTTTAATCATACGGCACATTGGATGACCCAGAAACATACATAGTAAATTCTTTGTCCATCTCTTTATGTTCTTTTTCCCCTGTGACTGTATAGGGAAAGCTTTTCTCCATCACACAACAACAGCTGCATAGAGAAAGTCTCCACTTTCTGAACAGCCACCTGTACATCACTAAGAATGCCTGAATAAATCATGAATGAAGAACAAATTTCCCTTTCTTTCATATAAAAATAGCTGATAAAACAAATTATTTACATGCAAAATATTATGTTAATACTGTAATTTTAAATTCACAAAAGTCAAGAAATGAAAAATATTGAAGCATTGCATGTGCTATGCTGAAGCAGGAGTGAGTACAGTAATTTACATTATATAAAATATTTTTATTTTCCCTACTTTCAATTTCTCATAACTTATCAAAGCATTCACCTTATTGTGTAGGTATTTTCCTAGACATTTTAGTTAAGTTTACATCAATTTTATCCCACCATTCTCATTATTATTGTGAGAGGAGGGGAAACTTTTTTTTTAAAAGCATGTGTGTAGTAGTTTAACAGAATCCAAAGTGTCTGTAGGTAAATGTTAAAATCAGAAAAGGTTTTCATTAAGCACCTGAGTGTTCAAGTGAAAATTGGTTTCAACTTGCTTGAGCTTTGAGTTTCTGCACACTGCAGGAAAGTTGTGGATATGTAGCATTTCTATATGAATGTTTACTGTGAAGGTAGATGCAACGAACATATATCACTTGATAACTGTGTAGGAAGGTAAGTGTTCAGATCACTGTTCACCTTCACAAGAAAGAAGAATGGAGGTTGTGCATATATATATATATATATGCA
>ML682018.1:7861955-7893057 GCA_007922195.1 Podocnemis expansa | reverse complement strand
ATTTCTTGACTTACGTGAGTAACAGTGCTTTCTTAAAACAAAATACACTGAGAATGTTAAGTATAATTTATGCATATTGCCAATGGCATCCCTGCTACTGTATAGACACAAGACAGCATAAATTCTAAAGACATTATAAAATTCTTAGATAAAGAGAAAATGGAATACCAGAAATGGAATGCAAAAATAAAGCAGCATAATTTAATAGAGAAGTTTAGCGTGTGTTTGTGGTTTTGCTTATGTGAAGTTATGATTTCAATGTTTATTCTTCAGTAAAAGCAAACTGCAGATGGTGCAAATAAACGTGGTTCCATGGAAGAAAATATACAAAAAGGGAGAGACTAAGTACACAAAAAGGCTGGATGTCAATGCATCTCAAAGCGTCAAATGGGTCAGGACAGGGAGAACAGACAAAAACTGACGAAACAAGCAGAAATGTAGGTCATGATAAAGAGCTACAATAAGGTGCAAAAAGGGTCATGTAGCAGAACCTTCTGCATGACTCAGTTTCCAACCTCAGAACCTTATAGGAATGAATTTCCTTATATATCTCAGTCCTCAATGCAGATGTCCATCGTTATCTTGTTTCTGTAACTCAACCAGAGCCAATGGAATGAAGAGAAGCCCAACAGAGAGTTTCAAAGGAATTTACCAAGCAGACAGGCTGTTCTTCTGCTTTTCTTCTCACCAACATAAAAGGGCTTCAGAGAGGCAGACACTAATATGTATCTACATGAGCCCAAAAAACACTAAGACCAAGTGCATTAAAGTTAAAAGGACTTCTCTTTTTTAATGAAGGGAAGGAAGTCAGTCAAGCTCTACAATGGCTAAAACACAAAAATAAAAACATTTTGTGTCTGTTTTAGGTACTTACATATTGTTTATTGCTATATCTGAGGACCTCCCAAACTAATGTTTTTGTTTGTTTGTCATCACATTATCCTTGCGAGGTGGGGAACTACTAACCCCATTTTACAGATGGGAAACTGAGGCCTAAAGAATAAGGATCAGATTGCTAGAGGCATTTAGTGCCTCACTCATATTAATTTCAGCAGGGGTTGGGCACCTAAATACCTTCAAAAATCTGACCCTAAGTGACTTGGTCAAAGTCATACCCAAAGCATGTGGCACAGTAGAAAATGAAGTTTTCATTTTTTTCATTTCTTGTGAGTCCCAAGCTAATGCTCCGAACCATCTTCCTCACTATCCATATGAATTATGATTTTATTGTAGTTTAAAAGCAATCACAGGATTATTTTGAATCTTATAAATTTTTAATGCTTTCTCAGGATTTCAAAAACAGTGAACTTTTCAAATGAAAGTTTTCATGTCTAACCTAAAATTATCATGCATGAGTACAAAAGTAAGGCCAAACATTACTTTGTATAATTTTTCCGTGTTAAATGACTGATACTACATAATTTTTATACAAAATATGATTTGGCTTTATTCCAAATCTTGAGGCTAAACATATTACCATTCATATTTGCAAGCTTCTTCGTATCGTTTTATCCAAGAAGGTAAGGGCAATGTAAACAGTATTTTGCATTTTTATAGCATCCTTCATCAAGGATCTCAAAGAATGTTACAAACATTAATTAAGCCTCACAGTCCAATTTGAGTTGGATATTATGCTATCCATTTTACAGTTAAGTGACACATCTAATCTCTAGGTGTAAAATTTAAATCATCGCATAGGATTTTAGCTCTAGGACTCATCGAATTTAACAGCAGCCATGTATTTAAAAACCCTGTACATACTTTTGAATTTTTATGAATGAGAATTCATGCCAATGACTGACTTGTATTCACATTGCTATTATTATGTAAATATGTCTACCTTTGTCAGTAGTCTGTAATGGAATAAAACAGACACTGATCAAAGATTTCTTGAGATAGGTCTATATATAGTATATGGCATTCAGATTTAGAATCAAATGCAAAGGGACTATAAATATGTCAGTCTTGCGAGTGGCAAAATATTCTTGGGTTTGCTGAAGGAAAAATCCTTAATACGCTAAGTCCATTGAAGGGCTCGGATATGATTAGATGCGTGTAGCAAATTGATTAATCAAAAATTAAAAGAAGAGGATGACAACATACTGTCATGGCTTGGAATTAAATGATTTAAAAATCTATTTTAAAAATCTGATCTATACATGGATATAAAGCATCACAGCAATGGCAGAATAGAATACAGAACTGCCGAATATTCCAACTTTGTGTTAATCATTTTATACTATCTATTAACTTAAAAAAGCAAAGATTATTTTTCCAGAGTTATTGTCAAAACCACTGTAGTTCAGAGGAACAGATGCAAATACATATCCATTTGATTTGAAAAAGCTAGAGAAATTAGTTGATATATTTTTATTGATCCAAGTAAGTTTTAACATCTAGTCTTAAGTGTCTCGACTAGCTTCCCACAACTTTTGCACATAAACAAAGTTCATCATCACTTATGTAAGCACTTATATTCAGTATCCTCAATACAGCTCTACTTTCATTTTTCATCATGTTCTCTCCCTACACTCTTCCAAATCCTCCTAATTTACCACTTTATCTCATTTTCCCATTCTCAGCTTTGCATCTTGGATGTTATTGTTCCTTATTCAAGGAAATGTTCCTAGTTCTCATCTATCAAGAAATATCTCTTCTGTCTACCTCCTTTATGTCAAATTACTCCTTAAAAATATACTGTACCTTTTCAGGAGCTCTCTCCTCCCATCATTAGTAATCCCTACAAGCATCCTTTCAGAACAACTGTTCTGTCTAATTTTATGTTTGTTCTAAGTTATTGAGATGTTAGCTGTTTGGAGCAGAGAAAAACTTCTAGCTATATCTTATGAGATCTGCAGAAGTACCTTTCAAAACAATAGTTCTGTACATTTATGTTCTACAATAGAATCTGTCAAGTTATGAACACCTTAGGCACAGAGGTTGTTCGTAACTCTGAAAAGTTCATTAACTCTGAACAAAACATTATCATTGTTCTTTCAAAAATTTACAACTGCATACTGACTTAAAGCATTATGAGGAAGACAAATGCTGCTTTTAAAACACCCTTAATTTAAACAAAACAAGCACAGAAACAATTTTACTACTTTGCCAAGTCTTTTGTTAAAGTTTTCCTTTATTTTTAGTAGTTTATTTTTAACACAATATTATACTGTATTTGTGCATGTACATGCATGCCAGCTCCAAATGAGTTGTGTGGTTGACTGGTCACTTCATAAATCCAGTGTTTATAATTCTACGGTTCCACTGCATAGAATTGTTTAACAATAAATCATGATGATGATAATAGGCTGTAGTGTGCAAGCACAAAAAGAAATACCATTAACTATTAACATAAATATCAGGCTTTTCTTGCATTAGGTGTCCTATCAATAATTCAGTCAGGTAACACTAACTTAGTCTAGATTTTAAACTACAGATCGGTGTTGCTCTATACAGCAGAATTTCCCAACCAGTGTGCCCTGGCACACAGATGTGCCCTAAGGCCTGAGCAGGTGTGACCTGGACTTTTTTAGAAAAACTATTTGAAGGTTTCTGGATTGGCTCATGAATGCTCATGAGTTCATTTGGGAACTATATGGTGGCGTGCCTCAAAATAATTACAAGTATCAAGATGTGTCACAAATAAAAAGGTTGGGAACCACTGCTACACAATACTGTGGAGATAGTTACAGTTTTGGCAACTGCGCTTCACTGCTCCACACTTGGAATAAGCCAGAGATCTCACCTTCTTGTGGCAAGTGATAAAAATCACACGGATACCTGAGTATTTAATTACCCAAGCATACCAATTTAGTAGTGTTTTCATGGCTGAAGTCTTGACTTCCTTACGAGGTACAATTATTATTTTAAAGCCCACTTTTGTAGTTATGATAGCATTTCACATGAGCCTGAAAAAGGTGGAGACCTAAGTCCCACTGCATTTCAAATGTTAGTTTAGAGATCCCAGCAGTGGTGATGGTTTTTGTTTTTGGTTTGTTTGTTTTTTTGGGGGGGGGGGGCGGTTAAGGGGTCAGTTATTACAATTGCAAACACATAATTGTGTGCAAGACAGTAGTGGAAAGTTTCGACTATTTTCCGTGAGATGTTAACCTACTAATTAAATCTACCAATAGCAAAATTAAAAAGAAAATATTTATCCTGCCATGTCATAGCACAGGGGTTGCACTGAAAAAAAAAAATGATTTACCCTGATAGCTACAGGATGTTTACAGTTAGCTAAACTCAGCATTTGTAGTATTTATAGCATTCCCTGTTCTGAAAACAAAACGGTACAAGTGAATACTGTAGCTTTCATAGTTTTGTTTTGTTTTTTTTTAAATGTAAAATTGCCACTCCTGGAGCTATAAAGAGTTTGCATGTGATTTTAACTTTTAAAAGAAAGGGAAATATAGATATTCACTCATTTAGGGTTAACTGTAAATGAATAACATCTCTTTCTAACCGAAGTTCACGCTTTCCCATTATCACCATTCACTATCATACCTTATGCTATGCTATATGGTGGAACTGGAAAGTTATTTTTTCTGTTATGATATACTGTAACTTTGTTTAGTATTTGGAGCATTGTTATTATTTTATTTCAATGAGATACTTTTTTAAAATCTTTCCACCTTCTAATTTAAGAAGCATACCAATTCAGCCACAAAGAACCAATAAATCTGCCATCAGAGGAAAATCAGTCATGGCATCAGCCATCCAGAGGAAAACACAAATTATTTAAAAGGGGAGAGGAGCAGGAAGAGCATAGCTCCATGCTGGTCCTGGTTCACATTACAACCAAAACCAGACCTTCTAGTGGTTGCATACTATTGTGCAGTGATATACAAAATGAGGTGATCTCCCAAGTAAAAGAAAGTATTAAAATTAATTTTGTTACCCATCATATGACATTCTGCAATAATGAATCATAAGTTTATAGTCATATACAATAGTTTATGTTCACTGTGTTTCTCTTTTCAAATTGGCACTTGTTTATGCATTGTATCACATATTTTTCTCATTTGAAATTGAACAAAAAACAACCTACAAAAATCATATTTTCAATTTTGTTTTAAAGTTTAGAATTTCTAGAAGACATTTCCCTACTGACAATATTGTCTCAAGGAGTCAACATGATACAATAAATTTAAATTTCATAAGTAGCTTTAAGGTTTCTTTGTTACTTTTGTTGTTTTTCAAAAAATCAAACACAATCCTTGTGAAGTTTGCAAACCAAAAGTCCTGGAAACTGAAAAGTTCTCTATGAATCTACAGGCCACATGGAGTATAGGAAGCAGAAATGCAAGTTTCCCTACACTATTCCTCCAAAATGTCTCAAAGTCATAAAATACAGTTTAGTCCTTTACTTCTAGGCAGAGACTGCATACTTCTTATATACTGTATCTCTAAAATTAACAAAAGGAAATGGAAACATCTGAGAAACACATATCTGTCTCTCTTATTTTGCTGTTACAGATCTCCTCTTCCAGCCCCCCAAAATATGTTGTTACCATTATGATATGAAGACTATATGGAGGATTGCAAACAGGTTTAATTATTCGTATTTTTCTTAAGGTGACCTGTGTAACGTCAAATCATTGATCCAGATACCCTTCATCTATATGTCCCCTTCAAAAGGTATTTCTAGTACTTCAACAATATTAAAGCAATAAAATTGCTGATTACCCTACAGAACTATTTCAGAGACACTATTAAGCACCATTCAAACATGAAATGCCTACTATGATATTTGTAGTCATGTTAATGTAGTAGCAAGGTATTATTTATATGGAGATTGCTACAGCTGAAACCTATATATCACTTGCATAGCAAATTTTACAGTAGGAGGGATCTCTTATTAGAATCAATAGTTTATTGCTTTATAAGAACATAAAAATAGATGAAAATATTTTCTCTCCCAAAAATAAAGATTATTTACCTTGTAACCATTGCTGTTCAGATGTGTTGCTCTTGCCCATTCTGAATTAGGTATGTGTGCACCACATGCACTAGCGCCGGAAATTTTTCCTATAGTGTTATCTAGAGGGTTGGCTCTTGCACCCTCTCTGCAGTAGTGCGCATATGATCCTATACATAGGGTGCTATCTCCGCCACCCCTCTTCAGTTCCTTCTTACTGGAACTCTGACAGTGGGGAAAGCGTTGGTTTTGGAATGGATATAAGCAACACATCTAGAAGAGCAAGTTATGAGGTAAGATGTTCTTTTTTCTTTGAGTGCTTGCTCATGTGTATTCTGAATTAAGTGACTTACCAGCAGTGCCTTTGGAGGTGAGCATGAGTTCATGGGCATGACTATTGTAACATCCCATATCATCTTGACCTTGTGGCATAATAGCAAAGGGGGACACAAAGCCACTGACTGAAGACATCCTGTATAGGCACATGATTGGTTAGTGAAAAGTACTGCTTACTTCTCAGATGTTATATTTCTATCAAAATATGTGTACAGATCTTGATCCTTTGGATGTCATATTATTCTCATGATCTACTTCTAGTTTACTGCTTAAATATTTTAGTGATTACTCTGTACCAAATGATGTCTAATTGTGAATCCAAAGTTTATGACCATATTTGTTTGATTCTCTGTTTATAAATGGTAAGTTCTAAACTAAGCCTCAAGCTCTAAGGCAATCAGTGCTGATGAATGACTAGAAATGGTTTCTTTATTTCAGTCCTCACTGAATAGAAAGTTTCCATTATCTCATTCAACCTCTCCACTCTATCAATCTGACAGGGGCATGAAGTTCTACACTCCACTGCCTTCACTCTGGAACTGTATGCAGCTTATCTATCTGTTTCTAATATGAAAGAAAAATGACAAATGATAAAGTCAAAAGAAAACTTCTTGTTTTCACTCACATAAATGTCTTTCATTTTGCTCTTTTAATTGCAGTTCTTTTGTTTTACCTTGAACATACAAAAACATCTGCAGGATAACAAACAAGTAGGTCGGTGGCACTTTCAAAGACTATCAAATTTATTTATTGCATGAGCTTTCATGGGAGAAAAACCCTAGTGTGTCAGACATTTGTTTTGCTGAACTAGACTACGTGACTACACCTTATGAATCTATAGGATAAATATCCAGTGTGATTTTTGTTTATTTCATACCATTTCTATATGTGTTTGTATATAGGTATATGAGTTTGAAAGATAGAAACTGGTCAAGCTGGGGGGGGTGGATTACAACACACTAAAAGCTAATGTTTTTAATGCGTCATTCAAGGGTGTTGTAGCATAATTTAAACCATAACATTCTGCAGTATTTGACATCTTTATCATATTTTAACATGCTTTTCTTTACAAGGAAACAGCTACTCATATGTATAGCATAAAGAGATGTTGGAAGAACATTGCAGGAACAAATGAGTCAAAAATAACATCCACTTCAACTTCACTAAGCAGGATCCTGGCTAGCCATGGATTACAGATAGAAAATAATTATTTAAACCCAAAAAAATACCCAGTTGTGCAGGTTTCTGAATACTGAGAAAACCGATTACTATTTACAAAAGTTAACGTATGAACTAGTCTTACAAAATAGTATTAATGTATTCACTTTACATAATACGGAAATGAGACGTTTATATTAAGATGTATAGCATCTAAGTAGTTATTAATTGTGACTTGGGAAGACAATGCACAGTCTTCAGTCAGTCAACAACATGGGTGCCCAACTTCGTCATGTTTCAGGCAATAATGAGCATTTGAAGTCAATTGCAAAGGCCTTCCACTGGCTCCTGACAGGCTTCCAATGCCAGTTTAAGACCTTGGTCCTTATTTTCAAAGCAATTAACAAATCCAAAACTGAATTTCCATCTATGAACCACCACAACAGTTCAACTCCTCTATGTCACAGCTCTACTTCTCTGCAGATTACAAAATCTGGCAACATGTGAGAGCTAAGAGCAAAGCATTCTCACTCAAGGGGATGGGGCTCTGGACCAATGTTCAAGACACAAGGTGAGCCAGCATTTTACCATCTTTATGGAAGGTTTTATGACCTCTCTCTGAGAAAGCCTTTTCATTCTGTGTTTATCATTAGAGGAACACCCCCATTCTACTCCTAAGGCCCTAGAACCACTCAAGCAACAAACGAAAATGTCCTACCCTAAACAGAGTATTGACCTCAGAAAGGAAAATTTCCAGAGACCCCATGAAGCCCATTATGGATAACACTATTGCTATTGCTTTTCCATAGGAAAAATCTCAGATAATATAAACCTAGATGCATGGATAGGTAAATATACAAATAGAAGATGTACAGTACAGGTGAGCTCTCCATTGCCAAATAACTCCCCAAGTACACTGCTGTGTTCCATGCACTCAAGGTTCGAAATCCTATTTTTCTGGAGTTTTGCAGAAAGAAATCTTGAGTAAAAATACAAGTAGGGTAGAGATGTCTTACATAGCCCTCTGAAGCTCAATCCCTGATTCAAAAACAAGTGTTATTTAGGCCTCAGGTTTCAAGAAAGAAGGAGAGAGAATAGTCAGACAAACGAAAGAGAATAGTCAGACAAAAGAACAAAAATGTACTGAAATGTGAAAGGAAGGTGAAAAAAGGAAGACAAGGAACAGACAAGGAAAATAAAGAGACACACACCTTAGTTCCCATCTGCTAAGAACAAATCAAAGATTTCTAAAAAGTTGGACCAAATCTTAAAAAAAAAAAAAAAAAAAAAAAATTCTAGAGGTCCTTCACCCACCTCTTTTTAGCTGTTAGGTCAGTCTTGCCATTATCCCAAGCTTTCATCCATGGAGAAGTCTGATATTTCATCTAAGCAACAGGAGTCATTTGGCTAAAAGTAATGCTCTAGAGAACCAAGCTTTCTGTAAACTGGAAAATTTCCACAATTATGGGATACATGCCAACACATACAGTTCTGGAAAGTAATTTTTAAAGAGGTATCCATTATCTTCTTAATACTCCTGGCTAATTCTATCCAAAAAGATTGCATCCTGGGACAGTACCTAAGCTTTTTAAAGTTGGAACATCTTGGAACAGAATCAGCTGTAATGAAAGCTCTTATTTGCCAAATTGAGAGTAAGGGTGGGAGGGACCCTTCTCCATGTTTGGCTTTCAATGTGTAGCTTACTGGTGAGATCCTATCAAGCATTTAATGGAGGAATAAGTACAGGATGCTTTCTCTGTATAGTTTTAATTATTAAATACATCTTTCACGAAGGATGCCATAAGGCAATCCATTGAAAAAGTACTGTGAATCAAATGCCCATAGCCCTTGCCATGCATTAAGGACATCATATGTTCTAAATATACTTTAATGTGTCCATGTTACATTATCATTATGGTGCAGAGATCACTTTGGTATGGTGGGAAAAGTACAACTCAGTCTTGTGAGTCAAAGCACTATATGAGCAAAGCCAATGATATATTTATGTTTATAACACTTCAGGTTTCATGATGAGGAAGCCCTGCATAAATTTAATAATGCAGCATAATTAATTTACAAATAAAATCCAAACATGATCATTCTCAGAGAGATTTTGTTTTATAAAGATCACAAATTGCCACTTGACTTGTACTAGCACCTCTTGCATAATATTCTTATCTATTTATGACACACACATGCTTCCCATCATGAGTATCTGAGTTACTCACAATTTGTAATGTATTTATCCTCAACACGTGAGACAATGGATTACAATGACCCCCTGTTTTTCAAATAGGGAACTGGGCACAAAGATACTCAATGACCTGCAATTATCACACCAGAAATCTACAGCAGAACAGACAATTAAACAGGGATCTCTTAAGTCCCAGGCTAGTCCCTAACCATGGAATGATCCTCTCTTTTACCTTATTTCACACTTTTTTTTAAAACTTTTGTACTGCTGATATGGTATGCAAACTGTGTATCCATGTAACTATAGTATGGTTGAAGAAATGTAAACTAGGATGAAGTATTTTGGACAAAAATAGATACCACAGAAGAAAGACACAAAATAAAATAATATATAATCAACATAAGTATTATTAAATAGAGATTTT
Organism: Podocnemis expansa; assembly: GCA_007922195.1. Classification (NCBI taxonomy): domain Eukaryota; kingdom Metazoa; phylum Chordata; order Testudines; family Podocnemididae; genus Podocnemis; species Podocnemis expansa. The sequence goes on along the minus strand of ML682018.1, from coordinate 7,883,028 downwards.
TGTTTGCTTTTGTATAAATCAGAATTACATAGGTTTAAATACAACTATATTAAGCATAGGAAATACTATGGTAATGTTATCTACGTCCAAAGTAACATTACCTAGGATTTTTTTTTTATAAAAGCAATCCATGATCATTAACTCTCCAAAGTAATACTATCTAGGGGAAAGAAAATGAAAACAAAACTGTTGCTTGAGACTGGAGCACTAAATAGTAGACGAAGCTGTAAGCTGCACAACCAAAGTAACTTTTAATCTTTACATGATTTTTTGTTAAACACTGCTACTGCTCCTGCAGGCAGTTTGTACTGGTTTTACTATTCAATTCCCCACCCCTAATATTGTATCTTATATACTGAGCATCAGTGACAAATGCCAGATTATTGTGGTAAGTTGCTGTAGTGCTCCAATGTGCAGTCCATGTCATCTTCAGTCATTGAGCTCTCCCCACCACCAAAATTGAAAACATAAACCAGCTTGATCTTTTATTTTTCTTTTGTATAAAACAATCTATAATACTGACCTCTGTGAGATTGATGAGAATTGGATTTCTTGAGAGGCAAATGAGTAAAAACAAAGTTAGAGGACTCAAGAAAGTAAAGATGGTAAGAATTTTGAAGGCATTCCTGATGAAAGCCACTACCATTGGGATAGTAAGGAGGAATACTGGAAATGCAAGTGAAATGAAAGAGTCCAAGAAATGCTCCTAGTCTCCATATTCCTTTTTTCTGCAACTGAGATAGAGCACTTTGCACTGAAAACTACCACTCATTTATGAGTGGTAGTCCTCAATTTATTCATGCTCTGTCCCTCAGCCTGGATATGTACAGCTCATAAAAGCTTTTCAGTCTCAGAAATACATGTGTTAATCATCCCCATCAGATATGTGGGATCTGGAGGCTTTCCTTTGTCTTTCATGACGATGAAAATCACAAATAAGATTTTGGCCTGTGAACTCCTAAAAGGGCCCACAGATGGACAGGCTAAAAGAAGCTGTTAGAAGAGAAATCACAAAGAAAAAGTTTCTAGAAAGAAGGGAAGTTGCTAATTGGGAGCCTCAGGGGGAGAAGCACTTCAAAGTGAGAATCTATAGTAAGACTGAAGGCTGCTAACTGGGAAGTGCCAGGAGCAAAGCTGTAAACCGAAATTCTCAAGTGTAAAAGAGGAATGGTAGTGAGGGTAGCTGGACACTTCAGAAAGGACCAGCTAAGAATGCTGCTTCTGGGATTAGCTGTAATTAGATCTCTATATACATTTAAGACTTAGCCGTAATAACCAGAGACAAGAACCAAATGGGGAACTGTAGCCAAGCTTCTCCTTTGAGAGAGTTTCATACAATGATGTATAAATATATTAGTGACATGCTGATACATACATGCATGACCTATGGTTAGCAATACAGTGAAGATCTCCACGGATAGTACCTCTTTGCATGTGCAGAAATAGTTTCAGTTAACCACAGGTCATGCCTTTAATTTATATTTTCATTCATTTAGTTAAGTATTAATATTTCATTTTCACACCTCTTTCAGGCACTTTTTTCAAATAGCATCAGAGCAAAAATAGGCTGTTATGGTATGATTGTGGATTTCCTTTTGTATTTTAAAATTAGGGCTATACTATTGTCTGAGGAAGATTTTCTTCAGCCATTGTCGTTATGGTAACAGGCACAGATAAAGACATTGATGTAGGTTAAAGTCACGTTGGGGCTCATGATAATAGTTGTAAAACCCCACTTGTTATATTTTGAATGTACAGTCACAAATTACACAACCTTCACTGCTTAACTAACGCTGCATTAGCTCATGCTTCATCAGATCCAGGATTCAAACTACTGCAGCTCCCAAGGTTAAAGTAAGGTAGAACGTGCTCAAATCCCGGTCTGGGACCCACCATTTTTAAGGGTCAGTGTTCTGGGGCCCCTAAAAATAGAAGAATGGGGTGGAACGCTCCATTCCAGCACGTTCCCCCTGCACACTTTTAAAAGCTTCCAGCCTGAGGAAAGTTCTCTGCCACCCAGAAGATTGTGTCTTCTGGCTGGTAGAGTACTTTCCTCAGGCTGGGAGTTTTTAAAACTCCTGCCCTGAGCATGCTTAGAGTCTCTGAGCATGTTCAGTCAAGTCATGCTCAGGGCGGGAGGAGCAGCCTGTGGCCTAGCTGGTCCACTGCAGCAGCCAGGTAAGGGGACCCCTCAGGGAGGTGCTGAGGACAGTGGGACCATCTTGGGGGGGGGGGGGGGGAGTGGCACAACCCATGTCCGGACTCGGGGGGGGGGGGCCCCGGCAGTGCGACCCGGGGCTGGGCTCAGGGGCCAGCCGGCCTGTGACCTGGCCTGGCCCGGGGCATGGCCACGGCTGGATCAGTTCTGGGACCAGATTGAACCCAGGGCTGCTCTGGGGTGGGGATGGTGGGAGACTGCCACAGGAGGGTGGGTGGGGCCTGTGTGCCCCAAATGTTTTTTGGGACAGCAACACCCCTGGCTGAAGGTGAGGTATGAGGACTGAAGGGGGCTGGGGAGGTGTAGATAGGGGTGGGGGTAAAGTGAAGACTGGGGCATGAGGGGTTAAAAGGGCTGGAGTGGGGAATTAGGAGCAGCTAGTTTATGGGATGGGGGCTGAGGAGGACATAGGGAAAGATGGGTCTGATGTGGGCACTAGTGGACAAGGTTGGGGTGCTGTGGATTTGAGGCGAGGGTTCATGTGTGAGGAAAGAGCTGGTGGGGTTCAAAAATGCCTGTCTGGTCTGGGGTCCACCCATGCTTGAAGGGAGCCCGGAGATTAGGAGGGTTCCAGGGCCTGCCAAACTATACTTTAACCACTGGTGGGGCCTTAGATGTTTTGGAAGAGCTTCCTTTGAACAGAGGAAGTTGGAATGCACCAGCAAGCCCCCTCTGTCTCAACCCATTGGGAATGAGAGTTGCTACAAAGCTGCATCTGAAGCTCTGGGAATTAATGTTTTCAGATCTGGAAGTCCCCAGTTCAATCCCTGGTGTGTCAGACAAAAGGGAAGCCGTCACCCAGCAGCATACAGGGGGTGAAGGGGTGGAGATGAATGGTCAGAAGATTTCTACTGCACATTTTCTCTCTTCTCCTCCCACACCGGGCAGCTTTCCATGAACAGGGGAGATAGGGAAGGTGGAGACTTGAGGTCCTGCAGTACACTTCAGCTCTTGTACTGGAGTAGCTTCCATGGAACTGCTCAACAGCTGTTGTGCAACCTAGAAGTTTTTCTACCACTGACAACTGTGCATCTTCCAGGATATTTAGATTTATATTCAAAAGACATCAAGCACTAGATAATTTTGCAGTTCAGGCTGTCACTAATTAACTATTTGACTTCCTGAGAGGCATTTGTTCTCTGAAAGAACCTTGATTACTCCATTTTCCCCACGAGCTTTTTTATCCATCTTTCATACTGTCCTTTATGCTTGGGAAGAACACTTTATCAAATTTCTAAAAGCCACATTCCTTGAAACTTATATTTAATGTGATTTCTACAAAGCAATACCATTTAGTTCTCATTAAACTGCTGACCACTTATGACGACATGAGATCATTCGTGATTTATCCATTTACTTATTTTGCCCTTGCTTCTCCTTCTACTGCTTTGTCAGTTTATTTACATGTTTTGTACAGTTGAGAGACAACAGACTGTGAGCTTTTGAGGGCTGGAGCAGTCCACATTACAAATATGTACAATGCCAAGTAAAATGGAGCTCTCATCCTTCAATAAGATCTTTAGCCCTTCAAAGTAATAAACAGCAACAAAAGCAATAATGGGTCAGATTTTACAATGGTAACCCCTGAATATGACATGCATCTGTTTGGATATGAACATTAGCTCATGCTTCCTATTTTCATATAAAATAGTCAGAATTCCTTACATACACACCTTTGCCCCTTCCCCAGCACTTGCAGTTTTAAATATTTTACAAAGTTATAATTATTTCTGAATGTATGGTCCAGGGCAGGAAAGGGCGCTTTCAAGCTACTGGGCAATCATCACTGAATATATTATTTCTTCATCTCTCCAATTAAATGTTGCAAACATATGAAAAAAGTTACTGGACTTGGATATAATTCCTTTGCAAAACTAAACATAAGTAGGAAAAAAAGATAAAGGGCTCAATTCATACAGAAGACAAACAGAGAAATATTTATTTTAAAATAAAATAGAAAACAAAGCAAAAGTACAGTAACAACAACAAAAACTGTATGTGAATTTCTATAGCAATGGAAGAAGTACAGAAATGCTATAGTCCCTGAAGTGGTACCAGGAGATGCCATTATAATGATTCATGTTAGAACTGTTCTAGCAATCTCATTTTTTCAGCAACTTCAACCCTTTTATCAGCTCCACATCCTGGAGGAAAGAGCACCACATAAGTTGGTGCACATAAATTGCAAAATTGCATATTTCATGTTATTCAGCCATACATAAATTATACCATCATTTCTGTGCAGAATGTTCCTTTTAATACAGTAACGAGACTTTTAGTTCAATTCAGAAATAATGTTCTCAGCCAACTTTGGACCTTTAATTGTTAAGGGCTAAGGGGGCTGATCCTGCTGAGTTTTCCTCATGCAAAAGGCCCTCACTGAGGTCAATAGGTTTACTTGTGTAAACACTACCTGCTTGGAAAAAGATCCAAAGGGGTAGCTGTGTTAGTCTAGCCCAGTAAAACAAACAGACAAGGAGTCCTGTCTCACTTAAAAGACTAACACATTGATTTTTTGCATTAGCTTTTGTGGGAGAAAATCTCACTTCCTCAGATGCTTTGAAGATGGGGGATCTTACAGAATAGGAGGAAATAAATGCAAGGGAGTGTAATTCATAGGAACAGGTCACACTATAACAGCAAATCAAAACAAATGTAAAGATTCAAACTCTAGGGAAGAGCACACAGAAGGAAACAAGGTCAGAACACCCACTGCAGTGAGAGAAAAATCCAAAATCCAGATTAAGAGCTGAAGCAATGCAACCCAATTTACAAATGAATTCAATTTCATTAGCTTTTCTTCTGTAATAGATGTGTTAAAAGAACTGACTTCTATCTATCTAATAGGATGCATTTCCCAACCTCATTTTCAAGCTCTCAGTCTTACACAAGGTATGGGACAGAACTCCTTTTTGAAGGGAAAAATTGCTTTCCCAATACTGATTTTGCTGTTTTCTGGTTTTGTCACTTTCATTTTATTTATGTATGGAATTTCTTTTATGGTATCTTTGGTAATATTGTTGGTAGATACGCCAAAGTCCTGATATGGGATGTTTTATTGGGTGGGTTCTGAGTTATTAGAGAGATTTATTCATTGGGTATCAAACCAGTGAGTCTTGCCCTGGGGAGGCATGGCCGACTGGGGGTCGGCTGTCTGGCTGCTCTGCCCGCTGCAGTGAGGCCAGGCAGGCAGGAGGGCAGAGCAGCCTCCAGCCCCCTGCCCCCCCTTCCCAGGAGCTAGAAGGCAGGGCGGTTAGGGTTCCCTTCCCTGGCCGCCAGAGCGGCGCAGCTAGGGCCCCGGACTTCAGAAGATTCATCCGAATCTTCTGAAGTCTGGGAAAGCGGGCTCTGGGAAATCAAGGACAGACTGCATCTTTAAGTCTTTACAGAATGATTTGTGACCTTAGTAACTCAATCTTACATCAGGGTTCTGTTATAGGACTGGGCGAATGAGGTTCTGTCGCCTGCGTTGTTCAAGAAGTTAGACATGAAGATCATATTGGTCCGCACTGACTTTAGGAGTCTAAGTTTAGTTTACATGATCCATTATCTAAAGGAAGCTCTAATTACTAACAGATGAGACAGCTGGCAGCTGTAATGAGACAGAAATCATCTTCCAGTGGATCCTTATTTACTGCACTGCAGACAAAGTCTTCTGTATTACGTACCTCTTATCAATCACAGAACACATTGCTCATGGAAAGTCCTTTACCAATTACCCAGTCGTGTTTTCAATATATTACTATAGAAACATTTTAGTGGTTTGAGTGATCTTTTCTCTAAACATCTAGATTTTCTCATCATGAGACACCACCAATAATAAGGTACAGCCCAATATGTCATCACGTGAAATGCCTGAATACAGATCACTAAAAAATTAAGAATCACAGTCTGGAACTTAAAAACAAAAATCAAATATGCATAATTTTACTAAATACAAGGAAAGCCAGAAATGCAATCACAACCTTATACAGACGTTCGGGCTGTTTCTGAGTTGTATGTGTGGTGTTCTGAAATGGTAAAAACGAAAACAGCTAACATAGTGAACCTTCATCAATCTAATAAAGAACAGAGGGCAAAATCACCTATTATTTATACAGCAACAACTCTGTGCAAGGTACCTGACAGATTGATAAGATGTTAGACTGATTATCTTACAATCTAACAGAACAAGGAAGAAGTAGATTAATCAAAGTAATGCTGCTGCTGAAAGCATGCATCTTTTACTTCCATGATATATTTGTATGTACTGTGCATGCATCACAAAAGGAAGAATTGCAGAGGAAAACATCCATAGATATCTGTTGTACTGTGCTTTTAGTAATTCACAACCTGGAATTTGTAGATTTCCCTGAAGGAGACATGTCAGATTGGGTTAGTGATGAAGAGAGTCTTCCTTTCTAATGGGGAACAGGAAAAGACATAATAAGGGTTAACAGCTGTCTAGCTGAGTAGGTACAGGAACAAGAGTTAAGGATTTTAGATGGAATATTTACACCATCACCATCATACCCCAACACATTACTGGTGCTTCAAAGAATATTGATCTGCAGCCGCCTACTGCTATTCTAATTTTATAGAGTAATTTTAAAATCTACTTTAATTCAGAAAAGAACTAAATAATCAGAATATTAGGTTTGAGATATCATGGCTTTACCAGTTTACAGCATGTTGGCTTTACACACCATGGCCCTAATTCTACTATCAGATTCACTCAGATAGATCTGAAATCCAGGAGAAGTCCTAGTCCCTTGATGGGACTCTGAAAAGGATAAGGGTTTGTGCATAGCAGTCAGTTTATGTAATCAGACTATATTAAAACTTTTGTTAAGTGGGTTAAAAAAGTAGAAATCATGAAAGGCTTAATTTTTAACAAGTTCCAAAGGTGTAGCCTGTGGCATTTTTGAAGATCAACAAATTTGTTTATCGCATGAGCTTTAGTGGGAGAAAAATCTCATTTTGTCAGATGCTTTGAAGATGGGGAACTTACAGAATCAGAGGAAAATAAATTCAAGGAAGTACAAGTCTTAAGATCATGTCAGATTGTTACAGCAAATCAGTGCAATTATTTTTAACAGTTATTTTATAATTCTAAGTTAATCAACGGTCTTTGAATATGCTATTTGTCAATATAATAAATATAGTATTTAGAAGCAAGTTTCTCATGATTATATTTGGTCTCTGGAACATCATTTGAACTTAACTCCATCACTTGATTGTTTAATAACCTGTATATAGAATTGCACTTTTTCATGTCTGACTATATTAATGATGTATGTTTGCTCAAGCCATTAAAGAATATTCAATTGTCTTTTTCTACATGTCCACTGAGACTCAGGAAAATGAGATTAGCAGAAATTATATTGAATAATCAATTTAAATTATTTAGTTTTTTGTTAGTATCTGACAATATAACAATTTAACCCTAAGCCTGGATAGGTTTACTGAGTTATCTTGGTTTTAAATGAGATTCTGAAAATAGGTTGCATGAATAGTACATGTGAAGCAGAAAATAGATGACACAGATTTCAGTAGTTTACAAAGTTACTAGAAGTTGCTTTAAAGCAAGGAAGGGAGAGCAAATCCAGCAAAATAAAATGGTTAATTTTTCTCTCAGTTCTTATATTACACTCACATGAGAGGGACATGAACAGTGAGACATATATGCCAGAGTATGATTAAATCAGTAGGATGGATCTTTATTAAAATCATTAACCAACCAGGAAACTGACAGGGCCACTCCAGTGCAGAATTCAAGTGGGCACCAATGGCCCTAATTCTATAAACTCCTTCTCCCCCCCCCCAACAAAGTCAACAGCGCTCTAACGTCAGTGGAAGAACAATTGAGACCTCAAGTAGAGAATGAAAAAAAATATCTGATCAGTTGATTCAAACCTAAAGACAGCACCAGAATGAAAACAAATATACCTCAGTACTAGACTGAGAAAAAGTCCCCTATTAGAAATCCTACTTGTCATCCAAGATGTGAGACACTGTAGAGAGGGAAGTGGCAACTTTTTTTTTTATGCAAAAGCATTACGCTTTTGCAGCCAAGGATAGCTTTGTGTTAAAGGATTCCCATGGACTGGTTACGGCCCATGAATTAAGAATTTACAGCAAGAAGGACAGCAAACTATAATTGCATTATACACATTCACTATATTGCAGGGGTGGCCAAACCTATGGAACTCAAGAGCTGCGCAAGTCGATTATTAAATCTTCAAGAGCTACACTGAGGCGTATAACCATATATTTTTACCTTCTCCAAAATTACTAAACTTAAAATTCATTGCGCACTTTAATTTTATTGTAAAAATAGGGCAAATATTGATCCTACTAATGTCAGATTCTAATAATTATTTAAGGTTACCATGAAACTAGGCCTATACAGTAAAAACTTTGCTGTCACTAGATGTAGAACATTATAGGCTTGTGGCAAGTTTTTTTTTTTTTAAATCTGGGCAATAACTTGCAAAAACTCTCTCAGATGCTGATCTCTAAGTATTGCACAATGTTTTGAATTTCATTGTGGAATATGATGCTTTACAGCAGTAAGTTGTGCCAAAACCTGAAAGTAATCTATGTTCAGTTTTAAACTTCTCTCCTTTGTATTTTCATTTCTTAGTATTCCACATCATGTTTAGGACTTGTAAAACAATTTTATTTTAACAAGTACGCTGCATTAAGGCCTATGAGAAAGTCTAAACATGCTATGGCTTCTCTGAATATGTCACGCTTCCCTCCTTCACCCCTGTTGCTGCTTCCCTGAAGTTTCTTACCATGTTGCTGCTTCTCTGCTCTCTCCAACCATGCTGCACTTCTGCCCCCCCATCCAACCAAGGCCCCAACCATGCCCCTGCTTCCCTGCCAACATTTCTGCCAGTAAACTTGTTCACTAAAATACTCATGGACAGTGAAAACAAAAGGTCTGAGGACTCAATCAGACATAATTAATTTTAAAATGAGAGCAATAGTAAGGGAAAACCCTGCTCTCATCTTAATCCTGTAAAGAGATGCACACAGGGACACTTTTTCAACTGTTCAGAATCACAACAGATCAATGAGAAGGTATCAGGACATAAAGTGCAAGATCAGAGCCTGTTTCAGTAAGTGCTTTGGAGTCCATGCACAGAAGATATTATGGAAAAAATCCCATTGAGTTTATTCAGTTTGGGGTCAGGCCCTGTATAAATTCTAAATATCATTATTTGGTTTTTATAATACAAAGTAAAATCTTTATTGGTGAGAGATTTTTTTCAGAAAGTTTATAACACATTTTCCCATCCTCAGCTCTTCACAACAGTTACTGTCTTGTCTAATGGGCTCAGATACCCATAGAGTCATTGCATGAAGACTGCACTGAAATATAAACAAATTTTGACTACTGGTATACATCAAAGAAAAATTAATACATGCTGAATGCTATTTAATCAGTGGAAGTATAGTGCTGCTATTAAACTTTGCAGTGAATGTAAATTATCTTGGTAATTGACTTAGGTATATTAACTAAAATTTTCTTATAAAATAAATGTACTAGCAGTTCCTTCTGCAAACAGATGACATACTGATGTCTAAGGCCCACCTGTTCAATGGACTTAAGGAATTTTTTTTCTAAAGCCAATTTTCTGTAGTGGTGGTCTATCCTAAGTCCAAATCATTTTGCATGCTGAAAATGAACCATGATCCATAATAAGTACTTGTAGCATTCTTTAAATTAATAGAGGGGTTTTTTATAACCTTTTGAGAGCAGTCAGTGGTTTGGGATGCAACATTTGTGTCAATTTTCAGTCATTTCTGATTATTCTTATTCCATTCTCAAAATAGAAATACAAGAGAAATAATTTTGCATTACATTACAATATCTGGAAATGCCAGGTGATTTTTAAAAAAGAAAATTAATTTACAATTGCTTTTCAGGTTTCAATTCCTAATTATCATCACTTATCTGTAGTTCATTGTAGACTTGTTCTTGAGCAATTTATGTTGCCAGTTTTAAAAATATTTACCCAAAAACAATATCAAAAAAGAAAAGTATTTAAAAATCATGCACTGATATAATTAAAGACTATCATTATGCACACAGACAAGGAGGGTAGAAATTAATACTGTGTGGATAAACTGTAGACTCTGGCAGGTACTTGCTCTGAGTGCTTCTCTTTCCCTGCTAGCTCTGACAATGCTGCCCCTCCCCTCCTGGCTCTTGCCACACTGCTTTTTCTAGCCGGTGAGGCTGTGGCAATGCCACCCCTCCGGTGCAGGCTCTCCCAGGGCTGCACCTCCCCTCCCCTCCCAGCTCTGACCAGGCTGCTGTCTCCTGCAGCTCTCGCAAGGCTGCTCCTCCGCTGCTGGCTCTCACCCTGCTGCTGCCTCTCTGCTGGCCCGGACCATTGCAGATTTCTCATCCCTGGCTCCTGCCCTGCCGCCCTTCCCTCCTGCGCTCTCCACAGAGCTGCAATTTTTCTTTAAAGAGCCACATGCGGCTCCCAAGCCGCAGTTTGGCCACATCTGCTATACTGCATTGTGTAATGCAGGTTTGATGCATTCATTTCATTTCAAAAGATAAATCAAAGTTTGTCTAGAGAAAAATACTGAAAATGTTTAAAGATAAGAGAAACTTGTACAAGGAATTACTTAGAAGACTAGGACTAATTCCAAAGGAAAAGAGTAAGAGGAGTTATACAAAAAATAATAATGAAGTAAATGCCAAATCATCTCATCTATTTCCCTCTCTCTTCTCAATGAAAGTGACTCCCCCCCCCCAAATTAAGAGGCAAAACCTTTAAAATGGACACACAATAGTTACTTACTGGCATTTGAGATTGAAGGATTAGCACTTGTGCAATGTGGAAATACTTCATGTAAGTAGATTTTACTTGTGATAAGAAAGAATTTGCCTCCACCAAGGGTGGGGACTTGAGAGATTTTTGCTCTTTACCAATTAGGTAGATTACTTTAACTGAATATCAACCGTGTATTTAACCCAATAAATGTGTACCTACTCCAGTAGAACCTCAGAGATACGAACACCAGAGCTATGAACTAACCAGTCAACCAAATACTCTGTGAAACTGGAAGTGAGCAGTCTGGTAGCAGCAATGGGGGTCGGGGGACTGAGTCTGTATTGAAAGGTTGGCACATGAGAGCAGAAATAGTATGGGATCCGGGCTCTTCCTGTAAGACAAGTAACAAAGGCACTGTCCACCCCCCCCGCCACCCCCCCCTTTGGAAGGGGGGAAGCTGTTTTCATCATCATCACCCTCACTCTGAAAGGCTGGGTTTATAGTGCCAAGGGTGCAGGGCAGACCTCCCTCCTGAGCCCAAAGGCAAGAAACAGGAATAGGGCAGGGAGCTGCTTGCAAAACAGGCAGTGCTGCCAGGAGTCACCTTTGGAGAGATCACTCCCATCCTCAGCTGGAAGATACTGACTGCAGGGTACTGGACCATAATATTTTGTTCACAGTAATGAATATTACCAAGTTATAAACAACCTCATTCCCAAAGTGTTCATATCTTTTCGATTCTACTGTACACGATTGAACGTATTCACAATCAGAGGCTAGCATTTTTGAGTAAGTCATACACAGAACTATCAGAAGGGACATTGTTTTAAATTTGGTTTAATTTCTATAGCATCACTTTCATATTTGAAACCCTTCATTACCACCCCAACACAGGCACCGCTGAGAAAGCATCATTAACTCATGTTATCCCACTCATTCAGGGGCTAGAGGCAAAAAAAAAAAAGCGCCGACATGGGGGGGGGGGATAAAATCAGAACCTCAGCTGAGCCTTCTCTTACACTGGAATTTATAGAACTGTTTCATAAAAATCTGGTGGTTTCTTAATGTCAAATATTAATTTTCTATTATCTTCTGACTCTCCTTAAAAAGACTTAATCCTGAACAGTAACTTCTACATGCTTTCTGTTATGTCTGTTTTAAATAAAACTAATCATGTTTCAAAAGTCTTAACTGGTTCACTAAGCAGTAAATGGGGTGCTCTATTCAATGGATGAAAAATGCTTACCTCATTGATTAGAGCTGTATAACCTCAATTAATACACTGATTTTACCTGGATACTTAAGATTATATATTTAATTGCCTCTAGGAATATATTATGAATAAAACATTAGGATTGGATGGCACTGGCCCAACAAAATTGGATTGCTTGTTATTTTCTATCATTAGCTGATGAATGTTATATATGATTAAACTTCCACAAAGAACAGAATTGAAAATCTTATAAAATTTAAACTTTGCATATTGTGTGTAAGAATATATTTTATAAAGCATGACTAATCAAGAAGCAGTAGAGAACATAATGCACATACATTTGGTGAGCATCAATACTAAGAAAGACAGAGTGCTCCTCAAGCATAACGTTAGCAAAAAACAATGGGAGGTGAAAGCTTACAGAACCTTGCAGGGTTTTGTTAATTTTCTACTAGCTTGAGAGCTAGACTAGAAAGCCTAAGCAGCCCAGACATCAGCTTTGGAGAAGCTGACAAAATACTGAGAGCTAATTAGCCATGTAATGAGGGAAAGAAAGTGAGAAGTATTAGCATTTATTCAAATGCAATATCATCATTTAGGTCTTTTGTGGAACAAACAAAAACTAGAAGAAGAGAACTCACTGTGATTTTGCTGCTTTGTTCTCCTCCTTTCCCTATTTTTTAAAGTCATCTCTTACTATCAAAATATATTTTTATCTTTCCCTTATTGTTCATCTGTTCTCTCTTCCACTTTACACTCACTAGATTTTTGCTTGTTACTTCTGTTTTACTTTAACTTATTCCATTCTTCTTTCTTATTTCACTCTGAGAAATCCCAACAGAGTCAATCTGTCTCACACAAGGTTTCCTCAATACCTGCTATCACCTCCAATTCAGTCTCCAGCTCACAGTTTATCCACTACCATCTCAGAGAAGACAGATTTCTTGGTGCTGTTTCAAGGTTCTTTCCTGGCAAGGGGTGGAGGGGGGAGGCAAATTCAGCTCTTTTACTATTCCTTGCTTAGGAAAATGTAGAAAAATTCACTGTGCTCTCTCTCTCCTCTTCAATCCACTGTTCCTCTAAAACATGGCCACAGGAATTGGGTGGGAAGAGGAAGAGGCTGAGACCAGGCACATGATCAAGCTGCTGGGCAGCAGAGCACAAGAACTTTGGGCTTTTGGTAAGGAAGGCACAGGAAGTTTGGGAGAAACACTAGCTCAAGAGAGACAGGTGTCAGACCAGAGCTAACTCAGAAGTGAGCTGTCTGCCAGTAGGTGTAGAGAGCAGTAATACCCTATTCCTGCTCCCCAGTCATCCCTCTCAGAAAGGAATGGGCATTGTAGGAGTGTGGAATAGAGCAAAATGTCCCTGGAGCAAGGAAAAGACCTATCAGGTAAACTAACAGATTTTAAAGACAGAAGGAATCAATAAGATGCATTAATCAATCCTTCCATACAACTCTTGCTCAGATTACAACATATTTTTAAAGAAAGCACGCAGTTTCAGTTTAAAGACAAGCAATGATTCAGTTGCCCAGTTATCTTTCCTGAGATAACCCACAAGGCTGTTACATTCTTTTAATTCAAGACCTTATACAGGTTCCATTTATTCCATGAAGTTTACAAGAAACAAGATATTTACTTTTTTTCCCCCCCCCTTTAAGACAGACAATCCTATTTACTTCACCACACTATTTACTACCACTCGTAAGGGGGTACATATTATATTGCTGATGTTGCCTGTCATTCATCCTATTATCATATTATTGCAGGACATCATGTCTTTCAATCTCTTTGAAACAGAATAGTATATCTTCTTTTTATTGGGAGGTATGTAGCACATGTGTAAACATACAACATTCTATCTTACATGCCACAAGAAACAACATATAATATTCATCTCATCTCAGTCCAGAGTCCAATATATTCTGCAACAGTTACCATTTTTTGTACAAGAATATGCTGCAAAAACACAAATAGTTCCTTCCTCTACCAGTAATTACTATGTATAAGGCAGGCTATCGCTGAATAGCAGCTTTGATATGGAAAGACTTTGCACAGAGTGTATGATACAAGGCTTTAAGCCACAAATGTGAAGTCTTTAAATACAACCACCACAAAATCCTCTCTTCCTTTTATCTTTATGTTTTTCTTTAATAAACATGAACTCATCCACCTAATACACAACAATATCCACATTGTGCTTGGAGACCTCAAATCATAAAATAATGAGAAATGGCATCGGTAAAAATAAAAAAAAAGTACACACTGTATTTGTTCACAATGTAGTCTGTTTTCTGCCTGATGTATTCATTAAAAGCCAAACTCTGGCCTGCATATTAGGGGTGTAGATACAGGTGTGATCAGTGCCTACCGAGTTGGCCAGCAGGCCCACCCACCCACTGCAGTCCCTGGCAATGGCGGGTTGCTGTGAGCGGCAGCACAGGAGCCCAGGCCGTCTCTCCCTGGAGCATCAGCAGGAAGCTTCTGTTAATGTGACTGGAAGCAGGACTGGCTGAGCCTACCCTGAAGACTAAGCTGCCTGGCCAAGAAGCAGAGACTAGCTACATCCCTGCTGCATAGTGAGACTCTCTGCCTCGATGCTGACCTACCAGCTCTGCAGAATCACTTCTCTTCCTTTGATGGTACTGCAAGACAGGTAGCCCTAACTTATCTCCATCCTGCAACATTCTCCAGCATAATGGAGCCAGTACACCAGGGAAGAGTGCTGCCCTGTGTGAATTCAATTCATTTCCTCCACAGCACACTGGCAGAAACAGGATGGCGACTGACACACTGTAAGTGATCTGTACTGCTTTCAGGATGATGCATCGTGTGTCCCAGGCCTAATACTACGATCTTGACAAAGTTATCATGAGCTCTAAATAAATTCTGTTTATCTTTTTAAATTCATAAGAATTTGCAATATAATCCACAATCTTCAATATGAGTTTAAAACAAGAGTTACTGTAGTTATTCACAGACATGATATCTTAGTTATACAATTATTTAAATATATCCATATTAGGTTGATTCAAGTTGTGCAATATCATTGGTATCAAACTCTAATGAACATAAAGCAGTCTTATATACAAAGAGGAAAAAATCTTGCTATGTGTGCCTGCTTTTAATAGCAAATAAGTGTTTTGACCCAAAGTACTTCCACACAAGACTTAAAAACAAAAGGCACTCTAGCATTGGCACTAAACATAGGTCAAATTCCTCACTTTGAATATGCATAGAGCAATCTTAGCCCAGGTCACCACAAAAAAAAATTTTGGAGGCAGAGCAACATCTGTTATGAGTATGATTTATGTATTTATTTGTTGCACCACTTGAGTTGCTGCAAAAGCCCAAGGGAAAATGCAACTGATACAGACAGAAAAGAGCTTTTACCAGTACAGCTTATTTCACTGTCTGAACTGCGAAAAGCTATACTCAAAGTGCTCTTTTTGCCAGTATAAGATGTGTCCACACCTTATAGGAGGTCTCTGCCATTTTAACTACACCAACAGAACTCTGAAGATCATACTAGGCCCTACATAAGTTATTTCTAGAAATTCAAATAGAAATTCAAGCTATCCACAATGACTCCAAGATCTTGTTTCTGACTGCTGACCTGTAATATAAACCCCATCACATTGCATGTATAGTTTTTGCTCTACATTTGTTCAACTAATGCAAAGTCATTATTCTGCACCCTTCATAGTCAACTTTCAACTAAATTGAGTAATTCTGTATCATCAAACTTTGGCACCTCACTGTTCACACTCTTTTCAAGATCATTTATAAATACATTGAACAGCTCTTGTCCCAGTACACATCCTTCAGGAAACCCAATACTTAACCTTTCTCCCCTGGTGAAAACTGATTACTTGGTTCCTACCCTTAGTTTCTCATTTTTTAATCACTTAACTGATCCATGTGCAGCCTTTTCTTTTATCCCTTGACTGTTCACTTTTAAGAACCTCTGATGAGGGAGGTTAAATATTTTCTGAAAGTCTAAGGACAATTCTAGACTGATAAAGCATGATTTCCCTTCACAAAAGTCACATTGACTTCTGTTTATCTACAGATTAGATCATTTTGTTTTTTACTACAGTTTCAATCAATTAACTTGACACAAAAGTTATTTTTACTGCTACAATTGCCATGATCATCTCTAAAAACTATTAAAAAAAAAAGCCGGTTACATTAACTACTCTCCAGTCACTTGATGCAGTGAATGATTTAAGTGACAGGTTACTTCCATATTAGTGGTAGTTTTTCAATTTCAATACTACACAGTACTGGTAGATTTTCAATTTCACGTTTGAACTCCTTCAAAAGTCTAAAACAAAGTATTTTTTTTTTAATTTAGTCTCGCAAATTATATTTTAGTTAACACATGAATTTAAGTAATAATTGAATTTCTTATAACATTAAAATATTTTAAGTCTTAAAACATTAAAATATCCTATGCATATGGGTATTACCATTCAGCTTAATTTCTGACTCTGACATAGGACGTTTTCAATAACCTGGGCAAAACCTGGCTCCACTGAAGAGTGGTAAAACTCTTCAGTGGGGCCAGGAGTTCATCCATTTTTTATTTCTGACTTTTCTGACCAAAAGGGAGAACATATAATCAGGGGTTAAAGTAAGGGAGAACGCCCTAGAACGGCATTCCAGCCCCCCCCTATTTTTAGGGAGACAGCATTTTGGTGCCCCTAAAAATATGGGAATGCAACAGAACACTGCTTTCTGGAGCCCCCTAAAAATGGATGAACACACCAGAACGCAGCAGTCCAGTGCATTCCCCCCAGGGCCAACTGAGGAAAGGGGCTGTAGGCTGGGGAGAGCCTTGCCATCCCTCCCCCCCTCCCTGATGCCTGTGCCGGCTCTGCCCCTTCCTGCTGGGCCTGGGTGGCGCACACAGCCTGGACTCAGCCTCCAGCACATGTCCCCTCTCACCAATGCCACAGCTTTCCTGCCCCTGGCCCAGCTCATTGGTCACATCGGCAATGTGGGCAAGAGGGCTGGAAAGGTGGGTTCGGGACAGACAGGCAGTTGGGTGGGGAAAGCATGGGGATGGAAGAAGGGGTTGGGATGATGGGCTGGAGAAGTGTGGAAGCAGCTGGGGGGATGAAGGGGGTGGAGTCAAGATGGGGGAGCTGGAGAGTTAGGAAAGCTGGAGTGGGAACATGGGGTCAGGGAACTTAGGGAGTGGGGATGGGGGCTGAGAAGGACATGGGGAAGGAGGGATCTGATGGGTGGCAGGTATTTTGGGGGCAATAGCTGGGTTGATGGACAGACATTTGGGGGGCAGTAGCTGTGGTGTGTGAAGGGGCCCATGAGTGTGTGAAGGGGGTTCAGAAGTTTAGGATGGTCCCAGGGCCTGCCAAATTATATTTTAACCCCTGGTTATAATAGATATGCGAAAAATAATTCACTCATTTTTTTCTAATCTAAAATATTTTTTGAAAAAAAGAATATATGTGAACTACTTTAGATCAGTCAAATTACAGCAATTACATTTTGGATGTAAACAACCAGAAAGTGGTAAAATGTATCACAAATATAGACAATTTAAAATCTCTAGCTAACCTCATTTTACACCAAGGTTTAAGCTAATTTTTTCACGGAGCAAGCTCCATTTCACTGACGATATAAGACATATTCAATGTCCATTAAAAATACAGTTTTTAAGAACTTGGAAATGATACTTCCCAATTGATATCATTTACACACATTGTGGATCACAGAACTTATCTATGTACTTTTCATTCTGTTCTTCCTCACATAAAATACTGTACAGTAATCATATACAGGGTCTATAAATATATGGTTCCCACACACAATTTTTCAAAACATAAAATCTAGATAATTCCTATAATACAAGCATCTCCAGATCACTGTGTATATTATGAGTCACACTTGATCAAGTTACTAGGAGCATTCATAATATAGCTACTATATATACACACAGACCCGCACTGACACCTATGATTAGAACATTACATTATAATGCTGCCATCAGCAATCATTCATTTTTACAATACATACAGTACCTAATATTTCTCTTACTTACCCACAGCATAGTACAGAAAAGCATAAAGCATACTTGAGAACCATGAATTCTGTTTTTAGCCTTCAGTTACTCACCTGAAGAGGGAAAAATAAAAACATTAGTGTAATTTTTCTTTGGGGAAGATAATATTAATTTAATATAGACAGTAAATTCATAGATTAAATACGATTTATTAATAGAACATGTTAGTGTTTAAGATTTAAGTATTGATAATACTGTTAAGTGGAGCAGAAGAGCATAAACGAAAATTTAATTATAAATGAAAAACAAAAGTTGATTTTTTTCCCCAGTGACGATTCAATACTGTACTTGTGCCATGAAGCCAGCCTCAAAACTTTTTAAACCAAATTTAAGCAGATGAAGGCAGTGTTTAGAATTTAGTGCCTATGATTATGAATTAATAAAATCAGTTTCAGAACTAATGAATGTTTATGACAAGACATTTTGTCCTTCAACATTTTCCATGAAGCCTAGTGAGAGAGCCCATACTTTAACAAACAATTTCAGTTTTTCATCCTTAGATTTTTGTACATTTTTTGATTAGTCCCTCTTGAAACAACTCATCTTGTACAAGTTTGAAAGCCAAGGACATTTAAAAATACCAAAGTTCTTCTGGAGATTTAAACAATAAGATCTTGAGACCACTATAGTACAACATAGAGGCCTCTACCTAAGAAAAACAATTATTTTTAAATGTGCCTAATGACATAAAACCAAACATAAGAAAACCTCTTTCTTTTCAGACAATTTTTTTGGGGCTGGAGAATACAATACCTAAAGTATCAGACACAAAGAATTATAAGCAGGCAAAGCATGTGTTTTTACTAAACCAGGTATGTTTTCATTAATTAAAGGAAATTTATTGCATTCCATAATATTTGGCAACATTTATGTACAGCAAATGCATGGTGTTCTCTGAAATGTAAGAAAGAAAAATCCTAGAAGCTTTCCAAGTCAACACAGAGCTCAACTTTTCCTTTGCAAGAGTTTGCACTCTCATGGGACAATTTTTAATCATCAATTGACTGAAATTCCACTTTATTAATGTAACTTATATACTTGACAATTTGAATTGCCTTGCAAATCAGGGGTGAAATCCTGGCTCCACTGAAATTGATGAGTCATCTACCAGTGATTTCAATGCAGTTCAGATTTCACCCGGGAGTCTGAAAACGCCTCACCTGTATTATTAGACTACAAGTAACAATAAGGTTCACTTATAGGAATATAGTAAATGATATTTGACCAGAGATTCATATTTTATAAATACAATGTTTAAATAAGTTAACTAGAAAAGTATCATTATTTTAAATAGATATTTATTTTAGTGGAAACATTCATAAAACAAACACTGCCCCACTTTGTCCTAAACACAAATATTGCATAATTGTGCTCACAAACTGAGCTCAGAAAGAGTTGGTCATTTCTCTCTGTGTTTCAATTTGCTTTTGCTGCTGAATTCAATTAAAACAGGATAAGGCCAAAAGGGAAAGTGATGTGAAACTGAAAGTTTAAAAAAAAAAATTCCCAAAAAAGACAGGAAGACGGAAACACATTTTTTGTTTGGAAAATACAATTATTGCAATTTAAATAATCTAAGTTTTAACATACTGATATTGTCTTTTTTTTTTGTTAATACTTAAAACATCTCAAATTACTTCATTTCTTGAACACTAGACATACAACTCTTGTTGCATTCAGATTTCTTCCAGTATCTCACTTTCAGATAGCAAAATACTTTTGTATTTTCATAAACTGATCCTGCAATGTCTATAAAATTGTCAGGACTCATTGACTAGCATTTAAATCTAATCTTTAAATTTCTAACTTTTTGTTGTGATGAAAGGCAAACATCTATATAAATATTTTGAAATTCTAATTCTATTTGTTTTACTTTGGGTTGAGATTATTTGGTTACTCTTGTGTTGGGAATTCTTAATCCACTAAGAGATCTTGACTGACTTTTAATGCTATACAATTATTTATATTAATATAAACAAACAATATTAACATTTATGAAACTTTCAATTTTTCCATTGAATAGAAGATATTTTGGACTTAAACTACCCGATGATGGCACGTTTCTTCAAAGGTTAATTACATATTGCTGAAAGTGAGAATTTACAATGGCAAGAGTGAGATTAAGAGTCGAAGCTAATTGAGTGCTGCTATCATTGGGACTAAAGCTATTTACCTTCAAGGCATAAGTTCCTAAACAGTGTGTGCTAATTTATAAGTATATTAGTATCCTCACTGAATGAAGTTAGATTAATTGTGGTACTTAATTATTAATATGTAGGAGAAATGTGTAGGCTAAAAATACACTCAGAGAAGGACCCTTACCAGATAAAAAATGCAGTTCTCTGTCTATAGACTGAGCCATGATTGTCTATCGTAATTAAAAGGGTACCGTCAGCATGAAGAGGGGGGAAGAAAGATGTGGAATTTGCAGGAAGAACAAAAGGAAGTATTCTGGTGATGCTGAGTCAACAGAGATTGATGGACTTTGGATGGATGAAGGAGTCTGAAGGGAAAGGAGGAAAGACTGGAAACTCAAATGAGGTGAGAGAGAGGGAAATGCTGAAGAGGAGGGGGGATGGTTATTATAAGAGAAGAAAGGAAGTTAACATTTTTGTGACATTATGACATTGTTCCAAGGTAGAAAAATTTATTTTCTATCCTCACCAGAACTACTTTGTGTGCAATATCAGTTCACCAGTGAACAGGTGCTTGCTTACCCTTTCTTACACACACACACACACACACACACACACACACACACACACACACACA
>ML682018.1:7698609-7861945 GCA_007922195.1 Podocnemis expansa | reverse complement strand
ACACACACACACACACACACACACACACACACACACACACACACACAAATCTATTCCAAGCCAGAAGGCAAACATGGAAATTGAGCCAAGAAATTTGCCTAGCACAGTGTGACTTCTGTTCCTGATTTAAGGCTATGGGTGCTACCACAGTTTAAAAACAACAAACCAAAGCAACAGAAATTGTTAATCGTGGGGATGAGTCTTTTCTTTCTTGAAGATTGGTGATGCATTGCTTTTGTCCAGCTATCCAATACTTTTCCAAAATAAGTACCAGTGGTACGCTAAGTTTATTTCCTGATTCCTTAGACTTCATATCCTCCTCACTGGTTGACTTGCATATCTTCAACTTTCCCATGAAGATTTTTTATTTACTTTTTCATACTAGTGTCATAGTGTATCATTATCTAAGGGAATAACTTTTATTTTGTTTAATAAGTGACAAATGTGTAATTTAAAGAAATGAAACAATAATTTACTCAGAAAAGGTTATGAACAACTATTGTTTTGATGCTCATGTCAGTTATATTTTAGAAGCCAGTTTCAAGGTCACTTTATAGTATCATAACACAGTTTATTCACTGTTTTTGACTAACGGCTACAATTTGCTATCACATTAATAGCATGACATTGGGTAATCATAACAGCATAAAATTAAATACCATTGCTCAAAAGATGTGTTCACTTGGATGTCAGCATATTTTGAAATATTTGTTCAAAAGGTTTGTTTCCTTTTTATGTAACTAATTTATACTTTGGTACAGTATCTCTATAAGGAGGTGATAATTATGAGATATTGTTTATAAAACAGAAGCTGCAAACAATTAGGTATATGCCAGAACATTCTAAGCTTAGTTCTGCACTACTTGTACCTGGTTTTGTAGTTTACCCCAATACAAACAGGCAATCGACTGCATGTAAAATACTACCATTATTATTTGGTAGAAAATTGTGATCGCTATTAAAAATATAAAAGTAAGCAATAAGATATTTAACCATGAGCAATACTCATTTTCAACTCTTTGCCTAGAAAAGGGTTTGCTGTCACAAAAATATATTTCCTTCTGCAATCAGCAATTTCTACAAGTTGCCTCAGTGGAAGCAAAGAATCAGCGCTACTGACATTTTAAATACAGAGTATAACATCACTGGGTAAAACTATATTCTAAGAATTTATGAGACAGCTGTCTTCATAGTATTGGACACAGTTTATAGCTACAATTGTAATAAACCTCGCAAAAGGGGTATATTTTCATGAACTTTGCAAAAACAAACTTGGTAAATTTCTAGACAGCAGGAGACCTAATGCTTTAAGCAAAGGCTAATCTGGAGGCAACAATGGTGTAGATTATTAGGTCAGTTTTCACCTAAGAGGAAATCTCTTTTCCAGCAGTTATGGTGGCATCAGTTACCTCAGGTCCATGGTTAAGCTGAGTTCAGTGTTGTACTTAAAGGAGCAATTCAATATAGTCTTTCATGTATAAGAATGAACTATATCATCCCAATTATTATAGCACTTCCTCTTTAATTATAGAATTCTCTGAAAATGTAGAGGTATTTTGGAGCATTGGTAGTATTTTACATGCTGTCCAGTTTGTATTGGGGTAAACTATAAGACCAGGGGCAAGATAGTGCAGAACCAACCTTTGAATGTTCTAATATATGCCGGAGTCTTTTTAAGACAGAAGCAGAAAACAATCTGCTTTCTCATAAATAATGAAATTGCAAAATTTGCATATAGATCTACTTTTGGCTGAATGAAGTGTCAGATTTTACCAGACAATCAGAATCATCTCTCCTATCCCACATTAGTCTTAAGCCAACAATCCTTTTTCTGGAGCTTGTTTTGTCTATTATGAGCAGAACTTGGAAATGGCTCTATGGAAGACATTCTCTGAATTCTATAAGGACTCAAATTATCGCAATGCTATTTGGTGACTCTGCATCATCATATAAATGTAGCATGATCCTGGTGACAAGAAAAAATACCCTCACAGCCTGCAGGAGAAAAAGCCCATTACTGTACTTTGTGTTGTCTCCAAGAGGAATGAATAAGACTTATTTAGAAGTAGTCCTATTCAACCGTGCCTGGTCTCTCACTGGAGGCACTGAAATCTTGTAATTGAAAGAATCTAATGCCACTGAAATGTTTAATAATATCGGTATGGATGACTGACCATGCTCACTGCCAAGAGGTGGAAACTAAGAAAACTTTTTCTTTTTGGTAAGACTAAAAAGTTGAATTTCTGAGATCTGAAAACATGGAACCCTGTAAATGATATTTAAAGTGGCAAGCTGCCATCTTCTCAGTCAGCCTTCCTAGAAATGAGAGATCATGAACTACTAGATGTCAGACATAAACCTTTGTACCAACTGACTGTCCAATTTGGCTTTGTAAAAGTGGTCTGGTTATTCAGATAACAAATCATCTAGAATTATAATATAAATATACATCACAACAAGGGACTGGGACTTCACAGACGCTATGATGGAATAGGCTAATCCACCTAGATGCAGCTCAAGCACCCCGACATACTTGTGGTTTAAACTAACTAGCAATTGCAATCATATTTTTGAAGTAGAGATGAAAGTCTTACATTTGAGCTTGAAGGAGTTCTTTTTCTAAACAAAATCCCCTTCAACAATCATTTAAGACCAATTAATAGAATTATTTAGAAATATAATTTGTGAATAATTAAATGCTTGTATTTTGATTTTACATAATCTTCCTTACAGCTACAAGATAATTCTGTGAGTATTCCTTCCCAAAAACAATGAGTTTCTTTCAACTGTACAAACAACAACAAAACACTAGAAAGTAATTGTAATTATCAAAAGATCAAAAGCATGATAGAACCAAAGAACTGCATGTGACTATTTACATTTATTGTGAAATGCATTTCAAAAATTACTGTATGCTTTCTGAATACAAAAACAATATTTGTATGCACACAAGCACATGCACATACATTATGTCAATAACTGAGCAAACAGTACCAGTTTTAAGCAGGAGATGTAAAATAAATACCTTTTTATGTATTGACACACACAAAGGCATGTTACTGTTAAGCCAATTTTCTCTGCTTGGAATGCCTTCAACCACATAGAAAGATTGTTTAAATTCATGACCATTTTGTTAAAGAAAGGTATTATTTGGATTTACTGACATTTCTGCTATCCCAAAGTAAAAACACTACAAAGTCTTTGCCAATATAGCTATGCCAAAATAGTTGCACCAGCAAACCTCCCTAAGTGAAGGCAGTGTGTATATCAGCAAAAGGAGTTATCTGATGTAGTTGAAAACTACATTCCTGACATATGCTATACTGGCAAAATGAACAGACATATTTAAATCAGCGCAAGTTTGTAGCAGAAACCAGATCTTAATCTTATTCTGTACCCCTCAGCATCTCAGGAAGCCAGGTTTTGTTTCATAATTTAAAAGAGAATATTTCTGTTAAACATTGAGTATACACGTTAAAAGGCAAGTGGGTTACATCTTAAAAAGCAGTCCCATGATATTTGCCCTGACCAAAAAAAAAAACCCCACAGTATAATCCCTTATCAGATCCTTTGTTATCAGAATTACTGAGATACACTGGACAAAGCAGATCTGGTTAATTCAAGTTCAATGATTTCTAAGTAATTATATATAGCTTGCAAATTGGAAGTTATAGAATCTGTATTTATCATCAGTCAAAATCAGAGTAGAAAAGCTAGCTTCAGATGAGATGATACAAATATTCACTTAACCTCTGTGTTCTACGAAATTTGAAAATACTTATAACATATTCCTTACTTCAAAAAGTCACATTTACAATCTGCCTGATTTTGTATGGTACTGGACTTGGATAAGTAAAGTTCTTCTCTTCCTTTCTAAAGAAAATGATGCCACCAAATATTGTAAAGCTCAGACACAAGCTTGTACCCTTTGAGAGTTACACACCAAAGTTTCTTTTTGATAAGAAGGTCTAAAGTTTGAACTATTGTGATCCAAAAACATGGAAGACAGACAATAATTGTGGACATGGCAAGCAACCTCTTTCTCCTCAGCTACTATTTTTGGAGACCAGAGAGAAGATGAACACAACCCTCATCATGTTCTGATCTGCTAGTAGGTCCTTACCTTAATCAGCTTTGTTTTTGAGATGATAAATGGCTAATGTAGGGTTTCATGACACCTTTCAATCTATGTTTTGCTCTGGATGGCCTTAACAGATACCAGTGATGACACAGGCCCTGATACATTTTTAAATACTTCACTATACTTGAGGCTAGTGGCTGCTGAGATTTGTAATGTAGAGTATTAAAACATATTTGTATATAGATAAATCACCTTGAATGATTCTATAAAAACAATAATAATGGCCCAAAAGTAGATTTGCACAAGATTTGCTCCCCTCAAACAATATTAGAAACCTAAACAAAGTGTTTTATTTGTTGAATGTGCAGAACACCAACAGGCTCACACCAAAGTAAACAGGAGCTCCTGGGTACTTGCAACTTTTGATGGATTTAGAAGCCTGAAGTTTGGCAGTCTAGGTTTTCAAAGTCTCAATCTGTAATATTTATCATTCAGGGAGCACATCTGTTGGAGTCAAATAATGTCCAACAAGGCATGACCCAGCAGTAAGGGAATTCCAGCTGATACAAGGAAGGGGGAGTATTACCAGTAGGTTCATACCCAAGACTTATTTAAGGTCTGATCCTGTTTTCACTGAAAGCAATGCAAAAGTCCCATTGACTTCAAAAAGTTTAGATAGCACAAGCCCATTAGTTTTTGAGCCAGAACAGAAACTACCTGATAGGTCAAAAAGAGATTCCATATATGATAATACTTTTAATTAATGTGGTTTCAAAGTCAAAATGGATCATTTCACACAGCTTCAGATGCAACCTAGCTCACACCCCAAAATAAAATTTAGCCATAAATAATATTGCAATTGAGGAATTCATTGATGTATTATTTTTAAAACTGCTTTTATTTTAAATTTTATCAATGCCTCTGAATTGAACCTTTTTAGAATCTAAGTTAAATCAAAAGGGAGAAAGAGGTGTTTGTTTCCAACCGAGCTACAGAGCACCTCTTTTGTAGAATGACATCAAGTGACACCTATGAATGTTATTTTTAAATACCAGGATATGCATAATAGTACAACTGTTCCTAGCAGCTGGCGAAATTTGCAGTTGAAAGGATCTAACAATTTAAAAATAACTGAATCACAGTTTATTTTTAATTTCAAATATTATAACCACCTGTATTTAGTATTAGGCATATTTAGACAAGCTGCCTGTCTGTTCCCAATAACCTCTTCCCTTCTGTCATCTCATAACCTGACATTTTTCACTTTTCAATATGCACATTTTGTCTTCCTTGACTGGCTTGTCATTAAAACTGTCACAAACTGTAATTATTTATGCATACCTATTTATTATTAAACTGGCAAAACCTTCACCCCCCACTAACAACCTTTCTCCCACGTCACTTTGTCAGCATAACTATTTTTCACTTCATTGCTGGTTCGATACCCTTTTGTGCATATAAAAGCTGTTTTCCTTGTTTTCTTTACTACATACCAGAGCAAGCCAAGACATACCAACTTCATCTCTTTGCATCACACCTTGATGTTTTTTGAGTGCACATGTATTGAAGAGTTTTGAGTAGGCCAAGGACAAGACTAAACTGTTTACCAGTAATAGCTGTTTGTTATAGATAGCTGCAACAGATTATTAGTTTGGATTTGTCCCATAAATGGAAGAAATGCTCACTATTCAAATTTTTGGATCGCTGATTCTATCAAGGGACTTTAAATACTACTGTAGGAGTCTCCTTAAAAGCAATCATGATATTAACAAATTCCAGCTAACTGCAACATTTTGCTGAGAACCCATCCCAGCCAATTTATCATTATTACAGCATTCTGTCTTGTGATCTCAGGTTACATTTAGCTAGCTACTTGGGCTTTATGCCTTAATCAGTTGGGCTAAGCTATTGTTTTACAGGTGTTGAGGTATGTACATTACATTACTGACTTAACTTATACCTTTCCTTACCAAATAAATACATATCAGCTGTACACCCAATGTGGCACACTCGCATACACTCTCTGACACATTACAACTATCCTCTCCCTTACTCAGGCCCAGAACTGGGAAATTATCTTTGACTTTGATCTCTCTCTAGCCCTACACATACAAGCCATCTCCAAAACCTATTGAGTCCTGCTCCTAACATTTCTTGGATTCAGCTTTTTTTTTCTCCCCCTTTTTCATCCTCCAGCCAAAATTATTCAGGCCCTCATCCCCTACTTTGATCATTGTATTTGTCTTCCTTGATAGTTGTGTTGTTGCACCCCACACCACATAAAATGCCACTGATAATATTGTCTTGTTTGCCTATTAAATTAATGAGGTGCCACAAACATACACACTCACCTTTGAATGAGCACACAGGTCCCCATACTTCCACTTCATGAATCTCAAGTTTCTCATCTTTGCATTAAGACATATCATAATTGTGTTCCTCTCTCCATTTCTGTCCTTGTTTCAATTCCCGGTCAGTCTCATTTCCTCTGACACTGCCAGTGGTGCCAGCCTTGACACACGATTTGTCTGATTTTTTCCAGAAAAACCCTCTAGACTCATTCCCTCGCATCTTCTCCATATGGAACACTCTGCCTAAACTGTTTTTTTAAAGCCACTGGTCCTCTCCAAGTTCAAATGCCTCCTTACAACCATTTTACAGCCACAACCACCTAATAATGGTGAGATAGACGAGTTATTTGAATGACTTTACACACACAGTATCTGATTTTAGCTAATCATTATTTTGACCACTACTTATATTTTACACTCCTTTTTATACATACATAGGATGTCTAATAACTTGTTTGTTCTGTCTTTTAGATTGTAAGCTCTTTAGGGCAGTGAGCTATACCTCCCTTTATTTTACGCATGGCATGAATATTATTGTAACAGAGCCTGCACCCACTCCCTTCAGCTCTGGTCCTCTGCACCCACATACAACATCCAGACATCCATGTAATGCTCCCCACAGCACTCTTTGTCTGTCAGTGCTCCCTACAACAGGTACATATAGGCTTGATTTAGGCTCACGGGTCTCTCAGTTCCAGCCCCAACACCATACAGCCTGCTTTCCCAGGGGCTTTCATAGTTCCTCTGGGCTGACCACTCATTCCCTATCCAGCAGCCTCAGACTCCTCTTACACTTCTCTGGGGAGCTTCTCCTTCCTCAAACTTTTACCTGGGAGCCTCTTTAGGGCCTGGCTTAAGGAGCATCCCAGCTGCTCCTCATCAGCCCCTTTTCCTGCAGGCTTTCCCAGGTTGTTTCACTCCATTGCCCATTAGGGTTCAAGTGGTAGGCCAGGCTTTGCCTGCACATTGCTACAATTACAAACATCTAAAAACAAATCATCAACAGTTAGTAAAATAGAAAATTAAAATCCAAACCTTGATGTTTCTCTTGAGGCTGAGTCCAAGATTTAATGATGTGCAAAATGTGAACAGGGAGGTCTATGTGGACAATCAAAGTCTCCCGAACTGAAACTGAGAACAGCTGCAAAAGTTGATTTTTGTATGTTTTTCAGGAATGGGACCAAATCAGTCTTATAAAATCAGTCCATACAAAAATCAAACTAAATTAGATATTCTTAAATATCAGTAAACTCTGAACTTGGAATCTGAGAGACACATATTAAGATTTATTTCAAAATATTTATATTGTTCCCAGAATATACCATTATTCATTTAAACTCTCTGGGGATATGCCATTTTTAACTTTAAAAATTTTAATACTTTATTTTAAAAAGTTATATGAATAAAAGACTATATACAAAAAGCTATGAAAGTCTACAACACTTCATTAGCTTTTGGTCACTCCTGGATCATATATATTTTTCAAAAAAGACACCTCAAGTTAAACTACAAAGATTTATTATACATTAGATATTTTGTCCCGCTCATTAACAACCTGATAATGTCAGTTAATAACTTACTGAAACAATAATGAGACACACAGTATCTTTTCTAAGACCAACCTCTGCTGGGGGAAACATAAAAGCTTTTGACAGAGCTATTCTTCCTTTTGCAATCCTCCAAAGCTTATATCTTCTCCCAGCAGAAGTCTGTCAATGTGACAGAGCAAAAGGAGGTAAACCTCCCTCCTTTCCTTTAGTAACGCCTCACTAAGACACTGAGCTACAGTGAGGCACCCTGATAAGAGGAGTAACATGTGGTAGCTGGCCATAGAAACCCACCAGTAGTCAAGCCCTGAAATAATAAGGGAGTTGGCAACACTTGGGGTGGTTGCCCAGGGAAGGATATGAACTGCTTCAGGCCATGTGGAAGGTAGGAAGAGTGGTTTAGATAGAGGGAGCTTTAGGGCTTCCTGCTTGCCGAAGCCTGAAGAAAGGGGAACAAATCAGTCCTCTGGAGCACCAAGCAAGCTCATAGAAGATGGGTCAAGTTGGAACTACTGTTAAAAAAAAAATCATTGGTTAAAAGTTCTGGAGGGAGGAAAAGCTAGAAGAAAGGGAGTGGAAGCATGCAGCCCTGTGACATCAGGGACTTCTCTGGGCTTTAACTCCTTGCTACTGTTAACACACACAGCCACCCAGATAGAGGAAACCTTGAAACAGCTTGTGCAGATGGTGCAAGAAATGCAGCAAGCACACCAGGTGGAGAGAGGCAGGAACTTTCAGGCATTCATCTGGGAGCAAGCTGTTGCCCAGCAGCCTACACTGGAGCACTTGATGAGCTCTGTGAGTTGGGAAGATGTTAAGACCCCAGGATGGGCCGATATCAGATGATCCTGTATGAAGACCCCAATACTTCCTGCAGAGAGCTCCTGTCCTTTGGGGGACAGAGGATTGGGGTGATTGTCCTGGGCCCCATGGCTCTGTGATCTCTGCACTGCCCACCTCTGAGTGGGACAAAGTGAGACCTCTGCTGCTCCTCCACCCCCTGCCCCTGCTATCTCTGGTTGCAATTAGGAGTGGGTGGGAGAACAGAACCTGGCTTCCAGGCCAGGGCAGCCCAGCTCTCACCCCCACCCTGGGTGGAACAGCTGTCCCAGGCAATGTCCTCCAGGGAAATGGAACTCAGCCTCTATGCTGGCCTACTTTGCACCTGGAGAAAAGCATCTGACCCAAGGATGGGGGAGGGTTGGAGGCCCACAGGGGCCAAATGACCCTGCTTCCCACTAGGGATGGCCCTGCCTTGGGACATTTGAAAAGGTGGCAACGGCAGTAGGCTGGGAAGAGCAACTTGGGCCCTATGCCTGGTGCCATATTTAGGTGTGAGGGCCAAACAGTATATGTGGTTTTGGGGGTGACCCAGACTAGAGATTGAGGCCGTGAACACTGCCATTGTGGACTGTGTGGGCTTCTCAACAAAGAGCTATAAGTAGAGGTCTAGGACTGCTAAATGGATTGGAAAACTCCAGTCCTAAGCATCTGCTCAGCAGCCAGCAGACAGAGCTATAAAGTGGCTACAACTCGCCACCCAGTCAATACTCAACATTGTTGTGTAGAAACAATTTTTACTCAGTGCACTGAAAGCTATGCGGACGTGGATCTGGCAGCACCAGCCAAGCTGTGTGATGGAGCTGGTACACTTGACTGAGGAGTATGTCATGGCAGAGGCACTGTGGAAGATGAAGATGAGGACTCAAGGTCAGGAGGAAGGACATCACGGCCCATCAGCAGGAAAGGATCAGAGCCAGGAGGTGCAAAAGGCTGGGAACTAACTTGCTGGCAGTGTGGACAGCCTGGGCATAAGGCACAAGACTTCCCAGAAACACACTGTGGACTGGGAGAGTTTTGGGTGGAAGGACCAATGAAATGGTCAGTAAAGACAATTCCCATTAGGGTGGGGAAAAAAAGCCCAGCAGGCGGTAAGGGATCCTGCCTTCACTCAGTTGCTGATAGAAAGTGGACTGGTAAAGGCACACTGGGTCATCCTCAGGGCCAGTATTAGGGTGCAGTGCATTGATGGGGACACCTGACTGACTATACCTGGTGATCCAGGTGCCCCTTGAGGCTCAAGGTCACTTTAAATGGCAGCAGGTCAGGGTGGTGGGAGGACTACCCTACCTAGTCCTGTTAGCAGCAGACTGGGGACCCACTCCCAGGGAGAAGGGGGAGATAGTGTTCCCCTGATGAGTAAGGAAGGAGGAGAGGATGCTGATCCCTTCATTTTTTTTGGGGGGGGGGGAGATGGAACCTGGAGGTAAGCAAAGAAAGGGAAGGTTTCCCTTAGGGAAGCTCAGGGTAAGTAAAAACGGTGAAGCATAGAGGAGGGACCAAGCAAAAGCAGCCCAGACTCCTTGAAGCCCAGAGAGACCTGGGAATGCACAGCTCATGGGAAGAAGGGAAACAAGGGGAAGCAGTGCCCAGATGAGGGATTTCCAGACCCTACAAGGGCTGAAGACCACAATGTGGGGCAGCTGACCAGAAGGGGCACAGTGGTAAGTAGGTTACAAACCAAGCACTATGGGAGTTCAAGGAAGCTGCTCCCAGGGGGATGGGGGTAGGGAGCTGCCTACAGAAACTGCGGAAGCAGAGGTCCTGACCACACAGGCGGAAAAGGTGAAGAGACCATCCTGAGAGAGCTCCTCGCAGGCCCCCAGAATGACAGGTGTAGGGGAAGGGCCAGATGGGGGATTTGCACTGAAAAAGAGCATGTGACTGTGCAGTGTCCATATGGAAGCAGCAGAGGGGAATCACAAGGGTGAACCTCCCCCAGAAGACCCTAGCCCTTCTGTTGTGCCTGAGGGGGAGAAACCTGCCAGTCTCAGGTACAGTAGCTCACAAAGGGAGAGGGATACTGTGAACTGGGTCAGTTCTTTTAAGGTGAGAGATATGTGGCAGGGTAAAGGGTGGTAAACCCCCCTCTTGTGCTTTGGCTACCCGTCACTATGGGCTGAGCTGCACTGAGGCACCCTGCTGGCCACAGGGAACTACCAGATGCAAAGCTCTGAAATAAAGAGGGAGAGGTCAACACCTGGGTGGCTGTCCAGGGAAGGATAAAGACTGTTTCAGGGGCCTGAAGAAGGGGAGGGGGCATGGCTCAAGCGGAAGCAGCTTTGGGGCACTCCACTTGCAGAAGTCTGAGGGAGCAAGCCCAGCGAAAGTGGGCTGGAGTTAAGTTGTGTATTGTGGGGAAGAGGGAAGCACTGTAAATAAAAGAGCAGGGGTTGCTAGAAGCACAGGAGGTTGCAGTCTGGAAGCAGGAGTGTGTATCCCTGTGACAGTCAATAAAAAAAATTACTTTACTCACCTTGTGTGCTTCATATCCTTTGACTAACATGGCTACAACTTTAGAAAATAATGAATGTTCATAACTATTGCTTTACAGTATGATTGGATATACTAGTTCCAAAAGGGGTAGCTGTGTTAGTCAAATTGTTTGTCTTTAAAAGTGCCACAGGATTCCTATTTCATTTTATTGGTTATACTAAAATCAGTAGAATATGGTGAAGCCTGCACCATGATTACATAGGCATATCACAAATAATGGTTAAAGCACAGGGGAACATTTAATTAGTATCAAAATTTGTTATTTGTCCATTTTGATCCTTATAAGGTATTAGATGATATTTTCCACTTAATTAGTGATGGTATTGTTTTAAACGAACAGGAAATAAATTCAGAAAACAGTGGGTTTGTGCAAACTTAATATAATCAATTTTAACTCATTCTCTTCAAGGTAACTGTGTACCACCACTTAACAACCTTGAATGCACATGCTCACTCTCCATCACAGTTATTATCTTCTGAGTATGCCATATAAATTCAGTGTAACATGTACCAGAAAATTTACAGAGCATAGCCTATATGAACTCCTGATACAATTCTGTTACATTGTGATAGTATATAAAGATGCAGAAGTTAAACTTTCAGTCCTGCAGTTTGCTAAAGCACTGACATACTACTGCACCTGCAAATCTCCATTATAGTTAATGGGACTCTTTCTGGACACAGCAGTACACACACACAATGAATTTCAGGATCAGGGTCAAAGGATATATTTATGTTTATTTAGTCTACTCAGACTTAAGAATCATTTACAAAAAAAAAACTTTTTCCCCTCAAGCTAATGTGGTAAATTAAGTGAGACAATGTGGCTCTTGTTACGAGCAGCTTCAGACTTTACATGTTATCTGTGCTAGTCTGTATGGCTACGTTCACACACAGGGGGTTATTTCAATCCAAGTTGTTTCAAAACAACTTGCATTGAAATAAGGGGTTATTTCAAAATAAGTTAATTCGAATTAACAGTTTGTTAATTCAAATTAAGGAAAGAAGCTCAAAGTGAAATAGCAGGTTCAGACAACAGTTATTTCGAAACAAGTCACCGTTGTTTCAAAACAACATGTTCAGACGGAATTGTTTTGAAACAATCGTTTCAAAACAACGTTGTTTCGTCCCCACATGGGGCTTAAGTTATTTCGAAACAACACTGTTGTTTTGAAACAACGGAAGACGTTGTTTTGACAAACCGTGCATCGTGTGAACAGGGTAATTCTTATTTCGAAACAACCTCTGTTGTTTCAAAATAAGAGTGCTGTGTGAACACACCCTATGTAATGATACTCAAAGTACACAAAGCTTTCTTGAAGTGAGATACTTTGTGTTAATGGAGAAAAAGGAAGGTCAATATGAAAAATAGAACCCAAACTTTAAAGAATGAGTGGAAAAAACTATATTTTTCTATTGCTTGGCAATAAACACTTCTTCAGCTACATTTAAGGAATGTGACAATGGAAAACTCTGATTCTCAACAGCATATGCCACTGACAATGACACTTCAACCTTAACCCTGGTATTGGGGAAAGTAATGGTATGAATCACTTATTTTAGCTGGCAGCAAACAAACAAACAAACAAACAAAAAAAAACCCTCAAAAACACTGCAAATAGCTTTCTCTATATAAATGCATAAGCCCAGGCACAAGCTTCCTCCCTCAGTAATGTAGGTTTACCACTTCAAAACTTGTGATGTGAATGATAAAAAGTAAAACACTATGCCACGATAATGCAAATATACCAAATGCATAATCAAACAAACAGCCAGGGGCTGCACTCCAAGTTAAACCCTAATGCCCACAGGAGCTTTGTCACTGTCTGCACTGAGTGCAGATGAAGCCATAAGTCTGTAACTGAAGCAATGTGTAAACAACTTACAGTTTTGCATCAGATCAATATATTTCAATCCTTCTGCTGAAGTTAAGTAACAACCCTGGACATTAAACTCACCAACACTGAGGGAATAGCCAGTGGCAAGCTAATGCAAGACAATTGTGACAGAAGGGGAGCCACTATGTAATAATCTTTACCAATGCTATGAATGCCAAGGTAACTATGTGATGATCACTCTATGTCGTCTTGTCAGTGAAAGGAAGTTACTGGTCACTGGGATTACAAGGCTTCCCTCTATGAATATACTGATTTTGTTTAATGGCAGCTGTGAGATAAACAGCAGGGCAAGACAAAGGCATAGACAAGAACATCCTTAAACACAATTGAAAAACAATGGTGAGACTTAACAGATAAAAGGGCTATAAACTATTAAAAAGTATCCCTATTCCTGTGAAGGAAGGAGAGTAAATTGACAGGATGTTGTCAGTGAATACTGTCAGGTTCTTTCTCCCTTGTCCCCTTCCCACTTCCCCATGGAGAGAGTCTAAAGGAATTGTGCCTTCCAAAATTTAGGGAACTGTAAGCCATAACAAAAAGCCAGAGTTGTACCTGATCTTTTATTATTTTAATACAAAAGTTTTCTCTGAAATGTATTTGTTCTAATTCATGATACTTCATTTTAAGGAGGCTGTCCGGTCACTGATTATCACTATCATTACCCTAGAAGGAACACAACTGCAAAGATCTGAGGCATCAATTTAGTACCAGAAGATTGCAACCCAGAGCAAGTCTGACAACTGCTCAATTCTACCTGGAGCCAGGTTACAGCTAGGCCTGGTCAATACTTAGCAAGGTTTTTGATGGGAGATATTCAAGCAACATAAGGTAACTTGCATACTCCCTTTGACGACCTAATACTGTTGCCTGGGTGTCTCCGCTGCACTGAGTCGAAAGGAAATGCTCCCCCTTTTGCTCAGCACTACTCTTATTGAGGGTATAGATTTAAAGCATCAACTTCTGGACTGATTGAGTGGCTCTTCACCGTCCACTCAAATCGAATTGGAAAGATCCAGTTAATGACAGCAAATTTCCAGTCATCAGTGTAAACTTGCCCTCACAGTCCTGAGAAGTGATGTAGTCAATAAGATCAGGTGAGGGCAAACATGCAGTGTGCCTAGTAACTGTCTTTAGTAACAAGATCTGGAATAGAAGAGAATTGGGCAATTAAATACCATCATATCTTCTCTAATCTGACTATTCGAGCACCATTATTCATTAAGTGTATGCAAACCATCTCATGAAGACATACAACTATAGCATAATGGAATCTCTCTCTTCTAACTTGTTTTTTTATCCAGTGGAGGTGTATGTATTTTAGATTAAACTATTTAAGTATTAATTCTTCAAAGAAATGGCTGTTCCCTGCCCCTGCAATTTTTCAAATTGAAAATTCATAAGAAATTATATGTGTTTTTACAGCTTCAAATGTCAAGATGTTACTGTATATGTAATAAACAGTAGTCTGAGATCTGAATTTTGATGGTGATTTCTAGGCTTTATTCTATATTTGCTATCAGAATATAAATATGCAAAGCAATAATTATATACACCAAGTGCAGGGAACCCTGTAATTTTCAAGAAAATCAAAGTGAAACTTTAAAACTCATCTTCTTCAGGAGAGAATGCTGCAGTTTTATACAGACACTGAGTGAATAAAACAGAGAAGGGATGACACATTTCCAGTCCTCTGAGTGGAAGTGGGTGTGGTAGGGACATAGACAGTGGGCGCTATGCAGTACTAATCCCGGGAGCCACAACCTGCCATTTAGCGTGTTTGAAACAGCAGTCTTGTCTGTGCTTGCTCTCCCACTTCCCACCACACTGTTCATTTGTGAAAGTTCTTTATATCTATCCTTATACAATTGCTGGGGTAATATTTTAGTTGGGCATTGCTTGCTGAATGAGAATTTTGCCAGCACAGATTAATATTCCAGCCTTTATCAGTTCTAAGGCCACCTTGCATAAAAAGCTTTTCTGACCAAACTAGCATCTTAATCTCCTTGGTGCTCTTTTATGCTGTGCCTAGAATGAATAACAAATATGGGGAAATTACATGAACTAAATAAACTACCAGATACTGCTCTAATTAAAAAAAAATCCCTGATCCTGCAATGCCCCAGACTTTTGTAAAGTTTTCAACTTAATGCAAACTTTCTCTGATTGCTTTAGGTCTCTTGCATAGATCATAAAACACAAGCATTATACACATGTATTACGGGTGTACAATGACAACAGAGTAGCAATCAGAAATTGAAAACTGGAATAGTGTAAGGGTAAAAGAAAAAAGTATGTGTACAGAAAAGAGAACAGCTTTGCAGTCTTAAATATTATGAACTAATATTAAGATTTCATACATAGATGAAAAAATAAGCAGAAAGGAATGGTAAAATTTGTGTAAAGCAGTGGTCCCCAAATTATGAGATTTGCCCTCACGGGGGGATGGAGGGACATTTTGAGGGTGTAGTGGGGCCAAGATAAGCCCTCACAGGGGGCAGGGAGGGACTGTCACCAGCCCTGCTGTGCCCTAAGCTATGGCTCTGGCCTTAGCTCCTGGCTCCAGCCCCACTCCCAGCCCCAACCCCCTGCCCTGATCATGGCCTAAATGTGTTTTCAGTTCTGGCTTTGTCTCTGGTCCAGACCCGCCTTCAGCTGTAGCCCTGGCCCAGCTGCTATTCCATTCCTGACTGTAGCCTCAGCCCTATGTACTATTGTGGTTCCACTTCCAACCCCATATCATGGTTCTGGCCGCACCCTTGACCATACCTTAACCTGCTCCTGACATGGGGCACAGATAGGAGTAAGAGGAGTAAACAGTTTGGGGACCACTGGTGTAAAGCCAAGTATTAAAATACAGAACCTTCCTTCTTTAAATCATTGGTTCAAACCAAAATTCATTAGTAGCAACAAACTGCTGATAACTGATGATTCTTTACTGATCTATATGATAGAAGTTGCAATATTAGTTTAACTCCAATGCTCAGTACACCTCAAAGTAATTGCTACAAAACCACACGAACATAACTGTAATCCTTACTGACACACATCACAAAGATGGAAAAAGATTTTAAAAAGGCCAGAAGACAAAATGACCCTATCAACCAACGGCATCTCTATTCCCTCCTTTGTGGTTCACTTCAGGAATTCTCACTCAGGTCTCAAGCTATCACTTCTTTCTAGGCAGGTATTCTTGTCCCACTGCCTTCTGAGTAGGGTGTCAAGACTGCAGAGCCTTGTATGATCCACTGTGAAATGCCCAGTGACCCAATCTGCCTATAGGTCAGGCCAGTGTGTTGCTTTCTCTAATGCCTATGAACAGTATGTTGCTAGCTGGTTTAAAAGTTACCACAAAGCTCTTTCTAAACAAACACATTTATTCTTAAGGCAAAAGCATCATGAAAATAACACAATAAAAATAGTTAGATACACACTAAACATACTACAAGTTAACCACAGGGGCCATAGCATGTCGAGTCTTTCCATACCTTCTACAAGGGTTGAGGTCCTCCTTAAACATAAGGTCATTTGCTGGATCAGAAGGAACACCATGAGTCAGTTTAAATCAAGATTTTCAAGTCAAAAGCTCTTCATTTTCTCTCTGGAAAATCCAGTTTGAACCAGTATATGGAAGCCTTCCCTCTGGGTGGTACCCCTCTATGTATGTGTGGAGGGAATGATAAATTAAGTGATTCACCTTAATCATTTCCCTACTTGTCATAGACTCTAAGAACAGAGGAGAGCAGTAGGATCATCTAATGTGACTTCCTGCACAATGCAGGCCGCAAAACCTCACCCGCCCAGTCCAGCAATAAGCCTCTAACTCAGAGGTTCTTACCCTGGCGTGCCTGTACCCCCTAGGGTGCAGAAAAGGAGGCCAAGGGGTGAAAGAGTGATGTGTAATTTAAACATACATTTCCTACCCAATATACTTCAAAAATGACATTGTTAAACGACAGATGGTTTTTTTTTTGGTGGGGCTGTGGGGTTCCCATGTATTGCTGAAGGGGGTGCAGGGCCTCTGAAGGTTAAGAACTCCTGCTCTAACCCATGACTGAGTTATTAAATTCTTCAAATCATGATATAAGAACTTTAAGATAACAGAGAATTCACCAACAGGCGAGCCATGCCCCCATCTTCAGAGGACGGTGAAAACCCTCAAAGACCTAGTCAATCAGCCCTGGAGGAAAACTCCTTCCTGAGCCCAAATATGGTGATCTTTTAAACTCTGAGCATGTGCGTGGGTGTCACCAGCCAGACCTCCAAGGAAGAATTCTCTGCAATAACCCCATCTACTCACCCTACTTAGTTCCTGGTGGAGCTGTGCCAACCCTGTCTTGCATCCCCAATCTTTCATATCCTTAATACAGTATGGTCCCCAAAGATACATACTGTGACTGTGCATGCAGTCACAGTATGTCACATACCCTCTCACCTCAGGGGAGATCTTTCAAAATATATTAGAAGAGCAGCAGCATGAAGGAATATTGCACTGGCAATGCTATTTTTTCCTATGCTATTTTCATTTTAAATAACCTAAAAGTTCTGAAGCTGAAAGGGCAGCTTTTAAATTTTATATAAAAAATTAATTGAACTACGAAGCCAGCTACCTATAAAAGTGCAGTCATAATCAGACTGTTGCTCCCCTCATCCTCTTTCTATCCTCTGCCCTACTATGTCATTTCCATATGCCGTATCACAGATTAAAAAAAGGCTAAAAATCTATGGTATACGGAACCCTTGACTGTTTCACTACAGCAGGGAGAAGCAGGCTGTCAAGGAGATTCAGTTATTTAAAGATATTTAATTCTCTACTTTGAGGAGTTCCAGTATGACTGTGTGAAGATTAGAGCATTTTAGCAGCTACTCTAACCTATGCCAATTGGCAGTGGTCCCCAAGGGAACAACCACTAGCTGATAACTGACAGAATGCAGCAATGCTCTAGTCATGCCCCCTGAACTAGGATGGGTAAGGACAAAGGAAATGGCTATGGCAGCTTTACATCAGCTATGAGTTCTCCTCTCAGTCCTCTGTGCCAGTATCTGAGTGCTTTACACAAAGGAGCCAGATCAGGGTGAAAGGATCTGACCCCACATTTTTTCAGAGTTCAGCTCAGGGCCTAGTGCTCTTTTGCATACTTTAAAATAAACTATACTATCATAAAGTCTTAAAAAAGTAGGAAAATAAGTGATTTTTATGTGTTACTCTATAATATACCTGTATTTGTCAGTCTAGCATACCTGCAAGTCTACATTATTCATTCTTTTTATATGTTTTCCACTTGCCATCCTGAGTTGGGACTGACTCCTCTTTAACCAGTTCCTGAGCAAATTGTAGCTTTTTTTTCCTAAACATTCCTATACACATCACTCCCATTCCCCTCTGCTGCTTTGTTTATTCAAATGGAAGCTTTGTAACACCCCAAAGACAGTATTACGATCCCACAAAGGAATCATTTCTTTAAATGGCAGGTAGAAATGAGTGACTCCTTGCAAGAATCTCTTTGATATGATGTTTGAAAACACCAGCTTCCTATGGATGGGTGAATGACACCAAAATTGCTGCCATATACTCATAATGAAGTAAGTGTAAGACAACAAAACTCAAGGTGTAACAAGTGTTCTAAGATGTCCTGGATAAAAGGCAGCTTCTGATGAAGGCCCTGGGCTAAGGTCCATATCAAGAACCCATCCCACCTGGCCAAACACATTACTCTGGTTGAAGGTTTCTTACTACAGAG
Organism: Podocnemis expansa; assembly: GCA_007922195.1. Classification (NCBI taxonomy): domain Eukaryota; kingdom Metazoa; phylum Chordata; order Testudines; family Podocnemididae; genus Podocnemis; species Podocnemis expansa. The sequence continues at coordinate 7,842,994 of ML682018.1, read as the reverse complement.
CAAGGCTGCCTCATACCCACAAGCCAGATCAGGTCACAATATTCTTCCTCCTACTCATCTAACCATGCTATAAGATTTAGGGAACTGAGTGCTAGATGAAAAGCATAACTGTGGTGCTGAGTCATGGTCTTGGCCATGCTGGAACAATGAGAGTAAGTTTGGCATGGTACAATTTTAGCTTTAGAATAAGTTGTGAGATGATTGGACTGGAGGCAAAGCATACAAGAGTGGTGATTCTCACCTCAGGTGAAAAGCACTGGTCAAGAAGCCCAGAGTGTAAGTCCTCTGTGGGGGGGAAAAATATCCCAGCATTGCTTGTTGTTTCTTGTGGCATACAGGCCAATTGTTGGGATGTCCCATACTAAAAAAGTAGACTGTATGATACTGGTCTTCCGTGTCCATTTGTGACTCAGGAAGAAATTATTAACTGAGGTGAGCTGACAGGAAAGTGATTTACCACAAATGTAATATTCTCCCTCATATAAAATTGCCAGTGTCTCCTGACATACCACATTGGAGCATGTTCCCCTGCCTGTTCACATATCAGAGTGGTATTGTTGTTGAGCTTGGGAACTGCTAACTCTCCAGTGTGATCACCAAAGGGCTCTAAGGTATTGTAGATGGTAGGAAGCACCAAGATGCTGATAAAGCAGAGAAGCTTCCTGTTCCAATCTCTGGCCTTGAACTTTCAGCAATCCCAGATGCATCTGCAACCTAACAAGGCATTGGTGACAATAGTCCTAGTTGGTGGAAACTGAGTGAAGGGAAGTGTCCTGATGCACACGTTATTCAGAACCCTTCACCACCTTAAGGAGTGAAAGACTTGCTGATGAAGTCAGACCAGTTTGTGTAAGGGATGACTATCTGGATGATAGACCAACTTCAGACCCATCTGTAGAGGATATAGCCTCTTCCTGGAACATTATCCTACCTGTATGAGTACAGCCATGTGCTGTAGCAACCTTTGGTATAATCAGGCTGTTGTTGAAGGTTGAGCCTGCAGTTCCTAACAACTACTTGAAATTGCTAGCTCAAGAGAAATGTTCTTGAACTATGAACTGGACATGACACTGCCTCTCTGGACTTGCTCACCAGTAACCAGTTGAACAGATACAGGAAAGTACAAATTCCTTTCTTCCTGTGATAGTCACCATAACCATGCATTGGTAAAGAACGCTCTAAAGCGTATGGCAGCTGTTGTTCCTAACAGCTCTAGTGCTGCCTCCTTATGATCAGAGTACATATTCCCAAAGAATGTGAGGCAGCTCAGGAGTCTTTAAAATAGTGGAGGGATTTTTTTTTTTTTCTGAAAACAAAATCCAGTCATCAAATGCTAAAGTTCTCAGTGCTGTACACTAGGAACAATGCCCAAATTCTGCCTCCATGAGAACCTCCTCATGGTTAGAGCTACCATCACAATTCTGACTGCAGCATCTGCCAAATCCAGAGTTTAGTTTGCAATGATGTCTTGACCACATGACTTTCCATAAAGACTGCCATAAAATCTTCCCCACAGGGGTTCAGGCAAAGTGCCTTTGAACTTACACATGGCCATCCAATTGAGAAAGTAATATTTAAATAGCAATGCCTGCTGGTTCGAGATGCACATTTGCAGGAGAGGTATCGATCTTCTTCCACATTAAGTTCATGCTCTTGGACACTTTGCTCTTAGGTGCGGTCTTGCCTCCCCTTCAAAGACATCATTTGCTGCAGTTACCACCAGAGAATGGGGTTCTGGGGGAGGATGGGACAAATAGAAACCCTGAAAACACTGAATAAGGACAAAGTACCACTTTTCATTTGGAGGAAATGAAGCTGGAGTATTCTAAAGGGCCTTTTCAAGCTCCAAGACAGGCTCATGTACCAGGAAGGCTACTCATCCTAGAACTAAAAACTGATGCCGTTTGTGTATTCTTCTGCAGGAATCCCCTTGGATACCCAAGGCAGTGTATGTCTGCATGCTTCTTGGTATACCTTAAAAACACTGGATACTGAAGGAGTAACCTATTTTAGTTTGAACTAGGCAGAGCCTACTGTTGACAAGGCTCAAATTAGTCTGAATTGAGACTCCTTAATTAGAACTAATTTGTTAGTGTAGACATAGCCAGAGAGTCAGAGCAGCAATGCCCTTATAGGTGGGAGAGGCTAGGACAACATGGCATCAGTGTTAGCCATACAATTACTGCTAGGCAAAATTCTCCAGCTCCAGTGCACTAAATATGCATATATGTAGATACACAGGTGCATCTACTCAAAGAACCAAAGTGATTCAGCAGATAGAAAAGAAATTACTAAGTACTTACTTTCATTTTCCTAAATAAATTTCTCCTTTTTTCCTGTTTGTTTTTTAAATTGAATTTTAACAACTTATAATATGTGTAATGCTCACAGAACAGTTCAGAGTGACACTGACAAACCAGCTTGAAACAAAACTATAGGCCAATTTCCTTGTTTGTAGATTTCACAGAAATCTTAATTTTATTGTCTTCACTTACCTATACCCTGTTTACTAGCACATCATTTTTTGTATACCCTGCACTTAATTAACCCTAAAAGTGTAAAAGAATTTACTTAATGCATAAACTGCTTACAGAAAAAACAAATGGAAGACTTTTTTGATCACTGTAACTAGATCATCATGCATACCTCTAAGTGGATTACTACCAAATGAAGCCTCGAGACTGTAAACTGAAGCAGCATGGTAACTTCAAAGCATGGGTTGCTGTGTTCAACAATAAGAAATCCACATATGCAGTCTGCACATAGACAACAGGTGGAAAACCTAGGCTAACAACTGTTCAATTTGCTATGACAGTCTGACCTGATCCTATGACTTGTACTCCCCTGCATTTGTTGTACTGCCATTCTGTGAGTTCCCCATCTTCAAGCATCAGATGAAGTGGGATTTTCTCCCTTGAAAGCTCAAGCAGTATATAAATGTTAGTCTTTAAAAGTCCCACCAGATTCATTGTTTGTTTAAATAATTTTTAGTCAGCTACTAGTGAAACTGGCTCTTAGCATTCTCTTTGGGGTGAGATCAAGAGTATTGATTGTACTGAACTGACAGTAATGTAACGTGAGTTGATTTTTGGTTTTAACAGCCTTGCATCACAAAGTCTAGTATGTCTGGGCAGCATCATATGCTGGTGAACCTAAAGGGACTGTTTGTGACTCCATAGTAAACATAATAATCCAGTAGTGGACACGTCTTACTGCCTTATTATAAAATTAATTACAAAAAACACTGTGAGGTGCAGGGGGCAGGGCGATCTGCCCTGTATTCTGTATTCTGACAGTCTGAACTGAGATTGCCACGCTCAGCTGTGAGCCAGTTCAGACAATGGGACAGTATGTTCATTCAATTCCTGTATCTTTTGTTGTTTTGAAACCATTCCCCTACCTCTTCTTTAACATACAGTAGGTTGGCCCTGTAGATGACATCCCCCTATGCTACCCCTGCCAACAGTCTGTACCTTTCTTTCCATCCAATGTGACATTCAAAATAAACTGAGGAAAGTCCAAATATAGAACAGTCTCCCTACTATTTGAGCCAAGAGCAGGGTTTGCTGTTCTGGCATTTTCTGATTTCTGTACCCCTTTTTCCTGCTTCCCAATAGTTGGGATAGATAGGTTCTCATTCCATGGGCAAAGTATGCTGGCATGTCCTGCCCTCTACTCAGGATGGGGAAACAGCTGGTTCATGAGCTGAAGCAGTGTCCTACTACCAGTAGCCTTCTGCAATAGTTTCTTCTTGTTCACAGTGTCAGGGAAGCTGGAGGTTGGTTGGGTGAGTTCTCCTAATCCATGTCCTATGAATATATTGTATGCTACACTTTAAATAAAATATAGTTAATGTTGTTAGAAACAAATTTGTATAAATATCATTATCACAGCTAAGTCTCTTTTGCCATTTCATACACAGAAATTTAATACATTTCTTGGTTTGATAACTCATAAAATCCAAATTTATTTGCTTTCGAATTAAAAGTTTACATCCACTAGCATACTGATCTAGCAAAGATAATTAAAGGGATTTTTATGCTTAAAATTTAATTGATATTCTTTGGAATCCTAAGATTAAAATCCCTATTTAAAAGAGTTTTATGATGGACGCTTTCATTTCCTATGTGTATGGGAAATGTACTGCAGGGAGAAAGAGAGGGAAACACACACATGGGTGCGCACACAGACTTCCCCCTCCTTTCCTCCCTACTATTAAGTTCAGATACCTACAGGGAGCTTCAAGCAAACAGCATATATGTGTATTACAGAAACCATACAAAATGCCATATAAATCAAAATGATTATATGCTAGACTCTTTAGGATCAAATACTTAATTCCACATTATCATATAGATTCCTCACACATCAATACTGTAGTATGAAAAAAAATAACCCAGAATATTTATACGGTTTAGAGAGCTACTTCTCATTGTATGTGAATTCAGTATTAAGAACTCTGAAAAAAAATTAGAATACATTTAGTGTCAAAACATTGCTTTGCAAAGACCATCTTTAAATTTAATTAGAAAGTTAAGTTTAAATGGAATCTTAGCAAATGGTTCAAGTGGTTGCTGAACTAATGCATTTTATCTGTTTTCCCCAGTATATCAGTGTTTTAAAACAAAGGTCATATAGCTAGCATAGTGTTTTGACAAAGTCATAACTACGAAGCAGGGAATTTGTTTCATGTATTTAAATGACATCTAAATTTTATAACACTGATATTTCTAAAAAACTTTGCTGTGTAAAATTTAAAATCATTGTAATTTAATTAAACATTGAACAAAAAAAGTTCTCAAAACTACTTCCGTTCAACTATTTTGTTACTTGGCTCCTATTTATGCTCTTGTAAGGAGCCCAGTTCCTTTTACAATGAACATCAATTGTGCTTCAATTTTTCAGACTGCTCATGAAAGAAAATAATTTAGACTCCTTTACAGTACTGTCAATTGCAATTTGTCTTGGCTCTTTCAGTCGAAAGAGGTCAATTCTTACAAATCAGCAAGTAGTGCATTTGTTAAATGACACAGAAACCGTATGAATAGAATCTAAATGAATGGAAATCAATATTTCACCTAAAACATACAAGAAGTTTTTTTTTTTTAAATGTGGCTGCTAATTCAAACATTCTTATATAAAACTTTTTTAAAGCCAAGGAAACACATTTCAAAAGAGCATATTTGAAGTACCCACAGCTACCCTTTTGTAATATTTCCAAAAAATGGTACTTTAATACTGCAGAAAAGCAGAAATCCTGTCAAAAAAGCCAATCCAGCTTGATCACTCTGCTACTGCCCAGCCCTGTAAAGACAGCTTCCTTTCTTTCTCTGGATACCAGTTTTGTGGTCATTCTGTGCCAGAACAAAGGTTTCAACTTGCAGACTGCTGGGCAGTCACATTTGTCAGATTAATGATTTGTTTATAATGCCCATTTAGTCAGCTCCAAGAAATCTTAATTTCTATTCATTTATTCTTAATTAATATAACTATTTGCCTCAGGCTTTCTAAAATTATCTATTCTTAGTCATTCCATCCCATCTAAATCTGCCTTAACTGTGAAGCTTCTAAGAATCAAGACAGCCTGGTGCTGATCAGTAATTATCTGTGGATAGGAATCAATGATGGTTCTAGCTCATGTCAAATGACAAGAAATACGAATACATCAGCTCTAGCACTAGGGAGTGAAGAATGTGGGATGAATCAACAGGACAGATAATTTGGACCACAGTTAAGTATGAGAAGGAGCCTCTACTTTCACTGAACACATTGTATTTAGAGAGCTACTTCCATTCTGTAGAGAATTCTGAGTGAGTGGTTTATTTATTTCATTTGTGCTGCTGAGGGGACTGATTCTCTCAAACACAAAACATTTGTTTGACTGCTGAGACTATGAAATTGGATTTCTAGAGACCAGTAGACACAGAGGAAATGTTTTGGATACTTTAACAGTAACGATTAACACTGTAACAAATGCCAAAGGAATCAGACTTTTCAAGTGGTACCAAAATGTGTCAAGTTCTGCATCTGTATGTTTATTCCTCCTTTCATATAAAATTCAGTGTAACCTCCTCTTTCATTCCAAAATAAAATTTAGCCTTAATCTACCACCACCACCCCAGAAATGCACATCTTTAGCATGGGATAGAATAACTGTAGTTTTCATCCATTTCTAGGAAAAGGACTTAGTTGCCTAATTCGCAACAAAGGCAGTGTTCACATGTCCAATTCCACATGAAATGACTGGGAGGAGAGAAGAGGAAGAAGTGGTTTCTCACAGTCTAACTCTATGGGGGCAATCACCTGGCATGTGGGAAATCCTAGCTCAGTTTGAACTTCTGCATAATGAGAAGGGAACTCTCCATTTGTCAGGTGAGCATTCAATCCACCGTATTATAGTGTCTGTCATGTTCACACCCTCTATGACCCAATGCCTAATTGATTTTTTTAATACAAAGTGAAACAGCTATAACAGAGAGACCCATGTGAGAACATCCCATAGTCCACTGACTATAACATTCACTTGAGAGGTGAGAAACCACTATTCAAATACCTTTTCATCACTGAGCAGAGGGAGGAATTAAACTGTCTCCATCACAAATGTGTGCACTAATCACTGGATGAAAGAACATCTGTCTTCAAGCCCTTTGTGTATGCAGGACTGTTAGGAAATATTTAAATGCATTCTTGACCATATGGGCTCAATCATTCCAAAAATATGTATGTAACTAACTGTCCCAATAGTAGTTATACATGTATACATCTGCTATGATGCTGTGGTAGTTATTTACAATTTAAAATGTAACCCATGGAAATTATTCTATGCTTATCTGTTATACTAGTTAGCTTTTATTCTGATATAAACAAAGAAAGATTGTATTATCAAGTTACATCCAAGATTTCTTAATGAATAGTTTCAGCCATTTGTTAAAAATGGAGGTGGCCTTCCCTACTTTGGGAGACAAGTAAAGATCAATTTTAAAAGTTATCTATTAAAAATTGCTCATTGTGGGTTCTACCTGGAATGGTAAACATATGAATACTAACAATGAGTATGAAAGAAGGATCTCAGAAGCCTCAGAGTCTTTTATCGATAAAATTCTGCTATTTAATAACATTCTGTGAGCCAATGCCAGCCAGAAATTTGTGCTAAATTAAATTAAATTGGAAATCCAAAATTAAGTATTTTATGCATTTTATCATCGTTGGTCTTTTCATTTATTGGACACCTTTTTGTTTAAACAATGTGAAATTGCTGTGGCTACCCCAAAAACTTGGTCACATAGGGTTGGTCTACATGGTAAGATCCAGGAAAATTAATCTGAATCAACTAAAGATGTGAATCTCATATAGATTAGTTAAACTACAGTAAAAAAAATCCCTGTGTTGAAGAATGTTACTCAGAACTGAAGAGGCTTTAATTCAGTTCAGCTTAATTCACTTGGAAAATAAAGATGTATAAATGCAAGTTCTGTGGATTTTTTAAATAATAAAATATATACAATAATTCCTGGGCATCTGATGACCAGTATGGGAATACCTATGGTGTTAAAATTATTGTACTTCACAGGTTTTTGCTGGGGGGGGGGGATATATTGTATTGTTTATTAGTAGATTGGGATTCAAAACTGAGAATTTGTCTCTGACAATTTTACATTCAATTCAAAGGATGGATATTTATTAATTTCACAAATATAAAAATCCAACTAATAATGGGCAACTATAATTTCAAGTGACATAGTTTATGTGGAAGATTCTTAAGGACATCAGTAACAGTCTGATTTGTACTTACTCACCATCATAATTTCTCACGTATAACAGCATTCAATGTTTATTACTTATTTTAAAAGAAAGCCATCTGTCTGCAAGGTTTCAAGGCTTGAAGAAGGCCTTGCTACATTTTGTCAGATAATAAATATTAAGAGTGAACGTGATATTACATGATTTTACTATATAATACCATGACATCCAGTATTTACCCAAACACTACAAGTTGTACTCTATATGGATGACATCAAGCTGCATGTTAAGAATGAATGAGACATCGACTCGCTAATCCACCTGACACGGATCTACAGTGAGGATATTGGGATGTCATTCCGACTGGAGAAGTGTGGCCGGATGGTAGTAAAGAGAGGGAAGGTAGTCAAGATTGATGGGGTGGAACTCGCAGCAGGCCACATAACAGACATACAGACCAGCTACAAGTACCTTGGCATCCCACAGTCACATGGGAACCACGATGAGGAGGCAAGGAAGACAGCAACATCCAAGTACCACCAAAGGATAAGACAGGTCCTGAAGAGCCAGCTCAATGGGAAGAACAAGATCCATGCCATCAACAGGTACGCCCTGCCAGTCATCAGATACCCTGCCAGTATAGTGAGCTGGCCAAAGGAGGACATGGAGGCTGCCGATGTGAAGACCCAGAAGCTCCTCACCATATACGGAGGTTTCCACCCCAAATCCGACACCCAGAGACTGTACACCAGCCGGAAAGAAGGCGGGTGGGGTTTGGTGAGTGTCAAAGCCACTGCCCTGGACAAAACCCAGAGCATCCAGGAGTACATCAGTAAGATGGCACCCAAAGATGAGCTGCTGAGAGAATGCCTGAGGCAGCAGCAGCAGACATGGGAGGAAGACCAAGCAGAAGAAGTGCCATGGCAAGACAAGACCCTGCATGGGATGTACCATCGACAGATAGCTGAGGTGGCTGATACTGGGAAATCCTACCAGTGGCTGGAAAAGGCTGGACTAAAAGACAGCACTGAGGCACTGATCATAGCAGCACAAGAACAGGCACTGAGCACCAGATCCATTGAAGCAGGGGTCTACCACACTAGACAGGACCCAAGGTGCAGACTGTGCAGAGAGGCCTCAGAGACAGTCCAACACATAGTGGCAGGATGTAAGACGCAGGCAGGAACAGCATCCACTGAACGGCACAACCAAGTAGCTCGCATTGTGTACAGGAAGATCTGCACAGTGTATGGGCTAGACCCTCCCAAGACCAGATGGGAGATTCCACAGAAGGTCGTGGAGAATAACAGGGCTAAGATTCTGTGGGACTTCCAGATCCAGACAGACAGGCAGGTACTGGCCAATCAACCAGACATCATCGTAATAGACAAGGACCAGAAGACAGCGGTGGTGATAGATGTAGCAGTGCCAAGTGACAGCAACATCAGGAAGAAGGAGTATGAGAAGCTGGAGAACTACCAGGGCCTGAAAGAGAAACTAGAGCGGATGTGGAAAGTAAAGGCCAAAGTGGTCCCAGTGGTGGTAGGAGCACTCGGGGCTGTGACTCCTAAGCTGGGAGAGTGGCTCCAACTGATCCCAGGAACAACATCAGAGCTCTCTGTCCAGAAGAGTGCAGTGCTAGGAACAGCTAAGATACTGAGCAGAACCCTCAAACTCCCAGGCCTCTGGCAGAGGACCTGAGGTTGAGGAAGACACATACCACCCATAGGGGTGAGAGGAGAATTTTTTTTTTGATATTTCCAGAAACAGTATGCCAAAGACAAAGAATCAGACATCATCAGAGAGTAAGTAACTGATGAGATACAGGATGAAATGAGTGAAGCAGAGAAATAGTAGGAGACAGGTTATCTTGCGTTAGTCCCTGTCAGGGGGAGGTAGTCCTTTTGAAGCCTGTGATTCTAAAAGGTCTGGAAGATACAGTTTCACAAGTGCCAGCAAATACCTAATACCTGCAATGTAGTGATCTCCAGATTACAGCAGGGAGTAGTACAAGCAGTCCAAAGTTCTCATTCCAGCACCTACACCTAATATAACGTTGGCACTTAAAAGACTTAACTCCCAGTCTGGAATCACCTTCAGTGTGTATACCACAGAAACCACCCAAATCAAGATCATGCAGGGTTGGACTTTGGTGTTCATAGGCCCTAGCCACTTTCACTTCAAAATGTGCAAAAAAGAGGGGTAAACGTCAATTGAACTATGTTGATTGACATGATGCACTTTAAACTATTCTAATGCTAAAACATGTGCTTTTCCTTATTTTTCCTTATTTTTTCTGCTTTTTTAATTTTTTCCCTCCTTCATAGACCCTAAAAATTTTGTAGGCCCTAGGCACTGTGCCTACAGTGCCTACTGGGAAATCCAGCACTGAGATCATGACTATGGTATCAATGGATGTCACCGGGTATATCTACATACAGGCCCTGCCAGGGGGCCATGTTACCACACCTCCCATGATGCCCCTCTTCCAATTCGAACTAGCAAGTCCTGTCTATAGACATGCTAGTTTGAATTGGTTGTCCTAGTCTGGTCACGTTAGTTCGAATTGACTCAATTCGAACTAATCATAATTAGTTCGAAGTGATAAGTTCAAATTGAGTCAATTCAAACCAACAGCCTAAGTGTAGACATACGCGCCGAGTACGCACGTAGAGTTTCTTTTTCAGGATAAACCTTCACAGGAGAAAAGGGATGTCCTGCACTAGTGTGCAGATGCTTTGAGTGAAGAAAGCATAGGGAACATAGTCCTGACCAACCAATTATAGAACTGAATTCAAAGGAGAGTTCTGAAACCAAAAATGGAGAAAATGTTGATCAGGAGTGGAGAGCTCATTCCCCTAATATGAAAAGCCAATCCCCCAAAATCACAAACGTGGATCCTTACTCGGGTCTGGGTAAAAATATCCCTGAGTCAAATTATCCTGTGGTAGTAGTAACAGATATCAAAAATTTTGATTTTATGAGCAGACAAATAGGAAGAATAAAAAGAAAACACTCTATTGCAGTTCATGCACAGTGTGAGAAGCAGCCCAAATATTTAACATACCAGAAGAAAACTGGGTTAAACCTTTATAGTTTACAGTAGATCAAGCAATGTATATAGGTGAGTTATCTTTTAAGGAGACAGTAACCATACTGGAGTACAATTAACGTTTAGCATAGGCTCAAGTGACTATTCTCTCAAACCTAAACTGGAGACCCAATCAGTTTAATTTGCAACTAAGTGCAGCTTGGCAAAGTTACATGAAAAAAAGATTTAGACGGGCCCCAATATGTTAGTCTGTTAATTAAAAATTCTCCTTCTCGTTTACAAGAAAAGGTTACCATGCATATCAACGAAAACACTTCTTTGGAAGATGTACTGGCCTTGCTGACTAAGGCATATTCCAACAGCATTCCCAGAAATTTAAAAAAAAAAAAAAGCTTTAAATCAGGCCAACATGTTCCTGTTGCAACATCCTAGGAACCACAGACCAATCCTAACAACAAACTATGTTATGATTTATAACCTCCAGTACACTTTCCAATACACTAACTGAATCCAGCAGCTGATTACACTCTGACCTGCAGTTATCAAGTTATTTTTCACTAGCAGGTATCCTTTCTTGCAAACTTTGAATTGTACCATCTGCTTTTTGTATTTGCTGCACTTTATTTTAATCTTCTATTTAATTTTTGTTCCTTTTCAATAATTTCAAACTGATTCTCCAAAGTATTACTTAACTGATTTGCTAGTTCCCTGATAGTTTTCTCTTTCTCCTCAGAAGTTTGCTGTATTTTTCCAAGGAACTCTAATGCTCTGTTTAACTTCTGTTCCAATGCATAACACCACATTAGTAAAAATTTTTATCACTATCCCTTTTACCTCCTTAGCCTTTCTCGTCTTTTGTTTTACATCTTGTTCAAAAACCTGATTCACAAAACCCCATGACTCCCTAAGTTTAGAAATAATTGAACTATATCCGAGCTCCATCAAACCTCCTCTGTGGTTCTTAACATGGTTTCTAATGCAATCCTCTAGCACTGTATTACAGGCACTACCCACTGATTCAACTGTCCTGGCTTTACCCATTGTATTACTAAAACCCATTCAAACAACAAAACTTAAAACTCTAAACGTATTGCTTACCACTTTGAACTTCACACAAACTCTAAAAATCCTTATTACTTTAAAACAACAAACTTAAACTTCACAGTTTCAATACTCTTCAATTCAACTTAACCAAAAACTTGACTCGAAAATTCATATCCTAACACAAGTTAAACACTTAAAACACTTTAACTCAAAACTTATAGTCTAAAACCTTAAGGTTTTATCAACTTGAATTAATTTGCTAGCTTCCAATTTCTGACTTCCATGACTTTGTCACTAAACAACAGCCTTTCAGTAAAGGCTTTTTAGTAGCTTTCTTAATAGCTTTTTGATAGCCTGTTCAGCAGTCTTTTAGTAGGCTTCTGTAAGTTCACCCATCTTCGAAGCATCTGACGAAGTGCGATTTTCTCCCATGAAAGCTCATGCGAAAAATAAATCTGTTAGTCTTAAAGTGCCACATGACTCCCTGTTTTTTTTTTTTTAGTAGATACAGCCATAACAAGAGTAACACCCCTGACTGATCAACATAAACTTCAATTAAGTCCCATTACATAAGGGTAGGAAGGGGGGATGGTTAGTTCCCTTCTTTTCCTTGATGGTGTTCGGCAGATTGAGAAGCATCTTGTCACCCAGTAAGGATGTCTCACTGACGGGGCTAACTAGCGGGGACAAATCTGGGTCACAGTCAGAGAGAATTAGGTGGAACTAAAATTTCCAGGTCATTTTTAGGCAGCTGGACAAACAGGTAGTTCCAATACCTGGAACTTTGATCAGTGCCTTCCCAGAGGATAAACTGAACTCTTCCTGCACCTCTTATGTGTGGATCACTGATGTCTAGGCTGCTGCAATATATTTTTATTTCTGTTATCCATATCTGTCAATGTTTGATCAACACATCACCCCTTATACACATGTATCACTAAAGAATTATTTTTTTTCTTTTCAACTTTGGCCAAAATTTATCCATCACAGACGTGAAACTGCACAGAAAGAAAAAGAGGAAGTACATCTTAGCATAGTGCTAGATGCATTAAGTACAGTAAAAAGGAGGAAGTTACTCACCCAGCTAATTTCCAAAGGGGCAGCCGTGTTAGTCTAGTCTAGCAAGCAAACAAGGAGTCGTGTGGCACTTAAAGACTAACATGAGAAAAATAAATCTGTTAGTCTTTAAGTACCACACAAATCCTTGGTATTTTACTCACTCAGCTAAGACTACCAAATTTAATGACCACTTAATTCAATCACCAAAATCCAATCAATTAAATTCAATTTATTTATTGATTTTAGATTTACATTTTTTAGAATTCCCAAAGATAATCGCTACCAAACACTCCATAAAGGTGGGCCTCACATTGTGCGCCAGTTCTGTAGCTAAATACCTTAGTTTGAAAATTAATTTAAAGATTGTTAATTAGTCTTAAGGAGTTTGTTTAGGGAATTTAGGGTTCTTGCCTGAATTTGACCACACAGGTACCTAAACCAAGAGGCCCAAAGGGGTGCTTGATAGAGACAGTTACACAAAACTTAGGTTAACTTTATAATTTATTTTTTATTGGTAAAAGCAAAAACGGTAAGCACAGAAATAAGAAAGGCGTATGAATCCATATATATCTAACCAAATTACAATTAACTTCAATTTGATACATACAAGAAATCTTAACTAAGATTAATATTTAAAACCCTATAATTAATATTTACACCCTGGCTTCCCAACTTGGTTGAAAGAAATGTCCAAGACCTCAATTCGATAAAAAGGATGCTCAAAACATGTTTAGTAACTTTAGCTACTATCTCTAGTTTTATAAAAGTAACTTAAAATAACTAGCCAATGAAAAAAAAGAAAAATTAAGTTGGTCTGTGTTCTAGAAAAAAAAAACTTGCTAAAAATTAAAGCAGCTCAGAGCTAGAAGCTAAGAGCAAAAGCAAAAATCCAAAAAGCTAAAAAAAGCTAAAAACTATTCTTAGTAACAGAGTTTGGGCTTTTATACCCTTCTTTGTGGGTTTCGTGATGTTCAACCAAATGTCAATGGGTCTACACTGGAAAAATCACACATTGTCTTTCAGTCTACTGACCTGGGTATCAGGATCAAAATATAGCTTCTTGGATCTGTTCATCACTAAACACTAATGACCAAACAGCCTCACCTAGCTAATTATTAAGCTAACATTATCTTAAGTTTCCTGCTTGTGCCTATGTCCTTTAGCTGTTCATGCAAGCTGTATAATTTCTTATACAGTCCTGTAAGGTACCTTGAATTTCAGCAAATCTGTATACAAGTTAGCATAAGCGTATAAGTTAGCATAAGTATAAAAGCCTCTATAAATTTAATAGCAGGATTTCTTAAACCCAAAAAGAATATACATATGTGATATATAGATAAGCACATGCATGCAAGCCAAATGTAGATTAAGTCAAGGGCTACAGTTATAATGCTGGAAGTTCACATGTAGTAGACACATGACATAGCCTGAAATGACTGTTTGTTTTCAAAGGAGGCAATCCAACATTAATACAAATAAAGAGATTTCATACCTTTGTTAAACAAAAAAAGTTTTCCTTGAAACAAAAATAAAGAGAAAAAAATAGTTTTAAGTCTAAAAGAAAAAAAAAAAACACTTCTAGACACTTGTGGATTGACCTGTCCAGAAGTATGGGTATGGCATTGCTGACCACACATCCAAGCATGCTCAATCTTAACAGTGTTAAAGCTACTGATGTCCTTATGCTCTTGATACTTAATATCTGATAGAGGAAAAAACTATACCCTTTTGCAGTTTCACGTAAAGCACTCCTTGAGGAGACCTGAATGGTTACTTTATAATGCACAATTTGAAAATACCAAAACTGCAAGGCTATGTCTTCACCTAAAATCTCAATCTGTCACCAAAAATCTCATTCTGAACTTGTTTAGTCCAAACTAAATAGCTCCAAAGTTAGTTCCAACTAAACATGTTTTTTTTAGTTCAAACTAACGTTTTAGTTCAAGCTAAAAAAGCATAGCTTGTTTGAACTAAAAGTTAATTCAAACTAAAAAACAGTGTTTAGTTTGAACTAGCATGTCTTCATTGGGCTAGTTTGAACTAAAAATGCAAATTAGTTTGAACTAAGCAGTCAGTTTGGACTAACCAACTGAACTAACTAGTTCAAACTAAGCTTTGCTTAGTTTGAACTGAAAGAATTTTTAGTTTGAAGGGTTCAAATTAGTTCAGACTAAGCTTGTCCAAAATAATTTGATAGTGCAGACATAGTCCAAGTGACTGCCTTTTTGTATATAGGAATTTATATCCATCCTTGGATTCAGAATATCACCACGGCTTTAGTGAACTGGCCATGGACAGAACTTGCTCATTGTTAAGTACACGAGTAGTTAAAAGGACAACTCACATATTCCAAGTTAGGCATGTGCTTAAGTGCTTTGTTGGACTGGAATCCACAGAGGTAAATAAAATCATTTCTCTCTCTCTCCATTCTTAAGAATCATACACCCCTTTATCAGTCCAGGATTACTTATAATTAAAGTAAATACTGACAAAAAGAAAGACTTGTCATTATATAAAACCCTTCAGTTTCAGAAGGCTAGAACTTAATTCCCAGAGAAAATTCAAATATAATTCAAGCATAGAGCAGTTTCTCAATGTAGTTTATAGGATTATGACTAAAGGATGGCAGAATTGATTTTCAATTCCTGTGAGAAATCAAGTTAACCTTAAGCTTCTATCAGAGATGTACACAGAGGTACAATATATGAGAAAATACCAGATGGTTCCTTTCAGTTATCATAAAACAGAGTTAATGATGTGAACATGAAGGCATTGTAAAAATAAAATAATCTTCTAAAGAGCCCCAAAATGTCACATTCTCTGGGAAAGAAACTTTGTTTTTCCTATCTGAGGATCTGCTTACAGTTCATTTGTCACCTCCAGACTGTATTACTGTAACTTGCTGGATCTCAAGTAAAAAGTAGAAGTAATACAGCTACTCCAGCTTGTCTGGAACGCAACTGGTATCTTTAGCAGGACAGGTCAACATGAGCATATCATCCACATGTACTAGAGGCTCCCAAGTCTGTAGATACTGGGTCAGCTGTTAGGTTGGGTAACTTGCCCTCTTCTACTTTATATTACGGCTACAACAAAAATATTTTTATAGGCAAATACAGCAATGAGCACTCCACCCACAGCAGTTCAAAGACTTTAAGTTGTTATAACACTAAATTCAGATTCCATTATGGGAACAAATATTTTACAACAGAGCATCAGCATAGAGCAGCAAGAATTCCAGCTCTCCAGTTTGCATGGCACTTCATGGGAACAATGCCGGCAAGTCACAGAATCATAGAATCATAGGGTTGGAAGGGACCTCAAGAGGTCATCTAGTCCAACCCCCAGCCAAAAAAAGCAGGACCACTCCCACCAAATTATTCCAGCTAGAGTTTTATCCAGCCAGGCCTTAAACATCTCCAAAGACAGAGATTCCACCACCTCCCTAGGTAGCCCATTCCAATGCTTTACCACCCTCCTAGTAAGAAAGTTCTTCCTAATATCCAGCCTCGACCTCCCCAGCTGCAACTTGAAACCACTGCTCCTTGTTCTGTCCTCTGTTACTACTGAGAACAGCCAAGCTCCATCCTCCTTGGAGCATCCCTTCAGGTAGTTGAAGGTTGCTATCAAATCCCCCCTCAGTCTTCTCTTCTGCAGGCTAAATAAGCCTAGTTCCTTCAGTCTTTCTTCATAGGGTTTATGCTCCAGACCCTTGATCATTTTTGTTGCCATCTGCTGGACTCTTTCTAATTTGGCCACATCCTTCTTGTAGTGGGGAGCCCAAAACTGGACACAGCATTCCAGTTGTGGCCTCACCAGTCCCGAATAGAGGGGAATGATCACATCCCTCGATCTGCTGGCAATGCTTCTTCTGATGCAGCCCAGTATGCCATTGGCCTTTTTGGCAGCAAGAGCACACTGCTGACTCATATCCAGCTTCTCATCCACCAGGACCCCCCAGGTCCCTTTCTACAGTGCTGCTACTTAGCTGATCGTTCCCCAGCCTGTAGCAGTGCATGGGTTTTTTCCATCCCAAGTGAAGGACTTTGCACGTGTCCTTGTTGAACCTCATGAGATTTCTATTGGCCCACTGCTCCAATTCGTCAAGGTCTTCCTGAATCTTCTCCCTCCCCTCCAGCGTGTCTACCGTTCCCCCAAGCTTGGTGTCATCCGCAAACTTACTGAGTGTGCAATAAATCCCATCATCCAGATCATTAATTAAAACATTGAACAGAACTGGCCCCAGGACCAACCCTCACCTCCTTTGCAGAAGTCCCCCTCACCTCCTTTGCAGAAGCAGGCAGATGGTAATAGAAAGGAAAGGGGAATCAGCTACTGAAAAAGTACAGAGCCCTCTCAAATCAGATGGGTTAGAGAGGAGAAGGAAGGTACTCTCCTACCAGCTGCTGTAGCAGGAAGGTTGAAGGAGAGAGTAAGAGCAATTGACATTCAGGCTTCCCTTCAAGTTGCAAAAGATGTGGAAGAGGAAGGATAAGGATGTCTCCCACCCTGCAGCTGGGTATAGCAGGAGTGCCAGAACAGTGTAAAGTGCTGGAACATTTTACATTGCAGGGGTGCTGAGAGCCATTGACTCAAACTATCTGGTGGATACTCCCATACAGTTAATAATCAAGATGTGTCCTAATTAAGCAACATTCAGTGGCTCCTGTCCTCCTTCCATACTGTCAGATAAGATATGCTTGATTTCCGCTCATTCACATCTATGAACTATTAAACATTTTCAGCTGAAAATTTTTACAACTAGAAAAACCTGCTGTACTTCTGAAGCTTAAAGACTTTCCTACATTAGTTGAAGTCCTGTAGCAAAAGCAGACATACTCAGAGACTGCGGATCCAGATAGTAGTTCCTAACCTGATTTTGGGAAAAGAAGTCCAGATTCACTGGAAGAGATTTGTAGATTCCTTTTGAAAGTGGCATAAGGTCTATATACCACTGTTTCCTCAGGTATGCTGGAGCAATCTAAGATTATTCTGGCATACTTTAACCTTCTGCATTAAGAGAAATGAAGGGGAAATGGAGCAGATTTTTTCCACTACCCAGAAGACAAAGCACAGAATATTTATATTTAATTGTAAGTTTTATTCTTAAGAAATTAACAGGATTTGATTATGCAGCATGGCAGCTGTTCCATTTGATGTTTTGCATACTGTAATGCTAACACTCTGCTCAAATACCATACTTTGGACTGAAGCTCTGGAAAATCATATAACTCAGATAAAGGAAAGAGTTTTGTTATTCTTTTAACTGGCAACTCCAACATGAGCAACTGAATGTTTACTTCAGAAGTACATACAGTTTTAAAAACATGTGATAGAGTTGAAATCAAGCGCATAAAATCACTTTGAAGTCAACCTCCAGATTGCTTTCACACAAGCCCCTCTTAAATTAAACTACAAACATGCACCTCACTTTAAATAACAGAATACCACTTACTATTAAGAGATTTCCTAATTTGCTTAGCACTATCTAATTAGGTTCAAAAATAAACATTTTCTTTCTTCTTAAGACAAATGGCTTATCACAAGCATTTCTTATTACTTAATAGCACTTGGATATTAAGAGACTGTCACGCGAATTCTGCAAGCTCTTTAAATTTAATTCAGTATTTTTAAAGTGGTTTTAAGTGGTATTATGGGAAAGAGTTAACACCTACACACAAACTAAATGAAACTATAGAAAATGTTCTAATTGTTGAAACACATCAGACGTCCTTTTTGCTAAAATATACATCACTTTTCAAACTTAAGGATCTATTTGCCTCTTGAAACAACAACTCCTATTAAAATCAAGGATGATACTTCAAAAACAACATAGTCCTCACTCTAATTTAGTTGTTGTATTTTATTCAGAGGGATAAAAAACTGGCATACTGTAAATAGTGCCCCCTGCCCCCATCAAACCACAAAGGACACTTCTGTGAAGTATTACAGATTTCTAACACAAAAGATGGGGTGCTAGGAGAACTCTCCCTATTCACAGAACTATTTATATACCTTATTAAAAAATTAACTATGTTGGCACCTTTGTTCGTGAGTTGAGTTTTGAATTTCAAGTATGGATTCCTCCTGTTATATATGAACAATACAGCCTATCCTCCCTGTTAGTATAGAATGAATTTTCTGAAAAATGTTTACAAGTAAATTTGTATTGGATGATGTGTTAAAATAATTTAAAAATATATCCTTTATAAATGTAGCATCCTCTGACAAACTGTTAGACCTTAATTAGCTTAATACTGGAACAAAATTGTCTTTACTATTTTCACATATGTGTTGTTTAAAACTCACCAACATGTTGTGCAGGGACTAAATCTGAAGATTTTTTAAAGCATTAAATTGTAACATTTGCAGCTGTTGTTTTAAAATAAAAAGTAAATTAAACTAATGAATTAAATTTAAATAATCAGAGCCTTATCTACATGGTATCATAACAGCACAGATTTGACATTGTCTTCATATCTTAACTGTGCATTTGTATACTTTAAGCTGTGTGGTTATGTTTTAAGTTAAAATTCAACTCTAAATTTCTTGGGTTTATTTATGTTTGTTTTCAAGAGGATGACATCAGTTCTATAATGTACTTTATACTAAATGATTGATGTGTACTTTCAGACTTAACACAACCATGAGTTTTTTGTCCGGGAATTACCGGTAAGTGACTTATTGCTGTCAAGAGATAAACTGTAGTAATATGTTGTCAATAAATGTATTACTTCTCTACTTATGCTTGAAATATGCTATTACCAGAATTACTGGGTAATTGGGACATTTAATTATTTAAGCCACCATGCTGCAATTTCAACTGTTGAGGAGTGGGCCTGAACCCATGTGGGATGCAGTGACAAGATCACATCCTTAGATTTCTAATTAACACTTCTGGTCAAGATGTATACGTAAATATACAGAGAGCTACTAATACCCTAAATAATACCAAAACATAGGAACCTGAGCACAGAACTTATTCAGTGTCCTCATCTATCATTTCGCTTCCAAATATTTTAGTTTATCTAGGAAAACTGAACAATAAGTAATTAAAAACAAACACACACACACCACCAGGCATCTCAGACTCAGACTCAAATTTATGTCTGTCTCATATCTTACAATTTCTGGGAAATTCTAAATTCCCCTCCCTTATCTTCTCTTCATCAGAAGTATACATTAGAGCTGCACTTTTTTTTATTTATTACACTTGATCTTTGAGAATGTCACTTTGAGACTGTCTAATTCTCAAAGTCCAAGTGTAATAAATATAAAAATTGTACAGCTCTAATATATGCTTCTGATGAAGAGGGAGGAAAGGGAGGGAAAATTATTTAGAATTTTCCAAAAATTGTAAGATTGATTATCATTTGTATTTGTATCATTGATTGTCAATTGTAAGACTGTCTTAAGATATAATCATAGGACTGGGAAGGACCTTTACAGGTCATCTATTCCAATTCCCTGCATTCATCGCAGAACTAAAAAAGCAAAAAAGCAGATCAAGCAAATTTAGATAAAACAGTGGGGTGGTTGTTCTTATGTGGATATCCACAAATGTAAATGCATGCAAAGTCTTGATGTGTGCATGATCATTTGAGTGTGCATCTGTTCTTATACATTAAAATCAGATATATGATTTGCAGTCTATCTTTTGTTGACTGCACCAGACTGCTAAAAGCTCGTGCACAAACATACAGCTGCTCCTGTTTGCTATATCTTCTTCTGAGAAGCTGACTAAAGATCACCTTATATCAATCCCCTTCAAGCTGATTGCAGAAAAACACTCCAACTTCAGTAGTTTTAGATCTGTGCTGCCTGTGAATTTGTTCTTCAAATGAAGTAGGATTTTCTCCCACAAAAGCTCATGCAAAAATAAATGCATTAGTCTTTAAAAGTGCCAGCAGACTCTTTGTTTGTTTGCTGAACTAGACTAACATGGCTACCTCTTTGGAACTTGTAAACACGTTGTTTGTCACTCGCCACACTTCTTTACTATGATCATCTGAACTACTGAATCAACTGATATAGGTCCCCACACATGCAGACCTTTTCTATGATGCATGCAGACCTTTTTCCTTTTAGCAGCTGTGCACTACATACAATGTACTGGAGACACAAAGTATTTTCTCAGTCCTCAGTCCCTCCTTTTGTCCTTCTGTAACCTCTCTCTACATAAGTCCATTGGCTCAAATGGCTCCAACTATTCATATCATGATCAATGGCCTGGAGGAACTGTTATTGAGGAGACACCAAGAAAACAAAGAATGGGTGGAGTTAGGCTGGAAACAGCTAAGCAGCATGGACAGAACAATGCACAAAGCTTAATAAAATTAAACTTATTCAACTTAGGCCTGCATTCAGCTTTACTACTGAAACACAGTAACAATGTTTGACCTGTGAGTCTTCTAAAGTGCCACAGCTGCACGAGACATGCAACTCAAGAGTCTTCAGCACCATGAATACTGAAGACACAAACCAGTCCAGTGATGAACACAGTGGAAGTAGGAGCTTCAAGCTCTACACAAATCTGGCCAGACAGGATAAAGATGACAGCAGGAAAGTAAACCTATTATTTTATCTTACTGAGAAACAAGGCAGAAAGGTCAGACCCACTCAAACTCATCACTTCCTCAACCATCAGAGCAGTCCAAGGAATCCTAGAGCACCACTTCTCCTCAAACGAGAACAAAACTGTGGCCGGACACAGGATTTTTACGAGACAACAGTCTGAAGGAGACAGATCAAGCCTCATGTTACTGCCTTATTCATACCAGCTGCTATATGCAATTCTGGTGAACTGACAGAGCCCTTGATTCAGAACAGGATAGGTCACAGCACTTGGGTTCACTGCCTGCAGCGGGAAGGTAACTTCACATTAGACAGCAGCTTAGAGAAGGGATATCGAGCAGACACCTCAAGAGAAAAAATGAAAATCCTAGGAGGAACAACATCCCCAGGAGTATATGCACTGAGACAACAGCAAAGGAGAGCAAGTGACCAGGGTTCCATACCCATAATGCAATGCACATACAGGAGCAGATGGTATGAGCAGGTACAAGGGAACTATCCTGCATAAAGACAGCATTAAAATAGATGCAGCATGGTGAACCACTTTCCCAACTGCAGAGAAAGACTCCATCAGATTCGTAGACCAGTGATATCATCATACGCTCTCCTGGAGTCTGAGTACATAGGAAGTTCAGCTGATAAATCAGGAAAGCAACAGGGAACAATACCGACATTGGTGTATTCATATTATTCATAGGGAAACAACAGCTTATTGGATTTCAGCTAGAGAGCAGGGCCATTTGCAGTGTGATTCCTCAGAGGAAACTGGACTTGAGCAAACCCATTACAAAGAGAAGGCAAATAGATACAGAATGAGAGCATAATACATCCCATGGGAAAATGCAGAATGAGAGCATAAATGAAGTCCATGGAAAAATGAGGACCCATATTCATGTGACGAAGTGGGCTGCAGCCCATGAAAGCTTATGCCCAAAGATATCTGTAAATCTTTAAGGTGCCACAGGACTCATTGTTTTTGCTATATCCAGACTAAGATGGCTACCCTTCTGGCACTTGAGGACCCATAGTAAGTAATTAGAAAAACAACAGACAGTACCAACCAAACTTTATAATGCTGGATGGCAAGCACCACAAATACAAACATACCAGTCATAGACCTGAACAGGGTTCATTATCATAATTGTACAGTCACAATGCAAGAAGCAAAAAGGGGAGTCCCATGGGCAATGGGGACTATTTTAAAAGACTACTGGGATGTTTTGAAAGGGCACAGTTGCCATGAGGAGAATCCTTGTATTAATGGTTTTGGATATACACATATATAGGTTTTTTTTTTCACCATAAGAGTCATAAAAAATTGGCTGCTATATCCCCTATCCCCCACAGACTTATGTCACTCAGCCAGACAAAGCACCAGTAGTCCTGCCCACCTTCAAAAATTTGCTCACCAGCCTCCAGAGTGAGAAAAAAAAATTGCAACATGCCCCTCAGGCTAAAAGGCCATACACTAGACCCCTGAGGCCTTGTCTACACTACAAGGTGCGTGTGTACCACTGTGGACGTTTCACTGCTATCAGTAATGGTTGGTCAGAAAATGTCAGTGCTTCAGGAATACTGGCCTGTACCAGAAGCTACAAGCAGAGACCTTTTTTTCTTGATGAGAAGACTCCAATGAGGGAGGTTGAGATACTCATAGTCATCCTTGGAGAACCAGCCTAATGACAGACTGACTAATGCCATGGCTCATGAGGCCTTATACAGGCAACCTGGCATACTTCAATAATAGGCTAGATAGCTGCAGAATTTACTGTTGAATGCTTGTTTGGCAGGTTAAAGGCATGCTGGAGATGCCTTTATGGCAGGCTGGACTTACACGAGGACAATATTCCTGTGGTTTTAGCTGCCTGCTATATGCTCAATAATTTTTGTGAAGCTAAAAGGTGAGAAGTTGGCCCCTGAGTGGACTACCTAGGTAGATCACCTTGCATCTAACTATGAGACACCACAGGCTAGGAGTATTAGAGGGGAACAATGTTGGGCCATAGACAAAGGAGGTAGTGAAGAACCATTTTGACAAAGAGAATCCATCAGGAGTGTCTTGATACTGGACTGAAACTTTCAATGACCGCTGTGTGTGTGTGTCAGTGCTAGATATACATGATGAATACATAAAGAATGCTGGTATTTCTCCTCACAGCTTACTTTTATTATCAAGCACAAACAAATCCTAGAGAGGGGAAAGCAGTTGGAGGCTGTGTCACCTATTACAGTTGCATAAGTCCAGCTGTCAGTGTCATAAGTATATGAGGAGTAGAATGAAGAGGATAGTGAAATGGTCCGTAACTTTGACAGGCATGTGACAGGGAAGTTGGTGGAGTGCAGTGAAAGAAGTTCTGTTGTGATTGAAGTGGGATGGGGGGCTGAGCTTGCATGAACTGTGTCTGTAATGATGCTATTGTCTTTAGAAGCTCTGTCTGATCCTCCATGATCTTTATGGTTAGCTAAATATTTTCTTCTGGTTTTTCTTCCAGTCCTGTCTGTCCATCTTCTGAGATTCTGACATCAACTGTCTCCACACTCTTTTCTCTCTTTTGCATGCCTCAGAGGTCAGGAGAAATTCCTGGAACATGTCTGTTATACTTCTTTGTGGTTACTTCTTTCACAGCCATAGGTGATCTGCCACTGTATAGGCCTTGGCTGCAAAGGTCACATCTTTGCAACAAAAAACAATGAACAAAACCATTATTATGAGTACCTTAGCTGTGCACATGAATCACTGTGCAATGCACCTCATTCTCAGCATCCTCCTGGACAGAGTACAGCTCCTTGATCAGGATAGGCAGGAACACTGGGAAAATTATTTTCAAATTGTATCACCATTATCCATAAGCAGGGTCCACTAAAGCAAATATTTTGCTCCTTAGAGTCAGGAAGGATCATAGGATGCATCTCCTTCACACAAACAGAACCAAACCACATCTAAGCTGCCTGGCTTCTGTCTGAGCTCAAGTGATTGCCAATTGGCATGGGAAAGTCACCTACAACAGCGGCAAAAATACAACCGCTCTGCCCAAGAATTTGAGGCACAGACTCCAGGAAAGTTTTCTTGAGGTCACAGTATTTGATGCCAGTGAAATCTCTTCATGCATTAACATGCTTCTCAAGCTGTACTGCCCAGATGTACAGAGGAATGAGAAAGCACTTACATATACAGCTACTCCCGTGCATTTCTATCCCTTCAAATACCTGTGTGTTGTAGTCAAGCCAAAGACCCCCATGCCTCTTGTCCAGCATCACCTTCCAGACACTTACCAGAACTCCCCTATCCTGTATCCTGAACTGAAGTCTGGGGCTAACTGTTGCCTTCTGGGGTCAAGAAGAGCTCCTGACTCCCAACTTCTGTGACCAAACTTGTGCCTGGCTCCAGGCCATCCTCCAGCTCTTCTCATCAAAGACCTCTTGACCACGGCTCAGCCCAGTATCTGTTGGCCTCAGGACTGTTGAGGCATCTTCGGTGTGGATGTGGGGACAACTTCCAGCTCTTTGTAGGAAGCAGCAGCTCATTGGCCATACACCAGAGCAACAGCCTGAATCCTTCACCTTCTGGCAGCTCTGCCACAATTCCTTGATTTTACCTCATCACTTCAACATGTCCTGCTTATAGCACTTTTCCACCATGGCTCAAGAGATCTGGCCACAGGTATCAAAGTTCCTGCAGCTAAATCTCAGCTGGAATTGCATGAAAGACTCCATCAAATGCAGATCAGGTCCAGCAGCTTTGTTGTGCCCCAAGCAGGAAGTTGTTTGCCATGAGAATTGCTACGGTCAGATGGGAAGATGAGATGCAAGCTCTCCATGCCAACCAAATAGGAAGTGGAATAACAATTTTAAAGCTTTCTGAGAATTTCCAGGGGTAAGAACAGGTGGCTGCAGAGCAGTGGAGTGCATACAAATTTCCTGCATGGCCAGGACTGGCATTGTGGGACATTTCCAGAGACGATTTACTGTGAAACAAAACATACAACAGTGCTACACTGACACTTTCTCACTAAAAGTTTGTTCCAAAAAGATCTACCACTCTCATCAAGGCTGTTTTATTTTCACTTAAAAGGACAATTTTGTTGACAAAAAGGTCATTGCACTGTGTATACCAGGATCATTTTGTAGATAAAACTGCCTAGTGCAGACCAAGCCTACACTACCACAGACCTCTGTTCAGAGGTTAACAGACAGACAACATATTCAAATTGAGGAGCAGCTCCAGGAATACTCAGCAGTATACTTCTTTTGAGCCCACCTACTTTTGTCCAATTACCATGCCTGTAGCTAGTGTTTATTAGGTCAATGGCTCTCCCCACTGATTAGTACCTCAGCTCTATTGCTGTGCTCCAGTCCCTTTTCTCCTATTAACCATGAGGCAATTCTCTTTTCTTCATATTCATTCTACCCTAAAACCCAACCTCCCTTCTGACTACCATGCATCAGCCTCTCCCATGGTGTCCCTGTCCAATGTCCCACAATGCCTGGTGATTCTGCTCACCAATTCAGCACTTTTAATATTTGTGATGGGTTTTCAGGCAACAGGAACTTTCCCAGATTGAACAGATTACAAAGTGATACAAACAAGTCAAGAAAGTCATTAGACAGTTACCAGTTTGCTGTATTTGGACATATTTGCTGAGTTGCCTTGATGTGAATTTTTATTGTGAAAACCCCAATGGCCCAACCCTTATTATATTCAGTCCCCTGGTACCTCCTTGATCAGACAGCTCCAGTTACCTTTTAATTTATTATAACAAGGTCTACATAATACAGTCACAGCGCAACCCTTTAGTGTCCACTGCATTTGACATCCTATATGTAAACCATGCAGTGGGACTGTGTAGATAAGCCATGTCACTACCCAACTTCCCACTTACCATCCCTTCCTGTTCCCATTACTTAAACACACACTCTCTCAGAGATCCCTCTTTGCTCTGGGCACTCAAGGTTTATTAGTTTAACCCCTTCTGAGATACCATGGCAAGAAAAAAAGAAGCAAAGTCAGCAAGGCAATTTCTTAATTGCACTGTCTTTACTTGTCAGCATTTCAGACCTACAGATTTTTGGGGAAAAAATAAAAATGCTGAAATACTTGAATCCATGGTTTTTCAGTGCTTTAGGTATTGCAGAATGCCTCTTGCTTTGTCCACCATAAGTCCTTCTTTCACGTAATAATGGTCACCTTCCCCCATATAGAGTAAAACTCTGCTCTTAAATAGGGCCCCAGTCTCTCCCATGGGCCCAAACTTTCCATCCAGGCTTTCAAGTTCCAAGTCAGTCAGTTATGCTTACTCTCTGCCCTTGGTGGACCTCTAAGTGGAAAGTCTATTGGCCATGGAAATGGGCAAGTATCATTGAAACAAACCCCACAAAGCAGTCTTGGGAGACCTCAGTAATAATGCTCCTTCAGTAAAAAGTTAAAAGCTCAGCAGATGCATGGAAAGCAGCACAACAGAACACCCTGGTCAAGTTTAAACTAAGGCAGCCATAGTGCCAACTTTTCAACTGATGTACAGCACACAATACAGATGCCATAATTCAATACAGTTCTCTCTAACTACATCACACATAGCATTCCAGGTTCTTCAGCTACTAGGAGCTTTCACATATTCTAGATTATATTTTGTCACAAGTATAACATCTGAGTTAGGCAAGAATGTCGTGGTATGATGGGATGGCCTGCTTTGGATATTGACTGGTCTTTGATTACTGGTGATGGATATGCCAGTGGTGTAAGAAGGGAGAGTAGATGGGGTGGGTTCTGAGTTATTACAGAAAACTCTTTTTTGGGTGACTGGCTGGTGAGACTTGCCCACATGCTCAGGGTTTAGCTGATTGCCATATTTGTAGTCAGGAAGGAATTTTCCTCCAGGGCTGATTGGCTAGGGCTCTGGCTTTTTTTTTTTTTTAAACCTTCCTCTGTAGTATGGGGGAAAGGTCACCTGCTGATGAATTCTCTGTATCTTAAAGTCCTTAAATCATGATTTGAGGACTTTACTAACACAGTCATAGGTTAGAGGCTTATTGCTGGAGCAGGTGGGCAAGGTTTTGTGGCCTGCATTGTGCAGGAAGTCAGATTAAATGATCATATTGTTCCCCCCAATCTTAGAGTCTATAATATAAAACAAACAAATGAAAACAAAAAAAGAATCTCTTAGATGTTTAGTATCAATGAACCTCTCATAACAAGACATACATCCAAAAGAAATTATTATTGGACATGAATTGAAAAGGTACATGAATACCTATAAAAAACAAAGACCATAATTTACCATTTTTTTGGATATTCTATAGCATCAAGAAATTACACAAATGAAGTTCCACTAACTGTACAACAAAAAGTCAAGCTGTGCCTATGCAAAAAATTCAACTGCAAAAGAAAGTAAAGTAGTGTTGAAAAAAAACCAAAACCAAAAGTGAGCTACAATATTCAGGTTGCACATATAGCAGATGTGGTCAAACTGTGGCTCATGAGCCATATATTGCTATTTTACAGATAAAGCACCACTTCAGGAGCCCCTAGAGTCACCTCCTCCCCATACTCTGCCTACCAGACTGGGTAGTTTTGCCATACTCTGTCAAGACATAGATATGAAGCTTCTATGTTAAAACGCCTTCTCTTAACAATTATTTTAAAAATACTCAAATTAACACAGGCAGCTTGTCTCTAAAAACAAGTGGACCCATTTGCCTGGCAAAATAATGGCTGCCCAATTTAACTGATGTTACTTTTTATTGTTAAATATTTGATGTAAAATATTTAAATACATTTACAGTTAAACTGGAAAATGAAATTATGCTAAATACCGTATATAATTGTGTATAAGCCGATCTGGGCACAAGCCAACCCCCCCCCAATTCTGAGCCCCAAAAAGAAGCTAAAATTGGTGACCCAGCTATAAGCCGAGGTTCCCTTTTGGCCTTGGCCCCTAAACCCCCACCCACTGCTGCTGGCTTTCTCTGGAGTTTCTGACAGCTTGCTTACCCCAAAATCTCTGCTGCTGCTTTTCCCTTGCCCCCTCGCTGTCCATTCCTCACTCCTGCCCTCCTGCTCTGCCCTTTTCCTCACTTTCCTCACCCCTGCTCTGCCCTTTCCTCACTGCTACACCCCTGATCACTTCTCAGTTTCCTGCTGCTGCCCCCTGTGCCGCCCTTTCCTCACTGTTGCTCCCTGCTCCCACCTGCTCTGCCCTTTCCTCACTGCCGTCACCCCTGCTGCCCCCTGCTCTGTCCTTTCCTCACTGCTACCCCTCTGCTCAGTTCTGTTTCCTGCTGTAGCCCCCTGCTCTGCCCCTTTCTCACTGCTGCTCTCTGCTCCTCCTACTGCCCCCTCCTCACTGCCACCCCTACTCTGCCCTTCCCTCACTGCTACCTGCTGCCCCCCCGCTCTGCCACTTCTCCACTGCTGCCCCCCTGCTCTGCCCTTTCCTCACTGCTGCCCCCCTTCTCTGCCCCTTACCCACTGCTGCCCCTCTGCTCCTCCTGCTGCCCCCCTGCTCTGCCCTTTCCTCACTGCTGCCCCCCTGGCTCTTCACTGCTGCCCCCCTTCTCTGCCCCTTCCCCACTGCTGCCCCTCTGCTCCTCCTGCTGCTCCCCTGCTCTGCCCTTTCCTCACTGCTGCCCCCCTGGCTCTTCACTGCTTCCCCCCTTCTCTGCCCCTTCCCCACTGCTGCCCCACTGCTCTTCCTGCTGCCCCCTGGCTCTTCACTGCCACCCCCCTACTCCCTTCTCAGTTCAGTGCTGTTGCTCCCGTTCCCCAACACCCTTTCCCTGTCAGCCCCCAACCCCTGCTGCCGCTCTTCCCAGTCTCCCAGGCACCCCCCCAATCCCCAGTACCTGTCACTGCTTCCCTGGGCTCCCCAAAAACCCTGGGTCCTCCTGCCACTTTCCTGGACTCCCCAACCCCACCCCCATGCCCAAGCCCTGCCACCCCTTCCCTGGACTCCCTGAACCCTCCCCCAAACCCTCCTGGCCATCCCATCACTTTCCCCAACTCTCCGACCCCTCCGCAACCCCCAGTCCCGGCCACTGCTTCCCTGGCCTCCCTGACCCCCCCCAATGTCCAGGCTGACCCCCCACCCCCGGCTCCCTTACATGGCTGCTCCAGATGCCGAGGTCACCTCCTCACTCCAGCCCCAGCCCCAGCCAACTGCCCAAGATGGCCGCCCAGCAACACTGGGGCTCCGGCCTGCCATATGTTCTGGGAAACTCCTGGGAGGGGCTGTCTACTGTATTCTCTTGAGTATAAGCTGAGAACCTGTTTTGAAGCCAATTTTCAGGCACAAAATTTTCGGCTTATACTTGATGATATACGGTAAGCAATAAGCACTAAGAAATAATGTTTAGTTTCAAACAAGAAGTTACTGTATAAGGAGATTATATGCATATCACATAAATCAAAACAAAAAAGGAAGATTTTTTAAAAACAGGAATAGAAGGGGAAATAACTTGTCGATGTGAAGAAATACTTGAATTATTTACTGACATCCCTTGCATATCCATATTAAAGAAGCTCACTATTAAGACTAGGAGATGTTATATAAGTACATCCCCAAGGACAGTATTTAGCTCGCATGAATTCTTGAGACTTACACAAAAGGACTCCTGACCTGAGTGAGAATGGTTATCCTGCCTGGATATACTTCTCTAAACAGTTTACTTTTCATGATACATCTGTATTTTATTCAGTAAAGCACAGCATCTATCTCCCTCATGTCGTAGCAACAACACACATTGATCACTCACTCTTCATTATATGATACGTGGCAAAAGAGTGGAAGATTATTCTGTCACATAAATCTCATCCACTCTTTTCAGTAGGTCCACAATTTTTTATATTGACAGTCAAGCTCATTTAAAATTACTTTCTTCCACTGAAGTACATATAGTAAACAATTAAAGCCCATTAGTGTATTTCACTACATATTTTATCCAAACAGGAGCTAAAAATTATGGTTTACTAGTTCTGCTCTTGGATGTATCTACACCACTGAGTACATTTAAATATTTGTCCCTCTTCTCTCACTTGGACAATTTACAACTAAAAGTTACTCTGTTTCTTTTTGCCTTCTGCACTCCTAGGCTGTGGCGGATCAAGGGGTGCAAGGCGCCTGAGCCTCCCCAATGGTGGTGCCCTCCCCACTGGAGGGCCTCCTGCCCCGCCAGCAGGCCAGCACTGGGTGGGTGGCTGGGAACAGAGGCCAAATGCAGCCTGGCTGGTCGACCCTAGAGGGAGATGGGGCTGACCACCATGCACTGTACAGCTTCCAATGCAGCTTTGGGCCATGCCAGAGCCTGTACTGCTCACACGGCAGTCAGCCGTGCCACTCCGCACAATCGATCAGCCAGGCCGCAGCCAGACAGCCCACCCCCAGCGGTGAAGTGGCCAGCTGAGGGGAAGGGTGGGAGAGCTCAAACTGTCGGCTGGCTTACCCTGCCTCTGGGGGCAGATTGGCTAGCCCAGGGGCAGGGCAGGGCAAGGGCTCAGAGCTGGGCCTCAGGCCAGTTTACTCCGCTCCCATTCTCAGTGCCAGGCTGCTGGCAAGGCAGAGGGGCCCCCACATTGTGGTTGGCCCCTGGGTTCAGGGCTCATTGGCCTGTGTGGTAATCTGCCCCTACTCCTAGGGCCTCTCACTGGGTCTTCCCTTAGTTCACTCCTTCCACAAGGAATAAGTTATTTATTCTACTGGAGCATAAATTAGTAGCAATTTAGAATTAATTTTATTTCCCAAATCTACTTCTTCCTAAATGGAGAAAGTAGATAGTGGCTAAAGCAGGGCTAAAGCTGCATTACAAGTTCAATTAAATAACTAGACATGTCAAATAACAAGTCTTAATTAACTTTATTAAATCAAAGATTAGTCAAAGATTAATAGAGCACAATACAGAAAGGAAGAGTACATAAACTACAAACCCATCTGGAAAGTACCAATATACTAAGGGTGAGAGTTACAGCTTTTTTTACATCACTCCATATCAAATATCTTTTATATGTTTTCAAAGACTTTTTGCCTAGGCTTGAACAGACACTGCAGTAAACAGGACAAAAGTCTGCAGCTTTGACCACAAAATTCCAGAAGTCAACACAACTTTAGAGGCCTCCTTTACCCATCCTAGCATCACACAAAGGGCATGCTAGCTTAGCCTAAGTCAACAAAATTATTTTTGCTGGAATGTCTCAGCCTTAGACTAGAATTAAAATATTTCACATCTTTCCTGGTTAAGCAGCTGGATCATAAGTAAAAAGCATTTTAGAAGAGCTTAATATTAATTAAATCTATAGTTATACTAAAATGTGCATCATATTATACAATTATTGTGTACAATATTGGTCAAACTATACAAATTATGGATTCTGTCTTATCTGGCTCCCAACATATTAGTAAGACAGCAGATCTGTACTAGCCAAATAGCAAAATACCTAATGGCTGACAGACAAGTCTTCTTGTTTTCTCCTACTGTACACAGAGCAAGAGTCATGAAAAGGTTAGAACATTCAACTACAATCCAATTTCACCATGAAAATAAAGTATTCTAAATATAATATACTTATTCTGTTTACATAACCTGTCCTTTTTAATCACACTTCTAGCTACAATATAATTTGATTAATATATTCTGCTTCTGAGCTGAATGCATCTATTTTTCTATTAGGTAGCAAAAAGCAATTTACGGTCCTGGTTAACAGTTTTCCTTGTGAGAGCTATTTTCCTAATATATTTTATTCACAAGGATCAGCTTCACAGACATTGATAAAGGCTATTACTACCTGCTAACTACTCCTTAATAGCTTTTAGCAATATATGTAGTTAAAAGTTTGCAAGATGTTTGGTTTATATTTTATTTTCCATTTTGCATTTGGCCTAGCTACAAATGCCATGGGGCCTTGGCTTATTTCTGTAAACAGTATCCAGAACTAATTCACCCATCAGGGCTTTTGTAATACAATAAATAAATTAATAGCAGAATAACAGGGAGAAGAAAATACAGGAAAAAAAAATGGGAGCATCATGAAATGAAAGTTAATGAGAGAAAAGAAAAAGATGTTCTACACCTTTTTATCAACCCCCATGGGTAATAAGCTAGGGGAAAAAAATCATCCTAATCTTCCTTGCATTTTCATTACAAACATATATATAGTTAAATTAAGTCTAACTGCATAATATAGGCATACACATTAAGTTGATTTTGGTATTAATTAGAGAACACTCTTACTCCTCCTTAGCCCCTTTGAGATAGTTTTCTCTCCTCTTTCCTCCAAATTACAACTTAATATGATCAAGTATTTCCAAGAGGCAGAAAGGAAGAACTCAAATTATGAGCTCCTGTGTACCATGGTAAATGTACTAGAGCCAAACAACAAGCTGCTGTCAAAGAAACAAAGAACAGAACAGGAACAACATTCAGCCTAGTGGTTTAAGCACAGAACTAAAGTTGTAGTTCCATGTTTGCTACGGAACCACTATATGGCCTTGGGCCAATTGCAACTTCCATTTACCTCCATTTCCATTCCTATAAAAGAGATATAATATTTACTTCACATAATTACTATAAAATAAAGAATGAATGAATGTTTTTAAAGCCCATTCAGATCATTACAAAATTACACATAAACAAAATACATTACATATGCAAATATTCAAGTGTGAGCATCAACCAAACTGTATATTCACACATTATACTGTGAGGCTGTCATGTTTAGCTTTATACTATTTTAAAATTACAGATTACTGAAAAAAAAAACCACACCTGTTTTGACCATCAACCCATTATCATTCCAAATAATCCAATCACTGTTTAATTACAGCTAAAATATTCCACTGAATCTTTAAAGAATCATAGAAATGTAGAGCATGAAAGGACACCAAAATATCATAAAATTCATGGTCAAGTGTTGTGCCAAAACCAAGTATACCAAGCTCATCCTTGACAGATGTTCTTAGAAACATTGACAGGGATTCCACAATTTCCCTTGGAAGCCTATTAGGCCACTTAGCTACCCATAAAGTTCAAATACTTTTCAAATATCTAATCTAAATCTCCTTTCCTGTAGACTAAACCTACAATCAGAGGACATGAACAACAAATGACAGCAATTCTCTGTATAGCATAGCAATCCTTAACATCTTTATAAATCATTAGGTTCCCTTCCCACTACCAACCTTGTCTTCTCAAAAATAAATATGTCCAGATTTTTTTTAACCTCTTCCGCATAGATCAGATTTTTGAAAGATTTTTGTTATTCTCCCCTACTCTCTCTCCAATTTGTCAATGTCTTTCTTAAAGTATGGTGCCCAGAACTGGACTCAGTACTCTAGCTTCACCAGTTCTGAGTGGAATGAGACAATTATCTCCCATGTCTTACATAAGACACCTCTGTTAATACATTAGCCTTTTCACAACTGAATCCCACTGTTGACTCATATTCAATGTATAATCCATTTTAACCCCCAGATCCTTCTGCATCCCTACCACCCAGCTGACTATCCCCTTTATTTTGTTGCTGTGCATTTGATTGTTTTCATTCCTAAATGCAGTCATTAAACCTGTCCCTACTGAATTTCATCTTGTTTAAGTTTGGCCATTTCTCAAATTTTTCAAGATTGTTTTCAATCCTAATACTTGTCTTCAAACTGTGTGCAACCATTCTCAGTCTATTGTTATTGGCAAATTTTAAGAGCGTGCCTCTACTCATCTATCTAAGAAGTTAATGAAAATATTGAATAGTACTGAGACTAGGACAGATCACTAACGATCTCTACTAGATCCGTCCTAACAGACAGCAAAGCACTGATAATTTTATTTAGCCATTTATTTATAAGGTTAAAAAAAGTCAGAAATTGTTGGTACTTTAGATTTGACTACAGTATGCAAGTTTAAGAATTTACTAAAGCTATTATAGTATTTCAGCAGACAAAGCTTGAATACCAAAGGTTTTATAAACTCCAAAAAGCTAAAATATCAAGACTATTTGTTCATTTTTAAGATCAGGGAAAAGATTAATTATGCAAGGAGATGAGATACAAACTTCAAAATCCAGTACTTATTGGGGTAATGACACTTTTTGGCTGATCTCATTTCTCACAGTTTACTATCATTACTAATGAATTCTATCACAGTATTCACAAGAGAATCTACAGTCAGAGATACAGTGCATCTGTGAAACTGGAAACAGTAACTATATTTAATTTAAAAACTGAAAAGTATTGATCATAAAAGCAAAAGTTCCTGTTTGATCATCCCACCACAGGTTAGGGAAAGGACAACAGCCAGGGTCTGTAATGGTATCTGTATGTTTTTTATATAGATCAGAAGTTTCTCTCCTCCTTTTTACAATACTTCTGTAATGACCAGAGTATGGTTGGTTACAGTCACTGATATAATCTTAAAATTTTGGTGTATCTGTCTCTGAAAGAAAAGCTGTATCATGCATAGGATTAGGTTATATTGAGAACACAGCATTAGCTAATTTATTGCTAAACGGATGGATCAAATCCAACCAGTGTTATTGACAAACCAATAAAAGAGTACTCTAAAATACGCTTTCACAAAAATACTGTATGGTATTGATTGAAGACAGCTCCAAGACCAATAAACAAGGACAGAAACGGAAAATGAACTCTTACAAAAAATGTTGGTGTTTTTGTGAGTTGGTTGGGGAAAAAAAGTATTTCATTTTAAAACAACCAACATTAAAACTTGCTGTAGTACCTAACTATTTAAAAATGATTCAGGAACATCTTTACAAAATATATGAATTCTATCTTAAAGATGTGCATCCCATGACAGAAGGTAAAACATTTTCAGTTTCTTTCAGGAATTAATTTTAATAAACAAAGTTATTCTCTCTCTTCAGAAAAATTGTCATGTGAATACTGACAAAGATCAGTGTAACACTCACTGAAGGTTTAATGGAAAGCCTGGTCCAGTATAAATAAGTGAAATAACATATTAGTAATGCAGACAGAGAAAACAAGCCATGCCTCAGAATGGCTGCTAGTCATAGCAATATGACAAGATATGTGACCTCGATGCAATTCTTAAGGACATATCAAAACGGTATTGCCATGGAAACAGGATCATGCTTTGCAGACAGTTATTAAAGACATGTTAAGTAGACCCAAATCTTTCATAGAATCATAGGGTTGGAAGGGACCTCATAGGTCATCTAGTCCAACCCCCTGCCAGAGGCAGGACCACTCCCACTAAACCATCCCAGTCATGGTTTTGTCCAGCCAGGCCTTAAACACCTCCAAAGACGGAGACTCCACCACCTCCCTTGGCAGCTCATTCCAAGGCTTCACCATTCTCCTAGTAAAAAAAGTTTTTTCTAATATCCAGACTTTGATATGTTGCCTTTATAGTTAGACAATTCAGAGTATATGTGTTTGTATTTAAATGTATGTTGGTTATAGGTTTAACAATTTTATCTAATGTGCTTGCAGATGCTAAAATCCTGCTCAAGTCTCATAATGCTTCATTACCATATTTTACTGATTTAGAGCTCAAAAGAGGATATCATCGTTTTGATTGGACTTACTGTTTAACATTACTGTCTTCATTTCTCTTTGAAACTTGTAAATCCACACAGTAAAATACCTGTGAAATATACTGGCAGTTTGTCTTAATATTTTGCATGGTTATTGTTGATTGTAGCATCAGAGAAAGGCACCACTGAGCAGAGATCGATTTGGGTATGTCTACACTGTAAGTTTAAGTAGACTTAAAGCCCCTTAAGTCAACTTAAACAAAGCCCTGGCCACAATGAGGAGCTATTAAGTTGACTTAAGCATTTGCTTAAGTCGACTGAACTCTCACTTGTAAAGTCGACTTAGCAGATAAGTCAACTTTACTAAGTTGACTTAAGCCAACGTAGTTCAGGAGTTCACTTAAGTCGACTTAATTGGCCTCCTAGCTATTTGAAATATTGCGATAGGGGCTGGAAAGAAGGCACAACCCAGTAGGGAGCATTCCCAGGTGTGTGCAAGACATCCATACTCCCCGTGTCTTAGCCTCAGCCCCATAGCCCCGTATCCTATGACTAAAACCCAGGTTGCCTTGCCCCAACCTGATCCAGAATCTGCCCCCACCCACTTCTGAGCCCGACCCAATCCGGCATCCTTCCCCTTCTCAGCCCAACCCCCTGTGTCTCTCCCCTTGCCCATCTCCAACCTGACCCCACATCTCTCACTGTTCTCAGCCCGACACTGCATGTCTCCCCCTTTTCCAGCTTGACCTGATCCAGCATCTTTCCCCCCTCTCCAGCCCGACCCCTCATGTCTCCCCATTCTCAGCCTGAAACCGCATGTCTCCCCATTCTCAGGGTAACCCTGCCTGGCTTTCCCCTTGTCCTTCTCAACCCGACTCTGCCCGTCTCTCCTCTTGCCTTCTCAGTTTGACCCTGCCTGCCTTTCCGCTTCTCTGCCCAAACGTGTGTGTCTCCCTTTCTCAAACAGACCCCCCTGATATTCTTGTAAAGCAAACAAGGAGCCTAGAGACACTGTTTAAGACTAACGAAAGTATTTATTGGCTAAGCTTTCATAGGAGAAAATCCCACTTCCTCACATAGTTTGAAGATAGGGGAACTTACAAACAGTAGGAAATAAATGCAGGGGGGTATAAGACATAGGATCAGATCACACTGTAACAGCAAATCAAAGCGGCTGTTAAGATTCAAACGCTGGGAAACAGCACATAAGAAAGAAAGAAGTTGCTATTTCTTTTAGATTAGATTGTGTGAAAGCAGTCATGATTTAATCCTATGGACTTTTTTCCCATTACAACAGGTGATTTGATTTCACCTTCCTATATGTGCTGTGTCCCAGCGTTTGAGTCATAACAACTGCTGCGCCCTGCCCGTGCACTGGCAGTTTGCCCTGTCATACCAGGTCCAGAGCCCGCAGAGTCGGGGCAATGCATGGAGGGTGTGAAGTGCTGTGCTGGCACATTGCTGGGCCACAGCAGGCTCCCTGACCTCCTTGTTGCCACACACAGTATGGAGGGTGGTGTGGTCACTCACTTCTTGTAGTAAAGGAGTGTCCGGGACAGAGGGGCACTTCTACTGTGGTGCACTGTGGGCCAGCTACCCACAATGCACCACTCCTAGGGTGACCTAGCAGCTGCCAGTCTGGATGTGGGCACTCTCGTGGCATTTTGAGTGTGGACACTCTAAGCTGACTTAATACGGTCTACTTTAAACCGGCTTAACTAAGTCCTGTAGCGTAGGCATAGCCATTGTTAGCTCACTTTTGTGAAAGCCCATGAGGCGGAGCTACCTGTTAGCACCCAGTTTGCTTCAACAATAAAAGAAGCTACTGCTGCTTTTTCATCTCAGATCTGCTTAAGACTTTGACATGAAACATCTAAACTACATGTGTGCCTTGGACTTACCCTAGAATTCTCATGGAAGAATTTGAACAGATGCTATCTCTGGACTGCCTGTTGGACTATAAATAATCTTTTAAACTGATTCTAGAAAAAAGACTTCTAATAAACCAGCAGCTGCATTGTCTCTCCTATGAAACAGACCTAAGGACTTACATATGTGTATCTAATCTTTTATCTATAGCAACATTCTTCTTTCTTTGTTACTTTTTAATATTAAAGCTTTTAATTTTTGTTACTGAAAGATAGGCATCTGTATTTTTATTAAGTGAGATCTAAGATTCATATTGATCAGGTGATCACTGTTCAGTTCTCTGGGAACCTAACATTATGGTGAATCTGGGTTTCAGTAACCACTCACTATGTTACAGTAGGCTCTTTGATGAGGGCTTACAGCTGGAATGCTTAAAGGAGAGTGTATTTGACTTCTGATCATAATTGTGGTATTATAGAAGCTGGTTTGCTATTGGCTTTGTGAATATAATTAATGAATGGATTGAGAATTTCAGGATTTGCCTGCCCTATTATACTTTGCAGTCTGTCCTGAGTTGGCTTTCTCAACATGGCCCATCATAAGCACCAGAGTCGCATCAGTTTTAAACAAAAATAAAACCAAACAACCACCTACTGAAGTGATGCACCTTCCTGTGACTAGCAAAGACACTGTCTTCAGAAGGAATTTAAAATTTCCTGCTTCCAGAACTGCAAGAGAATAGATTCATTATATAGGTAACTTGCTTAGCTGTTGAATATGAGTGCTAGCTAGCCTAATTACAGGCAAATTCTTCATTTTTTGAATGCCCCAACAAGAGTTGTAGAAGCCATTTAACACAAAGCCCTTCTGAACTGAAACAACTGGAACAAAGACCAGGTATATTTTGTGTTCTAGGCCCAGTAACATGAGAGTAAAATAATTTATAAAGAAACTGAAAAACAAGCAACAGTCAGTATTTTCAAAATGCCAAACTATTGACATAAAAACTGAATTTATTATCCTCTACCTATAAATTTTATTTTCAGCTTTCTGGTACTTGCACACATGCACAACCATGTTGGATTTCATGCCTTAACATCCCTATTTATAGGATGTGCATCACTAACAGATTACAAATCTCACTTCCTCTGCAAACCCTCTGATCTAGAGGACATTATGTATTTTGATTCAATATTAATTGAATACTGATCCATTAAATACTTACAAAGAGCTACTATTCAGTGCTTGAAAAGTATGTTAGTTTGTACTCTCCCTAACTGAGGGATACACACACACACACACACACACACACACCAATGAAGAATGCAAATATATACACAAAAAGAAGAGTTCAAATTAATGTGTCAGTCAAGCAAAAACATTATTTACTTTTTGTAAGATGTCAACAAATATACTATTTTTATGAGTTCTATTGATTTCAAAGAACTTTGGAACAGGGCCATAAAATCAGAATGGAGATGAGTATTATGCTTGTCCGTTTCATCATAAGATGACTTTTTAAATTATAATTAGTCAGCTAATTGCATATTCTTTGTTAACCTACCTGTACATATCTTTCTGATTTATTTGAAATCTTTTATCCTTGTGATATTTCTGTTTATAGGAGGAATACAGAAAGTGTTTTTTTCTTTTTCATTATATTTGCCTATCTCAGATAACCAATGCAAACACTATATAACCAGAAGAGCTAAGTGTCAAAAGGCAAATTGTATACAATCATTACATTTATTCTAAATCTCAGAACTACAACAAATAGCTCTTATCTAATAGCTATGCATTTAGGCACACTTCTATAAAGATTTACACATATAAGTAAAGGTTGTCTTCAAAGAGATATTGACTAGGTAATGGCAAATACTCATCTAAGAATATACAAGACTGAGGATTTATTAGGTAAAAAGTAACATTTAAAACAGACTAACAATTTTAACTGGAGATTGAGTCATTTTACTCCAGCTCTTCAATTAACTTACAAAACCATGCATTTCCCCTCCACCCCCAAGTCACTTTTCCTAAAGAGGCATCACACAGCGGGGGGGGGGGGGGGATTATGTTCCTTTGTTATCTCTACAAATGTAGAGATATGTTTCTGGATTTTCTGCTGTGTTTTATTTTATTTTATTTTGGTTCAGAAATAAGCATTTATTAAGCATTTGGGAATAACAAATGACATGAACTAAAATGAACTTTTTGACATTTTCTCTGTCAAAAACAGACTTTTTTCATTCACATAGATTTTCCCCTGGACATAAGCTATTTGAGATCCATAGCCTTGGGTGCATAATTTGAAGTGTGTACATACACAGCCCTTTCTGTGGAAGTCTTAAATTACTAAGTTAGTGAGCTACTCTATCTACAGATACAATTTTAGCTGTTTTGTTCCCCTAGACTCCCTACTAGGATAGAAGGTCACAGGTCACTTAGCATATCGCTTTGGGGGCTGGGATGCCACAAATGGATTTTGACTATGCTGAATTGTATGTCACAGCAGTTTCTCCCCTGTACAAAAACTCTGTCTATAAATTAAACTAATAAAATAAACACATCAATATAACAAATTGCATTTCCCCCCTCCATTGACAATAAATCTCTAGAACTACTTCTATTTGATGACTCCATCAAAGTATAATTTTTAAAGCAAAATTCTCCTAGCAGAGTTTAGGCCTTCTTTGCTGAATGTGATTTTTTGAGGAATATGAGAGATCCTATTTTTTAATAGTGAGTAAACAAATGCATAAGTAGAAGAACAACTAGTTCTCTGCCATGAAGAAAGTGGCAAATGCTTTCCATCTGGGATGTGCTCTGTTTTCTAAAAGGCAGCTTACCTGGGCCCTATGGAATTTAACATCATTGTCTTGAATAGCTATCAGTAACATCTATTCATTACATTGAAAAAAAATCTGTGTTCAAAACATAAAGCAATTTCATATTAATGGTCATAGCTATAGTTATACGGAGGTCAAACCTGGTTAACTCAAGGTTGTCTTTCAAAAGAACATCATCATCAACAAAATATAAGTTAGCCAGACCAGCGTAAACTTACCCAAGGCATTATCAAGAAGAGAACTGAATTCAAAGTGGCATTATAGGTTGACTGAAGGTTACATTTTGTTTTCTTATAATGAACAGACAGACACTTTGTTGTTAACATACAGAAGTAGAGCAATCTTAGTTCAAACTAATGAGCATCAGCTGACACAGATTTCAACTTACTGATTGATACCATATAAAAACAAAACAGAGATCTTGATATAAAAACAAAAAGTTTCTTTGGGGAGGGGGGCAGATCACCTCTGTAGAGTGGTAATGGTAGTTTCTCAAGAATGCATTTCTGCCTTTGGTGCTCAAGAATTATGGGATCTTTTGCATTTTTGAAAGAAAAGTATCTAAGTCTAAGTTATCAAAATCATTTGCATGAACAGAGAACTAAGGATGCCTGAAATGACTATAAAAAGTACAACAAATTAATTTTAAATGGGTAATTTATATTTATCTTTCCTGAACAAACACCATAAAAGAAGAAAAGCGTGTTACTTTGTTTCTAGCATATACAGGCTAAGTTTGGTTGGTTTATAAATAAGTAAATCAGGAGAAAGTATTGCATAAAAACACCGAGGGTTATCTGTGTTGCACAGTATAGTTCTATATATTCTCCACTGCATAGGAAAGAAAGGAATATGGCTTAATCAGGAGATTTTCAACAATCTAAACATAAAGAGTCCTACAAAAAGTAGACTAGGTCAAATTACAAGGATGCGTATAAATAAATAACATAGTTATTTAAGGGAAAAATTAGAAAGGCCGAAGTACAAACCAAGATTAAACAAACTGAAGGCATAAAGACAACAAAACATTCCTTAAATATATAAGAAACAAGACGATGACCAAGGACAGCCTAGGACCATTATCAATGATGCAGGAAAAACCTTAGAAGAAAATGTGGAAATGTCAAAGCAACTTACTGATTTCGCTGTTTTAGTTGTCACAAAGAAGGTTGGTGGTGACTGCATGCCTGATACAGTGAAAGGCAGTAAAAATGTGTGATAGATCGGAAGCTAAACTCAGAAAGAACAAGTTAAAAATTAGACAAGTTCAGAGGTCTTTACGTCACCAGGGCCTGATGACATGCACTCTAGAAATACTCAAGAAGCTGACTCAGGAGATACCTGAGCTATTGGCTATTATTTTTGAAAAGTCATGGAAGACTGGAGAGATCCCAGAGGACAGGAAATGGGCAAATATATGCCCATCTGTAAAAAGGGAAATAAGGGTAATCCAGGGAATTACAAACCAGTTAGCTTAACTTCTGTACCAGGAAAGATAGGGAAGAAAATATTAAGCAATCAGTTTGCAAACTTTAGAAAAGAATGAG
Organism: Podocnemis expansa; assembly: GCA_007922195.1. Classification (NCBI taxonomy): domain Eukaryota; kingdom Metazoa; phylum Chordata; order Testudines; family Podocnemididae; genus Podocnemis; species Podocnemis expansa. The sequence goes on along the minus strand of ML682018.1, from coordinate 7,800,772 downwards.
GTGTTTTGTGATAGTCAGCATGAAGTTGTCAAGGAGAAACTGTGTCAGATCGAACCTTATAGCTTTCCACAACTGGGTAATAAGCCTTGTGGACAGAAGGAACGTGGCAGATGTGGTATTTCTAACCTTTAGTAAGGTTTTTGCTACAGTCTCACAACACCTTCTCCTTAACAACTAGGGAAGTATAATCTAAATCAGAGATATCAAAAATGCAAGGTGTCCAGTCAGCTGTCGCTTGCACTTTGGGAGCTGGCCCAGCTGGCACTGGGAGCGGGCCTGGCAGCCCAAGCATCAGACAGAAGCTGTGCTCTGTGCAGCACACTCACTGCACCCCTTGACAGGCTGGTCGGCCCCAGGGGGTAAGGTGGGCCCACCAAGCCATCCCTGGGGGGTGGGTCCAGGGACAATCAGCTTCTTGGAGCCTCTTCCTCCCTCTGCACTGGGGGGCGAAAGGTGGGGTGGCTCAGAGGGTTGCTGCTGATGGCAGTGGGGGGAGGGCTACAGCAGCATGTCCAAATGGCCTTATTTCAAAATAACCATTTCGAAGTAACAGCTGTTTTGAAATGATGGTTATTATTTCGAAATAACGGATCCTGTCATTTCAAAATAAGAAAACATCGTGTGGACCTAATCCCTTGTATTTCAAAATAACCAGTGTTATTTTGACATAAAAGAGATGTGTAGACATGCCTATACAGATTGGGCAATGGCTGCCTAGGAAGGAGTACCACAGAAAGGGAGCTGGGTGTCATAGTGGACCAAAAGCTAAATGAGTCAGCATAACACTGCAAAAAAGAGAGAGAGCAATTTAACAAGAGCATTTCAAATAAGACACAAGAAGTAATTCTTCCACTCTGCTCTGCACTGATTAGGCTTCAACTGGAATATCGTGTCCAGTTCTGGGTGCCTCATTTCAGGAAAGATGTGGACAAATTAGGGAAAGTCCAGAGAAGAGCAACAAAAATATTTAAAGGTCTTGAATATTTGACTTACAAGAGAAGATTGAAAGAACTGAGCTTGCTTTGTCGGGAAAAGAGGAAGCAGAGAGGGGGCATGATAACAGTTTTCAAGTCCCTAAATAGTTCTTACAAGGAAGGGGGAGAAAAATATTCTCTTTAACCACTGATGATACAACAAGTAGTAATGGGCTGAAACTATAGCAAGGGAGATTTAGGATGGACAGTGTGACTAGCCACTGAAATAAGTTATCTAGGGAGGCTGTGGAATCTCCATAATTGGAAATTTTAAGAGCAGGTTAGACAAACACCTGTCATGAATGGTTTAAGACGATACCCTGCTCATGCCATGACTGCAGCGAACTAACTCAACGGCCTCTCATGGTTCCTTACAGTTCTAGGAGTCCATGGTGAATAGAACAACAGAGTTAAAGTGATATTGTGTTAAGGTTGTGGGCATATTATCAGTTGTTTGGGTATTATCTTTCAAAAACTAATTAAAAATAAAAGCTTCGGGCATTCAGAGTTAAGGTTGTACTTTTACAAGGCACAAATTCACTTTCAAACAAGTACTATGACTTTAACTGACCTGAAACATAATACTCTTATAAAGGATCAAGTACTGCACAATTTATTTTATTTTATTTTTTACAGTTGTGATTAAAGATGTCTATTTTATTCATTTATTTTGGGTACATGGCATAGGAGGGTGTTCTTTCTTCCTCCCTTTTACAGAATTTGTTTTATGAATGATGTGATTTTTATTACAGTTCTGTTTTTGTTTCTTTGTTTTAATGAACAAGACAAAATTTTATAGAGGAATTGTGTTTGACTCAACCTCATTTATGGGCACAAACCATATTAAAATTAAAAACTACTTAAATTCTGCTCTTCTCTTTAGCATTACTGAACTATTCCTTTATGCACTCATGTTATTATGAATTCATGCTTTTACCTTCTCATTTTTAAGTCTTTAAAAGAATCCCAGAATAGATCTTCTTAGAAAATGTTTCCTATCACCAATACCAAAAAATACAAATGTAAGCTGTGGTCAGATCCTCACATGGTGAAAACTGCCACAGTTCCATTGAAACAGCTGGAGAATAGACTCTTAGTATCTGAGATAATATGATAGAAAACATATTTACAATGTATTCTCTTGAGAAGCAAGGATAAAGTAAAATCTCAAAATGGACATATTGCCTTTGCCGATCAAGCACTTAGACTTTGCTCTCATCTAGGTCCTTAAGATGGTCTGGCTGGATGCTGAGCATACATCTGTCATTGTTAATCTTATTTCATCACCAACGATTCTGGAGACCACATATTCACTCATGCGCATACTTCTAAAATGTCTATACCTAAAAGGGCATTGAAACCGAACCATTGTTGATGGAGGCAGTTTCTGGGCTTGAACACTAAGGCTGTGTTCAGACGAGAGTTTTATTTCGAAACAACAGCCGTTGTTTCGAAATAAAATTTCTTATGTCCACACGACATTCCGTTATTTCAAAACAACAGGACCCGTTGTTTCGAGATAACAGCCATTATTGCAAAACAGTAAAACCTCACTTGAAATCGAAATAGCCATTGTTTCAAAATGGCTGTTTCGAAACAACAGTGTTCGGACACGTTGTTTTGAAACAACACCATTGTTTCAAAACAACTGTTTCGAAACATCATGTCCGAACGGCCTTATTTCGAAATAACCATTTCAAAGTAACAGCCGTTTCGATAGCAGGCTTTCCCTTAATTCAAATTAACATTTTCTTAATTCAAATTAACCTATTTTGAAATAAGGACTTTACTTCGAAATAACTCATTTCTAAATAACTTAGTTTGAAATAACAGTTTAAGTGTGAAAATAGCCTAATATCCTCAGTGCTCATCTCATCCTGGCATTTGATATGGAGAAGCTGCCAAAGACAAGGAAAATCTGAACTGAAGCATTATAGTACTCCATTTGCCCTTGCTGATGCATCTATCCAAGCAAGGTGCATCTACACAAATCTAAATTTGTATTTGTATTCCATGGCTGTTGCAGGTTTCTCAAGTTTGACATCTTTCTCTCCCTAACTATAAAATTCTTTAGAGGTAAAAGACATTTAATGGACTGATGTGTGGTGGCAGGTTTAGCTTTGTCTGAAAAGATTTTGTTTTCTTATAAAAAGGAACTTTCAAGACAAAGGAAAAGAAAACAGTTCCATGTTATTAGGTCTTCTGGTTACAAAATTTTAGTCCTGCTCCTGCATACCCAATACAGAAGCCCCAAACACTTTCTTCTCATACTCCTTTTTCTGCCTCTCTAATGCCCTCCAATCACCTACAATTAAGAATTAAGGTTCTCTCCCCACATTTTCTATTCCATGACTCAAAAACAAAGAGAACCAGGAAAAAGATGCTCCACTTCGTGCACCCCACAAATCAGCTGGTAAGCATCATGGCATGGCAGATGGAACAAGGAAGGTGTTCCACTTTCCCATTATAATGCCTCCCCATCCCACAACTTTAGAAAGCCTTATTGGTCTTGTCATATTCAACCAACCACTCAGGCAAGTCAGTTCTGCTGATCTATATAGTCTCCTAAATCTGCTGGATCAGACATGGACACAATTTGAGATGGAACACTACACAAGCTGGGCGCTTGGCAGACTGTTTCTGGTTCAGACCCTAACCAATTCCCATGTGTGAGGCTGGGAAAGAATTTTTTTTCCAGATGAGAGTGGCTGTGACCTTTATGCTTTTTGTCATCCTCAGCAGAATGGGGTGCAAGTTGCTTGCCAGGGTAACCCTAGGTACATCTCACTCAGGTCCCTGTCCTTGCACTGGCTGCCCGCACTGATGTGCCTCATTCCCACCCTGTCTCTGCCTATGGCACACATCAGTTTCATCAGTGGGAATGGAGGGGGAAGGGCTGTAAGGAGGGAATGGTTGTCATGTGAATAAGGGCATTTTTCAGAGCTGTTCCTTTAGAACCAAAAGCAGATGATGAGGGTTAAATGCATCTGTGGGGCCATAACATAACCATTTCTGGTACTCTCATCAGAAACTGCTGAGTTCACAATTTATGAGGTTCTTTGCAGAAGACTTTTTCTCCTCCTTTTTAGGAAATTCTTTCAGAAAAGCTGTTTGCTGGGACTGCATCTGCAAGAGGTACAATGACAACTGACAACTGTGTAAAAGTAGTTTAGGCAAATGGTACTTGCTAGTTCCTGTGATATGAAAAACAGAAATCTGTGTGTTCAGAACAGCTGTATAAAAAGAACAAAGTTGTTTCTAATGGTGCCAGGGGCAACAAACAGGCCACTGACCAGGCAAGAGGGTGAGGTAAGCAAAGAAAACAGCAAATGCAACTTCTGGGGTTTTTTAGGTGTGAAGAGCAACCAAGGAGCAGAGACCTTCCAGTTCATTTATAGGAACAGGCCAGAAAGAGTGCATTACAGAAGATGAGTTCATTGGGAGAGCCATTTATTTTTTGGAAGGGGTAACAACCCCAAACTGGTTTAGCTCTCCATTCTTTAAAGGTTATAAAGAATTGTTCTGGAAGAACTGGGAACAAATAATAGTTTGGGAGAGTGCCTAGTGTCAGATTCAGATCCACCACATAGTTTGGGCACCACCATTTGGATTCTGGGGACAGCAGGGTGCCATTCTATTGGTTCCATGCTCTGCACAGTTCCCGCCGCCAGTCAAACATATTATAAACTGGAGTGGATGCTGGAAAGCAGGTTTTCCTATACTCAGTTCTGAGCCACCTCTTACTATGTTTCCTGAGCTGGTCACCAACCTCAGCAGTTTTCATTGCTGCCAGCTATTTTGCTATTTGCATGGTCATTCCTGTTACTTTTACTTGAACTCATCATTTTTGTGGCCTCCTATAAGAAATTTACCAGTAATTGACTGTGAGTTCTCAGCTATGAATGAGCACAATTCGCAAAAGACTTCATCTTTGTAGTCTTCACTGTAAACGCAAAAGGCTTGCTGAAGGTATGTTTGCAGCTCAGTTGTAAGAACATAATAGATGGGTTAATACCAACTGATCTGCTGTATTTAACCAAAGCGGAAGGTGACTTCCATTGTCACCGGAGTAAATTAGACATTCTTGGAATAAAGTGGGGAAGGAAGTTAATCTATGAGATTGTGGGATACTTTTCATGGACTACCAGGAACTGATTCCATGGGGACAGGGGTGGGGATGGGGGAATGCAAGGACGCTGCTTCTCTAGTGCAAAACAACAGTACGCGAACCCTTTATCCTGGCTTGTCTTAGGCTCAAAGACTCCAGCTAACAATTCAGGAAGTGAAGTTATTTTAACAGTTCACAAACACCTGTTAGGGTTATTAGTCCATTGCTTGCTACACATGCTTCACTTTATAAAGACTTTTATGCATCTACAGTTGCCAATAAAATATGTGATTAATGAACTTCTTCAGTTCCAACAAAAGAAAGTGCTTGAGGGAAAAGAATGCCCTAATCCAACTTCACACTAAATATGCAGGTTTTAGTGAAAAACAAATCATTAGGGGTATTATGTTTGTTATTTTAAAACTATTCATGTTAAAATCTGATAAATATATTGCAGATTAAGGTAAAAAGGGGAAAAAATAAAGACCCTGAGCTTCTTGGAGCATTACACCATATCCCTTCTCTTTTTAACAAGAATCCATAATTGACATCTTATGACATTGCCATTCTGAAACTATTAGACAGACAATAACAAAGTTAAATGGCTTTTAATTAAGACAGTCACACTCATACTACAAGGTTGGAATACTTAAGTTTTATTCCAATTAGATATTTTCTTATTTTATAATAATTCATATTATAATTCATATATATATATGCATTTGTCCCCAATTCATCTGAAAACATTGAACAGATGAGAACTGATGAAAGAATAAAAAGGAACATTGTTACTTTGATAAGATAATTAATTAAATATACAAACTATAAAAGATATTTAATATAAAGCCTCCAGCTATTCAATGAACATTAGTATTTAATTACTACATTTTAAAATCATTTTATCAGTTTCAGTCTAACTTCACTTCAGGTCATAACTGGTGGCAAGAAGGATCTAATTTACAATACTGTAATTCATTAGCTAACTTGTCTTATTATAATTAGGAAATGCTACACCAAAAAGTGATCTTCTTACACATGTAAGCCCCAGCTGAGCTATGTATTTAAGCACATGCTGAAGTGCCTTTTTGACTTGGACTCTTGCAGGTCACAAATTCAGAACAAGAAACCTAGTGATTAAGTTAACTTGAAGATAGAATTATCAGCACAAGTTCTGTTCCAAGGTAGGTCAACTTCTATGTAGCAATACAAAAAACTGAAATATAGAATGAGGTGGGTTTTTTGTATTTTTTTTTTTTAAATTGGGGATAGTTTAGCATGTGGCTTAAAACTAAAATTAGATCTTTCAGACCAGGCTAGTAAAAGCTTGGGAAAAAGTCTTGTGAGAGATATAGTTATATATTTAAAAATTGCTACTATACTGCCTTTTACATCAAGAAATCCCAATAATATCTGCTTCCAATTAACCTGAGCAAACTCTTTATACTCAAAATAAGCTAATTTCTTTACCTTTGTATCAACCAGACTATAGTTACTCTTTGATTAATTTTATCACTTTCTAGTTCTCTATTTGAACCAGTTTGTTTCACACACACCATATATTTTGATATCCATGTAGATAAATTGAAGAGGTATGTGAAATTATTTTGCTCATGTAGATTTCATTGCCTCATCTAATCTCTAACAATCTATCTTTCTCAGGAATATTAAGAAAACCCCAAGCCTCTGGACAACTTCAAGGAATAAAAACAAAACTAAACATTCTGCCAATATGTAGGTGGATCTTCAAAGTGTCTGACGAAGTGCGATCTTCTCACACAAAAGCTCATATGATAAATAAATCAGTCTTTAAGTGCCACAAGACTTCTTGCTTTTTTTGCTTTACTAGACTAACACGGCTATCCCTTTGGAACTCAATAAAAATAAGTTACAGTGGAGGTCAAACTGTGTTCAGTCTTTGACCGGGAGAGATTAAAAAAAAATCAAATAGGAGTTCTGTACCAATCCAAAGCCAGAAACCCTCCCATTTTAATCAAGAGGCTCACACATACAGAAGACAGAGCTAAAGAAGTCCCATTGTTAATGATCAATGTTCAGAAGTAGAGCAGGGTGAAATTTTCCATGCAATGCTTCCCACATCCCAACTCCAGAAAACACAGATTCAAGTCAGCCAAAAACAATGTGTAAATTCGGACACATTTGCCAAATAGTTTCAGTATATGTCTTCACTAATTTCACAGATTTGCCATCAGATCAATTTATCTGGAACAACTGAGTAGAAGTGAAGACCCACTAAATTGATCCAGAAGGTGACTCAACAAATAAATAAATAAAAAGCTTAGCGCTGAGTCAATGGATGGGTGGATGTATATCTCCCATTGGCACAGGACAGCTGAGATGCCATGCATAAGAGGATTCAGGAAGTCAATGTAAGTTACTCAAGCTACTCAATATAGCTTGAATAACTCCTGTCAAAGTCCTGCTGAATTTCACACTAAGTATAGAGCAGGCCTCAGTCAACTAAAACAAAACAAAAACAAAGCAAAAAGAAAAAAAGTTTAATGTCAATATTTTCTAAATGAAGCATGTTATTTTGAATAAAAGTGTTTTTATATACTTTTACCACAATTTTAAAAAAGGGCCACCCCAACGCCAAAAAGATTTTTTGACTGAAATCTTGATTAGTCAGTTCAGTCAAAAAAAACCAACCAAACAAATAGTGGTTATTCACACAGTCCATAAGAAGCCCAGGTTCCTTGCCTTCTGTTTTAGCTACTGCAAAGTAAGAAATGTTAGTACCATACTCCAATGTTCCATGGATCTGGTTTGTAGGCTTTGCCTAACAGGGATCTTCAGTATAAAAAGGTCCAACCAGACAAGTTTCTGTAAGCAAAAAGAATTGTCCTGTCTTATTTTCCACAGCCCTCTTCAAACACTTCTTACTGTAGTTCTACTGTGTTTACTGAAAATAAGCAAGAAAGTGGAAACGCCTCCCTTGAAGTCTCTTTGAGGATGCAAGAAATGCGGTGTGGGTGTCCGTGGGTATGGAGCAGCCGTTTCCCCCATTCTTCCACCAGTTTTATGCTGTTCACTCTTCAGACTCTTTACAATAAAGAATCATACTGCCTACCTCTGATTCTATCCATAACTTTCCCAAGCAAAAAATACTAAAATACTACAATTCTTTAGTCTCAGTGCTACTACAGACTTCTGATTAAATGATGTGAGATTGACCTGAACCTTATTAATTTTACTGTATTCCATTTGGCAAAGCTCTGTGCAGTAGCAAGGCCCCTAAGTGGTCTGCTTGAAAACTCAGGAAGTGACACTGATCACTTTACACAAACAGCTTATATTTGAAAAACTACTTTGTAATTATAAGCACTTATTTTAAACAAAATGTTAAATTCTTGCCTGAACTGATTATGCAGACTTCTGTGCATCTTTTGACTCACCAGAAAAAACCTTCCTGCTCACTATGGGTCATGAATCTTTTTAAACTCAATGGCTATATCTACATGAGCCCAAGGAAGTTCAAACTTGTTAGCTTGAACTAAGTTCACAGTTAGTTCAAACTTACCGCAGGCAGCCCAGCCCTGTATCCCCAGCTGGGGTCAGGGCTGGATTAGGCTGCTGCCACTGTGGGACAACGGTGCTGGGACTCAGGACACGTGTCCACCACTACTCCCACTTCCCCAGGCTGGTGCCAGTGAATCTCTGCTCTTCAGTCAAAACTAACTTGCCAGGGTAGAAATAGCCAATATGTACAAAACAAATCTATATGTGCACTATGACAACATTTTAAAAAGCTTCTACCAGTTTTAATGATTAGTATTTTAGCTTCTAAGTTAACTAGCTTTGCTGATTTCATGTCACAGTTTTAAAATGCATACATCTTAATCATTTTTTCTGACAGAACAGTGAAAAGATTTATTCTCTTCAGTATGGAGTAGTTACCAGCAAAATTTCAAATTCTGAAGTTCATTGGTTTCTGAATTCTCTTTATACACAAGCATGTTAAAATGTAACCATCAAATGAGGAAAGTATATTTTTCATCCTCAAATAACTCAAAAGCCAGTAGGCTATTTTCTCAGCTTTCGAACATCATTTGGTTCGGTGTCAAGATCAACTTTGATAAATTTGAAAGAAATTTTCAAAATGTTAGTTCTAAGTGAAAAGATGGTTATTGATGTTCTGTAACCATTATTCTCTAAGATATGTTGCTTATTTCCATTCTAAGGTGAATGAATGCCTCATGAATGCCTGTCAGAATAAGTTTCCCCCAGTAATACCCATAGGGTTGACTCTGGAGCTCCCTGGAGTCACAGGTCCATATCACTCCATATAAGGACCTGCTGACCCTCTGCCTCCTCAGTTTCTTCTTGCTGGAATAATCTGACAAAGGGGTAGGTGCAGGCAGGTGTGGGGTTGGAATGGACATGAAAACATTTTGAAGAAACCAAGTTACAGGAGACAAATAACTGGCTTTTCTTCTTCAAGTGCTTGCTCATGTCAATTCCAGTTAGGTGATTTGTAAGCTATTCCCTAAGTAGTGAAGTCAGACTGCAGGACTCCTCTGCCCACTGTTGCATCCTCCCTGGCCTAATGGGTAATAGTTTAATGTGGCACAGAAGTGTGAACAGAAGACCACATTGCTATCCTGCAAGTGTCCCCGCTTGGGACTCTGGCAACAAAAGCTGTCCAGATCACTTGAGCTCAAGGCAAGTGGGCTGTCAAAGCAGCAGCCGCTATCTTTGCAAGTTCATGACAGGACCTAATACATGATAATATTGTCTGAGAGGAGACAAGAAGGCCTTTCATTCTGTCCACTACCACCACAAATAGCTGGGAGCGGGGGCCTTCCTAAAGGGCCTCGTTCTCTCAATATAAAAGACCAAAGTGCTTTGAACTTCCAGTGAATAAAGGTGTTGCTCATGGTTCCTTGCATGTGGCTTGTGGTAGAAGACCAGGAGAAAGATCTGATTATATGAAGTATGCAAGACTACATTGAAAGGAGACTGATGGGTTTGAGGGAGTATTCTGCTCAGACCTTTGACCAAATGGCTTACTAGGTGGTTTGAGAAAACTGAATGGCCCCCCTAAGCACAGATCAAAGGCTGAGATTGCTGCTAGGTGGATCTTTAGTGAAGGCACCAATAACCCCTGAGGCTTAATGTGTAACAAATAATCCATGATAAGTGGCATAGGCAAGTCTCCTGGGGCAACCCCTTTCCACTGTGACCAGAGAGATAACCTCTTCTACTCCCCCGCCCCCCACATCTTTCAGACAGATTTCTGCCTTTCATTAAAATGTCTCTAATCTGTCCTAAGTATTGTAATTCCTGCTGACTCAGCTGTGGAGCATCCAAGTCACGAGATGAAGATGTCACAGCTGCAAGTTTGGGTGAGGAAGGTGGCCTTGATCCTGCATGATCAGATCCAGGAGCAAGGAGAAGCTAATAGCAGTCTCTACAGTTAGCTTGAGCAACACGGAAAACCCGTGCTGGTACAGCCATGCCAGAGCAATCAAAATGATAATTGATATGTCTCATTTCACTTTCAGAGAATATCAAGGGGAAGAAAAGTGTAGAACAGATAACTTGATCTTGGAATGAGGAAGGCATCTGCTAGGTGGACCAACAGTCTTAGACAACTTTTAACAGTGACCATGTGGTGGCAATTACACTTCTTTATGATGGGGAAAATGTTGCAAAAGTGAGTCTCTGGTAGGAAGACTCTGTATTTGCTGAATCCAGCACTGCCCCTGTGAACTCTATGTTCATGGGGGTGAAGACAGACTTTCAGTATTGAACAAGAGGTCCAGATGAGAACGTGTCAGTCAGTTTTATGAACTTTATGTCTGATTCTACTTACATCCTGGATTTCTTTTGATCAGCCATTCGTACAGACACAGGAAGACATGAATCTCCTCTTTTCTGATAACTACTGCCATGCATTTTGTAAAGGCTCTGGGGGACGTCAAGAGGTCAAACAACAGTACCATAAACTGGTAGTGATGACTGTTGATTACAAATCTGAGGACACTCCTGTGTCTTGTGAGCCAGGAAACAGATAACAGATTCCAAAGAAACCTTATAAAACCCCAGCTTCTTTAAGAAATTGTTGAGGTTCCTCAGGTCTGAGACTACAACTAGCTTTCTGTTTAAGAGGCAGCATGAGTAAAAACCCCTTTCCCTACCTTCCACTGGGACCTCTTCTAACTCTCCCACTTCCAAGAGCTGTTGAACTTTTTGGGTTAGAAGTTGTTCATGAAAGGGACAGGGAATGGGAGGAAGAGTGGCAGGGCGTGGAACTGGATGGAGCATCCCAGTGCTAAAATGCATAGGACCCACCTCTCTGAGGGAATTCGAGGCCACACAAGTGAAATTGGGATAAGCAGTTTGAAAATTAGAGAAGAGGTTCCCAGTGTTGTACTGCTACTCTGTCCTCAACTACACTCTCCAAAGTTTTATTTTGGGTTTAGGGGATACTTCATTATGCCCTCATTCCAGCCAGATGAGTGCTGGTAGGGCAACCTTCTATTGTTATTGTTTCTACCCCTCCTACATGAAAATTCCTACCTCTGACAGGCTGGTAAAAGTGAGGGAGGGACTACAGTCTAAAATGCCTCCTCTAGGGCTCTGGCTTATGCATGCCCAAGGATTTAAGGGTAGCTCTAGATTTCTTTAAGCCATGCAATTTTATTTCTGTCTTTCTGTTTTGAGAACAGCAATGCACCCTCAGAAGGCATATCTTGAATCATCTCTTGCACCTCTTGAAGGTGGCCTGACACTTGCAACCAGAAGCTGTAATGTACAGACACTCCCAGGCCAGAATTTAGGCAGCCACATCCACCACATCTAAATCCTCTTGCAAGGATACCCTTGGCATTGAATTGCCCTCTTCCACCAAGGCTATAAACCCTTTCTTGGAGTCAAGAGGGATAGACTCTGCAGTCTTCTGGATGGGCCCCTAATAGTGAAAAGAGCATCTGCTCAGAACAGCCTGTTGGTTCACATGCTGGACTAGAGGTCATTGATGGATTGCACCTTTATGCCAGATAGGTTCACTTCCTTAGCCTCCTTGTCTTTTAAGTGTAGGGCCTTGACTTTTCTGCCTCCTTCTCTTGTTTACAGTCACAACAATCAGGGAGTCTGAGGAAGTGTGACTATATAGATATGCAATCTATGAATGGTATGACGTATTTTCACTCCACCCTTTTTCCCGTTGAGAGAATCAAGGCTGGGATTCTTTATATGGACTTCATGTTCTTGTCAATATGATTTATTAAAGGTAAGACTACCTTCAAGTGTTCTGATAAAGACAGTGTATCAGTCATTGGTCCTCTCCCCATCAGAGACCTCCTCAACCTGGATCCCGAGGTTTGGGCAAGGAACCAAAGGAGGTCCTGATGTGCTCTGCTGTCCTCAGGTGCTGGTGTAGGAGTGGTGCCCACCACAGCCTTGTGTAGAGAGGAGAATGAGGGCTCCCTTAGTGGGCCTGCTCTCTGTCTCTCAGCACCCATAGGATTCTGCAATATGGAGTGATTGATATCCTCGATGGTACCAGTAGTATAAGAATTGGTGCTGGCATAGGTGTCTCCACAGTCAGTGCTGTGACCCGTCTTGAAGTGTTGCTTGGTGCCAGTGTCAGGTTGAGAGATGATCTCTGGTCTATTCTTATACAACCTGTTCCCTGACTCTAAGGACACTGAGCGAAAGGATTAAGGTCCAGAATGGCCACTGGGGCTGGTTTTGCCAGTGCGCATGGTACTGTGAAGGACTCTGGCATCTCTTGATCTCAATGCTGATTGCCATCTTGGTGCTGATTTTTGTGCAACATGAGAGATTCAACCTCGGACTCTATCCTGGTCCGCTTCTTGGAGATGATGATGGTGTAGTGGCATCTGGTACCAATGACCAGTGCTGGGGCAATGTCTGCCGGGACCTCATGCTGGTCTTCCCTTTCGACGGTATCAGTTTATATAGTGCTGGTGCTATCACCTCTGGTGCTCATCCTCTGGGGCTGTGATTGTAGCAGCACCATGCTCTTGATGAGCTCGCTGACAACTTAAATGTCTCCAGGATGACTGGATGCACTGCACTTCTTCATCCAACTCCCAGAAGGAGTGGGGGGGGGGGGCAGTGACCAGGGCTGGTCTCAGTACATCCCTCTCCAGGGACCAGAGTCAAGCAATGACAATCTATGACCAGTGCTCAAGTAGCTGATGCAGGTTGTACTGCACTATTTTCCTTATGCCTTGATGGTTTCAGAGTGAGCAACCAGCCTCTATTTGAATTATGTTTCTTCCTTGTGACTGGTGAGTGAGAGCGGTATGAGGTACTCATCATTCTCAGCACCAGTGAGTCCTTCCTCGGCACCAGATCACATACAAAGTCTGGAGCACTTCTGATCGATGACACTGTACTGGATGTTGGCTCTGATGGGCTGGTAGATGGTCAAAGTGCGGCCTCCGTCAGAGGCATTTCAACCTGACTCCTGTCTAGTTGAATGCAACAGGAGAATCCCCTAAAACTTTTGCAAAGGTCTTTCTGGTGCACCTCCCCTAGAGACATGAGGCAAATGGAATCCAGGTTACTCCTTTGCATGGGCTTCTTGAACTCCTCACACTGTTTGAATGAGGCATGCCCTGATCGCTGGACAAAGGACTGATTCTTTAAGGGGAAGTGTTAACATTAATTAAACTATTTACAATTGGATAACTGGGGAAAGCAGATTCTTCCTGAGCATGAAACAATGGATTCTAGCTGACTGTCTAAAGACAGTAAGAAGGAACTGAGAAAGAGGGGTCAGCAGGCCCTTATATGGAGTAATATAGATGCAGAACTACAGTGGGCTCCAGAGTTGACCCTAGAGGTATTACTGGCAGAAAATCCTTCTGGCAGCTGTGCACAAGGCATACACTCACTTAACCAGAATAGACATGAGCAAGCACTTGAGTACAGTGTTACAGTAAAAAAGCTCCAATTAGCTCTCTGTAGTATTTGTTACCATGTGACTCTATCTACAGAGTACAACCTACAATACACTGATCTTTTTGTAACACAAAGGGACAATGTTAAGATTTATGGATTGTACTTTGAACACAACATTTTTCTTGCTTTAAAATGGTTCGCATTATCTAGGGAAAATGACTGTACCCACTTCACCTAAAGTAAGAACGAGGGAGAGAAGAGCCATTGTCCAGCTTTAGAGGGGAAGGGATACAGCGTTTTATAAAGAGAGAAATCGGGGGGTGGAAGAGAGGCTCAGCAGCTGCTACAGAAGAAGAGGAGTTAAGTGGGTCATCATTGATTCATCTCCCAGGGACCAGAAGGACTGGGGAGTTGATAAAGGGAAAGCCTGGCGGGGGGGGGGGGGGAAGCACCTTTTTGTCAGACCAGGAGGCACAGCACCCTTCCCCCCTCCCTTTTGGGGTGATAAAACACCAAGTTAGGTGAAGACCTGCTGCAGGCATCGTGCTAGCTACTCCTCTCTAGGTGGGCTGGTAAGGATTTTTTCCCTTACCAGATTCACTTAGACTGTTTCCCCCATCCTCCCCCACAGACCTTCAGTGGAGGCTTTGTTGTGGTGAGTAGCGACAAAAGTTGAGCTATGATGTCACAACTCATTATTTAAGTGTGGGACAGATGTCCAGTGCATGTACCCATTAAGGAAGGGACACAGTGACCTGATAAATGTCTTGTAAAGGTCATAAAAAGTTGTTTATTAAAGGAGTGGAATGTGGGGACAGGGATCAAGGCTCTTACCACTGGTACAGCAGAGTGCAAACATCCCTTCCTCATAGCCCCACTCTAACTCTCACGGTGAGGGGTGTGGGGTAGAAGGTAAGGGCCAAGCAATGGTTCTTGACCGAGGGACTTGGATAGAAGAAGTGTGGGTACAATGAAGTATCTGGCAGTAGTTCCCAAGTAGATATTGAAATGACTGTGGAGTTAGCTACATGACACACTTTATCCACCAGAGAGTCCCAGACACATAATAAAGTTGTGGTGTTTAAAACATACAGTGTCTTATAGCCAGGCAAGGGCTGAACTATAATGTTTTAGCTTACGTACAACAGAGGCATGCTTTGCTCTCCACTGACTCAACATGTGATGGCCCAGCCACAAAGAAAGACCAACATATTTCTTCCATCTTTTTCCTCAGCAATTTTTTATCATAATTGAAAATGTCAAAACTATTAAAAAAAAAAAACTCACTTCTTTTCCTCCCCATTGTCTGTCCCTTCAGTCTCCAATCATAGACCTCTATTCCTGTTCTTGGCTAAGTGGTTTTAGGGAAAGGCTTGTTACAAGTGCCTTTGTATTCTCTCATCACTGTATTTCTGAGCTTCACTTCCAAATCAGCTCTAATGTCACCAGTCTCTGCCCCTACTCATCCTTCAAGCCCACTCATAGAATCAAAGGGTTGGAAGGGACCTCATTAGATCAAAAGCAGGACCACTCCCACTAAATTATCCCAGCCAGAGTTTTTTCTAGCTGGGCCTTAAACATCTCCAAAGATGGAGATTCCACCACCTCCCTAGGTAGCCCGTTCCAATGCTTTACCACCCTCCTAGTAAGAAAGGTTTTTTTTCCTAATATCCAGCCTCAACCTCCCCAACTGCAACTTGAAACCACTGCTCCTTGTTCTATCCTCTGTCACTACTGAGAACTGCTGAGCTCCATCTTCCTTGGAGCATCCCTTCAGGTAGTTGAAGGTTGCTATCAAATCCCCCGTCTTCTCTTTTGCAGGCTAAATAAGCCTAGCTCCTTCAGTCTTTCTTCATAGGTCTTGTGCTCCAGCCCCTTGACCATTTTTGTTGCCCTCTGCTGGACTCTTTCTAATTTGTCCATGTCCTTTTTGCAGTGGGGAGCCTGAAACTGGACTCAGTATTCCAGATGCAGCCTCACCCATGTCACTCTAACTTTTTTCATTGTCCAGTCATAATTCATTTAATTTATGCGCCCAGGTTCTTGCCAGTTTTTTCATGACAGATACTGAAAACATCCAACAAGAGCTCACATTTCCTTTTTCTGCTTTATATCTGTTTCTATGCTTTCATATTTCCTGTTTCATCTGTCTCCCAGTTTATCCCTCTGCATTTAGGTGTTCTCTCTCCTCTAACTCATTCCCCTCCAACTTGTATCTCTGTTAAAGAAAAGAAAAGAAAAGAAAAGAAAGAAAGGTTTATCTTTCGTGCTTCCCCAACTATCACACACTCTCTCCCTATCCTTCTGTGGTAAAAAATCCTCCTGCATGTTTTCCATTGCCTTAACTACTTCTTCCCAGCTCCTTGATTCCCCTCCAATTCAGTTGTCTTAATTTCCACCACACACACCCTGACCACAGTTACAAACAGTTTCCTCAATAACAAAGGGATGATCCTCTGGGATTTTTAAAAAGAGGTTTGACATTTTCAATTATGATAAAATTGCTAGGGAAAAATTGCTAAGAAATAAGTCAGAGTCTTTCTTTGTGGCTGCTAGCTTTCATTCTGTTATTTACTCTCCTTTGCCAGCGCCCTTTCTGTTAGTTTCCAGAACTCTAGTCTCTCACCTTTTCTTCTAGTTTGCTGACCAATTCATCAATCTCTTCTACTAACTGTACTCCACCAACTCTATTTAGCCACTCATTCAACTATTTTATACAGCCCTAATTACCACTGTATCTGAATGCATCAGTCTTTATTTATTCTCGCAGTGCCTCAGAAATAAACAAGTAATATCCCCAATTTAAATTGAAGAAACACACACACACACAAAAACCCATAAAGAATGTTTGCCCCCCTCCCCAAAGGGCCTACATGACCTAAAAGCCTAACTTCCATTTTCCTGGGTGACTAAAGTTTTTAGGACCCTATGTCTCATTGGACTTTTAATGTGATTTAGGTTCCTATGTCAATTCTCTAAAATGGGACATTAAGGCATTTCAAAGTTTTACCTTAAGTGATTTGACCAAAGTCACACAGGAAACCTGTTATAAAGCAGACAATTAAACAGGAGGTGTCCAAAGTTCAAGGCTTGAGCCCTGACCATTGAAACACCCTTCATTATTTTTCTTGCCCTCTGGCAAGATGACTTATAACACCACCATGTCTTTGCAACTGCATTATTGTCCATCTGATTCTGCTCAGTTTCCTTTCTCACCAACCGTAGCAAGCAGTTCCATCATCCTTCTGGTCTCTTAGGATCACCAATCACTATATTTCTTTAAGACATATTTTGAAAAATAGCTTGTTGTTGGATACAAATTTTGCATAGACATATGTCTGAACAATTATGATAATTCCCAAGTAGCTTGGATTTCCTCATCTGAAGCACCTATTTTAGATAACATAGGTTCTTGTTGTTGTAATACATGACCAACTCACAATCTTTAATGTATTTACACTTTTAATAACACCCTGTCAAGTAGGAAAGTATAATTATTCTCTTTTTACAGAGGAAATGGTACGAACAGACAAACTAACAGATTTGTTCATAGTCACACAGGAACTGTTTGCTGAAACAACGTATTGACATTCAATCTGAGCCCTAAACTACACCCCTCCACCAGTGTC
This sequence comes from Podocnemis expansa, assembly GCA_007922195.1. NCBI lineage: Eukaryota > Metazoa > Chordata > Testudines > Podocnemididae > Podocnemis > Podocnemis expansa. The sequence goes on along the minus strand of ML682018.1, from coordinate 7,783,166 downwards.
TTGACCACCCTCCCTCTCACTCAGTAAGATTTGCATTGTGTGTCCCATATTGAAGCTTATGTCCGTCACAAATACTCAGGAAGTCCCCCCCCCTTCTTTTTTTTTTAATATTGTTGCCAGCCAGTTAAGATGAATAGCGTTTTCAGGGATGAATTACAGATTACAAAGTCTTTACACTACAAGCTGAATCATTGATCAATGTGTCACTATTAAATACAAATTAACATTAATAATACTGGCACTAAGATTGTAAATAGCATTTATCCAAAGCCAGAACACTTGCACTACTTATAGGAATGAAAAAAAAGTGGGGGGGGGGACCTCACATTAGACATTCCATTACAGCACCAGAAGATTGCAGCAGTCAGATAAATAATTTAAATATAAATACATGTAAGTATGCAAGAAATACTACTCGGTAGACATAATATGGTAAATCTTATGTAAGTTGTATTTTCTTTTACATTTGCAATGATTCAGATACATACTAGAGCATAAATACAGAAATGTTAGAGAAATCGTCCATATTTTATGACTCTTGCCATAAAATTTACTAGTAGAGTATATTTTACCGCACGTTTATTGCCCTTGAATGTCAAAGCAGGTTTCATAATTTACTGGAATTTTCATATAAGCAGCATTATGCTGTAGCAGCTAAGATTTTAATATGTAAATATAGTGAATTTATACACTGTTATATTATTAGGCCCATGTGGAAATTAATTTGCTGGCAAATGTTAAGTCAGAGTGTGTGGGTAGGATCAAATGTAGAGCTTGAATACAGTATATTACCTTTTAAACAAAGGGAAGTAGGTGAGATGGAACTTGTACATCTCATGATGCAATTTACCAAAACATTTTATAGAATCATTTGAATGGTGTAGGTAGATTGATCATCAATGGAAGACTCGGTTCAAGCATTTAATTATAGACTGATATTACACAAACTTGCTCCTGACATGATCAAACCTACCGATCTATGTGTTATCAGATAGCTTTATTGTAATACAAGAAGGGTTTGTTTTGTTTTCAACATCCCTAAGACACACTATACTGTATAACATTCTGGCCTCCTATTGAATTCATGATTGACCAAAGGATTACCTAACATTAGAACTTGCACAGTCTTTATTCTATATTTGAAAAAGCAATTGAAATGACTCTAAGGTTGCCTTACAGTAGGCAAACAGTGCATGTGCATCTTGACTGTGGAAATTCTTTGGGTATTTTGTGTTTTCTTATATAAAAAGCTAAAGATAACAAATAGACAAAAGACCTAATTGTCTTAATGATTTAACAGCCTATATTAAAGGATTGCCTCACACAGTTATTATCTTTAATAAGTCAGTAATCACTCACAGCTACCACCTAATATTGAACATAGCACATTTGCTTCCTACTCTAAATCCGGAGAAATATTGCTTTTCCTGTCACTCAGATTATGGTGACTAGATGGCTCATAATGGTCATTTCAGTAGAATGCTGCTTATTCAAATACTCAGCAGCTCAAGTCAGGTAGAAAAACTGAAACAATAACTAGATTCTGGATTTTGAATCATTAGGCAATAACATCAATTCTGAAAGTGTCGGTAGGAAATCAGCAGGGTGCTGGACAACTGAACTGTTTCATAAGACTAGTTCAATTTTGCTGCTGTTGGTAAAGTATTACTACATGTGGGACTCAAACTGGGATGTTTCCCTTCAGGCAGCTGCAAAGGGATGCTAAACATTAAGGCTAACAAAAAAGGAGTAGAGAATTTTGTTACTTTTCACTTGCTCCACTTCAACAATTGAACTGGTTAACTAATTTTAATCTTTTGAAGCTAATTACTGAACACCAAATCAACTGCAAAGTAGCTGGTCAAGCTTGTTATAGAGTCAGCCTTTGCCAAATCACTGACTAACACAGTACCAAACACTCAACTACAGGAGGCCTATAGATTTTATTAATCCTCTTATTCTGGAGACATTCCACACAAAAAAACCTCAACCATCTAAGATTACCAGCCAATTCGGTCCTGGTGTCTGTGTGTGTGTGCTTGATTAACCTGTAGAATAGTCCTGATCTAATAATGCAGACTTTCAGCATGGCCAGTTTGTTTCACTTTATTACGCAGTGTTCCATGCCTTAAAGATTCACGTTAACAAAACAAAACAAAACAAAAAATCAGAATAGAGAAGCCATGATTAACTGTTGTATCAGTTTTTCATAACTAGAAGGGAAAGTCTAGAAATTCTGATGACTTTTTGAGCTCTCAGATAAGGCAGTGGATTAAAAAAAACATTAAAAGACAAGGAAATTTGATTACCATTGTAATCAGTAGTGAGTTAGCTTTACATGTTCCTATTTGCTAATGGTTTTTACACAGCATAGTTATTCCACCTGCAAAGAAACTGAATATAAAAAGAAACCAATAACATAGTATAACCAGGGCAACAATGTAGTATAAGAAGCCAGTAACATAGTATAACCAGGGCAATTCAAAATCTAAACTCTTAACATTTATGTAGTACCTACCTTCTCAGGAAGGGAGACTGTTACATGGTTATTATGTATTACGTTTACTTTTTTTGCAAAGATATTGTAAAATGACAAACATACAAACTTGGGGAACCACTGACTATGACTTTTGCCAGTCTTCAAAAGCTATGTTTGTCCATATAATTGAGGGAGGGAGCTATGGAAAACCTGTGATATTTAGAGGGAAAAAACAACAATAAGATTTCAATTTTAGTGATTCATTTACATGTTCAAGGATAAGAACTAAAGAAAGAAGAGATTCTCCTTTACATTTCTAGGCCCTCTAAATTAAGGGGCTCAATGGCCATAGACCTGAAAAAGTTGGCTTTACGCATATTGTGGTGACAGATGTGCATTGCCTTCTCCTGCTCTGGGGTGGGTGGGCATGTGCATGCTCATATTATTGGTGTATTTACTACATAAGGAACTGTTGCTGCAGACCTGCTCTGTGAACTGCTACAAGTTTTGTTCAGACTGTTGCTGATGCTAATAAGTTCATAGTTATTACATCTTTTGATTAACAACTTACCTGTGTGTTTGAATATTTTTGGTGGTTTTGGAATGCTTTGGCTACACTAAAGCATAACATTCACTGTGTGAACCCTTCCCTTTATCTAACCCCATTTTGTGCTTCTTGCCGGTGCTCTGTGTTGCCCCACTTCTTTCTAATCCTAGTGTTGGCAGTGGAACGGGCAAAGGCAGTGGTTCCATGCAGCTTCCCTGACCACAGTACTTACTGCAATAGATCAAGTGTTGTCATCAGATGTCTACTATTTAAGACAGGGAAATATATGGGGTTGAGGATAAATAGCACAAAGGAGTGTAGCTAAGGTGGGAAAAGAGCAGAATTATATTAAAAATTCTTAATCTCACACCTCACCATGGATAGCAAGTTGGAAGGTGAGATCAGGAAGAGAACAGGTCTCCTACATGGCCGTTCCCAAGGGCACCGTGCTACCCTCTGCTCGCTGTCAAGTTTCAATTCCCCAAGTGACTTTTTCTTTTTAAAAGAAAACAACTAAAACTCTACAATAGCAGATTCACTAGCATGATTGAATGGTTGGGGTTTGGAAAGCCAGAGCTTCATTTTTAATAATCTCATTATTCTCAAAGAAAATAAACATGTATCTCATTTGCCTGTTTTTATTTTGCACACATATATACACAACTTTTGCAGAACAAGAGGTTCAAAAAAAAAAGTGGCAAATTGTTCACTCTGTTATGGTGGGTTCTATGCTTTGCTATCCTGTGGGAGCCAGGGAAATTCCTGCTGTTCCTGCCTCTGGGAAGTTGGTATCTCTGTAGGCACAGTGAGGCAGGAGTGGGAAAGGGCCCAGGCCCACCCTCTACTCCAAGCCCCAGCCCAGGGGCCCTATGAATAGCAGCTATGCACTGCTAACAACAGTGTCTCTTTCCCCTGGGATAGTTCTCCCTCTTTGTTCTCTTTTACCTTTCTTGCCATGCTGTTCTGATTCCTCTGCTTATTTTTAAGACTCCTTACAGACTATTGTTAACACTTTCCTTACCCTCCAGCCCCCTTTGACTGGAGTAAGGTTTTTAGCAGAACTCTAGCTAGGCCTTAATTGGTCTCAGGTGCTTCTGATTACCCAGAAGTAACCACTGCTCAGTCTGCAGGGAACAAGGTGTGGATCATTGTGGGACTTGTATATCTTCCAAGATCCCCCAGCTTCCCTCTAGCCCTGCTGTCTCATAAAAGGTTTAACCCTCAGATGATTAAAGCTTATAGTTTTACCTATACAAAGACTGCTAGTAAGTTTCCTATGTGTTAAAATAACACAGGTTTTGTGAGGATGATGGGATTTAATGTGTATATTAAGACAATAGTATCAGACTTCAAGAAAAAAAGGTAAAGGATATCACTGTTTCATAATCACTAGTTTCAAATTCACAATGGTTAAGTATTTGCCACCTCATGATACATAGAGAGAAGAGACTGAAGATACTATGCTGAAGGAATATTCAAAACTGTGAAAATATAAAAGAATAAGGAAAATGAGACTCATCCCAAACCAGAATTCTTTGAAATGGAGTCTGGATAGTCACTCCTGGGATGTGCTGGCAATGCGGCTCTGTCAGTGAAACATTTTCTAACAGTGTCCCCTGCAAGACTCACATCCCTTGCTGCTCCACTCCTTAACATATCTAGATATTCTGATGCTGAGGCTGGACTCTTTAGCCACTTCAGTTCCTTCCACAATCTCCTCAGGTCCAAGACTGTACTTGAGTTAAAGCAACAGGACTTCATTCCCTTAATTTTTTGTTATGGTATACAGTGCCAATTTCTGTAGAGCTATCCTGGCTGCAGCTTCTGGCCTTCCCCGTTGAATGCCTGTCGTTCAGCTCAGCCTGCCTATGAGCAGCGTCACTTCAGACCCTTAAAAGGAGATACAGACCTGGCAGTGCTGCCCCCTTTTACCCCCCAGAAGCCACTTCTAATGCACCCACGATCTGGGCCCAGAGCCCTCCATCATGATGGTCATGCTCCCTTCTCACCTTCCCCTCTTCCTCAATAGTGTAGACAGTGGTCAAACCAAGGGCTGCTGGACCAAACTTGAGGGGGTAGCCAGCATAGCTTCTGCCCAGTGTGTAACCTACATATTGCTTTGGATGCCACGGCCAAAGAAGAGAAGTGGAAAAGTGAAAGTGAGTGTGCAGAGTCCAACGCAAAAAAGCCCTGGTAACTTGTGTGTAAGCTTCATTCCTTTTTCTTCAAATGGTCTGGGTACAATTCCATTCACATGACACTGATAAGCAATACATCAATCTAAGGAAGGTGAGACAGAGCCATAATTAAATAAGACTGAAGTACACTACTCTACCAAATTGAGCATCCATCACAGACAGTAGAACTAAAACATACTATTTGTAAACATATGAACAGAGATCCATGTAGCAGGTCCGCAAATTTCTACAGTGGGAATGTGCCTAAGGCAGTAGTTCTCTGATCGATGTGCCAAAGGCCACTTGTGGCCCAAACAGCACACAGCTGTGGCCCATCTGACATGCTCAGGGTCTAATCAAATCAAATCAAATCATAGGGCTGGAAGGGACCTCATGAGATCATCGAGTCCAACCCCCTGGGAATTGAACCCAGGACCTTCTGCATGTTAAGCAGAGGTGTTAGCCACTACAAGGTAAAAGATATATTGTGCAGATGCATGCAAAGTATGGTGAATCAACCACAGGAACTGCAATTAATTATAAGCAGGGTTATTTTATTTCAGGTTTCTAGAAAGAAGGCACTGGGGAGGTGGACTGGGGTATACAGCTGGGGGAGGGTTGGAAGACGCACTCACATCAGAAGTACTCACTGGAGGCAGGTAGCAGTGTTGCTCCCTGCTGCATAGCCACAGCAGTTGGCAGAAGCACAGGACACAACCCCTTCCCCAGAGCAGTGAGCAAAGTAGGAAGGAAATTTACACAAACGCTCTAGCTGGGAGAAGTGCCTATGACAGTTTGGCCCCATGGCCACGGCCCCACACAGTAAGCGAAGCGTTCAGAGAGCTACAACTAGCCACGCCTTCTCCCCAGGGCCTCAAAACAAAAGTTCTTAACCAACACATTTGTCTTCCCATCAAACTAAAGATCCCTAGTGCAATGGTTTTAGCACCTCTCCTGTATGGACCTGAAGCATGGACTCTTTACAGATGGCACATTAACCACTTTGAGCAATTTCACACGTGCTTTTCTCTGTTCAATAATGAGCATTCGATGGCAGGACAGAGTGAACATTTGAGAGAGCAAACACAACCAACACAGAGAAAATGCCACTGAGAGAGCAAAATTCAGCACACTGAACACATCAGAATGAAAGATCACCATCTCCTAAAATAAATTTTGTATAGAGATCTGAAGCAGAGCAAAAGAAGGAAGAGTTATCCAGATAAGCATGTCAAAGATAACCTGAAGGGTAGTCTTCAATAGGCTGGCATCAGTTTTAAAGAATCAAACAAGTGGCTCAGAACAGTACTCACCGGCAACTTCTGATAAGATCAGCATACAACATATTTGAGCAGGATCAACAAAAATAGCCTCCAGGCTGCACGTGGAAGGTGCCACAGAGCTGCATCATCAAACATCATTCATTTAGACTTCTTATGCCCTCAGGGCAGCCAACTTTGTGCATCAGGTATCAGAATTCAGAATTCTATTCATAGACATAGATGAGGACTACAACAATGGACTACCACCACCACCATCATACATAAGGGGTGTCAAAAATGCCAAAAGAAAAAACATTTGCTTCCACCACCTTCTAATCCTTCATATGATAGTTTTTGTAATTCCCATGCTAATAACCAAATGAATCTGACTTCCTTGGAGGGGAGACGGATGGGGCTCCAATACAATACACCAAGAGTGCCATGGTGTATAAGAGTTCCAAAGGGGTAGCTGTGTTAATCCTGTTTAACAAAATAAGAGTCCTGTAGCACTTAAAGACTAACAAATTTATTTATTGCGTGAGTTTTTGTGGGAGAAAATCCTACTTTGTCAGATGCTTTGAAGATACAGAACACACAGAATAAAAGGAAAATAAATGCAGAGAAGTGTACATCATGAGATAAGGTCATACTGTAACAGTAAATCAAAGCAGTTGTTAATGCTGTCTAATGTTTGTTTTGCAGGGTGGCATCTATAAGGGAAAGTGGGCAAGGAGGAAGGAATCCAGGTGCCTTTGTTCATTCTGGACTGAATGCATCAGATCTTGTCTGATTTTGGAAGCTAAACTTTCTCAGTGCTGTAGGCCCTCTCTCTTTATATTTTTTCTCCTTGTTAGAATTTTTCATTTTTGGATTTTTTCCTTCCTCTCTCCTCCTTGGCTGGCCACAGCAGACCCTGATGCCTCACCAGTATGGGCAGAAGCACAGAGATCCACCTGGGGAAAAAGAAAATTCTTCAAGTCTACCTCAAAAGTAAAAAATATTTTATTTTCTGGACAATTATTTTTCCTGGGAGAAAGATCCAAGGTCTCCAACAAAGGCAGTGTATGCTTTCATGGAAGACCACAGATTTAGATTTCTTATTCATAGTTCATTGGAGAAGATGTGACTCAAAGTCCCTCCTGAATGTGAGAGAAGGAATTAGGTACTAGGGGGAAGAAAAAAAAAAAAAAAAAAAAAAAAAAAACACCTCTAAGACTTATTTTCCACTAACAAAAAAAATTATTTTATGTTGTGATAACAAATGCGTGTTACCTATCCCATTGTAAAAACACAGTGCAGATAGCTGAATTGTATTATGAGATAAATGATGCAAGATGAACCCCACATGATGGTAGAGTAATGACCTCACCTGTCTATTTCTTCTCCACTTATAGACTTGTGTCCAGTTAGGATTTTATAGTGAAGTAACTATTGCATGATTGCCATCTTGCTATAAAAAGCAAGTAAGACAAAGACGTGGGAGCAGCCAACTTGGAGTTGAAGGGAATAAAATCAAGAGGTGATAAGTTTCATGTAGGAGAGTTTTGGAATCAGCTTCTTAAATAAACCAGATTCTACAAGAGCTTTTGTTGGAAAACAGGCAGAGTGTCTACTTCCTCACATCTCATCTCACCCATTCTAGCAAAGGACAGTGTTAAAGAAATCAATACTTACAAACAAATTCATGTGTTTACATGAAGAAACTGGAATTTTTATTTTATGTTTTATTTCTGATGCACCCCATTGGAATTGTTCTCTTTCACACCCCATTTCCCCATAATACTATAAACAACATTCCAACACAGCAGATGGTTACAACACTACTCCAGTGTTTGTATCTGGATTTTGGTTTGGGCCTGTAGAATGAACTTGTTTCATTTTCGCATCACACAGGTATTGGTGTCCATTGTGTTTTAAGTTTATTAAATGTACTTAAAAAGGATGCCACACAGAGCACTGAATTTATCTATCTGTAAAATGAGTATAGCACAGGAAGCAGAGCTGTAATACTAAAAATAGGTAGTGCAAGCTTTACTGCAGTGCCCTTTAATATGTTTCTCAAGGCTGAACTGGGTGACCCACCTCTCACTAGATACAATAAACTTAATAGGGCTAGAAAAGGAATTAGTCCATATTTTTTCCATTTTATTCCTTTCTCCACTCATGTTAGGTCATAATGTTTGTAAATTCAACAGCAGTGACTATGTGGCAGCACAGTTAATCTATTTCTAATCAGAAACCTCAAGACTTGGTATAAAATTCTATACAATGTTGGCATTCTATCAACTTTTATATAAATACAGTTGGATTCAAATGAACAATGGAGCAAACATTCTGTTTCAAGAATTTTAAACCACAAACAAATTTTTGAGAAATGTGCACTTTTATATTTATGTAATGCCAAAATACATAAATTAAGTCAGATTCTTTTGCACATCCTACCTGTATTGACAACCGTAACTTTCATATTTTGTATATTCAAATTTTTGGAGTTTACTTTTAAAAGCTATAATATTGAAATTGTAAAATAACTAATTTTGTATATGCTGTATGTCCATAGTTGCATGTCCTTAATACTATTTCTTTATAAATAACATTGTATACATTTTAGAATAGAGAAAGTGACTTAGTTTTCACAAGGCTTATTTTAAAATTCATTAATAGGTATGATAGGAACGCCTCAACTTTTTTGTCAAATGTTTAAGAATATAGAAATACATCTAATATCTCTAGTGAGTCCTGCTTCCTTTCTTTATACCCAATTCCCTACAGTTATAGCTCCAAATAGACATGAAATAGCATGTTTTCAGTGTATATGAATGCGACTGTTTTATGTTGACTTTTGGAAGAGGCAAAGACGACATTTTATTCACAAAACAAAATGTGCTAATTTCAGATAAAGTACATCGCCAATTTTAAGGGACTTAAAAATATAACCAGATCTCTGCACATTCTGAAATAGGAACTTTAATAACTTTAGTGAATATAGCCCCTTTTGGGTCACATGCTTTTCTTCAGTGAAAACAATTTTTAGGTGTAGATTTGTTTATAATAATGTAGACTAATTTTTTTCCAATCAATATTATCTCATCTCAGATTTTCTTTGACAACTAAAAGTTATAAAATGTCACTAAATGTTCCAGTAAAGTGAAAATTGAATGGTTCACATCGGTTGGTTATAGACTATTGTTCCCTTCTATTAGATCTGTATTATTGGCACACAGGACACAGAGGTGGTCACAATAGCATACTACCTAGGTTTTACATTTTTCAAAAAGACTTATTCACTCTGAATCAGGAAAGAAAAATAATTGGGGATATATTCATTTTCACCAAAAGCAGTTATCTGATACAATTATGATCAAACTAATGGATCATTATTACAGTCTTTATGTTCTAAATGACTATAATGTCATATAATAAATTTGCATGACAAGACAATTTCACTAGCTCAAACTTGAGGATTGCTAAAGTCATTGCAAACACTAAAAATAATTTAAAAACATGAAAATCCAAAGAAAAACAAACAGTAAAAATGTTAGGATATATTATAGTCTGATTTTATTTTGAAAGCTCACCAAATTACTGATAACTTTTCAGACAGACTAGAAAATTAAATCCCAGGCATGAAGAGATATATGCATAGGCATAAACTCTTGCAGGAACAAGGTTTACATTGGAGTTTGAACAGAAAGTGACTATCAACAAATATTCCACATATGGATTTTGTGGCATGCATTGTGTGTATCAGTTAGTTGAGCAGTTACCGTAGTTTAATTTGCTCTTCAGTGCCTGCTTTTAGTACAAGATCTCTGATTTTCAGCTGACATCCCTTTAACTGAGATAAAGAATCCATTAATTTGAAGAGCCCATAACATAAGTTCCCAGCTCACCTCCCACAAGCGTTCTTTTTCTGGGTTCAGTCTTTCAGCTTGAAGAATGTGAAGTCCTATTTTTAACTTTTGTACATATTTGTTTTCAGTTATTTGTTCCTTGTTGGAACTCTGTGCAGAATTGGTCTCTGTCCTGACCACAAGACGACCCACATTAGAGCTGCCGTCTTACTGGAGAAGTGAAAGCTGCCAACTATAGATTCCTACTGGTTGGTCACTAATCAGTTTGGAGTTGGCACTCTTGATGCTGCATTACTGCAAGTGTGTGGGGCCATTAATCACATTCTGCTGCGAAGGACTGTGACTATGGGCAATGTTAATGATATAGTGAATGGATCTGCAGCAATGTGATTCCTTAACTGTGGCCTGACAATAGATGGTACATTTCCCAATTCTGGGTCACAAGTAACTCATAACTGAGTACATGAATAGAAAGGGGTATTTCTCTTTGGTATTACAGTTGCTTGTAGATCACTGGGTCCATTCAGTGATATCAATGCTCGTTGGTTGAGAAAGGTACATGACTCTCGTATCTTCAGGAACACAGAGCTTTACTGGCAGTTACACTTAAGTAAGTTTACAATTTTCCCCCAGACTAAAAAACTGAAAAGGAGGATGTTGAGATGCCCCTGTTGCTTACCCATTGATGTCACGGCCCATGAAGCGTTACACAGGGAACATGGATACCAGGAAGGACTGCTTCAATAAGAGGCTGTGTAGGTGCTGAATGATTGTTGAATGTGCCTTCAGCAGACTTAAAGCTCGCTGAAGGTACTGTTATGGCAGGCTGGACTTAAATAAGGACAGTAGTCCAGTGATTATAGCTGTCTGCTGTGTCCCCCATAATCTCTGTGAAGCTAAGGGCAAGAAGTTTGCCCCTGAGTGAATCACCTTGCATGTGTATATGAGCAGCCAGACTCTAAGGGTAGCATGGGGGGAGGGGGCCCACAATGGGAACTATTTGCATAACGAAGACATTCAAAGCATTTTGACAATGAGAACCTATGAATGTTCTTTTGAACATCCCTGTGACACTGTGCTGCTGAACAACTACAGATTACTATAGCTAGAGGGGAAAAGGTCTTGTTAACACAAGAATAAACAGTGCTTACCTGTGTGAGGCAGTTCTTTTATTACCAAACAACAAAACTGGTCAATGAAAACAAAACATGTAGAGTGATACACTGCCAAATATTATAGCCTCATGTATATCCAGGTGTCATTCCTGTAGTTGCCTGAAGGGATCAAAGTAAGGCTGTGGTGGGGCACCCATAGGAGTGATTTGTGGGAACTGCTGGTGAGCACAGAAAATATTCTGCTGTGGCCACAAGGGGATGGGAGGAAGCTGCATCAGCTATGTCTAGAATGACACTACTGTCTCTAGTAGTGTCAGTTTTCCCATGACATGAAAAAGCCTATCTTTGTGATTAACATTTCTTTGCTGGTCCTCTTTTGCTCCTGTCAGTCTAGCCATTGTTTCTCTACCATTGCTTCTCTCTATACCCTTTTCTTCCCTGTCCTGGATGCCTCTGTGGACTGGAGGTGTTCCTGAAACATGTCGTCTTTGCTTCTGTGGGTCTCTTATCTGCCATAGACAGTTTGTAGGCACAAGGTCTCTGTCCGTGAAGCTCACACCCGTGTAAGAACAAGAAATAATGATTAAAGTAATTATTGTTTAGCTCCTTCACAAGTATGCATTTAACATTTATGTTCCTCCATCTTCAAAGTGTCTGACAAAGTGGGATTTTCTCCCCTGAAACCTCATGCAACAAATAAATTTATTAGTCTTTAAGTGCCACAGGCCCCCTTGTTTGTTTTATTTATCACTGAAGAACACACCTTATTTTCACCATTACCCAGCTCAGAGTTCAGCTCCCTGACAAGCTTGGAAACCATGAGTTTAAGTTGAGGGGCCCAGACCACTCAAATGGGCTGAGGTTCAGGGTGTTAGGTGGGTGATTGCTTGGGGCATCCATGCACATGAACTGTGAAGAGAAAACTAAATTTGTGACCCCATTCTCCACAGTCCAGGGCCATAGAGTCAGTATGGATACCAGACTGCATATCCTCCAAGTGAGCAGCTTCAAACTCATCTCTATGCTGCAGAACTACTTTGATGCCCACTCCTGTCATTTCCAATTGGCATGGTAAAGTGTCCCCTATGGAGGAAGAAACACCGCTGCTCTGAGAAGAAATATGAGGCAGAGAATCAGAAAAAGTTTCTTTGGGCTCACAGTGGAGGATGCCTGTGAAATCGCTATGTGCATCAATGCTGCCTAGAGGTGAAAGGGAATGGGCAGGCACATACGAATATAGCTACTCCAGCACATTTCCATCAACTCCTACCACTCTGATTTTAGGCAAGCAGAGGCACCTCATGGCTCCTGCGGAGAAGCTGCATCAGCTTACAAACACTTACCAGAGCTCCCCTCTCCCACATCCTGAACACTGCAGCTGAAGGGCTAGAAGTGACTGCACATTTTTGTGGTGATACACAGCTTTGGACTCCCAATTTCCACTGTGATCTAGGACATCTTGCAGCTCCACTTCCTTGTTGATGACCTCCTCGTCGCGGTTTACTCCAGTACCCAGAGGTCCCATGCTGCAGAGGCATCTACAGGATTCTTAGAGGTGGATATAGAATCCCCACTGAGGATGGCTTCCAGCTCCCTGTCAACTTGGTAGGTCATTAGCATTGCACCCGAGTGATGGTTTGTCTCCCTGGCTTTGTGGTAATTCTGGCGCAGTTCCTTACCTTTGCTCTGCACTGCATCATGTCCTGCTCACAGCTTTTCTCTGCCTTGCTACAGGAAATCTGGCCATAGATTTCAAAATTGCTTCAGCTACAAAAGAGCTGGGACTGCACTGCAGACTCCCCAAATGCTGATCAGTGCCAGCAGTCCTTTTGTGCTTCAGGTGGGAAAATGTTTTCTGTGTGGAGCCACCACTCTCACCTTGAAAGATGAGATGCAAGCTCTCCACGCTGACCAAACAAGAACTGGAACCAAGACATTTTAAAAATTCCCACAACTTACAAGAGGAAAAGGCTGGTTGCTGCAGAGCAGCAGAGGGCCAGTGGAAGACCAAACTGACTGTCCACACTGACTCTTCTGTGACAAAACAGTGGCAAAAAAGGATTTATACCTCTCATACAGGTGGTATTATTTTATTGACAAATCATGGTAGCTTTGTCAATAAAAAACAGTTATCCCACTGTGTATTCAGGGATTGTTTTGTTGACAAAAATTGGCTTTTGCTGACAAATACTCTCTCGTATTTACAAGGCCTCAATTTGAGAGACACTGTTAAAGAAGCACCACAAAAAAATCTTGAAATAACTTCAAGAACTTGAACCACCAGTTGAAAATTTTTAAGTGCCAATAACACTTGCGAAAACAAATGGCCAAGACCTGCTAGCATTATGCAGGGATGGAAAAGTACAGCAGTTAATGATTCTTGATAATTTGCATATAAATAGTATGAGAGAAAGATTTTTGCTAGTAATTCTCCAGAATCTTGAAGAAATATTACAACCATGTGGAGATATACATTATGCTGAGTCAGGTTTTTTTGAGCCAAAGAGAGCCTCCAACCTCATCTTTAAAATAAATATTTATTTATTTAAATAAATGTTTTCTAGCTTTTTTCAGGATTACACATACAGACAGACTCCCCAGCACAGACTGCTGAGCACACAAACCCCAGTCATGTTTATATAACCACGAGAATTAAAGAACCGCATAAGTAATTGTTGAATAAGTTACTATTACCCAGTGTAAAACTACTAAAAAAGATCGACTAGTACTGTACTGAAGTCACACAGATTTTCTATGACACAGTAAGTATTACAGGTTATAAAAAGGTAAGAAGAAATCAATTTGGCTTACTTTTGCTTCTATCATTGAAATCATCACCATGAATCCAAACCCTATACACCTCAAGCTATTATTTCAGTAAGCTAAAAAAAGTCCATGCACACAACTCAATTTTAGCTCATAATTAGTCTACTGAAATACTGGAGATGAAAGAATTAGAAAATGAAATATTATGCTTTAGTATAATTACACTTTGAAAGGAATAATCTTATGCTTTTGAGAGGGGAGACTCCCAGAGTTACATTCTAACACATAATTTTGAAAGCACTTGAATAAAGTAGTACAGTTTCACAAAAATGAACATTTGTGCTTTCATTCCCCAAAACAACAGAAACAGATAACTAATACCACAGATTACTATAACATCCTCATCACACAAAGCAGGAACAACACAGAAACATAATAGGTTATTACTATATACTTAATATTCTACAAACATTCCATTTTCAATAACATCATTTCAGATTTTCAAGCTATGTTGCACTCTTTCCATACTTCTGCTTCTGTTAACATTCTGTATAATGTAAATCAAGAACTCTGAAGAGGAGGTTCACATTCACTCCAATACCACACATCACTAACCCCCACCTGAAGTTTGACAGCTCCTCGAGTTGCAGACAGAGCCTCTAGGGCAGTGGTTTTCAACTTTTCAGACTACTGTACCCTTTTCAGGGGACTGATCTGTCTTTAAGTTTCACTTGACTTAAATACTACGTACAAAATCAGATAAAAATATAAAAAGTGTCACAGACTACTTATTGAAAAAGGCTTACAATTTCATTTTTACCATACAATTGTTTTTATCAAATTTTAGTTTGTACTGACTTCACAGGTATGTTTTATTAGCATGTTGTAAAACTAGAAAATATCTAGATGAGTTGACATACCCCCAACAGCACACATTCCCCTGGTTGAGAAGCACAGTTCTAGGGGCCCTACCAAAAGGCCTACAGACAGGGCCAGCTCAAGAGTCTTTGATGCCCTGAGCCGGCTTTTGATTTTGCGCTGCTCCCCCGCAGCATGGAGGGGGTGGAACCTGGCCTCCACTCCAGGCTGGTGCATCCCACCATCAGGGCAGAGAATAGCCAACCTAGAAGTGGAGCAGGCCAGGTCAGAGGCCGGGCTCCGCTCTCTTGCCCCACCTGTGGGCCAGCTGTTCCTCCCTAATGGTGTGGTGGGCCAGCCCAGAGGCAGAGCGATAGAGCGGGGCCCACCCTCTGTGGAGAGTGACTGGTTTGGGGAAAGGCGCGAGCCAGGGGATCCAGATTTTTTGCTGGCCTGCTCCTCCCCTGGTGTGGCACCATGGCCGCCAATAAGTAAATGACAGCCCGAGCCAGAGCCTCATCTGCTTATGGGTCGAGCCATCCCTTCCTACAACTAAGGGTATATATACATTGCAAACATACAGTGCATGCCTCCCCAGTAGTGTAGATGGTTAGATACTGTTTAGACGAGTAGACTGAAGACATACTTGACTGCTTAGATTAAGTACTGTGTGTGTCTCTAGATGTGCAAGCCTTGATTTCTGTCACCACTGCTATTTTTAGCAGAGTAGCTTCCCAGTCCTGCCTACCAGTAGTGGTGGGGAAGCATGTTGTTAGCTATCTTAGGCCTCGTCTATAACACTGATACTAGATCTGAACAGTAGCCCAACTAGCCCCCCATCCTGTCTTCCTCCAGTGGTGATTGCAGATGCTTCAGAGTGAATGTCTGAAACAGGAAATCAAGTGACCCACCACCTTATCCAGCTTCTGGTAACAGGGGCTAGGGCATTCAGAGAATGGAGTCATATCATGGAACATCTTGGATAGTAACTGTTGATTGACCTGTCCTTCATTAACTTTTGAGGTTTCTTCTTAACGCTGTTATACTTTTGACCTTAGCATCTGACTGTTTTTTTGGGAAGAGGTACTTCCCTTTTGTTAGTTTCAAACCTGCCACCTATTAATTTCATTGGCTGACCCTTGACTTGTGTTTTGTGAAGGGATGAATAACTTACTCATTCACTTTCTTCACATCATTCATGATTTTGGGCTTCTGTCTTATCCCTTTGTCAACTATTTTCTAAATACTGATGAGTTTTTAGTCTTTTTAATCTCTCCTTTTATGGAGCTGTTCCATCCCCCTAACAATTGTTGTTGCCCTGTCTGTACTTTTTTCATGCAGTATTCAAGGTGCAAGATTAGCGTGGATTTATATAGTGGTATTATAATATTAAAGGTCATCTTATCTACCCCCTTCCTAATGGTTTAACATTGTTAGCTTTTTTGATTGCCACAGCACATCAAGCAGATGTTTTCAGAGAGCTAACTCAAGTCCAAGTAATATTAGAGTGATAATAGTTAATTTAGAACCCATCATTGCGTATATATAGTTCAGATGGGGGGTGGTATTATAATATGCATCACTTATAAATACTGAATTTCATCTGCTGTTTTGTTCCTCAGTCACTCAGATTTATGAGATGTCCTTCCCATCTCCTCCCTGAGAGGGGGAAGGGGCTAAATTGAAAGAGACACACATGCCTATTTATGGTTCCTAAGAAAGGCTGCCAGGTCAAAGCAAAAACTCTTAAACTAACATTTGTATGTTATTGGCTTTATATGGATGAGCTGAAAGTTATGGGAACTTTTTATGCATCAGCATTATGACTATTTTAGAAACTGATCATGCACTATTTTTCCACATTTAAGACTCCTGCTTCATTCAGTACACAGGGTGGCTGGTGCTCACTAAATGAGAAGTGTTCAATACTTTGTTTTATCCTCTTTTCAATGTATACCCTCCATGAATTATTTACTGCACAGTAGTCCAACCCTAGTCTGAATACAGAATTCATTTCCTCAAGGGCTTCTCTATAGAGTTCAGCTGCCTTAGCATCTAAGTGCTTCACAAAAATTAATGAATTCATCTTCATAACTCCCCTGTGAGGTAACAATATCATTATTCCTATTTTACAGATGGGAAAATGAGACATAGATACACCAAAAGTGAACATTAATTCTCAGCATCCATTTCAAGATGCGATGGCTGATTTTTCAGACAACCTGCTTTTTAATAGCACTCTATTTGTTCAGAGCCCAATTCCCATTTCCTTCAGTTGCAGTTGAAAGTATTCAGCATTTCTGCAAATTGCAATGCAGGTGCCTCAACCTGGGCCCTCAAAAAGAGAAATAATTAGCAGCCCCCTGTGAGACGTCTAGTTTAAGTCACTAGTTCCTATACCTTTAACAAAAGCAGCCCACCAACTCCACTGAGATTATTTGGGATCCATCACTTTTTTCTTAAGATACAGTTTTTATACACACACACACACACACACACACACACACACACCCCTACCTGTTCTCCCCTCCGCAGACCTCTTCTTCCTCTTTTCCTTTCAGCCATATGGCCCCTGTTTTTTCCCCCTCACATCACCAGCCTCATCTGATGTTGAAGAATTCCTCTTCAATTCCCTCCAATCCCTGTGTTAACTCTTCAAGATAACCCCTCTGCTGCCTGTGGACAAGTCTTGATGATAGCGAGGCTCCCTATTTGCTGGTTCCAATCATTTCCTCTACACTGACGCTACCTGGATCCACTCCCCATGACACTGCCTGCCGCCCAACCCAGCTTAATTGAAAGCATGGTGAAGGAGTGTGTACATAAACAGCACCCAAATTCCTAAGTCACAAGAGCAGCCTTTATTTTTCTTCAATCACTTGGCTCACTGACTGACTATACAATTTCCAACTTCTGCAAAAGGAGGGTAAGGTTCCTACATACAACAGATTCATTATCTATACAACACTGATTCAATCAATCCTGACTACTGTCTATCCTGTGTACTGATGAATGGTCCTGTGATAAAAATAGTATGAGTAATTAAAGCATGTATTATAATGTAGAAGACAGACAAGCAGAAGAGTTTACTTCAAATTTTTCTTTCATTTGAGCCAATTGTTAAGACACCTATTTTCTAAGAACTAGACATCGGTGTTGGGCTGAGATTCCTGCATGATGGAATCCCTGCATGTTTGTGACCATCTCTGCTCCAGACTAACAAGTAACTTCTATATTATTCCCAGACTATGCACTCTGATTTCTCCTCCCCTGTGAAGACAACATTTATGCCCTGGACATCTGTTACTACTCAGAGGTGGCAACAGTATTTATGTAAGAATTTACATATGACAAATATTGTACACACACTACTCTGAGGAACTAAAATGTTAGTTTTTCCCCAATTTTATTTAAGATATTTGCCCATTCAAGTCAGGTTTCCTCATAATAGAAAAAGTCAGGTCTTCCATATCTCTAAAAAGCTAATACTGACCTTCAACAAAATTCCTTCAGTATAATATAATAAAGAAAAGCTAGCTGTGCATGGAAGTCTAGCAGTCTTCTAAAATGAATTAAGATCACAAAGGTTTTATCTTTAGATAATTTTATTTTTCTTCAAGTCTGTTCAGCTGTAGTAAGCCCGCTGTAACAGATTTTGATTATTCAAAATATGTAATCTAGTTTGATAATTTGCTAAGCATTTCATTGATACTTCAACAAATTGAAGTCATTCACAAATAATGCCATCTAACAAAGGACCAATTAAGATGTCAGAAGTATTTCTAGCAAAGGATTGAAAAAGGAAGGGGGGAAAAAAGGGGAAAAAAAAACAAAAAGAAAAAACCCTACAATACCAGCACTTACTTCTCCAAGAACCTTGACATGATCTTACTAATTGTTCATTATTAACTGTCACTGAAGCCCATGTAATTAAGAAAGTTTTAATTAATTTAAATGGGATGCTTTTAAAATTGCAAAAGAACTGATGTCAGGAACTGCATCAAACCTTTCCTAGTCCCCAGTGTATTTTCTGGAGTCTAACAAAACAAACAGATTCGGGTGGCACTTTAAAAGACTATCACGAGCTTTCATGGGAGAAAATCCCACTTCATCAGATGCTTGAAGAGGAGGAGCCAACAGAATGGGAGCAAAATAAATGCAGGGAAGTGTAAGCCATAGGATCTGGTCAGACTGTCACAGCAGATCAAAGCAGTTAGGATTCAAACAGTGGAGCAACAGCAATTATCAGGAAAGCAGGTGGGGGAGACAAGAAAAGCAAATTACCTGTTGTAAAGGGAAAAGAATCCATGGTTTATATTCAGCCCTGATTTCAGAGTCAGATTTGCATATGAATTCCAATACTGTTTGTTTTTGAAGCTTTGATTTGTTATCCATTTGTTTGAAATCAAAGTTTCAAAGAGAAACTGCAGAATTGGAATTCATACACAAATCTAACTCTGTGAAACTGAGGCTGAATATAGACAACGGGTTCTTTTCCCTTTACGACAGGCAGTTTTGCTCTCCTTATCCTCCACTTATCTCCCTGCTAGTTGCTGTACTTCACTACTGGAATCCTAACTGCTTTGATTTGCTGTTACAGCATGACCAGATCCTATGACTTACATTTCCCTGCATTTATTTTGCTTCCATTCTGAACATTCCCCATCTTCAAGATTCTGACAAAGTGGGACTCTCTCCCATGAAAGTGTAACCTGCTAGGGTGGGCTCAAATGCATTCACTTGCCCCTCTCCAGTGCCTAACAGAGAAACCTCTGCAGAAAGCAGCTAGAGAGCCAGGATCCAGTCTGTTCAGGACTCACAGCGAGGACTGCTCAGAGTTTCCTTCCCACATTAAACTACCACTCAGCATAAACATAAAAATTAACTTTATTAACCAACTAAACAAACCTTATTCTAAGAAAACATGATAAATTTAAACAAAACAGTAAGAAACCCAGGAGTCCCAATGTTCAGGTGGAGTCACCCTTATCTCAAGTTGAAGTCTTTTAACTCCTTGAGGCTTGAATGCAAAAAGAGAACCAATCCTCATCTTCTCTGCCTACAGGAATCTTCTGCTGGAATCCATGCAGTCCTTCCTTTCCTCTCCTCAACCAGCACCATGCAATCAAGTTACTGGCCATCCAGCTTTCAGGTCCACAACAGAAAACTCCCCTGTAAAACAGTCCAAAGCAGGGAGAAAACATCCTGCAATCCACTCCGGGCTCAGCTTCTCTCACTCACTCACTGGGCACATGGACTCTGCAGCTCTCCATCACCACTCCTCTCTGGGCTGCTGCTCTCAGGCTTCTCCTTGGGCGTGTAATTCCAGCATAAGAATAAAACTTGTGGAGCATGCTCAATGTGCTACCACACCCTCTTCCCAGAAGGTTCTGGTTTCTGGGCTGCAAAATCTGCCCAACAGCATAACCCAGCCATAAAGGATCCCTAAAAGAGTTTGCACCTTCTTAGGCACATGGGTTACAAAAGCTCATGTGATAAATAAATTTGTTACTTTTTAAAAGTGACACCAGAGTCCTTGTTTGTTTTGCTGAACTAGACTAACACAGCTACCTCTTTGGATGCTGGAGTCTAAGAATTCTTAGTCAGTTTTTACTTCAACCCCTTTGCCAAGTGGTTTCAGCAGCAACAAGGACCAGTTCTACATCTAAGGGTTCTTCTTAACAATACGAAGTGAAACTAATTTAAGACCTCAATCAATAATCGAGGGAAGTTAAATGACTCTGGGGTCTTGATTAAGACACAATACTTCCCCACACACAAGCACTGAGTATAACAAAAGAAAACCTACTGAAAGGGGGGGGCAACAATAATTTGGGAAAACACTACAACCACAAGTCAAAAATACACAATCATAAGCAAACACCCACCCCACGGAATATTGGGCAGTATCCCTTTCCTCAGTTCCACCCACAAAGCATTGACGTTCAAGGAAATGTCCCTTGAAGATTCCACTTTTTCTCTACTAACATCCCACTTCAGAGTTAGTTGTCTTTGCCCAGCAAAGACCCAGAGTTCAGAGGCAGGGTAATGTGTTCCCTTCCCAGCTGTGAAATAAGGGAGACTCTGCTGCTCCTGCCATTGCAATTGACTCACTGATGCTGTTGCTTCTTCCTTCTGCTGCCTCAGCTGTGGCTGCTATGATTTTCTCTGCTGCTGCTTGGGACTCATTGCCACTTATGGAGGGTTGCTTTCTGAGATTCTAGGACTTAGCCCAGTTAGTGATTTCTTTGACTAATGAAGAATGTGAGATATTAAGGGCATCAGATATTCTAAGAGTGAGTGACAGGAGGTATATAAGCTGTAGAATGCTGAGAGCTTCTTTCCCTAGTGGCTAGCTGCCATTACTGCAGGGCAATCAGAGGCACCCGAGATGAATTAAGGCCTAGCCCAGTGTCTGATAAAAGCTGCCCCACCCCAAACAGAGGTTGCACAAGCTGGAGAAGGAGCAGGAAGTTAGTGCTGTGCTGCAGAACTTCAAGAAGGTATTGAAGAAAAGACAGGAGATAGACAAATAGAGGAAAAGACGGAGAGAGCTGGAGAAGAAACCCAGCAGAAGGGGAGACTGGGTGAAAACCCTAAAAGGTATCAAGGAGGGAGAAAACAGCCCAGGGGAAAAGAGTGCAGGACTGACACTTGGGCAGCAGTGCAAAGCTGCATCTCTTAGGGGCCCTGGGCTGGGACCCAGGGGAGAGGCTGGGCCTGGGTCCCAAACCCGCACTCCTCACACCAGGAGCAACACCCGTGGCAGCCCCAACAGGTGGAAACCAAGAAAAAGAAGACTCCTGTGACCCACTAGTCTCCTAGAGTGCGAGACCCACCACCACGGAGGTACTGTTGTTTTGTCACAAGAATCTCTGCTAGAGTAATCTCTGTGTTGTCTTTCATTGCAGCACTGTGCTCACACCAGGTCAAAGGCTTAGTCCCTAGAACTGCTTATTTTAGACATCACAGACAGAAGTAACTCAGTTGGGTCTGCTCTGTTCTCTTTCAGCACTGGAGAGGGGAGAACCAAATTGCATCTAAGTCTCTAAGCAGAGTCCTTAACCATTCTGATTCATACTGGAATTTGGCATTCTCACCACCTGTTTAGCAAGTGAGTCAGTTTAGACTAGCCCTCAATCTGGCCATGCATGGTAAATTTCTGCTGCCTTTTATTTATACAAAAAGGGTAACATTTCATTACCCCTGCATTCAAAGCAAAGTGAACTGTAACCCAGGAACAGAAAAAAATTCATCATGTTGGCAAAAGCACCTCAGTCTAGTGAACATCTAGGCAGAATAGATGTTTATTCTGCAAACACAGTCTGCTTCTAAATCTGTTCAAACCCCTCCACACACACACACACCCCCCTCAGTCAGAGACTGCTTACATAGGTTACAAAACACACAAAGAACTTGCCACTTCCACAAAGATGGATAAACAGCCAAAGCTGTAGACAATCTTACTCGGTTCCACGTCAGGACTTGAATAATATACAGTTATATGTTAAAAATCTACAGCCATGCTAGTACACCACTATCTGCTTCCTACAAGCATCACTTTCGAATGTTTAGTATTTTAACGTCACCTCCAATTGCATTAAAAATAAAGTGATTTGTATTGAAATTTTAATCCAAATCACCACCCAGCCATTTTGCCCTGAAGTCAGGCAAACCCCCAGTGAATCTCAAAGTTAGTAACAAAAGTTTTCTGCATATTATAAATAAGAATACAGGCCATAAATGACTTTTCTAACTGTGTTCAATCATATCTTATGCAATATAAAGTCAACCCATTTTGCAAGTTCAGACTCCTCTGCACTGTTCTGAAGCCAGGACACAGGGTTTTTCTTATCTGATCTGAAAGCATTAGTTAAATTCAATAATTAACTAAAAACCTTTTATTATTAGTTTAAGTTTTCTGAAAGAGACATTATCAGCACATTAAAGTCTATGCTATTCTTAATGGAACAGTTCAGTTTGCCAAAAAGCAGGATAAAGAACTTGTGGTTTTGGGGCAGTAAGAAAACGAGTTTTAAACGGATGTACTCTCCCTTTGATATTTCCAAATTTTGCCATTGCAGAACAAAATAGTGGGTGAAAAGAGGTTGATTTTTCACAAGTCAATTTTAACCCCATAGTCAAACACACTTTCTTCCCAAAAAAGATCAAATTTAGAGGACGGCAAGAGTCTTGGGAGCAAACTTGGAATGCCCCTGTCTCAGCTATTTATTGACCATCACCATGACAGAATCAGAAGTGGACTGTGAATAAAAGGCCTCATGTTGGCACTGGACACCACCTACAGCTAGAAGAATGGAAGGGAGATTAAAAAGGAGGCTTGACAAAAGTAGTTTTGTTCACTGTGGGATGGCTCTATTAAATCAGTAATATACCTATACTAAGTCCTGAGGTATGTATAAATATTAATTTATGTGGATTCTGCTGCACTATCAGCCACTCTTTAAGAACTCCTCATAGGTCTTATCAGGGACTATGGATGACTAGTCACAGTTACTTCATGGGGTTAAGATGAAATACTGTTTACTGGCATTTGAGCAGGTCCACTAACCACAGACTGATGTTGAATGTTCACATCATAATGCATGCACAAGTACTATCAGTTACTTCTACTACCTGTTCAGTATTGAGATCAATATCATGCATCCCCTAGTGCTGTACAGGTGATTTAAATGGCTGACGTATTGGAAACCATTGCTTGTGAGGCTAAGGGTATCCCCATGGGTTTTAGCTGGAGTGCCAGCATATATGTCAAACTATATAATGCTGAGAGAGCTATTTCTTGCAGGAATGGAATGTCCTGCATTGAAAAACAGGAGGACGACCTAGGCAGCTGCATATGTTTTTGGTATCAGCATCAAAAGCATCAAGCGGATAGCAAAACTTGAGAGCGAAGTTGCTAACACAGAACTCACCAATAGAGTTGGTTAAAATGGTACCAAAGTCTGTGCCAGAGTAAACAGTTTTACTTGCATAGTTTAGGAAGCATGAAATGTCATGGAACCTTTAGCCAGAAATGGTGTCCTAAACTCATTACCTTACCTGTTCTCAGAGGTTCTGAGAGAGGCCAAAAAGAGCCCAATGCAGATTTCTTGGGCTCTGGTGAATATGAGGTAAGACGTTTGCCTCTTGCACTCCCAGAGATCAAGAATAATGCCTCTCCAAATCTTTCAGACAAAGGGGGCCAAAAATCTAGAGGTAAATTACAAGGAACAGTGAACTCAGTACTACTCTGTATTTAGTAGCTAGATTACAGCTGCCTCTGGAGGTAGGTGCCAGTCTCACCTCTTGATTTCTTGGTTCTATTCTGAAAACTCTGGAGATTAAGAAGTTAACCCTAAGAGCCCTCTCACAGGCATGTGAAGAAACAGAAATGAGATTCACTGACTGGCACAGATTACAGAAAAAGCAGAATTTACACTGAAGGAACTTTGACACCTGCTGCAGGTACATACCAAAAACACCAAATGACTCCAAAAATGTAATAAAATTATACAAAATTAGTAACAGTTGTAACTAATGGTACTAACTATACAATCTATTTACAAAGGTTTAGGAAAAGAAATCAGACACAAGGAAGGAGCTCTGTGTCTAGAGACTCACACTGACTACCAAGCATGGCGGATATGAACACAGTAAAAAGGGGTGGGCATCAAGATGACTACCCTTACACCACTAGCTGAGAGCAAGGGCATCCTGAAGGTGCATACCTCACCCCAAAAGGTACCATAGTGGAAGGAAAACTATCCTGATTCAGTACAATGGGCATGTGCACACCTATGTGCAATCACTCAAAGGAAAATCTCTTCCTTTTTAGGACTTCCTGCCTGTATTACATCTGAAAAAAATGAACCTAGGAGCTCTATATTTTAGTCTGTTAGATGATTATGTTGATTTCATATATTCAAGTGATTAGTTTACTATGAAATGTATAAAATGTTTTAATTAAGAATTACAACTTTCAGTAGTTAGTATTGAAGCACTAACCTATCTTACTATGTGTAGTGTTCCTGAAGACAAAAATGACTGCCAAAAAATTAAAATTTTCTAAATTTGGCAACAGTAACTACAAATTAAAAGCACTGAATCAGTTTATGACAATCAATTATTGGAAGTTTGTCATTTGTCACATCGTGATCCTGTGATTCATGTCAGTCACTATACTGTCCTTATGGAAGTCCTCTTTTTCCTAAACAACCAAAATACACTGGCATAATTAAAACAGTAACAGAAAGTAAGTAGGACCATCTTCCTCCAGCACCTGAGGAAGACTGCCTCTGTAGCCAGCTTTTCTAATCTGATGCCCTGGTTGATGCCAGACTGGATGCTCATTCGGGGCCCTCCTTAACTCTTATTCTGCCAGTGCAGGGCCACTGTTGCAGCAGTTAAAAGTTATTTTCTTTTCCTACTGCTTCAAGAATGTCACATCTTGCTCATCTGACTGCATCCTTTTTTCAGCTCCCTGTCCTTTCCACACAGTTTAAGCTCTATTTTCTCTTTGAAAGTTACGTATAGTGCTACCTCCTCCTAACACTTTCAGTCTTGCCGCTTTGCACCTCAGTCCCTATAAATGTGCTCCCTCTTTGCACCTTGTTACTATGTTTCTCCCTCTAATTCGCATCTCTCTCCTTTTGTCAAAGTTCTTCATATATCTGGAATGGCGTTCTCCTTTCAGTACATAAAAAATCTTCATTCTTCCTTCGCAACTCTTTTCAAAACCTACTTTTTCACTTTCCATCATCCATCTCATTCTTCTGCTAGTTTTTCCTCCTTTTGCACTACATCATTCTCAATTAAAAAAAAAAACATCAGAATTTTTGACTGTTGCACTGCCTTGCAAATTGCATTTGTTTTAATTCTTATCCTTCCTTTCCATCTCCCTTCCCTGGTTTTGCATCCTTTTTACTTAATTGTGTTTTGGTCACTTCATATAGATTAAAAGATTTTTGGAATAGGGAACAATGCTCTGTTTTACCTCTAAAGCACCAAGAAACAATTTATGGCATACTAAATATGTATGCCATTGTTTGAATGATTGAGGTACTATCATACTATAAATTATGTTGTGCACTTCATATCCATTTGTCCAGTAACTGCAGCCCCAAACCCCTGAAAATAAACAAGCTATCTTCACTGCCTAAGCCATTGTCACAGGGTATCAAAGAAATAACAGCTGATATCCACCATTTCCTGAGTGCAAGGCTTTCTTAGTATGCAGAGTAAAAAAGGGGGATTTGAGGAATGTTGCTCTAAGTTGGCCAGTCCTGAAGATAAGGAGCAAAATCTGTCAAGGGAAATATGTTTACTACTTTGAAACGTCTGTCAGAGTGCAACTATCTTATGCCTGGACTGGGAAGCAAGCGAAAAAAAATAATCAGCAGTTTTTTGGCTTAGTTAGTCTCATAGGGCATAAAAGCTTGCTTATTAAGTTTCAGCATCTTTTGAATTTAAGGTTGTACCTCCTGTGTCCATGCTTACCTGCTTTACTCTTATAAGTAACATTTCTTTTTAGTTAATTGCAGGACTGGCTATAGGCATCTTTGGTTTGAAGATCAGAATAATCAGACAGGGTAAGTGACTAGTCCTTTGAGACTGAAAGTAACTTAAATATTGCTATGATTTTTGATATAAAGTGGCCATCTATCTCATAATCCAGCTTGCCTGGATGGCGAGATAGCCTGGAGTGCCCAAAGGGACTGTATGAATCTACAGTAAAACTGCTGCAGTGCTTTAAGAGTTCACACTTGTTACTAGGTTGGTGAAACCTAACTATAGAACATATAACCAGTTTAGTTTTCTGCCGTGTCTTTTGACAGTCCATTCTGAGATTGTCACTTGTGATCATGAGCCAGTGCAAGCAGCATGACAAATACCTCAGATGACCAACCAAAAAAAGAATTTCAAGATTTAAAAAACAAAAAATACCACTTGATTTTTCAATGAGCACTCAAAATTACAACATATATAGTCTGCTATGAGACTTGACTTTGATGCAAATTAAATCTTGATCTCATTTTGTGCAAGCACAGCTAAATTAAATTAGATGTAAATTAGATATAATAGTAAAAACCCACTAACCAATGATTTATCGCAGATGAATTGGCTCGGGAACCCATCACCACTAGACATCAGTACCTCACTACAAATAATGTATGTATAGTATCTATTTGAAAGCAAATTAAATTTTCTGAAGAGTTTAACAAGTTCCACAGAGGGGGGGGAAAAGGGGTGGAGAGCAGATTTGTGATCCAAAGTCACTTAAACACTTAAAAATCTCACCTCAGATTTTAGTTTTAGGAAGTAATCATACGGCTGAGGAGAGCAGCAACGCTAAGAGTTGCAAGCAAAGTTATATGTGAAGGCTTGAATGTGACTGGCCTGGAGAGATTTTTTTCAAGGACTTCTGGAAAATTAAAAATGATGCTGAATGACAGGAGGTGGCTCTGACAATTTATCACAAATAAACCATAAAATAAATACCATACATAATCCCTTTAGCATTTCACACAGCACAAAACACTACAGTTAGGGGTTAGTCTTTGACCCCCTTGGCTGTTAACAATATGATCATCATTACTGGAACTGAACTCACACAATGGATCTTTTTAAATTAATTTTGAAACCTTAATTCCTATATTAGTTTTTACTTTGGGATTAAAATTATGATCTTCCAATAAATATTTAGCATGTAATTGTTAGGACAGAATCCAAAGAGTCCTAGACAAGACCACTGCTTCTGTATTGTTCTATACTTCAAGTTAGTCCTCTGTGCTATTAAGAGAGTATCCAGGTTTATGAAAACTCTTCAAGGCAGATATTGTAACAGATACTATCCTTGATTAAGAGAAAAAATTAGGCTTGCCCTGACAAAACAAGACACGTTTTCTTGATTTTATTCCTAGCACAATCTTAAAATTGGGTTTCTTCAGAAAAGCAAGATGCATTCTGTAGAAAAAGGCTACAAACTTTAATTTAGCTGTGAGGAATATACTAGTCTGGGAAATCATCCTGCTACCATATTGGTCACCATGCTTGCAGGCTAAGACAAAGACTCTTCAGCTAAATTGCAGCAAATATGGGAGACAAAGTCAGCTGATAATCCAACAGACTCAGAAAAACAGATGTGGATCTCCAAAGCTGCTAGTTCTTCAAACACCTCAGGTTTTTTCTGAACGCCAGATGTGTTTTAATAGTCCTTTTAGTATGTGTAATGATTATGTTATAAAAAATTATTTAAATAGGTAACTGGGTAGCTGTGAACTGTTAATATTACTCTTGGGCTCCACTGACTATTCTAGAAGGACTCAGTTAGTAACAATATCCCTCAGGAACAGAAAGGATTTACTCAAAATTCTCTCTGCCTTCCCACTCCCTTCCAGAACAGATTATTATAGCTTTGATGTCACATAGATTAGTCATGTAGATCAACAGAGAAAAAGTCATGTAAATTAACAGAGACAATGGAAAAGAAAAGTTAGTCAGGGACTGCCGATGCAATCAATCACTGAATTCACTTAAGCAGTTAAAGAAATGAGATCATCTGGCTTTCCTCTTACATCAGGAACTATTCCGGGTGGAAAACTACTTCATTATTCCTGAGTACCTACAATCTGCATCAGAATTGAGCACCAAGAATTATCAGTCTACTCCACTTAAAATCTCATACTTTCAGGAAGTGCTCTCCCGCATCACAGATTTGTTTAGACTACATCCATCAATCAACAGCCCACCTTCACACCCCAACTTCAGCACTTCTGCTCATCAAGAAGATCTAATACTACATAAAGGAGTCAATTTAAGAGCTAGAAATCCAACTCATACCTTTTCTGGAATGATCATCATGAACAACATGTACTGCTTCTGACCAGAAGCACCAACACAAAGAATCAATTTTCCTTTCCTCCTTCAAATGCACAATCATCTGACCAATGCCAAAGAATACCACCCTTCAGGCATCAGCTTTAGCCAGCCACCAGCTAGTGTCAATCCCTGACCTCCCTCTTGCCTCATGATTCTTGTGCAAGCGCACAGAGAACAAAATCATCTAACTGAAGTAAACATTCTCAACTCAGCAGTGTCTTGATTTGGTTTAGGTCACAAAACTCAAACCACTTTAGTGGTACTGATAGATCTCCTTCCATCAATGGATAAAAAGCATCCATCCATCTTCATCTGCCTGAACATCTCTGTGGTCTGTTTCATATGGGAGAGGTAGTAGAGGTTAAAGCTAATGCATCAAAATACTTGTATTTTTTGAAGGGACACAGTCAAAAATAGTGATGAGATACTGCATCCCCTCAAGAGAGAGAGTCCCTTAAGGATCTGTGTTCTCTGTTTTCTTCACCACCACATGCAGTCACCATAACAGACCAGTGAGATCAGATTATCTATAAAAAGCAGTTGTCTGAAACTGAGCCTTAGTAAGATAGAAGTAATGTGAAAGGTCTTTAGAAATTATTTTTAAAAGATTGAGCAGACATGCAGCAGTCTTCTTTGATTGAAGACACATACACAATTTGATCTGTAGTTTAGGAAAAGTCAGATTCTTCACTGACAATGAGCTCTGCCATAGCAGCATCCCTGAGTAATCCCTCTTGTCTTTTGTTGTCTGGAGGTACATCTGCAGTGCATACTCCTTTCATGCATTGCACGCATTCCTAGCAGTTATAAATAGCAGCGCAGACACACAGACAGCTTAGGTGAGTAAAGATGTGCCTGAAATCAGTGAGTATATACCCTGTAGTTTTTCCCCTTTCCCAAGCACTGTTTCCCTGTCTACATTGCCCCCACCTCTTTGTTTTTTTCTTTGCAATGCAGTATCTTGTCGGTTCCCTGCTGCTCAAGCCTTTTCCCCAGTGCAGGAACCTGCAAGAGCCTTTTGCACCAGTTGCAGAAGCAGGGAAAGCTCTGGCAACTCCCCACTGCTAGTTCCTTTCACTGATGTAACTACACATCATGATGCAGACATAGCCCTCTTTTCACTCCAGTCTGTAGCGACACATATTCTATCCACTGCTGCAAAAGATGTGTAGTGTTGCTATAGCCTGTGTTATCCCATGCTGGTGAATGATGTGCTGACCTCAGTTATTCACACTGTGATGCTGGTAAGCCAAGTGCCAGCTCTAGCTAATGCAGTGATGGCCAAACTTATGGAACTTAAGAGCCACACAAGTTGATTATTAAACCTTTGAGAGCCGTACTGAGGCATATAGCCATATGCTTTTACCTACTCCAGAATTACTAAGTTTAAAATTCATTGTGCACTTCAATTTTATTGTAAAAAGATGGCAAATATTGATTCTACTAATGTCAGATTCTAATAATTACTTAAGGTTACAATGAAAATTAAGCCTGTACAGTAAAAACTTAGCTGTGGCTCCATGTAGAAGACTGCAGGCTAGTGGAAAGTTTTTTAAAATCCCGACCATGCCATGCTTCTCCCCACTGTCCCGACCCCCTCCTGAACTCCTAGGCTGGGCCTGCTTTCCTAAATTGATTTACTTATGTTTTTCCAGGAGCCACAATTTTTCATTCAAGAGCCGCATGTGGCTCCCGAGCCGCAGTTTGTCCACACTTGGCTTACAGCCTTGGCCAGGAACTGACAAAACTTTTAGCTGGAAACCTAACCAGCTTACCTATATGTTCAAAGATTAATACCTATTTTGAACAAAACAAAAAAATATATTTAGGGTTTAGACTCAATGAAATGGTTGTCAGTTGTTACATGCATTCATCTCACTTGTAATGTCCATAGTCTATGCTAAAAAAATAAAAATACAAGTTTTATAATACTAAGAATGCCTGCTGTGAACTCAGACGGGAATAGTAGTTCTACTCACCCATCAAGAAGGGCTATCAAGACTTCACAGAGCCACCTATGACAAGAAGCTTTGGTGATTGCCCCATTTACACATGAAGAACTTACATGGAGGACCTTTTGTCATATCAGTTTGAAATCTGAGGGAAGGTGATATAAAGATGCTTACAAGAAGAAATGGTTTTCTGTGCTGTTTGAACTCTCACAGAGAGAAAGCCAGAAATTAATGTAGAAATCCCCCAAGGAGAGACCCTTGGGTCTGCCCTGGAAGGCATTTTGAATTGACAGTTTGCTCAATGTCTGATAACTCATTTTGTGTGTGTTTGTTTCCTTTTTTATATCTTTAAATAACTTACTTCTTTCTCCTAGTCAATAGATGGCTTACCAGGGTTGGTTAAAGGAGCTGTGTGCGAGTGCCGAGATACAAATTGATTTGGGGTAGGTGACTGGTCTCTTAAGACTGAGAAACCTCAATGTTTTCTGATTTTTGGTATGAATAAACAATTATGTTTAAGTCCAGCTTGCTTAGGTAGTAGGACAGACTGGAGAGCTTAAGGGTTTGAGACTTACTGGTAAACATGTATGTCAAGGCTTCTCCCCCCACTCTGGCACCCTGAGTGCAGAACGTGGGGGCCTGCAACAGGCCTTAAAAGCCACTGGCCTTAAAGCCTGCTCTCAGAAGTCTCCAAGGCCTCCAATTCCTGGCCTTGGAGTGGTATCGCTGCCACCACCCAAATGCAAAAAAACCTCTTGAGACCCAGGAAGGCACACTTGGGAATTCCTTCCTGTGAGGTACTTGCAATCCTGTTTATTCCTCCTTCAGGAAAGTGACTGGACCCCAGCTGCATAGGAGCTGGACCTGGAACAGGGTTCCCTCTAGTAGCTGCCTGTGCAGTCTAAGGCACGAGCACACAAACCTCTTGCCCCTCCATGACACAGAACCAGAACTTACTTAAAAGGTAAACTCTTTAATCAAAAAGAACAGATGATAAACACAGAGTTGCTTCTCTGGGAATTAACTTAGATAGTTACAGGGTAGTGGGGGGGGGGGGTTTACAGGTGCTCAGCAGGCACAAAGAAAATACCCTGACTGCGTCTAAGTAAATATTCCCTGTTCTACCCACGCCTGGTTAGTAACAAATTTAACTTATCTTTGGTAAGGATGTTGCTGGATTCTTCCTCAGGCCCCTCTGGCCTCCTCCTGATCCTTCCAGGAGCTCTGCTGCATCCAAAACAGGTACAGGCCAGGCTGCTGTTCCAATTCAAAAAGCTGTGCTTCATTCCTATTGGCTGTCCTGGGACTCACTGACCAGAGTGTTAACCCCTTCCTCCCCAAGGGTTACTACACACCCCGCAAATCACAGACAGTGCTGGGCAGCCTGGTGTAGGCTGGACTCACACTGGCTGTGATTTCTTCCCAGTACTAGGAAAGAACAGGGTTAATACAGTACAATCTACACATATAAAATTCACTACAGGTCACATGATCTCAACTGGGCTCCACTGTTGGTCTGGGCCCTCTCCATCCCAACCGCTTTATCTGTGGTGTCCCTCTTCCCGGTTGAGGGGTGCCCCCAGGCCACTGTCTGTATAGACCCTTCTTTCTTGTCCATTCCAGACCTGGCCAAGTTGGGCCTTCTTGCCCTCGCCCTCTTTAACCTGAGGGGGAAATATCTTTTTATATGGCCCTGCTCCTGGCACCAGAAACATCTCCTTTGTTTCCTCCAGGGCACAGGTGTCTCTGGGACTTGCCCTGTCTTTCTGGGCCAGACACTCTTTCCTAAAGTGCCCTCTGGCCCCACAAGTCCAGCAAGTGCCTGCCCATCCTGTTACCTTCACAGGAGAGGTTTTCAGGGGTTCTCCCCACAAGTCTTTGGTCATGTTCACCCCAGCATGAGCACTAGGATGGTCCTGGGCTAAGCACAAGAGCTTTCCCCTGTATTTAGTTGGAACTACCAACTGTCTCTGAGGATGCCAGTCCTCCTTGTGACCACCTGAGAGAGTCTCTTTGTGAAAAAGTCCTCTTTTCATACCAAACCCAGACCTATTTGAAGAGCTTAGAGGTGATGGGCCACTCCATGCCCAGCTCCAAGCTCCCTTGAGGCTCTCATTTGCCTCCTGCTTGGCTTGGAACTGCTCGCTTGATGCTGGGGACCTCAGTTCCTCCCTGGGTTGTGGACTCAGGCTCAGTCCCTCTGGAAGTGATGCAGATGATGTGGGTGCCTCTCCTGGTTGTGAAACACTCTCTGCTGGTGCATGGGGTTGTGTTGCAGACTCCAGGACAGCCTTTCATGAAGGGCTACCTGCTACTGCAAGTGCAGGTCTGGTGGCACACACCGATGCTGGCTTCCGTGACTGAGGGGGTTACAAGCACTGGGTCTGGTTCTCATTCCAGCTGGGTATCGGGGACTGCCTCTACTGCTGCTGTTGTAGATGCTGGGTTGGGGTCTGCGTCTGCCACCTCTGTTTGGGTCTCTGGTCCTCTAGCATCTGGGAACACAGACTGGACCTTGGTAGAAGGCTCAGTAACAGGGTTAGATTGGGAGACCTGCTTAGCCTGGCTACGGGTGATGGTGCCCACCCTTTTGGCTAGCCTCACATGGTTTGCTAAGTCCTCTCCCACCACCATGGGAATGGGATAATCATCACTGACCACAAAAGTCCAGGTCCCTGACCAGCCTTTGTACTGCACGGGCAACTCTGCAGTAGGCAGGTCAAAACAGTTTGCCTTGAAGGGTTGCACAGTTACTTGAGCTTTTATGTTGATGGTTTTGGGGTTCACTAAGGACTGGTGGATAGCTGACACCTGTGCTCCAGTGTCTCTCCACGCAACAACTTCCTTCCCGCCCACACTCACGATCTCCCTTTGCTCTGGGGGTATCTGTAAGGCATCTGGGCCTGCAGGCACATGGTGTGACCCCATTGCAAGGAACTGCACTCTTTGTGCTCTTGGGGCAGTTTGCCATCACATGTACCAGCTCATTCCATTTAAAACACCGCCCAGCTGGCTGGTCACTGGAGCAAGGTTTGTTGCTGGAGAATGGGGCTGTGGGGTCAGAAGGTGCCTGAGGCTTACCTTGTAGTACAGTGGGCTCCTTCTTGGAAGGTAGGCACCTGGGTTGTCCCTGGTGTTGATATGCTGTCTCTGGACACCCCTCCTGGGACCCCCACAAACTGCCACCAGTTCGGGTCCTCTCTGTCACTTCCACCCATCTGGCTCCAATCTCCCCCACCTCTAATATAGATTTGAGCTTCGCATCCAGGATATAGCCTTGTATTTCTTCAGGAACACCCTCTAGGAACTGTTCCAGTCTTATTAGGAGAGAGAGCTCCTCCACAGTTTTAGTTTGTGCCGCTGATACCCAGGCATACCAATTTTTATCAATTTGGTAGGCATGCTGGGTGAATGCCATGCCTGGTTTCCACCTTAGGGCTCTGAACTGATGACGGGCATGTTCAGGAGTGAGCCCCATCCTAATCCTGGCCCTTTGTTTAAAAAGCTCATAATTGTTCATGGTTTCTCTAGGCATTTCAGCTGCCACTTCTGCTAAGGGTCCACTGAGCTGTGGCCTCAACTCCGCCATGTAGTAGTCTGGGGAGATGCTGCACCCAAGGCAGGCCCTTTCAAAATTTTCTAGGAAGGCCTCTGCATCATCTCCTACCTGGTACACTGGGTATTTCTTGGGTTGAAGAGCATAAGGTGGGGTAGGAATGGCAGTAGAAGCAGCTGGTGTAGCTGCAGCACCCAGTTTCTCAGCTTTCTCCAGCTCAAAGGGCCACTGCTTTTCCTTCTCCTCTGCTTCTATGCGCCTCATCTCTAGGAAGAACTCCATTTTGCTCTTAGTTAGAGATCTTCCTGTCTTAAAGACATCCTCTCAGCTTGGCCCCTGTGATATGGAAGGGACATAGCTGCTCCTATCCACTCCTGCCTCCACAGGCTTATTACATGCTTCCTCGTCCTCACTCCACATGTCTGCCTTGGAGTTGGACTTCTGGGACTGATCTGGGGCTGGTGTCTCCATGGCTTCTCTGCCCCACCGCAAACGCATTCACTGGGCTGCTTCCCTGCCCTACTCTGGCCTAGCTATCCTCTTGCCATGAAAGATAGAATGAAGAAAAAAAAACTGCTTGTTTTGGACTCCCTGGCTTTGCCAGTTAAACCCCTTGCATGCCTTTTTCCCAGGCAGCAAAAGAAAAAAGAAAAAGAAAAACCAAAAAGCAAGACAGGAAAGTGAAGAAGAAAAATTCTCCCCAAATGTCCACTACCATACAGGGGGGGAAAAAAAAAAAGTGTCCTTTAAAAAATCCTGAGGTTTGTGCTTCTGCTTCAAAAAAGTCCACACCGCTATGCCACCATGTCAAGGCTTTTTCCCCCACTCTGGCACTCTGAGTGCAGAACGTGGGGGCCTGCAACAGGCCTTAAAAGCCACTGGCCTTAAAGCCTGCTCTCAGAAGTCTCCAAGGCCTCCAATTCCTGGCCTTGGAGTGGTATCACTGCCACCACCCAAATGCAAAAAAACCTCTTGAGACCCAGGAAGGCGCACTTGGGAATTCCTCCCTGTGAGGTACTTGCAATCCTGTTATTCCTCCTTCAGGAAAGTGACTGGACCCCAGCTGCAATATGAGCTGGAACTGGAACAGGGTTCCCTCTAGTAGCTGCCTGTGCAGTCTAAGGCACGTGCACACAAACCTCTTGCCCTTCCAGGACACAGAACCAGAACTTACTTAAAAGGGAAACTCTTTAATCAAAAAGAACAGATAATAAACACAGAGAGTTGCTTCTCTGGGAATTAACTTAGGTAGTTACAGGATAGTGGGGGTGGGGTCAGGGGGGTTACATGTGCTCAGCACTGAGAAATCCAAGAAACAAGCCAAAAACAAAGAAAATACCCGACCACGTCTAAGTAAACATTCACTGTTCTACCCACGCCTGGTCAGTAACAAATTTGACTTATCTTTGGTAAGGATGTTGCTGCATTCTTCCTCAGGCCCCTCTGGCCTCCTCCTGATCCTTCCAGGAGCTCTGCTGCATCCAAAACAGGTACAGGCCAGGCTGCTGTTCCAATTCAAAAAGCTGTGCTTCATTCCTATTGGCTGTCCTGGGACTCACTGACCAGCGTGTTAACCCTTTCCTCCCCAAGGGTTACTACAACGTAATAGTGATTCAGGAGTTCACATGTGTTACTGGGTTGGTGAAATCTCATTACAGAATATATCACTATACTGAGGTGTCCACCCTCTTTTGACAGTCTGTCGTGATGTAGGCATTCATGTTTGTAAGTCATTCTAAACTTTGTGGCACATGTGTTTGTCATTTCTTGGCTGGACTACAGTAACACAAAGCCTTTAGCACTAAGCAAGTTCCAACTACTTCAGCACACTTCAGTGTCTCTGTCAGCAACTCAGGCTATTGCAAACACATCAACCTGTCATCTGCTCTCTATATGGTCATCTTATAGGATTTCTAATCAAGTTCCAAATCTTGGCCTTTATTTACAAAGTCCCTTAACGTCCAAATGGAAGACTGTGGTTAATAACTTCAGTCCTTCATCAAATAATGTCTGTTTATGCAGGAGAAACTTTTTCAGAAGGTGATCCGAGACTGTGGTATAATCCCTTCCAGAAACTGAGGACCATTACAAACTTTGCCTTTTCTAAAAAGTACATGACTATATATATTTAGTACATAATTATATAGAATTAAAGACATCACCTTAAACTCATACCAAATGAAGCCACTCCGCACACATTCTCCTATCAGTGAAGAAAATAAGAGAACTTCCAATGTGCACAGGTCACATTACTCAATACACTAGAAAGCACCCATGCTACCATGATGAGTGCAGAAGAACCACCTATAGGATAAAGTGGAAGTGCCCTCAGATGATGATAGAAGCAGGCTAATTTCTAAGCGATTTAATACTTTTGGATCAATGGACAGGTTCTCTAAAAGAATTGGAGGAGAAACCCAATTCCCTCTAAAGATGTTCTCTGACAGATAATTTGGTATGCCACATTTACCAGGAGTATGTATGAACAGGTACTCCCTCACAGGACAGAAAGTGAGTGTCTTTCTATCTGTGACAAGGAAGAGTTTTCCTTACTTATCAGTGAGATTCAGGTTAGCGTTATTAAAAATTGATCACAATAAAGCAGATGATCTGACTTTGGAAGCAGAAGACTTATGAATAATTGTCTTGAGAGAGTCTCAAGAGTTCATTTTCTTGGGGGGGAAAGATGAAAATAGAATTTAAAACAATCAACTGAAATAATTCTATAGTTATCTTCTTCCCTATTCATTCTTAGTACACAATTCTTTCTCTTGTAATTAACAGGAGTTGTAACTTTCACTTCACAGCCACTGGAACCAGGGAATTGGAAGAACATGGTACAGTAAAGTATGCTAAATGTGAAACTGGGTCAGATCAGAATGGCAGAAACAAAAACAAAAAAGAAAACCCCAAACAACTTGAAATTTGCTTTAAAAGATAGCTTGGAAGTAAGCAAAAATTTGTCTGTTTGGCATCCTTTGTGGTTCCAGAAGTGGAACCAAGGCATAAAATCTGGACATTTTTGTTCTATTAAAAGAAATTACAGCATTTTAGCACCAATGTAAAGGTTGTTGTTTTTTTTTTTTTAATAAAATCTATGAGTTACATGCATGCTTTACATTACCGACTCTCACTGAGAGGTTACTATAGTTAGAAGTTCAGAAAATATGGTTTAGAAGTAATTGTAAAATACTACTTTTAATCCTACTCATTAGTGGATTTCAGGCCCTAAAACCCAAAAATATCTACAGTACTTATTTCTCAATTCTTGAAAAAGCTATATAAAACTATTTCAGTTTATATTAAGATTGCCAGTGTGGCCTGTACAAATTATATCTGAAAAATAAAAATAAGTCAGCTATCTGGATAAAAAGTTGCTTTAAACTCAATCTTTTATGGTAAAAATCATTTTTAAACAATGAGACTTCTGAAAAAAATGTCCCCCTTCACATGCCCTAATGGCTTTAGGAAAAAGGCTTAAAAGTCAGCATGCAGCTTTCCAGGACTGGTCACAAAAGGGAAAGATCTTTCACATTGAGGAGCCTATTTCAAATCCTGGAACTTAGTCTGCTGGAATTGAAGACAGTAGGACAAACAAATGAATACTGTTTTGCACATTAACAACCGCTATGTCTGCAAACACAATTACTTCATCCCAATGGTGGACCATATATTTAAAGAATGAATTTTAATGTCTGCAAAACAAATCGCATCTTGAGGATGCCAGAATAATACCTTAACTGGCACTGTTCAAGGTTGTTTAATAAGTGCAAATATTTCTAGACAGTAAATATACTATACTTGCTTTAATACACCAGAATTGCATTTTTTCTCTCTTTGCTATATAGTTTTGCTAGTGTCTATGGGAAGGGTACCTCAGGGCAACCACAGGAACTTCTACTTTTAACCTCCTATTCAGAAAACTTTCCTAAAGTAAGACAGAATCCATCAATCACTATTTTAGCATTATTTTTCCCGCTGCTTTGTATACACAATGAACTATGCTTTAGTAATTTACATAAATATGTGTACTGTAAAAATGCAGTAATTTCTGTTGTACAGATCTTTGTGAGATTGCCAAATGAACACAACCAAAAAATGTATATGACACTTGCTAATAGCTTAAAATAATTGAAAGGTCAGGAAGCTGTTTAAATGGAGAATATGGAAAATTAAGATTAAAAAGGGCCTCTCAACTAATATTTTTGTTTTAAAAAAAAACAAAAACAAACAAAAACCCCACAGTTCCTCTTTCCCACCTCCAAGTGACAGATATACATCAATCCACAAAAGAAGTTAGGTTTAGCTCATGCAGAGAGTCAGCTGTTCTGTCATATGAAGTCTTAGCCCAGATGAGCTCTTCCAAAACTGCCAATAGTGAGAACCATATTAAAACTGGGGGAAAAAATAGTTACAAAGTAACCAGTTAAACCTGTTAGGGTTGACTACTGACCTGGTACTTTAATAGAAGGTACCATTTAATTACCCTTCAAAACACTGAACACTGATGTCAGTGCACATAAGTACCACCAATGCTAGAGATAAACAATTACCCCAGATTCCTCTAATTAATCTAAGGGGCACTTTGGAGTTCAATAATAGAGTTGTTTGACCCAATCCATGCCTTCATAGACATATTAACTCAAAGAATTATGCCCTTCTGTTGTAATATATTTTTGAAAATGATACTAGGACTGTGGGTCAGGACTGATGGATGAGTATGATATGAGAACACCATCCATTTACTAATTTTCCTTCCTTATTTTTAGCCAGCCCTTTCCCTTCCATATTGGGGAAGAGGTAAAAGGATGACTGAGTTCCATGAGCAGAGGCAGTAGAGGCTCTTGGGCTTTCCCCCCATTTTCTTCGTTGTATTTTATTATATTCTCCCATTCTCCAATACATGAAAGATAGACATTGTGGAGTTTGAGATATACAGCACTTCTTCGGTGTTGTCTGAATTATGTCTACTTTACATTTTAGATCCACAACAGTGCAAACAAAAATACTTCAATCTCTCACAAAACTCATTTGTAACCCTAAACCCTGCTGCCATAGGAGAAGCCACTCAACGAGTTCCAAATCTGTATCTGAGTGTGCTGAATAGAGAGTTTTTTCACCCTAAAAAGCAATCCTTCTATGTTTGCATTCCTAATGCATTAAACTTTTTGGCAGGAATACAATACACAACTTCACATTTCCAATTTATGTATATTAACATACAATTAATGGCAGTGAAAATCAAAGCACAAAGAACATAGGCTCATAACTGTTGTAGATTTTGTACGTTTTGGAAAAGATAAGAGCTATTATACAAGAGTTCTCAGAGGCAAGTAATATTTTAGCAAAATGAAGCAGCTAACAGCTATCACAGCTCCTTCAAATTATATTTTGTGAAATTGGGTGGTCCTACTATAAGTAAATTGGTTAGTGGTAGTCATCCTGCCCCTTACAATTTCTTCTTCCAAGTGATAGTCTATAAATTATGACTCGAAGCAGGATATAAAAATACACTATGGTGAAACAAAAGGTTTTAGTGGACCACAAACTAAGTATGAATGGTCAACATGCTGTAGTTGTAATAAAGGCTAATATGATTTTGGACTGTATTAACAAGAATGTTGCATGCAAAACACAAGAAGAAACTGGCCAGATCTATTCAGCACTGGTGAGACCCCACCTAGAGTACTGTGTCCAGCTCAGGGCATCAAAATTTAGGAAGAAGGTGGATAAAATGGAATTCCAAAAGAGCAACAAAATTGATTTAAAAAAATAAGTTTAGAAAATCTGATCTATGAGAATGGGGGGGGGGAAACCTGGGCATATTTAGTCTTAAAGAAAGATGACCGGGGGGGGGGGGAGATAATAGTCTTTCAACATGTTAAGGTCTGTTTTTAAGAGAATGGCTGTTATTCGGAGAATGGTGATCAATTGTACTCTATGTCCACAAAATGTAGAACAAATAATAAAGGACTTAATGTGCAACAAGGGAGATTTAGGTTAGGTATTAGGAAAAGCTATCCAACTAACTACAAGCACAGTTAATATAGACTTCCAAAAAGAGGTCATGGTTTCCCTTCACTGGAACCTTTTAAAAGCCAAGCAGGACAAACATCCATCAGGGATGGTCTATGTTAACTTGGGCCTGCCATTGTCCAAGGGGCTGGACTTGAGTTCTCTAGATCCCCTCCAGCCCCAGACTTCTAGTGATTCCTTGAAATTGCCCAATTCAATATAAGTAACACCTTAAAAATGGAATATTTTCAGTAAATAAGGACTTCTGCTCCCTCTAAAGAGGGCAAGAGTACA
Organism: Podocnemis expansa; assembly: GCA_007922195.1. Lineage (NCBI taxonomy): Eukaryota > Metazoa > Chordata > Testudines > Podocnemididae > Podocnemis > Podocnemis expansa. The sequence goes on along the minus strand of ML682018.1, from coordinate 7,742,410 downwards.
GTAAGCTTGCTAACACTGTCCTGAGAATGTATTTGAACTCTGACTGTGTCACCAGTCAAGGTGGAAAAAAAAAAAGTTATTTTCACTTTCCTCCCCTGGTCAGCTGCTGATGAACTGTTAACACCGATGGGTAACTGTGATGGTTTATGTGATACAGGTAAGTCTCCTAAAGTAAGTCAATCACGATCACTAACTCATTATATATAGGCTAGGCGACAGATGGTCACAACTTTCAATCATTACCTGATTCATGCAGATTCACACTCATGAACAAGAGGTGAAAAACTCTATTTCATTAGTAATTCTCTATGTCATCTGGTGTCTGAAAGTATAGATATTGTTGGGCAATGCCAAAAATATTTTATACTCTGTTATTGGCTTTAAACTTTTGTAGAACTTAATCATTCCTCACCCTTCTTTCCTCCCCTACCCCATCAGATTCTTTTTTTTCCCTCTTTTTGGCACACGTCTATTTGCATTCTGAAAGTTAGTTGTGAAACTAAATTGATAGTGCCTATTGACTTCAATCTTTGCATCACCTTAAAACTAAAATGCCTTGTGTGAATAGGGATAGTTTATCTTTAAGGAAAATCCGATGGTGACCTGTTAGGAAATAGCCCAAACAAAATCAAAACTTACTATTGCTTTCAGAAGTGTTTCATATACATTTCTAGATACTGGAGTTGTACAGTTAGATTATGAACACAATTCAGAAGCTAACAGACTCCGTATATCTGCAAACCAATATTATATGGCAGCCCCCCACCACCACCTTTTAATCTATAAACACTGAAGTGATTTGTGGAAAGACAGCACCCTTCCTCAAAAAAGAAAATTAAATTGTACAGTCGACCATGTACAATATGTATGTGAATCTCAGCTTTCAAATCAACACTGGCAAGTGCAAATGTCACATCCATCACTGTAGGTTTGCTTTAATGTATGATTGTAGCTCTTAAGTGACCACAAGAAAAGGAAGAAAAAATTCTAAGTAAAACCAATTGACTAAAATTATATTCTGTTTCATGGTTCTTACTCTCCATTCACTAATCTCCACCTCCAGTGGTTAAACTATTCTCTCTCCACAATGAGGAGAAAATACTTTGTTACAATCCCAGTTTTTAAGTCTGGCAACCTACCCAATAAAAGATCCAGTTTGGTGTAGGTAGGACAAATGCAGCATGCATGATACCACATCCCTCCATTTTTCCTGACAGCTCCAACTTTCTGAATACCTTAGAGAGCATGACGCTTGTCAATTTCAATCCTCTAAATGACTCAAGAATTAAACAGGCAGGTGCACTGGAAGGCTGTTGTAAAATGCAGAAATTCTCTCAGTTTGAACCAGCCATCAATCCTAGCATTTTAACTCCATGATAACCTTCCCCTTATTTCTTGCCCCAGTCAATGATCTAAAAGGCTGATAAGGTGGGTTGACAGGCCTGAGTACAGTATATGGGGATGACAGCTTGCAACAACAAAAAGGCAGACATCTGCTGAAAAATCTAAGTACTACTCTCAGCTCTGGAGAAATATTAAATATGGCCATGATCCTCAGGCATCTCAATCCAAGGTTGCCTGCTGCTTCTCTCCTCTTCCAGAAAGCTGCTCCACATGATATTTAAGTGGTATAGCTTTAAGTGGTATAGCTTCCCAGGTGGGAATGAATCATTTTGTCATTCTCTCAGATAGCTTTACTAGACACTACAACAGCTAAACAAGCAAGTCTATTTTTGCTAGAAATAATATATCTGGCAGTAATGTCTTACAATGGGTCACAGCTTAGTAGGCATAAGTTGAAATAGTTTGCAGTGGTCTAGTTTAGTCATGTAATTGCCAGTCCTCATGAGCAACAGTGTTAAAATAATAAAGCAGCTACTGTAAAAGGAAAAGTCAAATTCTGATCTGTATTTAGCACAGTTAAATTACAGGACAGCATCACTGAAACATGGGTTGCCACCTGCAGATGTTTTGTTTAATCAAAAAACTGCATGCCTATAATGATGGATTTGGATGTCAGATGAACTGGGAATTTGCAGAAGTATGAAAAGAGATAAGGAGAGCTAAACAAAATATAAATGAATACATAAATAAGCATTATATAAATTAGGTCCTTGAAGCAGACTCCACTTTATAACCATGTGCATCTGTGATGGATATCCATGGTAATGAACAGAAATGGTATTATAACACGGTGACACACATTCTTATGAGATGTGCACTAAAGTGAAGACAAAAATGAATGTGTGACCAGTTTAGAGTCAGACTAACACAAAGCTAGAGAACCAGGGTGAGAAATTCTGACAACAGTCCAAAGAACACATGTAAATCACTTTCTGAAAGTTAAAGCAATCATATTTCATTTTAATTTACTCAAGAGATGAAAAATATTTTTTTTATTTGACAGAAAACTCTAATGTCTTTCTCTTCTCTTCCTTCTACACCTAGACTGATCAATTCTACAAGCTTCAATTTTATGTATGTAACTTTTAAATATTTAACTCCCAATGCCATTAAATCAGGGGTCTCAAACACGCAGCCCGTGGGCTGCGTGCAGTCCTTAAAGATATTTCCTATGGCCCACAATGACAATACTGTTACTCATATTTGCAATATTGTTGTATAGAAAGGTTTCAGTGCTGCGGCCCTCGGGCTAATATACTAGTCCTCATGAAGCCCTCTACTAATCCTCATACAGCCCTCATGGTGATTTGAGTTTGAGACCCCTGATTTAAATGGACATCAATAAGAGAACAGATCTCACACTCTTATGTACTATGACCTAAATTAGGAGTAATAATTTATTGTGCAACCCAGAGGCGTCATTGGCGCTGGGCACCTGGGGCACGTGCCCCGAATCCCAGCACCAGTGCCCCGGATCTGGTGGCTCTGGCAGCCCCGTGCCCAGCTGGAGACCCGGGGCCTGGCCACCCGCAGCAGTGGCAGCCCCATCCCCAGCCGGGGATGCGGAGCCCAGCCACCTGCGGCCGCTTCCAGCCCCATCCCCAGCTGGGGATGCGGGACCTAGCCGCCCATGGCAGCGCAGCAGCTTCCGGCCCTTCCCCGGCCAGGGGGCGAGGCCTGCAGGCCAGGGGCGGGGTCTAGGACCATGCCCCAGGTCCCTCCCCAGGCCAAAGACACCTCTGGTGCAACCTCTACTAAGTCTTGAAAAGTTGAGATCATGACTTTGAGAAAGGGTATTAAGACTTACTCCTTAATTGAACAGCAATTTACTCAGCTTAGATGCCTGGCAATATCTATGAAGTAGGACTTTTTAAAAATGACAGAATCATGATAAAAGTGATCATTTCTTTTTATGGGTTATTGTAGTTTTGTGCCTGAGTGAGTGCTGCTGATTTAAACGAAGTCATAGTTTGGCTATTATTTCCTTAATCCATATATTCAACCAGCAAAGAGCCTTCTGCTACTCTACTCTAGACCTAGCTGTTTTGTTCTTCCTTAGCTAGGAACATTCATGTTTTCATTGAAGCATATCAGTCTATAAATAGTAACAGGAATTAAATAGTCATATGAGGCTATTATATGACCACAGTGAAGGACTGAACTGTACATGAGTATCTGGCACATCTACTCTTCTGGCTTTTGAACATTAATTCACTTTACAAAACAAATTTGTTGAAGGATGTGCACCACCCATAGACTTTAAATATGGTGAGGAAGTTTGACACCCATGCCAACTCTCTTCCCCACAGCCCTGTCTCAACTGAGAGATGACTAATACACACCTGGAATTGGTGTTGTTCTCCAGGGTATTAATATTGTTAAAATACGTATTAGAATTATAAAACCATGCTGAGTGCTTAGACTTTAACATATGAAGGAATTTACACACATTCTGTAATCTCACTTATAACATCTATATCCCATGTTCTACAGTAATGGTAAGTGTTTGCATTGTAAGCCTCTGAGTATATAAACCACAAAAGAGGAGAGAGCATTAATTAGAGTGAAATACTAGTGTCCAAGGGAAGGCATTATGCTGTGCCTGACACATGAGGTCCATTGACATCTGATATTTCACAGTAATTCATCTGAGAACAAGACTTTCTGCTCTTCCAAGAAGAGCTATTCAAGTGAAATTCTCCTATCATCTCAGTTCACAACTTTAAGCAGAAGTGGGGAAAGAATAAAAAGCACTGAGGAAAGAACAGTATCTTCATGCTGTTTGGTCACTGGAAGGGAAAGAATCACTATGTATAAGCAAAGGATCCCAATGCTTTGCCTGGGTTAACCATAAAGGGCATGTAGGGCTTGCTTATAACAAGTTTCTATTGAATTTTGAAAGCAAAGACAGAACTTATCTGCCTATATGTTTTCCTGATTCAGTCTTGTACATAAATAAATAATAAAATCTTTAGATAGTTTTACTGGATGGACTCCAACCACCATGTTTGGTGTGTGACTAAGGTACAACTGACCTGGTTAAGTAACTAATCATTTGGGACTTGGAGTAACCTGAATATTTCTGTGATCTTCAGTGTAGAAAGAATGCCCATATAATAAAGGTAAGCTTACCAGGGTGACAGTATCCAAGGAGACTCCACAAGAAGGTAGTCACAATGCCTTGATAATATGTTGACGAACTCTAAATACAGAGCACACAACCAATATTGAGTTTGGGCCCTTATAGTCTGCCCTGAAGCTGGTAGTTAGAGTTTTGAGCCACTACAGAACAGCCTGACATCAGCTAAGAAAAAAAGATGAAAAGATTTTTTTCCTCAGTTTTCAAGTTCACAGCACCCATCCCTTGGTTGGGTTTCTGATGATACCAGAAGCAAGAAAATGTACACATGGCATTCGCTCCCCTAAGGTTCACAAAAGGACAGCTCTAAACATCCGTAGTGAAGGATCTACCTTTTAGATGAGCTGGAGGACAGACCGCCTACTACTAATTGAGTAAGGAGGTTAGTGTTGTCATTATACATAAACCAGCTGGGGGAGAGTGAGGGGAAGAGTACAGCTAAAAAGCAACAGCAGGAACTTCCCAAAGCAGATCTAAGTTTGGATCAACACCAAGGTGTGCGCTACCCACTGCAGTAGTATCAGCTCTCCCCTGCACAGAGAAATGGAGGGGAAAGGAGCAAAGCAAATAGACTTTTTCAAAAGGTGAACAAAAATATTGATTTAGTTTTATATTACCTGAACCACAAGGAACAATAATGATCTCAAATAAACATGTAGTAACCATTGTGTTAAACACTGCAATGTGCCCTTAGGGAAAATCCACAAGGGACCTGTTAAAGTTAGTTTGTTTTGAAAAGAGGAGTATTATTTAAAAAAAATAAGAAGAAATTAAGTGTTTCAAAACCTAAAAGAAGAGAAAAAAGTTAAGAGTTATGAAGTGGAACAGAAACTTGTTTGCTACTTTTCAAGAGAATTTGTATTGATCATGATGGAACTGAAGAGACAGTTACAATTTAAGGTAACTGCACCTGTATTTGTCCTCAGGGGACCAGCAAAGGTACCCACACACGGGCTTCAAGCTCCTCAGCAGATGCTTCTCTTGACTGGAGACACATCCCACTCCCTTCTGAACGGGGTATTTCCAGGCTGCACAGTCCTTTAACTCATGTGACCTTCCCAGCATAAGACAGGGTTCCTACACAAATTTCTTCTGCCTTCTTTTCAGAGGAAGTACACAGCATAATTGCCACAGGTATACATTATCACAAACACTGCTCTTCCTAAGCAAACACTCTTTGTTTCTAAGGAAAAAGCAATACAAGAAAAATAGAAGAATCGACAGATGTTCTAGTAAGCTCACCAGAAAACACCAGCATGGTTACTGGTTGGCAATTATTTTTTTCAACCCCCACAGGGATTTGTCCTGGGGGCACAATTCATCACAGCTTCACCTCAGAATAAGCAAGCACTCATCCGTCTCTGCAGTTTTATCTGGTAAAGCGAATGATTAGAGGTCTTGGGGCCAAAATGATCTCAACCTATTCTCATGATTCAGTGTCACTCATATATCAAGCCTAGGCCTTTGAATAGGACCATCAAGATGTAAACAGACAGACAATGGTTTTCTGTCCCCTGCAAAGCACCAATGGGTTGATAGGTTATTTGCATTCCCCTCGCTCTAACTATTTCAAATTAGAAATCCACTTCATGTGTATTGCTACCAACAGGCCTTTGAAGTTCCTAATACTTTCTAGAGATCATATCCTCCAGTCTCCGAGAAGTTATGTGTAATGCCACACCAATAACTGCATTTTTAATACCACAAACTCAAATACTTAATTCAGTAAAGTTAAAATATTTCATAAGGTTTGTCCACCAGCGTATCATGATGTCTGGCAACTGACAAATTCAGATGGATATGTGATGTATAGTGGTGCAGCATGTTGCAGTGTTGACTCCAGTGGCTGTTTTCCTTGTTGGGCCTGTACCACAGGCCCGTATAACTATGTCAATCAGTTTCTTCACATCTGCAAGTGGGTACTGTAGTTTTAAGAATGCTTGATACAGATCCTGAAGCTGTGTGTCTCTATCTTTGGGCTTGGCTGTAGGCAATGGCTCGTGTGATGTCTTCCAGATGAAAGCTGGAGGCATGAAGGTAGGCATAGGAGTCAGTAGGTTTCTGGTATAGGGTTGTGTTTATGATTCCATCACTTATTTGTACTGTATTGTCCAGGAAATGGGTCTCCGGTGTGGACTGGTCCAAGCTGAAGTTGGTGAAATTTTTTGAAATCATGGCGGAATTCCTCAAGGGCCTCTTTTCTGGTGGTACAGATGATGAAAATATTGACAATATAGCAGCGGCATTTGGGAGACAAGAGTTGAGGAAGCATTGTTTAAGTCAGCCATAAAAATGTTAGCACATTGTGGGGGTCACAGTACGCTACTGACTTGAAAGTTTAAATCATCTCCAAATCTGAAGGAACTGTAGGCAAGTACAAAGTTCAGGCACTAGGTGTTGTGTGGCATCATCTAGGATACTGTTTCTGATGGCTTCTAATCCATCTTTGTGTGGAATTCTGATGTAAAGATCATCTTCATTCATAGTGTCCAAGATGCTGTTTTTCTGGAAGATCATCAATGGAATGTAGCTATCTCAGGAAGTCAATGGTGTCTCAAAGATAGCTAGGAGTGCTGGTAGGGTAGGGCCTGAGGAGGGGGTCCACATAGCCAAACAATCCTGCTGTAAGACATGCCAATCCTTGAAATGATGGGGTACCCTGAATTTCCAGGTTTATGCATCTTGGATAACAGATAGATTACCACTGATCAGGTCTCTAGGGATGTGACAGTGTTGATTTGCTCCTGTGCTGCTTTGAGGAGTTCCCTGAATAGACAGTATAGTTTCTTATGGCATGCCTCACTGAGATAAGAGAGAAGTGGCTCACATAATTGTGGTGTTTCAGAGTTGTCTATTAGCCTCCAGTTCGTAATCTGACTTATTTGTGATCACTACAGCAACTCCTTTCTCAGTCTATTTGATAATAATGTCAGTTGTTTCTGAGACTGTGGATGGCATTGTGTTGTACATGGCTGAGATTATGGTGCAATGGATGTTGTTTATCCACAATTTCAGCCTGTGCACATTAACGGAAACACTAGTTAGAAGTCCAGTCTGTTATTCCAACCATCTCAAGGAGTTCGTGTAGAATCTTTCTTCCTGTAGCCTTCGTAGAAAGATATATGTGAGTTGCTGTGTGGTTCAGTGCTGTGGTGAAAACATTCCTTGAGTCAGAGATGGTGAAAGTAGGCTTCCAAGTTACCACAGAACTGTATCTTGTGTAGAGGGAGTAAAAGGGAAGAAAGAGACTCAGAGATAGTCTGTCAGAAGAGTCTGTCCTAAGTGTGTAGCTGGACAGATTAACAATATTTCTGAGTGAATCAAGGGCATCACTGTTGTTGCCTCTTACAGTACGTAGTACTTTAGGTAGTTTAGTGTTTTTTTTCTTTTGTTGGGATGTGAGGTGTGCATTGGAGATGGTTTCTCATTTTTGTGAAGTTCAGCCATGTGCAAGTTTGTGTTGAAGGTTGGTCTTTTGAATTTCCAGTGCAGAGAGAGTTCATTTTTAGCCATGTTCTATTTGCTGTATATGATGCTAATCTGGTGGTTTCTTAGCTTCTTTGAATGTGTGGTGAACAGTCTCTCACCATAGCGTATGTAGTATGTTGAACATAATGGGTTTTTCACTTCCAGTCCATGGGGTATTATGTTCAAATCTTTGCACCTGTGAAGGAAGATGATGTCTGTCTGTGTCTGTGTGATTTTTTTTTCCAAGAGATGAAGAAACAGATTGACAGAGCCAGATGGGCCAAGACATCATCTATTACAGGACATGCCTAACAAGCAAACAAAAACACCACTGATTGTCACCTACAGCCCCAGTGTAAAAATCTCTCCAACACATTAAGGATCTAAAACCTGTCCTAGACGACAATCCCTCTCTCTCTCTCAAGCCTTAAGAGATAGGCCAGTCCTCCCTTACAGACAGCCCCACAACCTAAAACGAATATTCACCAGCAACTATGCACCATACAACAGGAACACTAAGACAAGTACTTAACCCTGCAACAAATCCTATCTAATCATGTGACAGCATCTTAGGACTTAACCAAAACAATCATTCTATCAGGACCTCATTCACCAGCACGTGCAGCAATGCAATATATACCACTATGTACCAGCAATGCCCCTCTGCTATATACAGTGGCCAAACTGGACTGTCTATGTGCAAAAGAATAAATGGACACAAATCATATATCAAGAATGGTAACATTCAAAAACCAATAAGGGAATGTTTCAATTTTTCCAGACATTCTGTATGTAAAGTTACAATACTTAAGCAAAGAACTGCAAAAACAGGCTGCAATGTAAAACTACAGAGCTGGAATTCAGAGGCAAACTAGACCCCTTTCCACTGGGTTTGAATAGGGATTTGGAATGGCTAACATCATTTCCCCTCTACTTCCACTCTCATCTTTCTCTGCTCTTGCTTCCCTCTTCCACACTGTCTGAATCAAAACAATTGGTTTACTTTGCCAAGTAGTCTAGCAGATGATCCCTTATGAACTGTTTGAATTGACCATGTGACCAACCCGTCTCTGTATGTACATATACAGATAATATAATATGTTTTCTAGTGCACAGATCACAGCCAAACTAAAGATATCTTGGCCCTGTATCATGCACTGCTTTCCACCAAAATTTGACCACTCTAGGACTATGATGCACTCTTGAAATGTGGTACTTCCAGCACTGCACTTTACCAGCAAGCAGTTCACTTTGCAAAAGTTCTGATCAGTTTGCTCTTCACTGCAAACTTAGGAGGTTTTCTGATAGTGTGTTGTCAGATCAGTGGCCAGAAAAGAATGGGTTAATCCTGACTTGAGCTGCTGCGATTCAGAAAGAGGGAGTTCCCTTCTCAATAGAGAGAATTACAGACTGCTGAAACAGAGATGACTAAAGCAGTTGTCCTGTAGACTACTTCCGGCTGACTCCCAGGACCCGAGTCAAGTGGGAGTGCACAAAAGCTGCTGAAGTGACAGGGCTCAAATTTTAGGTCTTGGGTTCATTTGGACCTTATAGCTCTGCAGGGTCCTGCCCCCTCCTCCCTATGTCCAAGCTCTGGGTTAGCACAACTGCAGCACAGTCGCAAAGGGGATTAGGCTAGAACCCAAGCTCAAGCAAAGAGTTATGGTAGAGAGTAGACAATATCCTTTTATCCAACTCTACTTCCTGGTGGCAGCAAAGTGCATAATTGCTACAAATTAAATTCAAGAACTATAGATAACAAGGCAAAGAGAACATATGGGGACTATGTGGGGAACTGAATGAACTTGTCTGCTTGTGATGTTACCCTACTGAAGTATGGACTGGTGTGTGGCTGTGCCACCCTAATGCTGCACTCCAAGGCCCTGACTTATACTGTTTTGCTGTTTGAAACCTCACTTCTGGGCAAGGGCATCACTGCCCTAGGGCCTGAGGGTCTGTAGCTCCCCTATATATCTAGCCCAGCCCTAGCAGTGGCTGAGGCCAGATTGGGCCCACCAGGGCCATCTGCCACTGTCTGGAAGTGGATCTGAGCACAGGCCACCTAACACTGACCACCTGGACCCACTCCTGCCGCTAAAAGCCAAAGCCCAGACTTGGATCCAGCTCCTGCTGCTGCCAGCAAGTGCTTGGTGGCCCAAGCGGGTGTCATCTGGCTCCAGCTGCTGCCTGCAGGCCAGCAGGAAATAGCAGGAGACAGATCGGAGCTCAGGCTACTTGCCGCTGGCAAGCAGCAGCAGGAGATGGGTCTAAGCCAGGGCCACCCACTGCTAGTCAGCAGGCAGCAGTAAGAGCCAGATTGGGCCCTGGCAGCAGATAGGGCCCAGGAGTGGGGCTGTGTGGCATGGGGCATGGCCCAGGCCCCGGCCCAGGCCCCAAGCCTTATTTCAGGGGAGCAATGCCCCTGCTTCTGGGTCAGCTCATGGCCGGCCTCCAGAGTGTAATCTGTCTCTCAGGCACTGGCAGGGCACCTACACTTGTCACTCACAGGATGGTCCCCCAGCAAGCAACCCCAGCCTCCAGAACTTCCATCTTGCAAAGTTCAGGGCATGCCCACTGTGCCTTATAAGTTCATTTACATTGGTCCATCAGGTTAAGAAAGGAAACAATATGCACCAGCTTTAGCTCTCAGTAAAGCCTTCACACATACTCATCCTCATTTCACTGCTTTAGATAGAACAAACAAGTTTATTGATTAAAACATGATTTTAAAGTTTGTATTTGTCAAATCAATATAAAATCAAATAGTTAACCAGTCAAGGAAAAATAATCAAATAAAAGATAACTCACATTCTAAAATAAGATCACTGTTAATGCTCCATGTCTAGCTTAACCATAGGTTCGGCTATTGATGGTTTGGGATTCTTCTCTGAATGTGGCTAAGATATCGTTCCCTGATATTGCTTAGAAGATTGTTTCCAGAGAAGACCCTTAACCAGTTCCAAGAATGTCTTTTTTTCCTCTTTTCAACCCCCTTCAGTCCCCTTTCTTACAGTCAGGTAATCCTTCACTCTCCAGGCAAGCTACTTGATCTGTACTGTTCTTGTATGTATATCTTTACTCAGCACATGCAAACACAGCTCTGTTTCTCTGTCCCTACTTGAGCCATACAGAATACATTTGGGAACATGACCAGGCAGAGTCTAATATCTCTGCACATGTATGATGTTGCAGGAAACGTTCTCCTAAAACAATAATGTAAAGCATGTCATAAGCTTTCAAAAACCACGCTTACATGACATTTTGCACTAGACCAAACAGAATTACATTGTAAGGGTGGACAGAAAAGATAAACAAATCACAAACAGGTCACATTATAGGGCTGTGCAACACATCACTCTGCTATTCTATGTCACCTGTTTTTCTTTAGTATCTTATTCATATAGCATGAGAGAGAAAAAAAGCACCAATATTTTCAAGCAGCACACAATCTTTCTGGGGAGGGGACCTGAAGCATTCTAAATATACTTGTAGCAATTAACTCCAAGACCCAGGAGAAAGATGCTTATGTGGTAGCCTCTCAAGTGAAACAGAAATCTTTTCCCAGCAATTTTTCATTAGGTTTAATACACCCCCAGCATTTATTTTAAGAGATGCTTGTCAAGGTAGAATTTTTGCTTTCATTATTAGTTCATTCTCTAGCTTAATATAAAATTCTACTCACCCTACCAACTTGGGCAAGAAGCTTGTTTTTTTCCTCCTCCCCCAGGACCATAAAAATATTAAACAAAAATTAAATGAACCTTGTCATCACAAAGGGTAACAAGTAGATTTCATAAATTTTCGGGACAACATTTTAAGACAGTTTTTAATATCTCTTCCAAAATGCTGTCAACCTCCTTCACAAACACTTCCCAGTGTGTTCCAGAGGTACCTACTTGAAGCAATCTGTGGTTTTATAAAGTTATATGAAAAAAGCAAATAGTTCAAAGTTTAATGTACTGAACAGGCTCGATACAGTTTGTTATATTTTATTTTTAAATTCCAGCATCACAAACTCAAACCTGGATACCAAAACCTACTTGAATTCTCTTTTTGAGCATCATAAAAGTAAAGGTTCTGAATCCCAAATTATTTTTACAGTGCCATCTGTGCAACTTCATTCTTCAAATGAGTTACTTCATGTGTAAAGTGATTGAAGTGTGTAAATAGTTCTATGAAGGATGAACAACTAGTAAAATCCAGTCCACTCTCCTAACTGTTATTCATGCTTTCCAGTCAAATATGTTTTTTGAACAGTCAAAAATAGTCAAGTAAAATACACAGATTATTCTCATCTTGCAGGACGGAAGCCCAGGTTTGCTCTACAGCTGCTAAAATAGAAAAAACACAAAAGGCAAATCCTTATTTGTGTGTCCTCTAAACATTTTGTATCTGTTGGTTTTGAAATGATTAGGAAGATCATTAAAAAATTCATATCCTGTGAGAGATCAGCTAAGCATGAAATTACAACTATTATTAGCCTTCTTCCCCCTACAACATATACCCCCTTCCTCCTCCTCCCAGAAGATAAGAAGAGAGGTTCTCCAAAACTAGGAGAAGCCTGAGCTGTTTGCAAGCAGCAGCCACATGGCTAACTTATAGCTAAAGAGAAACTAGATACAAATACAAACATTTCCCAAAAACCTTATGCAGAGCAGCATGTGGAACAGTCTGTGACTGCCTTAAATTACAGCTGAGTGCAGCTCAGTGTGAGTCTTAGGGAGGAGCAGCAGCAGTAGGGAGGCAGGTAGCCTGTGCAGAGTGTCCCCAGCACGAGTCTGTAAGGGAGCCTGACTTGGACAACTGCAAGCTCCGATCAGCTTGAAGAGAGGCCAGACAGCAGAGGACACCCTCTGCAGTAGGCCTAGAGAACCTAACTCTTGATAGGATTTCCTCAGGAGCCCAAACATTTACTGCTGTTGCTCACTGTGAACTCTACTAAATAAGCCTCTGTACTTAGGATATTTACAATCTTTTGTTTTTGTCTTTCTTTCAGTCCCTTTAAAATATTTGTTATCTTTCTAATTATAGACCCTTATAGACAGGCAAAATATCCTTTCCCTTACAAAGTAAATATTTAGGGTAGGCTGATCGACAAATGCTGAGAATATACACAATTAATTAAGTTTACAAACCGCTTAGCTAATATGAAAATGGGCAGTCCTTTAGTGGTTACAGTAGCTTTCCATAGACCTGTCTCACAGAACACATTTTATCTCAGTGAGCATTAAAAATTTAGAGAGAATTTCCAAGCAGTGATATTTTATTGAAATAAAGTCATCATAGAAATAAGTAGGGGTCACTGTGATTGGGACTGGGCTTACTCATGGTCACATCTAGTGGTTAGGTAACCAAGTGCCAGCTCTCCCACCTCTTCGGCATTCCTCACCAGTAATCACTCCAAACATTGTGGCATTTCATCCTTCAGCAGATAAAGACTTGGCCTTCTGGCTAGGTTTCCAACTGAGTTCACGTCTTGTGGACTAAACAAACAGAGTCCAGTGTCCCCACAGCAGGAGTCTTCAGCCCACCTCCAGCCAGCCCCTGAGAATGGCACACATTTGACTCAGGGCTTACAATGCCTCTGTCCTCTCCTTTTTGCCAAGTAGGAAGCAGGAACAGAGTTTATGCCCCTCTCCACAAAAAGGAGGCTTGGTAAGGAAGCCCAGCCCCTCTCTCACCTCTGGGACCTGGCCTAGCACCGTATGAGAGGCAGTGATATCAAACCCTGGAGTGCTCCTTCCTTGACCACCTCCTACCATTCACTTGCCCAGAAGGCCTCAATGTCCTTCACTAAAAGCCCAATGCAAGGTAGCAAAAACTAGTAAATCTTTAGCCTAGCTATTATCCTCCTTCTTTGTATATTAGGCCCATTTCAAACTGAGTCAAATTCCTGGGTTTCAATCCCAACTTCTAGAGTGGCACAATCTCCCTTTACTAGAGTTTCAAGCAGGCTGCTATTACCAATTAGCCCCCATCTTCAGTCAGTCAAATTCCTAGTTTAGGACTCAACTCCCAGACTTCTCGCAGTCCAACAGAGAAAGCTCATAGCTACGTCTCACCTGGGTCTCCTCTGTCTCCGGGGCCTGTGGTACCTGCCACTCTCAGGTCCCTTCTTTACAATAAAAACTCCTGCTACATTCTTGCCTCCTACCCAGCTTGCTCCCCTCTGAGCTGTCTGTCTCCCTTTTAAGTCCTTCCTCCAGCTGAAACAAGGTCTCCAGAAGCAGTGGACAGATTCACTTAGGCCCCAAATTGCTGCATAACCCATTTCTAATCCACTATGGTGCTTCTACAGTCCACCAGTGTCAAACACTTTGTTACTTCTGAAGACCCAGCTCACTGCACGCACCAGGGGCTCCCTGTATTCCTGGATTCCATCAACCACAAGCTTGTTATATGCCATTCTACCATCTTCCTCAACTTCAAGAGCTCCTTGCAACTGTTTCCCTCCCTTTTTCTCATGCCACGTGATATGCCGGGAGCTCTATGTCCTCCTTTACTTCATTCCATAATTTCCGATTCTCTCTACCTGCTGGGTCAATGACCTCACCCTATCTCCCCCCTTTTTAAATGTGAAATAAGTTCATGGAGAGTGTTAATATTTTAAATTCTATTGGGATCATGAGTTGAGATAGGGACGGTTATAACAGAAAGTGTTAATGGCTGCCATCACTTGGTCTTTACAGAGCAAAGAATCACAGAACTGGTTGAAGCTGATGGGTCTACTAATTGGATGTCATAGTTTCCATGTCTATGATTTCCCTTTCTCCAATTTTCCAGTATAGTCAATCAGGTTCTTCCACTGAAGCCTAGAATATTCCCTGAAATTGATCAGTTCCAATTTTCCCAGAGCTAGTACAGATTTAACACTGTATTAGAAATGCCATCAAGTTGATCTCAGAGCCTCATTCTACTCTGCCAATAATCTCTAATTCAAATATTAGTGGAGCTGTCATAAGTCTGAAGTCTAATAGACTCACAAATTGGCAGAATAGACAATAAAACAAAACTGGAAGATGGAGCTGATTTTAAGAAAATGTAATCTACCATTATAAAAAGATTTATATGATATGCTTTCATAACTGAAGCTAGAAAGATTCAAGATAAATAGTAAATGTCTCTGTGAAATGCAACTAAGTAATACTATCACCACATAACA
The DNA here is from genome assembly GCA_007922195.1 of Podocnemis expansa. Classification (NCBI taxonomy): domain Eukaryota; kingdom Metazoa; phylum Chordata; order Testudines; family Podocnemididae; genus Podocnemis; species Podocnemis expansa. The sequence goes on along the minus strand of ML682018.1, from coordinate 7,727,237 downwards.
CCACACTGGCTACCAAAAAAATTATATTAGCTTAATTGATACAGCACATCTTATACTTATCAAATCATGCAACACTACCTATATATTTTAATACCAATTTGATTTAAGCAATCAAAATTAAGAACCTGAGTAACTGGGGGTGGTGGAAAGAATCAAGGAATTTGTTTTGTGCATGTAAAGGGCAACGAAATGGGATGGATACCGTAGTATGTTCTTTTATATTCAGAAACTCATTGTTCAAATATAAAATCTGTTTGGAATAAAGCAGCTTTTCTTCTCTTCAGTTTTTAAACTAATTTGACAGATTTGCACCAGTTAAACTTAAAATACATACATATTCTGTTAATGGATAATTTGTATACAATTCATTGTTGACAACAGCAATAACTTCATTTTGTCCAAAACCATCCAAAATGATGGGCGGAGCTCCCATTGCCTGGAGAAGCCAGATTTCCCAGGTAGCTAACCATGCAGCTCAGAAAGATGTATATCTTTGTTGGGAAAGGAGAACACATTTGCAGAAAACTAAACTTTTTTTTTTCCCCCCCAGCTTACTTGGGGCAACATAAGTACTTAATCAATTTGCTGCCTTGATCCATCACAGCTCTTAGGCATACAAAATATCTTTAAAACAGAGTAGTCCCAGTAAAAACAGCATAGTTACTCACATGCTGAAGGGCATTACTGGCCTTGGGCTTGATTTACTTAAGTGTAGGTAAAACTATATATTATGCACTCTGCTCATATTACAGTAATAGAAGCTGCTGTCACAGCTATATATCCACATAAGTGTTTTTTTATATTGTAGCATTTGGTTATATAAAGACTTGGAAAGGCAAGTATGACCATTTCCTTCCTGCCTGCTCTCACTTGAAATGATCATATCTCATGAGCTTTTAAAATCCTTCCCATTCATCAAGCAATCAGAGTGCATGCTGAATAGCAAAAATTTCATATTCCAAAGCTCTTATTTTAAAACTATATTTGAGCATGGTAAGAAAGACTTACACAAATAAGCAATGAAAGGCCTTCAAAAGTTATAGAATGTTTCATCAGATTTTTATCTAATTGAAAAATTAAGCAAAAAATGCACCAAACAAGATCAATCAATAGTATTAATTCTTCCACCAAAACAGGAACAGGTTATTATGTGTTGCACTATACCATCTATGTTTCATGTCTTGAGTTCCAAATACATTTCAAAATTGGAAAAAAAAATGTATGCTTGTTTGTTCTTGGTAAAAATCTTATGCAAATTAATTTTAAACTGAATGCCTTGAACCCAAAAAGCCATCCTTCATTTCTTAAAAGCCAAACATACTTGCTTATCTTCTTGTCTCAACTCTGTCAATCTTGATGAGTGGAGAATACGTTGCCTGACTTGAATGGTGCTCCTTTGGAGCTATGAAAGAAATGCAGTGGTATGGCACATATCCTGTGGATTCTGAACAATATATTACGAAACATTTTACACATTAGATAGTTCCTTATATTTTAATATGTAACAAGGACAAAGCATTGTTTATTGAGTCTAGGAGAGTTAAGAGTTTCAAGATTCTGTTTCAGAGAGAGTGAGAGCCTTATCATGGGGAATTTAAATCTCTCCAAGCCTTAATTTCTCCATCTGTAAAAATGGGCCTAAGAATGTAAACTTCTCCTGAGAGCATGTGCATAAAGTTAAGTTTAAGTTTTTTGAGGTAAATGAATAAGAGGAGCTATAGAAATGCAAAATATGCTTTGAACACCACCTGACAAAAAGAAAAGCTAGAATTATATTTTAACAGTTGACTTTCCTGAAACTAGCTGCAAATGAAAATTTTGTGTGTTAAAATGTTTTAAAAACAAATCCATGAAATCATTTGTGTGTGAGAGTACAATACATATTATAGATAAGAGTTCAAATAAAATAACTTGAGTACTGGCAGTCAAAACACAATAGTGTTTCACTTTGAAGTGCTTGATAACTTTGCGTGCATGACTTTTTAATGGAAAAATGGTTGCAGTTATGGATCTATTTTAGCATTTGAGTCATATGCTTTGCAGAAGTTTTAACTAAATAGTTAAATGAAGTTTTGAATGAATTAAAACCTTTAGCAATTTAATATCTGCATGTGTATGGCTATCCGACTTTGCATACATAGAAAAAACTGTCAGAACACAAAGGCAAAAGACATCCTTCAAATATATCAGAAACAAGAGGAAAACCAAGGACAGTATAGGACCCTTACTCAAAGAGGGTAAAACAAATAAAAATGTGGAAATGGCAGAAGAACTAAATAATTTATTTGTTTCGATTTTCACCGAGAAGATTAGTGGAGATTGTATATCTGATGTAGAGGACGACAACAGGAATAAGATAGGGTCAGAAGCTAAAACAGGGAAAGAGCATGATAAAAATTACTTGGACAAGTTGAATGTCTTCAAGTCACTGGGGCCTGATGATATGCACCCTGAGTACTCAAGGGGCTGACTCAGGAGATATCTGAGCCATTACCTATTATCTTTGAAAAATCGTGGAAGATGGGTAAGGTCCCAGATGACTGGAAAAGGGCAGATATAGTGCCCATGTACAGAAAGACAATAAGACCAATCCAGGGAATTATAGAGCAGTTAGTTTACCTTTGTACCTGGAAAAATACTGGAACAGGTAATTAAGGAGTCGATTTGCAAAGAGCTAGAAGAGACCAAGGTGCATAGGGCTAGTCATCATGGATTTGTCAAAAGCAAATCATGGCAAACCTACTTGATAGCTTTCTATGATGTGGTAATGAGTCTTGGGGATAGAGGGAAAGCGGTAGATGTGGTATATCTAGACTTTAGTAGGGCATTTAATCCTGTAAGATAGGTGAAAAACTGGTTAGATAACTGCCCCCAGAGAGTAGCTATCAATGGTTCACATTCAGGCTGGAAGGACATAAGCGGGGTGCTACAGAGATCTGTCCTGAGTCCGGTTTTGTTCAACATTTTTATCAGTGACTTGGATGATGACAGAGAGCAAATTTATAAAGTGTTCAGATGATACCAAGCTGGAAGGTGTTGTGAGTGCTTTGATGGATAGGATCACAATTCAAAATGATTTGGACAAACTGGTGAAATGGTAGGAGATAAATAGAGTGAAACTCAATAAAGTTAAGTGCCAAGTACTCCACTTGGAGTTGACCAACCAACTTCACACATACAAAATGTACTGCAGAAAAAGATCTGGGCGTAATAGTAGATCAAAAGCTAAGGGTATGTCTTCACTGATGGCAGCAAAATTGCGACCATCAGCCTGACATTCTGAGAGCACTTAACATTGGATGTCAGCTCCAGAAGTCCTGGAGGCATACAGGAAAGCTGACCACAAGAGATTTGCAGTTGTCTTTTCCCAGTGTGTCCCGGTGGCTTAGGAAGTTGTTGTCATTTACACAAGGCATTTGCATGCCTTGCGTAAATGACCATCGACTGCTGCCAAAAAGCAGCCCTGGTGTAGGCTAGGGCTAAATATGAGTCAGCAATGTAATACCATCACCAAAAAAAAGCAAACACTATTCTGAGGTGCATTAAAAGGACTATTTTAATTCAGAAATGAGAAGTGATTCTTCTATTCTATTCTGCACTGATTAGGCCTCCACTTGAGGCACCTCATTTCAAAAAGGATGAGGAAAAACTGGAGAAAGTCCAGAGAAGGGTAACAAAAATTATTAGAGGTCTGGAACATTTGATGTGTGAGGGAAGATTGAAAGATCTGGGTTGGTTTAGCTAGAGAAAAGGAGACTGAGAGGTGATATGATAATAGTTTTCAAATACCTAAAAGGCTGTTATGAGGAAGAATGAGAAAAATTATTCTCCTTATTCCCAGATGATAGGACAAGAAGCAACAGGCTTAAATTACAGCAAGGGAGGTTCAGCCTAGACATTAGGACAAAATTCCTAAGCATCAGGGTGATTAAACACTGAAATAAGTTGCCTTGGCAGGTTGTGGAATCTCCTCTATTGGAGACTTTTAAGAACAGGTTAGATAAACACCTGCCAGGAATGGTTTAATTTGTGGTACTTGGTCCTGCCATGAGTGCAGGGAACTTGACTCGATAACCTGTCCTGGTCCCTTCCAGTTTCTCTGATTCTAAGATGGCCTCAAACTTTGTCCCAGGCTCTATCAGGGCACAAGTCTACAACAGTGTTTTTCAAGCCATGGGGTTGGGACCAATACTGGGTCACAAACACCCAGGTACTGGGTCATGGTGACCAATGCTACCGCCACCAAAAGACTTTAATGCATTGTTCAGAGATGTAACTGTTGGGCTGTAGGCACAAATAATTTATTTCAACTTGGTCCAAGAAGAAAAGTTTGAAAACCACTCTTCTACATCGTGTCAAGAGAAGTCCTAATACTGACTTCTGTGGGTACATGACTAAACGTTAACTACAGAAAGGATGGGTTTTGTTCTCTGATATCTCAGGAGAAAAGAGGGCTTGAACAGGAAACTTATCTGAAGCAAAATTTCTCCACCAGTGAGACTCAATGAAAAACATGCTCAGCTTCTAATTAGTTCAAAGCTAATCAAATTAGTTCTGTGAAAACAAAATGAACAGTTGGCATTTCACACAGGGCTTTAAAAAAAAACAAAACAACACACTAATTCATTCACCAGTGGTGAATAAGTACTGTCCCCAAGGAATGCCATCAGTTTCCACAGAATCAAAGATTTTAATGATACCCTAACTAAATAGAGGATAAATAGATGCAGCTCCTTACCTCTGAAGACTAAGCTATGTTCTTATAATGGTGCTTATCTAAGTAAGAAATAGCTCTTTTCTTTTCAACTGTCCCTCATTTTGAGACAAATCACTCATTTTAGTCCTCAAATTAACTGTGTTCTTCCAAACTTATGGTGAAAATTCTTTACAGAACAGATCAAATAATGAAACTGAGGTTAACAGTAACAGCTATTTACACCACAATGAATGAATTCCACATAGTTTAAGTTTCAAAAGCACAAATAACTGTGCGTAAGTTTTGAATCTTTGTTACATACTACATCCCACATCTGGGCCTTGCAAGGTTGAATGCTACAGACAGCTTTAATATCTCCATTGTTCACATATTTGTCAAGCTCCAGCAGAATGAAAATTGGCCAATCCTGTCATTTTCAGCAGTGAAACTAAGAATTAAATCAATTTCATTATGCTGTTGCTTTTGGAAAGCATGAAGAGTAGCCAAAACAAGCACTAAAACTGTTCAATGGAGGGGACTCCACTTCCCTACAAAGTTAGAGGCAGGGAAGGTAGCACAGACATCTCCACGGTTCTGCTACAGCACACAGGGGCTCTTGGAGGAGAGAGGGAAAGAAGACAAAGAATGAAAGGCAGGGGTTCCAGTAAGCCGGAACTCCCCAGAACGCTGTTACAGGGCCCACAAATTTGAGAGACCAGCATTCCACAGCCCCGAAAATTAGAAAAAGCAAGCAGAACACATGTTCTGCTCTGCCCTGACTTGGGAGGTGCAGCCAGCCTGGACTGCTCTTTCACAGAGAAACAGCCTCAGGCTAAGCCAGTTGGTAGCTGCCTCTTGGGCCCTAGCGCTGGGAAGGTTCCCTTGTTGCATGGGCTGGGCTACCCAGCTGATATAGAAACATTTTTCCAGCACTAGGACCCAGGAGGGAGCATCTAACTGCAGCACAGCACTGGAGCCCCTGCAGGAAAGGAAAGTCAGAGAAACTCGGTGGATCCAACCAAGGGAACCACCACCAACATCCTCACCTGGGTTGTGAAGGGCCAACCCCATCCTCACCTGCCATGGGTTGTGAAGGGCCAACCCCATCTCTCCCCTCCTCAAGCGAGGGGGGGGTATGATGCTACCCAGCTTCAGCCAGGTCCCAGCTGCAGCAGGGGACAGTAAGTGGTGGGGGTGGGGGTGCCAGGACAGGCCAGCCCTTCAAGGGAGTGGGGGAGATGCAGGAGGTGCTGAGGGATGCCCATCAGTGCTCCCACCTCATGTGGTAAAGAACCATTCTGGTCCCCCTTCCCTCATCAGGTGGGTGTGGTGATGAGGATGCCCTTTCTCAGTCAAGCCAGGCTTCACGAATTTGCATGTTATCCTTGTGCTGGGGCCATGCTAATCTCTGTATCATTCTAATTTTTAGTATAGGTGCTGCAGGGCTGTTGCAGGGGACCAGTGGCTGCCACACACTGGGTAAATGCAGAGGAGGGAAGTGTGGGATGGGGATTCACAACCCCCCAGCCTCATGTCCTTCCCCTCCCCAGGGCAGTTGGGGTAGGGGCCCAGGACGACTCCTGCTGGTGAGGGGGGCAAATGCAAATGTGGGCCTGGCCCCCCCGGCACCAGTCACCCTTGGCATGCCACTGCCAGAGAGGTAGCTGCATCAGTCCAGTACAGTAAATCAAACAAGGAGTCTGGTGGCACTTATACAGACTAACACATTTATTTATCACATCAGCTTTCCTGGGAGAGAATACTCACCTTTTCAAGCATTTGATAAAGTGAGAGTCTCTCCCACAAAAGAAATCTAATTCTGTGTCAATATTTAAAACACATAAATGTATGATTCTGCTATTTATAGGCTTGCCAATCTTCCACTGATCCCAGGCAAGACAATGAAGAAGTTAAAACTATTAATAAATAACCATCCCTTGAGGAACAGTTACATCAACCTACACAACAAAGTGGGCAGCAGTTGGGAGGGCATCTCCTACCAACATGGGTACACCGATTGCTGGGGGCGGATTAATTAAGTCAGCAGAAGCATTCTCTCCCATCGTTTTAGGGTGGCTAGATTAGAGTACGTACACTAATGCAGATGTAGCCATGCCACTACATTGCTATATGCTCTTGTGCAGCCTAAGACCTAGAGTGAGGTAGCAAATGGATGCTCAGACAGAAACACAGGATCCTAGAGAATTTTCTGAAGAACAAAATCCAACTCTTAGGCACCAAATAAGTTAAGGCACCAGCACAATTTGATGGACACTGAGCAGGAGTTCTCTGAATACTAGTACTGCCTGATTCCATGATTTAGACTTTTATAACTGTAGCCTAGTGTCTCAATATCACTGCCTTTCTGCTTCATTTTGGTCCCATATCTCCTTAACTTCAGGCATTACTCTGATTCCTGCACTAAGTTCAGTGATTCTAGTGACATTCTTCAATGATTATATTGATATCTTCTGCAGCTATTTTCCATTTCAATCTGTCATCTACTAAATTCAGTAAATTAACCTTGTGTTTATTATCCACCTAATAAACCATCTCCTTGTTATAGGAACAACCTTCATCAGCCACAAATAAAGGGATCAGATGACAGAACATTCATTCACCCTCAGAATTATATGAGCAAATAATTAATGTTGGGGAAAGCCCTTGACCAGATAATAATTTATTTTCTTTGAAGAATTTTATTTTCATTTTACATTATGCTAATTACATCTTAAATTACCAGTTAGAACCAGACAGCCAACTGAGCCAACCTCAGTGCCAATTACCAAATCCACTACCTAATCAAGAAGTGCCAATTAGATTACCACTTACCAATTAAACACCAATTAATTAGTCACATAAATGTTTATTACCATAAACAGTACACTTGTTATTCTGCAATTTAAAGGAAGAGAGAGTGGACATCTCTGGAGTTATGATGGCAGAGGTAACTTCATCCACACTAAAGCTGAATTCAGGTTCATAGGTGCTGAGGAAGGCTTTCAAGATTAACAGTCATTGAAATGAAATACAACAACTGAGGTTTAATGGGTAGAGTTATCCTGTTCTTCATCAGTAAAGAATATCTCCCAAGTCAAGTAACATCCAAATTGGATACTCTTTAGCCCCTATGCAAAGAGGACAAAAAATAAATAAATAAATAAATAACGCAGTTCATAGCATATCTGCCAGAAGTCCCAGAGCACCAGATTGGACTTTATCTGTAAGCTCAGTCAGCAATACAGATTTGAGCAGCACTGATATACAATACCCCCATTAAACAAGGGGTTGAGCATATTCTGCATTAACCTCCATTTCTGAACAGTGTCAGCATGCAACCCATGTAAAGAGTGCTGCTGTAAGTTTAATTGTGAGTGGAAGAGGTTCAAGTATTTATAGTGTGATCCATATCTAAAAGAGGAAGGAGAGACTCTTCCTACAGGGCACAAAGAAATTCTCATCCGTGGCTGCTACCCAAGCACACAGGAGCAGTCCATGTTCTTAACGAGGCACCAAGACTCCAAAATCACAAAACACTTCTGCTGCAGCCAATCTATGTGCATGATCTGGATTATTCTTCACTTTATAAACAAAATCCAGCCAATGCCACCCACCTATTTTGCTGAATACATCTCAGCTGCTATATAGTATTACTTTGCAGTACAGCTTATTTCCAATATAACTTGTAATCTAAAATTAAACAATTGGTAAACCACCTACTCTTTGCCAAGATTTGCCTCCCTATTGCCATCCCCACCACCACTTCCAGATTTTTGGGGTCTGCTTTCATTTACTTTAATTGCTTAAATACAATATTTGCCCCTCTCAGTATTAACTAAAGTTCCTGTGTTCACAGCCAAATGAGCTATTCTAAATTGTGCCAAAGGAGCTACTGTATGCTATTCAGTAAAATTAGCACAAACAAGGAAATTTGTTTCCACTTACGATGCAGCACTAATTCATTTTCATGTCTGAAAAATGAAATTATACAGCTTTTGTAATGTATGCTGAAATGTCTTTTATACTTAACACATACATTTGGCAAGTTCCAACTAATTAAATGATATGTTCAAAAATGAAATGTTTTAAAAATTGTAATACAACAGCAATTCTCAAACCATGTACTGTGACCCAAAGTGCAGCCACTTCATTAGCAGATGGGGGAGGGAGGCATATCAGTCCTGAGCATGCAAAGGATGCCACTTTACAAAATGGTCTCACCCACACAGCATGACCTCATATACACCATATGCATGAGGCCACTCCTCACAGAGAATACTATTTTGCCCTACAAAATGGCATCACCCATGCAGCCTGACCTCACACGCACCATGCGTGTACAGGAGTATGCAGTCCAAAGGACACTGTTTTGTAAAGCAGCATGGCATCCTTCTTGAGGTGCAAGCTTGCACATACAGTGTGTGTGACGTCACACTGCAGAGAGGATGCCATTTTTAAACTGCAGCTTCCATGATGTCTAGGGTATTGGGGGAAACTTCACAGCTGAATATGGGGTCATGCACAGAAAATTTTTGTGATCCACTGTTATGCAGGTTAAAAATTCAAGAAAACTGCCTAAGTATTCATTTCATCAAGCTGTTGTATAAATAGACAAATTGAGAAATGCATTTCTCAATTTATCAGAACTTAAGACAACTATATAATATGCCATGGCATATAGTTACAGTATCATGAGAGCGAATTACCAAAAGTCACTGACTTTAAAAATACTAAATCTCTCCCTTGTTCCTCAAAACATGTTAGTATTAACTATTAAATTACACTTCAATTTTCAAAGGACAGTAAATATACTTAAAGTGTTCTTTGTTCAACTCTAAAGCCAAGAATGAGTTTCACATTTTCATTTTCACAGTTAGCATTACAGAATATATTAAACAATTAAGCATTCACAAAAGCTTCTTGTAGCGGTCTTGGTTGTTTTCTTAACTAGCTTTCTGATACAGAACAGAATGCAGCTAGGCAATGCATTTAATAGTTTCATAACTTTAAAGAGTTAATGAATTTCTAAAGCTTAATTAGTGAGCTTTTTTTTTTTTTTTTACTTTCATTTGTTTTTATCGTGAAGACATCTTTTGAGAGCTTTCCACTTGAAATGAGAAACTTGTACTGATAAAATATTTCCCATCAAGTATTTGCACAAAGGATTGTACCACACAAGCAAATTGGTATGTAACAAATAAGATACCATTTCTGCAAATTCTGATCAAACATACTAGTCTCAATACTATTTGAACCTTTACTGTACTTCCAAGATTAGTAGTAGATTAAAAAACCTCAGCTTCATTTTAAAGCATACAAAGTATGCATTTCTCTGTTAGTTCAACTAATATTTAACTGAAAAAGGCTTCTAACTGTCAAACCATTTTAAAAAGTATTTGAATCTTCCTAATAGGATCCCCCTTTACCAGCAACCTAAGATAAAATTGCACCCTTTCAAGTTTCTGTACCATATTTCTGAAACCTGAGCCATAACTTCATTCTCAGTGAACACAAAAGAACCCCCAAGTACAAGGACATTAACAAATGCACTCTTGGAGAAATTAAAAAATGAATATTCTGCCTTTGGATCACGATAGGGGCCTTGAGTGTTTTGAGTACCAGACTAAAATCCTGTGCAGAGGAAGGAACTTTCCCACTGTCACTCAGATGCAAGTTAACTAAACCCTTCACAGGCCTAAACAGAACCCAACACCAACATGTCTGGAATCCTGTACAGGAGTGGTTTGATAAAGGTGTGCTGAGTGTGATTCAACACCTCTGAATCATCAAGTGGGAGACCACAGGAGATTCAATTGGATGTTATCTCCCCAGTCAAAAGCAATTTTTTCCACCCAAAGTCTCCACTTCCAAGCAGGGAGGATCATACCCTTCAGAACCTAGAGTCAAGGAGGCTAGAATTTTATCTGTTCTTGGTTCTCTCTGTAAGAATTCCAGGACTCAATTTGATTTTTACTTCAAGAAGGAAGTTAGCTGACCTATTCACTCTGCAAGAAAGGAATACAAAATACTATAATACACATTTTTGCTTCACACAAGGAATTTTGTTGGTTGTTTCACCTTCAGAGAGACAGCACCAACTCTACCTTGCTGAAAAAGAGAAACCTTCCAAACAACTAACTCTGGGCCATCAAAAAAGGGTTTATATTGTATAGGTACAGCAATTCTTGCTCAAAAAAGAGACTATGTCCCAATAACACTTACTGAACATTTAATCAGTCCTTGGAGACTGGGCAGGCTAGCTACCATAAACTGAAGTTGGGCCCCCTCACAGGAAAAACGTCCCATGTAAAGTCTGATTATAGACTTTAGAAATAAAAAAAATCCTTGAAGAGAGAGAACAAAGACATATAGCTGCCCAACTGCACTCTTACATTAGAACATTCACTTGTCTTATTCCACACTATTTATTTTACATTGAGGGCTATGACCCCCTAAATAGCAACGTGTAGATTCAGCATTTGTGTAGCTGTGAACACAAGCAGACCTACTGAAAGTATGAAGACCACCCACAAGCTTAAGGTTTGGCACATGCTTAGATCCAGATCTCCTAAAGTGTTTAAGTATGCACAATGGGCTATATATTGAGAGAATTCCTCTTGAACACATAAGTTTCCACATTTACAAGTATTCTGGTATTTACAAAATCTCTTCACCTAAGATGAGCAGTGTAAACGACTCAGGTGCAAAATGAATATATGGGTTAGGATGAAAAAACTGAACATTCATATGAAGATAAGAAATCCAGGTTTCACGTATCTAATCAGGAACCTCTTTACAGCCTCCCATTAGACTGCTGTTGGGGAAATCCAACTCTGTGGCTCCTCAAATGTTTTAAGTTTCCTGAGTCCCACTAGCCTGCAGTATTGTTTCCTTCTTGGCCCTTCTGACAGACTTCCATTCTGCTGGCTCTCAGTCTGCAACCCGTTCACAGAAATAGAAGCTCTGAGCTCACTGCCTTGGGCTGCACAGACCAGCACTGATCCTTAACAAGCCCTAGTAGCTGTTTCAGTATAGAAGCCTAGTGAAAATATTCTTTGAAGTAAAACATAATATAAGCCATGTGTGTATAGTCATTGTCTCTCACTCAGCGTAGTGTGGCAACAAGGGCAAGGGTTTGGAGAATAAGCCCACACCATACTTAAGGTGCAGCCTGGGCTGCAACCCCTTGAGGCTAGAGAGCTGCCACAGGCCAGCATGTGCACAAGGAGAAGGGGTCTGTACTATAAGTGCAGCCCTATCAGGGAGAAAGGAGCAATCACGTCTCAAATCTGTGGGAAATGGATCTTGAGGTGCACGGAGTGTGCAGGTCTCCATCTCCATGACAGAGACCCCTTTTCTCTGGAGGTGTGTGAAATAGTCCAGTTTCCTGAACTGACAAGTGTAACCAGTGTAACAGATATAGTGAAAACATCACCACCCAAGAAGCCTTTTCCAACTTGACCTCCAGAAGCAAGGGGGAAAACCTAAACCTGCCCTGCCATTACCAACAGCCCATTACGAGCCCACAATACACTGTATCAATTGTATCAAATAGCTTGTTAACAGAACAGAGACAAGGTTATAACCAGACCCTACTCAGCTATGTCTACTTTCTATCCACTTGGATATACAACCTGCTTATCTCTCCACCATGCATGCAATGGAGATGTAAAGAGTCCACAGGGGGCTGGCCCACATTCTGACTGTAAATGTTTTACGTATGTGGCCAAATTAATTTCAATCAACATGGGGGAGGGTTACCAACACATTTAGAAACTGCAACTTTGACCAAGCACTCCAAAATGTAACAGCAAAGATTTCAATCATTTGTTATTTCGACCAGCAATTAAAATATTTTAGGAAAAGAAATACAAAAAGAATTTACACAGGATGTACCTTACTGTTCTCAATTAGCTCTACTGTTTTAAAACTGCACCACAGAGAAGGAGCATTAGAAGGAAAATTAAATAAACCCATATTGCCATCAATTTTACCCATTCCCTTTAAGGTAACATACACTTTTAAATGTAATGTAATGCTGCGACTTCTACTCCAAAGATCCGGAGGACAAAGGCTTACCCTGATCAGGATGTTATACTGCTTTAAATAAAAGCCCAAAGCAGTAAGCACTTTAACATGGTCTGCTTAAATTAACTGCTCCTAGAAGTTATATGTAGTAAACACACCTAATTCCTACTTTAGCTTGGAGTTCTATGAATCAGACATGTGGCTAAGGGATGCTTTTTCTAAACTGAAACCATGCAACAAGAAAAGTAACTGGATACAAATCTATGAAGAAGTCATCCTCTTAGCACAAAGTACTTTCAAAATGACCTATCCTCTTCCTAATGTCAGAGGCATCAGTGTAGGAGAAACTCCAATCATTTGCTGTACCCAGGCACCTGCTCCTCCTCACACCCACACCACGCCAATTTGTTTTCCATCTATCTGTTTTGTACAAGAAATCTCCGATTATAACAATCCCCTACATACTATACCAGTGACATTTACACCTCAGTGGTTCAGGAGCCAGTACATCAATCAACATTACCAAAAGAGCTACAGTAGTATGAATTCACTTTTTTCTTTTACTACTTATACATTATTTTCACAGAAAAAAATAACTGATTAAGTATTTACAATTGGTTAATAATACAGTAAAAGCATTCTGATTAGTTAATAATTAAATCACAGTGCTTTAATATAATGTGCTGCAAAAAGGCCACAAGACAAACAAACGAACTAATTGCAACTCCTGAGCTTCAGTCTGAGTTATCATTCTCTATGCCCATTATTTCTATGCACACATCCCACCAAGTCCAGGGGCAGTTCAGTAGTAAGCTCCACAAAGTTAGTCTTGGGGGAGCCCAGAGAAGCCATTTCTGCTGCTCCACATTCTACATAGAAAAGGGACACAATGTACCTTCACCTGACAAAGGCCGGGCTTGCAGCAGACAGAGCTCTTGGATAGTGTAGTGGTTAAGCGCGCCGTAGTGGTTAATACCGATGCCCTTTGATATGGGAGACCGGGGTTCAAATCCTGGTGGGTACCTGTCTACCTTCCCAGTAGGGGTCTTTGGGCAAAAGACCCCCTAACGCCTCACTTACCTACCTCAAATAGGAGAGTGACACGAACTAGGAGAGTCATGCCGGCTCGGACGTCGCCCGGATTAACAAGGTCCGCGCCAGATGTTGGGGAACCAGGACAATCTGACGATAAGTGGGCTACTGGAACAAACCATGCATGGACGAGACAAGAGAACCTGGAATTGATGGAATGCTACTACAACAGCAGACCTAATGAGAGGAGATATATGAAACGTATGAGGGAACTATGGATGGAGAAAAGACCTACATCCACACTAACTGAGAAACAGCTAGTTACCCAACGCTTCAACATAGTAAAGAGGCAGCTGCTCTCACAACTGGAGATAGACCAACTCCACATTACCTCCCAGACTCAAGAAGAAGCCCCAGAAGAACAACTCGATGTGCAGCCAACACCCGAAGCTGAAACTTCACTGCCACCCCCTCCATTACAGAACACAGCAGCTGATATGAGGCATAAGATCATGGATAAACTAGCTACAGTCAACCCTCGAGACCGATTACCAAGGCTTGTGGGAGAAGTACCATCAGATAGTATGCTAGAAGATGCCAATAGAGCCCTAATAACAATTCCTACTACCACCATCACTGAAACCAATGAACTGGTATATGCTACAGCCTCTGTAATCCTGGAGATGCTTGGCTACACAATCAAGAACAGCAGCAGTACATACCCTCCCTGGAAAATGAGGTTGGAGGATACGATCAAGGCAACCCGGAGAGAAGTTAGCCGGCTGGTGGAACTACAGAAGGGTGTAGAGATTAAGGATAAGACTCGGCTACTGAGAAAATACAAGGGCCTGACTCCATCTGAAGCCCTAGAGACTGCTAAGCAAAGGCTCACAGCACTGGCCACCAGGCTAAGGAGATACACTAGAGAAGCAGAGGTCAAAAAGATAAATGCCCTGTTCTCCAAAGAACCATCCAAGGTGTACTCCCAACTGCAGTGCAACAACACAATAACAACAGAGCCACCAACAGCAGAAACTGAACAGTACTGGAAGAACATATGGGAGAAAGAGAAGACTCATAACACCAGTGCAAAATGGCTGCAGGACCTGAGAACAGACCACAGCAATCTCCCAGAACAGGAACCAGTCACCATCACAATAGCCAACATCCAACAGCGGGTCAAGAACATGAAGAGCTGGACAGCACCTGGCCCGGACATGATCCACACCTACTGGCTAAAGAAACTAACAGCAGTGCATGAACGCCTAGCAGCACAGATGAACCAGCTGCTAGCAGCAGGCTCCCACCCAGACTGGCTAACACAAGGAAGGACAGTGCTGATCATGAAAGACCCCCACAAAGGAACAGCACCATCCAACTACCGGCCAATAACCTGCCTCCCCACAACATGGAAAGTCCTATCAGGCATCATAGCCGCCAAGCTACAGGACCACGTGGGCCAGTACATGAGCACAGCTCAGAAGGGCATTGGGAACAACACCAGAGGCTCAAAACACCAGCTGCTCATAGATAGAGCAGTCGCCCAAGACTCAAGGTCTAGACAGACCAATCTGAGCACAGCCTGGATTGACTACAGGAAAGCCTACGACTCAGTGCCGCACACATGGATCTGTGAATGTCTGGCGCTATACAAAGTCAACAGGACACTAAGGACCTTCCTCAAGAACTCAATGGGACTGTGGAAGACAACACTGGAAGTCAACTCAAGGCAGCTTGCACAAGTGGCCATCAAGTGCGGCATATACCAAGGTGATGCGCTGTCCCCGCTGCTGTTCTGCGTTGGCTTGAACCCCCTCAGCCAGATAATCACGAGGACTGGATATGGATACAAGTTCAAGAGTGGAACTACCATCAGCCACCTCCTCTACATGGATGACATCAAGCTGTATGCTAAGAATGAACGAGACATCGACTCGCTAATCCACCTGACACGGATCTACAGTGAGGATATTGGGATGTCATTCGGACTGGAGAAGTGTGGCCGGATGGTAGTAAAGAGAGGAAAGGTAGTCAAGACTGATGGGGTGGAACTACCAGCAGGCCACATAGCAGACATACAGACCAGCTACAAGTACCTTGGCATCCCACAGTCACATGGGAACCACGATGAGGAGGCAAGGAAGACAGCAACATCCAAGTACCACCAAAGGATAAGACAGGTCCTGAAGAGCCAGCTCAATGGGAAGAACAAGATGCACGCCATCAACAGGTATGCCCTGCCAGTCATCAGATACCCTGCCGGTATAGTGAGCTGGCCAAAGGAGGACATGGAGGCTGCCGATGTGAAGACCCGGAAGCTCCTCACAATGTACGGAGGTTTCCACCCCAAGTCCAACACTCAGAGACTGTACGCCAGCCGGAAAGAAGGCGGGCGGGGTTTGGTGAGTGTCAAAGCCACTGTCCTGGATGAAACCCAGAGCATCCAGGAGTACATCAGTAAGATGGCACCCAAAGATGAGCTGCTGAGAGAATGCCTGAGGCAGCAGCAGCAGACATGGGAGGAAGATCAAGCAGAAGAAGTGCCATGGCAAGACAAGACCCTGCATGGAATGTACCATCGACAGATAGCTGAAGTGGCTGACATTGGGAAATCCTACCAGTGGCTGGAAAAGGCTGGACTAAAAGACAGCACTGAGGCACTGATCATAGCAGCACAAGAACAGGCACTGAGCACCAGATCCATTGAAGCAGGGGTCTACCACACTAGACAGGACCCAAGGTGCAGACTGTGCAGAGAGGCCTCAGAGACAGTCCAACACATAGTGGCAGGATGTAAGACGCAGGCAGGAACAGCATACACTGAACGGCACAACCAAATAGCTGGCATTGTGTACAGGAACATCTGCACAGTGTATGGGCTAGACCCTCCCAAGACCAGATGGGAGATTCCACAGAAGATCGTGGAGAATAACAGGGCTAAGATCCTGTGGGACTTCCAGATCCAGACGGACAGGCAGGTACTGGCCAATCAACCAGACATCGTGGTAATAGACAAGGACCAGAAGACAGCGGTGGTGATAGATGTAGCAGTGCCAAGTGACAGCAACATCAAGAAGAAGGAGTATGAGAAGCTGGAGAAGTACCAGGGCCTGAAAGAGGAACTAGAACGGACGTGGAAAGTAAAGGCCAAAGTGGTCCCAGTGGTGGTAGGAGCACTCGGGGCTGTGACTCCTAAGCTGGGAGAGTGGCTCCAACAGATCCCAGGAACAACATCAGAGCTCTCTGTGCAGAAGAGTGCAGTGCTAGGAACAGCTAAGATACTGCGCAGAACCCTCAAACTCCCAGGCCTCGCGAGGTTGAGGATGACACATACCACCCATAAGGGTGAGAAGGGAATTTTTTATAATCATTCACATCTATATACAGCCTCCAAAATCTAACAAAAATTGCTTTTAATAGACAAGAAATACAAATCCATTAAAAAAATTAAAACCAAAACAAGCCAAAAACAAAAAACCCTAAATGCTGTTCCCTCAGGGTTTGAAGCTGATAGAAAGCTTCCAGCACTGACCTAGCCATTGCCTCTTGGAGAAGAGGACTACCAATGTTTCTATACCAATACTCAAGCCATGCAACACTGTAACTGTGCTACAATAGAATTTCAAGTTTATACAAGCCTGTGTCTTTGGAAAAGTTGCAGCAGTGACTAGTGCCAAGAAAGCAATCAGCAGCTCAGAAAACAAAAAGAAACAGTATGGAAGTATTAGTGTTGACTGGTTCAAGAATAGTTGCATGCAAGGTCATCAGATTGTCAGAAATAAAAGTGATCCAGAAGATGTCTCATTAACAAAATGCATCTTAGCATTTTTTTTTTGAATTGCTGCTCACAGTTTATTATACAAGAAATCTTTTAGGTGCACGTAGGTCTTGCCAACCCAGCAACTTCCATGATGAAAGTGAACTGCAAATATTTTGAGAGTATAAGAAAGCAGTAGGTTTCTCAAGCTGAGAAAAAACATGAAGAATATAAACAAGTCAGTAGGAGATGAGCGTTTTTAAAACACATAGCTACAATTGGAAGTTGTTAAAAATTCTGCTTTGACAGATAGCTATTTTATATTTGGAAACATACATGCACACATACACAGACTAGTTAACTTACCCAACTGTTAAAAGGACATTATTATCTGACTAATCAGTACTTGTCCAATATATTTTTCAAGGCTTATGGAAAGACATTCTAAAGAAAAATAGGATGAATACCACTGAATTTGCAAGACAGCAAGTACTTCTGAGTATAACCCAGGTTAGATATTCTTGTCGCAGTGAGCTCCTTAAGGAATCAGATTTTGATTTTTTATTATTATAAAGGATTAGTAATAGCCAACATGGATTTGTCAAGAACAAATCTCACTAAGCCCAACTCATTTCCTTCTTTCAGTGATTATTGGTCTAATAGATGGGTGGGGGCGGAGGAGCTGTATGTGCTGGAAGTCCTATGTTAAATAAGGCTTTTGACACAGTCCCATGTGCCAAACTATAGAAACATGGTCTAGATAAAATTACTTAAATTACTTCCCAGCTGCTTGGAAGGTTATATTCAGATTAGTTATCAGTAGTTTAATATCAAAATTTGGAAAGTATGTCCAGCCAGGTGTCTGTCCTGGGTCTAGCACAAGTTGATGTTTTTATTAATGACTTTGGACAATGGAATGGAGAATATGCTTATAAAAATCTGTAAATTACACCAGCTTAGGAGACATTGTATACATTTTGTAGGCTGAGATTAGACTTCAAAATAACCTTGAAAAAAATTGGACAATTAGTCTGAAGTCAACAAGATGAAATTCAGTGAAGAGAAGTTTACAGTACTAGACACTTAGGAAGGAAAAAAAACCAAAACAAAAAAAACAAAAACAAATGCACAACTACAGAATTACCTCCTAGGAAATGGTACTAGTTGATAAGAGAGCTAATATTCCAGGTTGGGACTGCTATATGCAAGACATAGGTAGCGACTCTTCTATATCTTTGCATTGGTGTGACTTTTGCTGGAGTACTATTTCCAGTTCTGAGCATCACATTCTAGAAAAGATGTGGACAAACTAGAGGAAATCCAGAGACAGAAAAAAAAAGGGGGGAGGGTAGGGGCTAAGATTTAGAAAGAATGACCTAAACAAAGAGCAAAGATGCCACTTTTGAAAAGAACAGAAAAGCAGCTTTGGGAGAAAAGACAAGACAATGTCTTCAATAGGCTAATGGCTGTTGTAAGAGACCATGAACAATTATCCTCCATGTCCACTGAATATAGGACAAGAAATAAGCTGCACCAGGAAAATTTTAAGTTAGGTAGTTTTAAAAACTAATGATGGTTCAAAGACAGCAGCACAGGCTTTTCACGATTTTCTGTTGCTCTAAAACAGTTAAATCACACATACAGTTTTCTTATCTTTCTGAGACACAGTCAAAAGAGCAGAACAGTGGTTAGTTCATCCCTTTCCACAGATGGGACAGACAAACAACCAAACATCTCCATTTTGATACCCCTCACATCTGTTGACCATGCTCATGTCTCTATTTACTTCCAGTTCTCCTGCTTCTGAGGAAAGGCAGGAAGGTAGCCATTTGCTGTGTTTTTAATTTGCCCACTTCTCTGACAAGTTTCTGGTTATGGCAGACTGGGGAAAGTCATCTTTAAGCACCATGTGTAACCATGAGCACCTTCCTCTCAGAGAGGCTTCCAAAATGAAGACAGACCAACTCTGCTGACAATGAGGTGGAAGTCAGGCTTACTAAGCTGTTCCCAGAATTCAGAAACAGCATAAACATAAGCCTTCTTCACTCAAACACCTCCCTTCCCTCCTCAATAGAGCTGCCACCCCTTGAAGTAAAACTGGGATAGAAACTGTGTTGCCATCCCCTGAGAATTTGAGATTATTTTTTCACATCCCCAACTGTGATGGAAAATCAAAAACAAGCACTTTTGTGAAATGATAATCCAACAATAGTTTCAGGTCAGTTCAAAGTGTTTCAATTCATATCCTTTAATTTTAGATTAAGTATAAAATAACATTTTAAAGAAGTAGTTTCCAATCAAAACACAAAATTTTTTCAAAAATTATTTTAAAATGGGACAGTGAAATATTTCTTAGTTTGAAAACTCTCAAATTAAGAGAGCCATAAAATTGCTGCAGGTGGGGGAGGAAGGGTCAGTTCTGATGTATCAGCATTTGCAGAAGATAAGTTTTGTTGGAAGATTCCTGCCCAGCATTAAGCCAAGCTTTGAGACGTGCCCATATCTCCACTGTTGCCTGTCTACCCAGGAATCATGTCTCCTCTGTTCTCACTTTTCTCAAAAGAACTTTGTTGCTTTTCGATCTTCATTGCAAGTCTCAGGTGCACAGATGACTAGACCACAGCTAGATTTTTTTTTTACTTGAAATTTTAATTGATGAATATATAGCATTCATATGATGCTTTACACTTTACTGTATTGTTCTTGATAATGTGATACAGTAATTTCTTGCATAAATATCCAAAACAATAAACTATGTTAAGTAAGTGTTGAGGTTGAAGAGGTCTGTCATTCTTAAAATGCCAGAATTGAGGCTACCCAAACATTCATAACTCCAACCTTCTGTATGTATGCATTATGATTCAGTCCTAACAACATGATCACATATTGTATTTACCAGACTGTGGCCTCACTGACAAGTAGGATGATATTTCAACGGTTCTTCTGAATACATCTTTGCTATCTATTTTTAATGTAGAGACTTTTGAAAGTGCTTTTTTTCAAATTTAAAAAAAAAGATAGGCATATTCTGTCATACTGAACTATACTGACCCCAACATCAAAGCCTTACTCAAAATGCAAAAGGGCATGGAGGAGATGGGGTAAGCGCACAGGGGAGTGAGGACAGTAGAGTCTACAGGAGTTTACTGGGGGGAGAAAAAAAAAAAAAACTACTCAGAGGTTGCATGCACACAGTCACACTTCAAAATGTTAAGAAGTACCTGAATTGCCAAAGTTAGGATAAGAAATCAGTCACGGCTGAAAGCAACGATAGCATTCAGGGCAAGCATAATTATTCCTTGTGTGGATAAGGTATTGTGTTCCAGTCCAAAGTGCAGTTTGTCATTCCTGAAGACTCAAAGGTTCTCATGGATACAGTTCCCCCTGTCCCCAAAATAAAGTAACTCCTCACAGAAATAACTGGCTCTGGGTTTATTGGAGGAACTCACTTTAAGGGACCAGTTACAGTAAAGAGCAGTTTAAAAACAAAACTTCATTCCCTACTAGCTGACAAGTAGCTAGCTCCCTGTCTCCATCCCCCCAGTGTTTGAGTATCAAGAAACAATCTTCTCCAGCATCACTTGAATTTTCTTCCTTCCAGATTTTCTTGTAACAGGTTCTCTAAAGGACATGAAAGTCTGTGGGGGATGGAATATAATTTTTCCAATAGCAGCATTTAATTAACTCTTTCAATTTCACTTAGAGTTTTCTATATGTAGTGTAGTAGGGTACAAGTCTCTAGGAGTGAATCATGGTGACCCCTAATGTGTTAAAGAGTTGGTAGGTAAAAAGGAGAGGTTCTAGTCTCTGCTTAATTGGGGGGGGGGAAGTTTCCCATGACTTACCAGGATGATAACAGAGGTAGTGTTTAAATTTAATATCCACATACAGGCAGATACTATGGTATGGTTTGTTGATCTCAGAGCAGCAAGCCAAAGGCATAGAAATCAGACAGGATGATCTGAAACATCATTCACATAGCTGTTCAAGTCTCTCAGTCTTGTGACTTTACCACCATATCCAATAGTACCATACATCTGGAGGTCTGTAGATCTAGAATGATGTCCAGTTTTGATCTGTCCTTTGACTTGCAGAGCAGGTGAATGCACTCAGAGGTCTTTGTATCAATCCCTGAACAAAAATAAAAAATCTACAGCAGCTGATTGGAAGACTAACTGAAGAAGGATGGAATAGATTCAACTTTAATACATCTTATGTGGTTAACCGTGTACTGATGGTTTTTTAATGTGTGTTTGCTACATTGTCTGGATTGTAAAATCAAAAAATAGACATCCTTGCTATAAAACAGAAGTTACCTGCCAAAAAATGAAGATCAAACACATAGATTTAGCAACTGAAATGCCTTTCACAGGAAACACAGTGACTACTGAATATTGTTGAATCTAGCAATTTAGAAGTCAGTCTCCATAAAATAAGGCACGACACTGTTATGAGAAGGCTCTAACCTATGAATTGTGGTTTATGATACATTAAATAGAATGTGCTCAAAAATATTAAAGCTTTCAAAAGTGATTAGTGATTTTGGTTGCCTCTATTTTTGGGGTACTCAAACTGAAACATCTTAAGAAGGATACTGATTTTCAAGCAGTATGCAACCAATCCTGAAGTGTTAAGATGGGTATTCAGGAATGGAGAAATACAAAAATCAATCAGTTTATCACACCTATTGCAATTAACCTTTTAAAAAGAGAGAAAAAACCCAACATTCCTAAGATTTTATATTAATTCAGTGAAGCCTATGCTGTGTAACCTGACTTATACACCTAAGTGACAGTAAAAATAGCTCAAATTTCAACTGGTCTTCCCAGGATTTCATTCTGTTTGTGGTCCACAGTGCTCCACTGTAATTGCAAATAAAAATGTACAAAAATGTGCACAACTCTGTAAACACAGTTCCCACTACAGTCAATGACAGTTCATGTCTATGTACAGAAGGCTTTAAGGTTGAGGCTTGATTTTACTGTATGAAACAAAGGTTTACTACACTGGGTTGCCACTGGCCTCTTGCCCTTCTGGGTCACCCCAGCAGTGGTCTCTTCATGAGCAAACACAGGTGCACAGGTTTCACCAAGTACAACCACCTGTGGTCTTTTATTTACTTACATCCATGCAAACTTACTCCCAAATCAGGCCCAGCTGGCTTTGGGTTCCTTACCTTTCCTTAGACCAGGCAACAACCAAACTGTAAGGCTTCCACTCTTCTTCCTGGCCACACCTCTTCTTTGGTTTCTTTTTGGCTGGGTTACATTCCCACACCATACAATACCCCAACTAAGGAAACTGCAATCCACCTTCGCCTCATTAGGCATTGCTCTAGCCTGCATGCTCTGATAAGTATCTTCAGCTGTTGGCTTCCTGTTTGCAGTCCAGAATACTGCTGGTTCACTTTACACTAGCCCAGGCAGCTAGGTTTGGGGTGGCTGAGACACTGAGGAGCTAAACACCCTGACACACTTCCATATGTGGACACCTTATACACTGTATTCAGTGGATAAGCACCAGCAACGTGTTTCATAGTCAGTGTTACTCCCTCATTTTATAAAATGGCAACTGAGAAGAACATATGGAAATGTATTGAAGTTAGGGAAACACTTGAACAGTTTAAAATATAAAATAGTTCAAAACTTGAAGGTACTCCAAATACTGTTAATTTGCTACACTAGAGATAAGACAATTACCACTGTTGTTCAATATATGCTGAAATAGTTGTGATGTCAGACTGAATACTTTAAGAAACTTAAGTTTGCAAAAGCCCCAGAAAGGCCTATATTTGTGTTTTGTTGGCACTTTGTCATGTTATTTTATCTGGCTAACTGATGGTCATAAGTAAGAGTTCTATATCTAGAATTCAGGTTCATTATTGTTCTAGTGTAATTTTTTTTAAAAAAAATAAGAATATTGTGTATATCCTAAAAAAAAAAAAAAAATTAAGGCTGGAAAGTCAAGTGCTCAAAATGGGAGATGATGAAATTAAGGTTGTGCATTCAGAGGAGAAATTGTACACAGGTCTCTCATTCCTGACGTGAGTGCTGTAACCAGTGGCCTCAAATTACAAAGGAGGCTAGCTCTTCTTGGGTCAATTTGATAGACCTAAAATGCATTGGTCAATCAATCAGTTGCATTCTCTCTCCCATGAGCTACAAGCAAGCAAACAGAACAAAAATCAGTTATTCATCCAGCTCTATTGCTTTCAGTGGGAATTAGACTAATAGTGGGTTATTTAAACACACACACACACACACACACACACACACACACAAGTAGATTAGGTCCTATATGTTTGAAAGACTGGCCATAAGTGCTGTTGATCTATTATGCGAGTGGACTTAGGCACTTTGCGTGGAAAGAAGTCATACCACTAATCCTCATTTACAAGCTCAATGGAGCCCTGATAGGTGCCCCAGGCACCATGAACATTCTGTAAAATACAAAGGCCTGAAATGTAATAAGGTATCATGTGTATGCACAAAATATAGTAGTGGGACAAACACTTCAATCAGCATACGTCTGAGATAAAAGAAAATTAGGGATTTGCACCTAGTATTTGTTCCAGATAAAGTCTGTATTCCACCTCCCGGGAAAAAATGCACCTATAGAACACACCTATAGTTGCTGAATGAGTACTGATGAAAAACAAAATAGATGCCTCTATAAAATATGCATCCATACACCATACCAGTATCTCTCAAGCTTTTATGTTCTCCAGAATACGTTTTCAATTTTTTATAGCATTTAGCTGTTATGATAAAGAAACTTTGTTCACCCTCCATTAGGTTAAGCGATGCAGAGATTCTTGGAACAATTGCTGTGAATAAACATTAATTTCACCGAGGTGTTCAGCTATCATAATTAGGCAGCTGAACAAACTGTCAACATTAACTCCTATTTCTCCAGCTCATGGAAAGGCAGAAATGCAGAACCAAATATTTTACTATGAGCAATATCTGACTTCACCACCACAAGTAGTTGGCAGTTGGATGTATTTATTACCCCTCTTGATCAAGGAGACTAGTAGAGCCTGTGAGCATAGTCAAGACCCCCTGAGGGTTGTTGAGCTCAATTTGCACAGTGGAACTTAGTACGGTAACATATTTTGAGCATTTCTGTCTTTCTGCCCCTTCACACAAATGCATCTTTAAGTTCCAAAAAGAGACTTTTAGGTTTCCAGTTCCCCAGGCATCACCTCTCAGTGAGAAACATGTTCCTCTCCCCCTCTTGACCAGGGTATTTCCAGGCTGAACAATTCCCTTCCTACCCTATTATTTCCCAGGAAGGCAGACTACCTAACGAGGTCTGTGTCTCTGCTCACTCTTTGAAGGCTATAAAACAATGTAACTCTCAGTTACAAGTTATCATACAAGTACCTTTTTTCTCTTAAAGATGAAAATATTACAAAGAAAACATCAACAATAAATTAAAGAACAGAAACACATTCATGAGTTTAATAGAAATCACCCTAACTCCAACATGGTCTCTGGCCATAAAACCCCATCAAGGGATTTTTCTCTGATCACAAATTCATGATCACTATGGCTCAGAACAAACCCACCCACTAATTTGAGACAGACACAAGTCTTATTCTCAAGGTGCAGCTCCAAAAGATGGGCTCTTCTTCCAACTATTTCCTAGGAATCCCACATTGTGTAGCACATTGTTTCCAAAGAGTTCTTTCAAGCACAACACTTCACAAGGTTTATGCTAGTCAGCTCTCTCAGAGATGTTACATATAATCCCACAATACAATAAACTCATAGAACACAGACTTAATTCAGTGAGGTTTGTCCAAGATGTGACAGGACATCAATATTTGTCACAATCTCTCTTTGGCAACTGGCATGAGTATAACTGATTTTGAGCATGAAGCTTGCAAGAGTACTACCATCTTCCTCACATTCTGGCCCCTGGCTTTGATTACTGGTATTTTGTTGAGTTTGGGTCCATTTGCCAGGGCATCACAGGAAAGAATAAAGGAGAAGATAAACAGCTGGATAATAGTTGGGGTAGGGCATAACAACTCATTACAGGACAAAACAGGAAGCAAAAGCATCAATAGAAGATGACAATGGATGTAGAGGGAGAGACCACGTGCCTGCGAAAAGAGGTGGGGGGCTGGCAGGGAAAGAGAGAAAAGACAGATGGGGCAGATCTTGTGATCAGAAAGGATGGGTCTGAGATAATACATTCAGCCCAGTAATAAAGGTACAGAGAAAGATATTGGTAGGTCTCAATGCCTCAGTAATCCCAAAAGGCTTGGCCATCTCCATTTGAAATGATTTTTGCCTCACATGTGTTCGAGATTACCTAGCATGAGCTCTACATGGAAAGGCAGCCCAGTCTGGGCCCATCACTACATTTCATTCTCTGAGATGTGTGGAAATAACACTTAAGGCAAAGAGGCTGCACAAACAAGCAGGACTGGTATCTTTGAGAAAATGGAGCACTCAAAATCAATAGGATAACACATTGTCTTGCCACATGAATTTTAGTTACATGTCTGTATTGTACATACAACATATTTACCATAGGCTATTAGTTAATAAGTTCTTGTTAAGCCCCTGAATATCAAGTGTGTTTACAACTGTGCCAGAGAGAAGGGCAAGCAGCACTAGGAAAAAGCAATACCAATGCCAAAGGTTCACTCTATCCTGGTAGACAATGAGGCAATGCCATATTTTCTTTGATTACTAATGAAAAAGAATGACATCTACTGCACAATAAGGCCAAGAATGGAACCAAAGTGATGGGCCTCAAACGTTGAAGTCTAGTAGCTTTGAGACACACTTTTAGTGTTTCTTCCAGGAAGTGCTATAATACCCACCTGCAGAAGTGAAGAAACAGATTGACAGAGCCAGACGGGTACCCCAGAAGTCAACTGCTACTGGAGAAGCCCAACAAAGCAAGCAACAGGATGCCACTGGCCATCACCTACAACCCCCCAAGTCAGACCTCTATGGCACACCATCAAGAATCTACAGCCTATTCTGCAAGACAGCCCCTCACTCTCTTAAGCCTTGAGAGACAGAGCTCTCCTCACCTACAGACAGCCCCCCAAGCTTAAGCAGACACTCACCAGCAACTACAGACCAAACAACAGAAATTTTAAAGTAGGCACACATCACTGAAATAAATCACACTGCCAAATTTGCCCACATTTCCTCACAAAAGAAACCAAGACAAGATCTAATCAAACTAGCTACTTAATCAAGGGCTCATTCACCTGAGCATCCACCAATGTGATTTATGCCATCATGTGCCAGCAATGCCCCCCACTCCCATATATTTGACAAACAAAACAGTTTCTGCACAAAAGAATAAATGGACATAGACATAAGTCTGACACTGGAAATTACAACAGTGAAAAACCAAAATGGGAACATTTCAGTCTCCCTGCTTACTCCATTGATGATTTGTTAATAGCTGTGCTCAAACAAATGAACAAACAAAACAATGCTTCAAAAAGAAACTGCAGAATTGCAATTCATATGTAGATTTGACACTGTAGCCTTATGGTTAAATTTTTTTTCCCCTCTATATGCTGTTCCCTCAGGGTCTGAATCTGAACAACTGCTTTGATTTGTTGTAACAGCCTTATCTGACCCTATGATCTACACTTCCCT
This sequence comes from Podocnemis expansa, assembly GCA_007922195.1. Lineage (NCBI taxonomy): Eukaryota > Metazoa > Chordata > Testudines > Podocnemididae > Podocnemis > Podocnemis expansa. Next base: position 7,700,086 of record ML682018.1, on the reverse strand, counting down.
GCATTTAATTTCCTTCCATTCTGTAAATTTCACATCTTCAAGTGTCTGACAAAGTGGGATTTTCTCCCATGAAAGCTCATGCAATAAATAAATTTGTTAGTCTTTAAAAGTGCCACAGGACTCCTTGTTTGTTTTGCTGAACTAGACTAACATGGCTGCTCCTTTGAAACGTGTCAACAATTGTAATAGACACTAGAGGATATTTTTCTGATTCAACTATTTGTCCTCTTATTTGAAGGACAAAAGCGAGTTGATAAGGTGGGCCTGTGGAATATCAAAAGGTGCTAGAAGGATTGTTGTATGGATAAATTTGTGTTTGTGTCTGTCAGGAAGCCAAAATCCTATAAAAGGGAGTAACCCTGACTACTGGTTGGATCTTAGTGAGGTATATGGGATGCCAACTGGTCTAGTTCAAGAACACCTGTAGCTTGAGACCATCTGCAAAGTAGTGCTGGGATTTCATTGGTGACAGTGCCTCTTACTTCTGGATTTCTTACAAGTCAAAGTTCTGCTTCCTCTGTTTTGATTTTGTGTGCAAGGACTCAGATCTGAAGCAAGATGTATCCTGAATTGTGGCAAAGTTAGTAGCAGATACACAGATCTAGTTTGCTAAAACATGCAAAATCAGTATTTTCCAATACAGAAGAGTTGATACAAAAGTCATCTATGACATTCTACATTACTAATGCCAACTGTGTCTCTCTCTTTGAAAGAATTATTGAACCTTTCCCGGAGCCCTAAAAAGTTTGAAGATGATGGTCAAGCTTTTCTTAATTTTGTGATAGATGTTTCAGTGCTGAAACCAGCTGATGAGAATCTAAACAAAAGTATCTCTCTGAAAATGGTGGTTATGCCTGTGGTAAAAGGGCCTTCCCAGTCAATTAGGTGCAAAGCCTTAAATATGTTCCAAAGTGCTCTGGATATGAATGACCAACAGAATAATGAGCACAACAAATGCTACAAGTTTCTCCTTGGAATACCAAACAAGACATCCATCTCTGATTCCAGAGACAAAGCCAGAAAAATGACATTTTGGAAGCTTTTGAAGTTCTGTGCCAGCACCTCTGTGAAGTCCCTTCTTCCTCACCCACACTTCTTTTAAAGCAGGGTGGAAAAAAATGGAATTTGCAGTCAGTCACAGAGAAGGAATTAAGGTGGTTAAGAGCTGCATTTCTTTATTTACAATAGGTTAATAAACTAACATGTCACTATGGCGTAATTGTGCAGGTTACTGGGTCACCAAACCCACAAGAAGTAATGTTCTTGTAGTGTCTCTCTTTATGGTCTCAACACTGGCAAATAAGCATTGGTAGAAATGGTACTTAAGTAATTCCTATATAGAAATGCAATACAAGAGACAGACTGTTTTACACTGAACAAATTGAAAAATTTTAAAAGGGATAGCCGTGTTAGTCTAGTCCAGTGAAAAAACAACAAGGAGTTGTGTGGCACTTTAAGACTAACAGATTTATTTTTT